>OW052243.1:85517807-86717807 GCA_932526585.2 Philonthus cognatus
GGGGGTACAAATTAAACATAAACTTTTACAGCCCGCGTTAAAAAATGCATGAATGTAGCTGAATTATTATATAACATTGATTAAGTCATTTCGGAGCATTCGCCCAACAATGCGCAAGCGCGCGAAAAGGTGGCATAGGTAATACGAGAGAGTCAAGTGTAGCTGTGTTTTCCAGATTATTCACAAGTCTAGCTAGTTTGCCTTTGCACACAATTATAATTCAAATTGCAGAATATGCGGTCGGCTCCATTACGACTACTTCCCCCCGAGCGTACAAAGGCCATTTCAGATCCCGGTTTAACTTGCTACAATGGGGATTAGTCATGTAAAGGCATTATTACCATCACCAGTGCGTTTCCATTTCGATCTATTCACCACTTCTCCACATTGTCGCATCCCCATCGAATTTATTGCACAAAAAATCCTCACAATGCAAGTTGGCGCCCCCTCCCTCTTAAGGTTATTATTAGAAACCTCGGAACTTTTTATAACTTTATATTTTAAAATACACACAGCGGGATAAATGGGCTTTCACATAATATAGCGGAAATGAGCGGGAGTTACGGACCCTAGATTAAATCTCAGTTCACTGTTACTCATATGCGTATTTCACTGTGACTGTGATTTTTTAAATCTGTGAACTTGTGATAGTGATCTTATTGTGAACCTAGAATCTTGATCTTATTAGCTCGAGTATCTTGAAATTGCACTTACGTTTGTCTCGCCTCGTCTTGGTTTGTCTAATTCTGGGACATAATGCTATTATTGAAAATTAAGTACAGATTGAAGCAACCACACATAGGACATTTTTCTTTCAAGTATATGTACGGTCGATATCCTATACTTAAAAGAAAAATTCCATGTATGTGATTGCTTCAATTTTGCACATGTTTCTGTTGCAAATAGGATAGGATATACCGGGTGTTTGATTAAGCGTGGCCACCGACTGTATCTCAGAAACTATGCAGCGTAGAATGTTGGGGTAAAAATTGTCATAATAAAAGTGCGGAAGAGAATTCGCTGGATATAATTTATAAGTTTCAAACTTCGCCGCTAGAGGGCGTAACATCTTTCGCCAAATACAAAAACAGGTTTTTCGCAAGAAAAAGTCCTAATTAAGCTAGATTGAAATTATTCAAATCGTAATCTACGCTGAATTTGACTCAATTTTAACTATCCACTTGTTTCTTTATCCCTCATAGTTAGGGTAGGGGCGAGCGGAAAAGTGTGGTTATTCAACTGCATGTAACTTTAGTTAGAATAACCGAAATTAATAAAATTAGTCTCGTTTGATAAAAAATTGAAAGCACTTTAAAACACATTTTACTCTTGTTGACTTTAGTTCTTATAGGAAGGACCAAAAGTTTACTAGATTTGCCTATTTCCAACCGCGCGCCATATAAAAATATATTTTAAAATCTAGTAGGCCTTTAGGCTCTATGGTTTATTTTCAAGACGTCAAAAACGAGAATAAAAAGAATAATAGAGATCATGTTTCCCATTATATTTGCAACAGAAATGAGTAATATAAAATAACATGGACTTATCTCTCCTATACAGATGGATTTATCGTTTGACTTGTACGTTACTAAAGTGCGGAATAACAATAAATTAATAGAAATGATTAAATAATTAGACCACATATGCGTTTATTCATTTTCGTGGTAAGAAATGAGTCAGTTTCAGCAAATTATTCTTAATAAGATGTAGTGTCCCTCTGTTTTAGTATTTTTTTATTTTCTTCGTGCTTAATCACCTTTACTACTAGGTCAAATGATTATTGGGATTTAAATTAAATTGATAATCGAACGATCGCCCGAATGATTACTTAAGAGATCATTCGAATGATTGCTCGAGAGATCGCTCGAATTATCACTCAAATGATTGCTCAAATGGCTGCTGAAATTATTGTTTGAAAAATCGCTCGAATCATGATTTGAATTATAATTCAGATAACATAACATAGGCTAACAGTAGTTTGGGTGCCGGGGTATTTAGAGTTAACCGCATATGAATTTGATGCCGTGGATTCAAATATGGCATTCATTTTTACCTAGGAGCTCAAATTTCTAAGATATATACGGGTTTATGCATAGTCCTGTAACTAAACTGTTACTAACGTGTGATTAGCTAATCGCGATTAAGGTGTTACTAAGTACTTCGTATGCATAGTATGTTTTAACACATACTTGTTAGTTGCGCCTAACTTTAGCCGCTCGTATCGGCAACATTGCTTGTTCTGTCATTTCCATGTCAAATGGAATCATAGACGAACAACAATATAGATGTATTTACAATATTTATCTATGTAACAACCTCATAGCGATGAGAACTAGTGTTGTAAAGTTCTTAAACGAGCACAAAAACGTGCACTTTCTCTGCGCCCACAAAAATGCGCATACTGCACTTACAACGAAAAAAGAATGACAATACTCTATATATAAATTATTACGCTGTATTTGCTAGGCTTGTAATTGTAAACGGTCCAACCGTCGTTCTAGGGAAATTCGTTCCTCCTACAGTGTGTGTATTTCTATGAGCACAGGCATAGCACACGATTTTTGCGCTCATTCGCGAACTTTACAACACTAATTTGAACAAAAACACAGCTCATTATTCTAGGAAACACAGAACTTGGACGGTCACAATTATGCGAATGACGTTTGAGGTTACGTATAGTCATATGTAAAACCAGGGCCCGTATTTATAATATTACTCTGTTTACGAAATAAACTTTTTTACATTATTTTAATTATAACTTTACACACTTATAATATATATTTAACAATGTAATATATAAACATAAACAGTAGACAAAAACAATTAAACGTGGTTATATAAAGATGGAGCAATCACAGCACCGATGCAATTTGTCATCGGTGAGAAGTAACACTGAAATGACGTAATTTTGGGAAGAATTTACAAACCCGTATGGAGTAAAATTACGTCATTTTGGTGCAAGTTTTCATCGATGACAAATTGCATGGGTTCTGTGAATACGGACCTAGGGTATAGTGTGATTAAAAACTTATACAATGACTACCGCTAATCGCGTCTAAAATTGGACTATGCATACGACATATTATATTTTTTTACTAAACCTTAGTTATTCACAAGTTAGTCGCGATTAGCGGACTATGCATAAGGCCGATACAGTTTTAGTGAAATATACGTTACACTTTTTTAGTTTAATTTGAAGGATAACACGAGCCACCGGTAATGTTGATGCCGCGGGGTAATTGGAGTTGATGTCATATGAATTTGAAGCTCTGAATTCAGATATGGCATTAGTTTTTGCCTAGGAGCTGAAATTTCTAAGATACATAAAATGTTAGTGAAATATAAGTTACACTATTTTAAACGAATTCGAATGATAACACAGGCCAACCGTAGTTTTGGTGCCAGGGTGTTTGCAGCTGATTTCATATGAATTTGATGCTTTTAATTCAAATATAGCATTCGTTTTTGCATAGGATTCTAAGATATAACATTTTAGTGATATAACGTATATACACTATTTTAAGTTGTCCATGGATCAAATAAAAAAAACGAAACACGAAATTGTTATTATTATTATATTATACAAATGTAATTATAAAAAAGCTAGAGGAAAATGTCACCGATAAAACAAACTAGTCACTGAACAGTTTGGAAATTTTTTACTAAAAATGTTTTTCATTACTAGAACGAAAGAAGATCAGGCACTACATTAAATTTTGATCATGGATTTCATGAAATGAAATAATAATTTTATTTGTAACGATTGAGCGCTATATTCGATTTAACTGAAATTTATTATGGTTAATTATCATAATATAACACATCATTTAAGTTATTATGGTGATCATTGATTGATAAGAAGTATGATAAACAGTAGTACCACAACATAAAAACTAAAATATGTTTTTACTGGCGCACCTTATAAAAATTTAAAAAAATATTACTTCAAAGATTGGTTTATTTCAAAGCTTTTTTCTCTTAATAATGTTTAATATCTTGTACGGTATTGCCACAAAAATATAAAATATGAATATGGTAACCTCAATTTCCTTGGCAAAATCCTAATACAAGCAACATACAGTGAATTTTTCTTTTAGGTATTTTCCGACATTCGTTGTTTTTTTAGAAGAGTTCAAGTTAAAGCGTTAAACGAGTGTTTTCCACTCCCAGAATAAGCATGAAGTAAAATTTCGAGTTTAAAAAAGCCCCGTGAAAATTCGACGAGGGACGCGTAGCGACTCGAGACAAATTTTCTGGGCTTTTCTAAACTCGAAATTTTACTTCATGCGCCACGCGTATAAAACAGATTTTAAGCAAAGTTCGAATATACATAAATTTCACAATATATTAGTGTTTTACACTCGTGGCACATGAAGTAAAATTTCGAGTTTAGAAAAGCCCAGAAAATTTGTCTCGGGTCGCTGCGCGAATCTCGACAAATTTTCACGGGGCTTTTCTAAACACGAAATTTTACTTCATGCTTAGTCTGGGAATGAAAAACACTCGTATAGAGCTTCAAATTGAACTTAGCAAAAAAACAAGGAATATCTAAAGATTTACAGAAAATAGGCTGAATTTGGAATACGTATACAGAAAAGAAAAACTCCCTGTACCTGTTTGCTCCGGAGAAATATGAATAATTATAAAGCATAATGAAGATAACATCTTTATTTACCGTTGTGACTATCTATCTAAGTAATCTGTGCTCTTTACCTTAAACTTGTTAGCATGCTATAATTTAATAATTATTTTTTTTTACATTTTTTATGTAACAATAAAACGGTTTGTTGCTACCACTAATTAGCATTTTGAAATACCTTTGTAATGATGTATCACAAGTGGGGCCATTTAAAAAAATAGGCAAGGGTGGCTACAGCCTTAGGGGTTGGTTGCAGAAGATTGTTATGTGGATCAAAATGGTCCCCCCTCTATATCCTAGGAACGGTTTTGGAAAATTTTCTCTAACTGTTACGGTCCCAAAGATATTGTTTCTGTCTTGTTTTCAAATTGACACCCTGTACAAAGTGTTGCAAACAAAATAAGAAACAACATTATTTATTCAATTCACTTTTAAATTAGAACAGTAATGGGATAATCGCCTCCATTTCTACATTTAAATAGTTATACAAATTCGGATGATTAACCCAAAATCGGTAGACCCGGCAACACTAACAATACATAGCGAAAGCATCCCCCCCCGTGTTTGCCTCGTTAGTACGGAAAAACTTTTATTTGCGCCATTCAAGTCGGTTTACGTTACCGCAATTTATTTGTAATGTAAACATGAATTATGCATACATACATATATTATGTTATAATTACTATCGCTATTTGATCTCATTGTATCTTTTGTGTATTGATATAACAGAATTATATGCTTCGAAATTACGAATAGCGTGAACATTACATTCATGAACCTAGAATTTGGCTCCATACAAAAGCCGAGCAATATAAAATTAATATCCGTTTTGTTCATGTTTATAGGTAGTTTTATAAAAATATGAATAAAATAAAATTCGACTTCAGCAAAGTGTGGAAATTTGGATAATCCGGGCGTTCACCTTACAACCAATATAAAATGTCTTTTCTAAACTCGAAATATTAAAATAAAGAAAAATTGAATTTGCCAATTGAATATTTACAAAATATAAAAAAAATTGTCTCGTTGAGACTTTTGGCTCGGGAAGTAGTTGTTTCAATGAATATTTGGAAAAGTCTCTACGAAACTAAATTTTTGCAGAAGGTCGATATTAATTTTAATTCGTTTTATATTTTCGAAATATATACTTGATGCGTGTAAAACATGGATTTAATGTGAAGTTAAAAAGCAACTTCAGATTCGCATTTATGAGTTTAACTAAAAGCTACTGACAAGTGTTTCTAATCCTTGATTAAGCATGTAAAATTTCGAGTTTAGAAAAGCCTGAAAATTTGGTTTTTAAGTGAAGTTTAAAATATACAAATATTTATTAGATCTAACTAAAGCTTTCGAACAATTTTCTTTCGAGTGTGTAAACATTATTAAAAGAAAAAATCCTAAAGAAAATTGCCTCAGACGCTCAAATTTTTGAAGATAAACATCTGTAAACTTGAGTAATACAGTTTGAACTTTATTTTAAATCTGTGTTTTATACGCGTGCCGCATGAAGTAAAATTTCGAGTTTAGAAAAGCCTGAATTTGGATTTGGACGTGTAACGTCAAAACGTTCAGGCTTTTTTAAACTCGACTACGGTTTGTGTTTGTTTTCCATTTTCTTTAAGCAACAAGTGTTTTCCACTTCTAGATTAAGCATGAAGTAAAATTTTGTAGCGCTACGCGACCAAACCAAATTTTCAGGTTTTTCTAAACTCGAAATTTAACTTTATGCGCCATGCGCTGAGATTTTTTTTATTAAAATATTTTATAATTCATTCAAAAACATATTTAAATATTTGCAATGTTCGAATATTAAAATACCTGTTTAAAAACGTATTCAAAAATTTGAATATCCGAACATTTCGATTATTTAATATTCAAATATGTGAAAAATTTAGTGATTGAAATATTCGTATTCGAATCTCAGCTTTAGTTATTACATCTTAGTACAGTTTAATTAAAGCAACACTGATTTTTAATTAGTAGTCTTGGTAGTTTTAAATTTTGTGACATTTTTAATGTAGCGCTACACAAACGATCGTTGTGAAAATGGCAATAGCAATGCTGTAACTAATAATAATAGTTTATTGATGCTAGAATTTGCAGTTTACATAGAACAATGCTTAAATATAGTGGTGTACATATGTATATTAACAAAAAAATCAAAAAATACAGCAGAAATGTTCTACACGAATACAAATAAAAATGAGACAAGGCTAGACTAACAATCGGATAATAAATATAATTGTAAGATAGAATAAAAGTAGTGTAAATAGTGTAACGGTTTGAGGTAACGCATATGGTTCCAGCAGGACGGCGCGACCTGCCACACCGCGCATGAAACAATCCATTTATTAGAGGAATTATTTTCAGACCGAATTATCTCCCGAAATACCGATGTCAACTGGCTACCAAAATCGTGAGATTTAACGCCGTGCGATTTCTTCCTCTGGGGTTTTGTGAAATCTCACGTCTATGTCAATGCGCCACAGACTATTCCCGAGCTCAGGGACGAGATCCAAAGCGTAATCGGTGAGTTAGAGCCGCAACTCTGCGAAAACGTTATCGAAAATTTCACGAAAAGAGCAAGGGTCTGTATTGAGAACCGCGGGGGCTATTTGCCGAATATTTTATTCCATACTTAATCGGAACATGTCCACTGTATAATGCAATAAACATATTACCATTCGCTCAAAAACAATGCGTTTTATTTTTAAATTAAATCGGGCACTTTTATTCGGACACAATTTATTATACCTTTTTTTAACTTGAGCATTTGATTTATTCCGTTATTCGAAATAACAATAAAAATTCATGACGTAGACGAAAATGTGTAGGAGAGTGTAATACACTCCGGATTTTTTTACATGTAATCCTAAAACGACGCGCCGCCCTTCTGAAATAGACGCCCGAGGCGTTCTCCTCACTCCCCTCGTATAGTCCCTGTTAGAAATACGCTCCTTGATCGGAAAATTAAGCATTCGGGTTTATTCCGCGAGCTAAACGTTAAAAATAACACGGACGTTATCCCTCAAGTGGCGCATTGTAAGTGGGTTTTGTTTACACCGCAAATACCAAATTTACTTATTATGTAATCTTAAAAATAACGTGTGCTTTATATTTAACGTTTATATCATTTACTTGTTTCTCATTGATCACTCGGTAAAACATTTTTACTAATATACCGTGAGAATTTTCAATCCGGAACGTACATTTAATATACTTAAAGGTGAGCATTTTCAATCCGCAACATATACTATAATTAATGATATAAATATGACTATCCTTGACTTAAAATGTATCTATTATTATAAGTTGTCAAACTTTATTTTCAAAATGACTATCAATTATATCATTGAAGAAAGAGTTTTCATAGTAAAACCGTTTTACACTGGAGGCAGCATAAAGGATGTGCGTGATTTATTTTCTGTAAATTACACAGGCCAACAAATTTTGATTTTTTGAAAGTTGATTTCGATCTGATATCTGATTTTGTATAATTTTGATTTGTTGAATTCAAATCCGAGTGTCATTTTGCCCTATTTTTTATCAATGTTGAAAATAATTTAATAAAAAATTTGGTCAAAATAAACGCTACTTTTATTGATACAGAGACAAAAACAAACTACAAATAGTAAACTAAGTAGAAAAAGGTCTTAAACAATCTTTAATTTCTTTCCAGAAGGTCTTTCCCTCTTGGATGAAAAACTTCGTTTAGTGGATTTTCTTCTGTATTCCAGGGCCGGATTGTCACTTTTTATTGACCAGCAGTAATCAGCCATCATTAAAACATTTCACCTACCTTGATACCTACGTTCCATTTCTTTCATGTCTTGGTGGAACCTCTTACTTTACTCCTCACTCACATCACCAAGATTTTCGGGGAAGTAATCAAGATGCGAGTGTAAAAAGTGAACTTTTATGCTCATATTACATCCCAATTCCATAAATTTCTGTAGCATGTTTTTCTCAATTTCCTTGTAGTTAGAATCCTTGTTGTTTCTCAAAAAACCTTCAATAACATTAGCAAATAAAATCCATGCATCTTTCTCAGTTTTGGTCATGGTATTAACAAATTCTTATTCTTTCATTAATCTCCTTATTTGAGGACCGACAAAAATTCTTTCCTTTAATTTTGCATCTGAGATAGCGGGAAATTTTGCACAAAGGTATTTGAAAGAGTCTCCATCTTTATTTAAAGTATTGTTTCATTAATCCTAGCTTAACATGCAGTGGAGGTAACAAGATTTTTTGTGGATCAACAAGACTTTCGTGCAGAACATTTTTTGATCCGATAGTTAAATTATCTGTTCTTATCCAATCCTTTTTCTTCCAATGTTGATGTCTACTTCGACTGTCCCACTCACGCAAAAAAAAAACATAGGTACTTTGTATACCCTAACTGCTGTCCTACTATGATTATTGTAATAGCAAGTCAGGGAATCTTTCGATTTGTGCACAATTTAATCTCAGTGGCGTGCCAATTTTTAGAATGTCAATTTTTGTTTGCACGTATTTAAAAAATCATAAATATGACAAAAATTGTATGTGATGGAAACAAAAAAAAAATGTTGATTCTTTATTAGATTGGCCACCAAAACTTCAAAAAAAATGAACAAATCCAAATCACAAATGTTTTGCTGGCCTGTGTTATCTGCACAATTCTATTCCGTCCATATCAAAGATACATAGTTTTGTAACAAAATTTAAAATCATAGGCAGTGTAGCACCCGAAAGTAGAGGAGGTACCTAATATGATTATTTTCTGTGTGACCATATGAAAAGCAAAATTGATCAAATACGGCACTCAAATATTGATTCTTTAAGAATTGCAATTTTTAATGAATATGAGCGTATTAACGCTGAAACACTAACGAATGTGATTAATGAATTTTATAATAGGTTAGGGTACTGTTTGGTGCAAAATGGAGTTATTTTAATTTTTACTATAATTTTTAAGTAAATTCCAATTGGTTTTTAATCATTAGTTTATAATTAAAATGCAGTTAACTTAAACAAGTTGTCCCAATTTTGTGATTTCCGGCTTGAAAATGCTTACCCTTACTTATATTATATGTTCCAGATCGAATATGCTCCCGGTATAGCATATATTAACGTTTATGTTTACTACTTTTACCGCGAACGCCTGGTTAATGTACATAATTTCCGAAATTGACGGCTAAATGTTAGTTCATTTAACAAACACGAAGGTGTATGTGTACATTTACCGGGAAATGTACACTTTTTCCGGCCAACGTACATCTACACATGAAAACGGAGAGAAATGCATCCTACCCCAAAAATGGATAAGCAGACAAAGTTATGAAACCCATTTTAGATTATATTCTTTTAAAACCAAGAAATGTCTACGTTATAAATTTAAGTACACATATTTTTGGTGGTGGTGACACCCGGGGCGGGCCGCACCTCCTTGCTACGCCTCTGGACCGAAGAATGTTTGATACTTATGTCAAATATAATCCCTAAAATTCCATAGACCCAGATTGGTATCCACCAGGTTTTTTTTTATTAAATGCATACAATTATTCAGAAAATGCTCAATTATTGCACCTGTAATCCAGGAGTATTTTACCGCTGGCAACCGGATGCGTGGTTTCATGCCTCGAGTCGGTTCTGTACTGGCCTGAGGTCAGGCTACGGCCCTAATATATGACCAAAACAAATATGTTCGTCAAATATTGACATTCAACGAATTTCATCTGAACATGTTGTAAGCAGCGTAATTATGATGAACGGCACATTGACATCATCATCGCTGTATGTTGATTTAGAACCCCGCCGTCCTGATTGTGTTCAGTTCTGTTTTATTAAAATTTGTAGTCGTGTGTTATTTTTTAATTATTCAGCGAGATGGATATATACAGGGGTTTTGTCTTGTAAGTATACATATTATATACTATAAATCTTAATATATTCGTTGTTTTTTAAAAAAAAGTTCAATTTGAAGCTTGAAAGGAGTGTTTTCACTCCCAGGATAGGCATGAAGCAAAATTTCGAGTTTAGAAAAGGTTAGAGAAGAAAAGCCTTAAGCGTATAAGACTAAGTAAAGTTCGCTTGTTCACAATATTTTACTGTTATCAGTGTTTTATACGCGTGGCGCATGAAGTAAAATTTCGAGTTTAGAAAAGCCTGGGTTTGGATTTGGACGGTCCAAATCCAAACGCTAAGGCTTTTCTAAATTCGAAATTTTACTTCATGCTTAGCCTGGGAGTGGTAAACACTCGTTTAAATCTCTTATAAAAAAACAACGAATGTCTAAATATTTACAGTATATTATTTTAATATGTATACTTCAAACATTATAAGTGCGATTCATTTATACTTATATGTATATTTAAAAAAAAACACCCGGTATACAGAAATAGTTCAAATTGGAGCGTTAATCCAGTGTATTCCACCCCCAGGTTATGCATGAAGTAATATTTCACTTCAGATATTCGTTGATTTTCTTTTTCAAGTTTAATTTGAAGCTTTTCCACTCCCAGATTAAGTATGAAGTAAAATTTCGAGTTTAGAAAAGCCTGAGCGTTTAAAAGATGAACACCCTTTTATTAAGGCGAATGCATTGTATATTCTTATACAACGAATTTTTTCTTTGAGATTAGATTTTTATACGCTTGTTTTTTAATAATTTAATTTGAAGTTTTAAGCGAGTATTTTCCACTCCCAGGTTAAGCATGAAGTAAAAGTTCGAGTTTAGAAAAACCTGAGCGTTTGGGTTTAGACGCGAAGCGTCCAAATCCAAACTCAGGCTTTTCTAAACTCGAAATTTTACTTCATGCGCCACGCGTATAAGACACTGATTTTAAATGAAGTTCACTTGTTCACAATATTTGTAGCGCATGAAGCAAAATTTTGAATTTAGAAAAACCTGCTAATTTAGTTTGCTTATTAAATTAATTAATAAGTTACATTTATACATTGTATTACTTGACCTGACTTCGGAGCGTGAAAAAAAAAAGTAAATATTTTGATTATTAATCATTTTAATAAAGTATTTTTAAATGTATTTCCAGCTTCACAATATTTCCGTGTTTTATACGCGTGGCGCATGAAGTAACATTTCGAGTTTAGAAAAGCCCAGAAAATTTGTCTCGGGTCGCTGCGCGACCCCCGACAACTTTTCACGGGGCTTTTCTAAACTCGAAATTTTACTTCATGCTTAGTCTGCGAGTGGGAAATACTGGTTTAAAACTTCAAATTTAATTATCTAAAAAAAAGCGTATGAAAATATAATTTCAACGGAAAAATTCCTGGTATAAGAATATACAATACATTCGCCTTAATAACAGGGTGTTTTTCTTTTAAGTATACATATCCCAATTATATACTATAAATCTTCAGATATACGTTGTTTTTTTGAAAGAGCTTAATTTGAAGCTTTAAACGAGTGTTTTCTACTCCAACTTCTAAGCATGAATAAAATTTCGAGTTTAGAAAGGCCTGAGCTTTTGGATTTGGACGCGCGGCGTCTAAATCTAAACTCAGGCTTCTCTAAACTCCAAATTTTACTTCATGCGCCATGCGGATATGACACTGATTTCTAGTAAAGTTCACTTGTTCACAATATTTCAGTGTTTTCTGTGTTTGAAACGTGTGGCCCTTGAAGTAAAATTTCGATTTTAGAAAAGCCTGAACATTTGGCTTGCTTATAAAATTACTTAATAAGTTACATTCATACATTGTATTATTTGACCTGACTTCAAAGTGTGTGAAGAAAAATGTAAATATTTTAATTTTTAAATATTTTGATTATTACTCATTTGAAAAAAGTATTTTTAAGTATATTTCTAACTTAGCAATATTTCAGTGTTTTATTTTATACGCGTTTGGCGTGAGTTTGGGGTTTGGATTTAGACGTCCAAATCCAAACGCTCAGGCATTTCTTAACTCGATATTTACTTTATGCTTAACCTGGGAGTGAAGAACACTCGTTTAAAACTTCAAGCTGAACTATTTAAAAATAACGCTTATGGAAATCTAACCTCAAAAGAAAAATACCTTGTACAAGAATATACAATACATTCGCCTTAAATTCAGGCATGTATCTGTTACTGGAATGTTTCTCGTGATCTTCCCATTTTTTATCCTCGCAGATGACTATTGTGAGCTGTAGTTGCCTCGTGTTTTTTTTTTTAAGCGGATAGCAGGGTATTTATTAAATTAATTATTAACAAGTTGTTACGGATTAAAGATTGTAGGGCTGTCAGGCCGCGCTCGCTTAGGCCAAATTATAGACCCGCTTTGATCCTCCCTGGGTGGCCAGCAAGGCTGGCCCAAACAAAAGCGGGGCCCTTAACTTGCGGGGCCTCTAAACAAATTCCATACAGCAAAATAATAATTTATTTAATTTTACTATTTGTCATTGGACAAACTGGTGTGGTAAGAAGCAAAATAAATATAAAGAATTAAATTATTTTAGTAAAATTTATATTTTACTCACACACAAAATCGTTAATAAATTAAATAAGAATAACAATTGCTTTGTTTATTTATAAAATACAATTTGGTATGCGCATTATTATAATAAGGTTAAAATATAGTATTTTCTTATTCGTTTTCTAACATGTTTTATTCTATAATAACAAATTAAAATTATTTTTAATTCGTTTTTATATTTTGTAAATATTCTGCAATCAATTGGCTAACACATTGGGGTATTTGCTCAGAAAGTAGTTGTTTCAATGAGTGTTGGATTTAGTCTTTGTGAGACTAACTTGTTGTAGATTTCGAAAAGAATCGCACTTTTAATGTTTAAAGTATTCTTTAACCAAGTGTTGGCAATTTAATTTATACTTATGTTTAAACTGCACGGTAACGTAACTGCCAGCCTAAGATGTCAAATTGTTTGGATTGAACGCCAATTTTTTTTAATTTAGTCTTTGTAAGACTAACTTGTTGTAGATTGCAAAAAGAATCGCACTATTAATGTTTAAAGTATTCTGCAACCAAGTATTGGCAATTTCATTTATACTTATGTTTAAATTAGCAAAAAATTTAATTTTTCTTTATGTCTTGTTATATTTTTAATAATATCATAATATAAGTATATTAATATTGTAAATATATTTATAATTTTAAAAACTTGAACCCCCACATTTCCCCCGTGGCTACGGCCTTCATGCTTGCTGTCAACTATTTAATTATTCAATATTGAGAAAGATCTTTCTGCAGGTGCGACGGTAATTGGAAAGGTTAATATAATATTTAGAACAATTACAAACTTTAGACACAACTAAAATCAGGAGAGCATTCTTAATCAAGGAGTGGAAACACTTGTATTAGAAGTTACATTCACATAAAATATAAACAATACGGGACCCTATCAAAACATCCACACTATTTTTGCCAGCCGTAATACTGGTCTTCTATATACTTGTTCGGCATAATTTTGATAATTTCTTTAAAGTCAAAAATTAAAGTACTTGTTCGTATGTACTAACTTTTAGAAATTTAAATACCTTTAATATTTTGCAGTTTCTCCATTGAAAATACAACTTACAATAAATATAGTGTGCTTAATGTTTCGCGAATTGTAAATATTTTCTTTAAAAATAATCGTGTTGGTTTTGTTTTCAAAGCTCACTTTGTTTAAACAAAAGAATTAATTTTGTACAAGAAATGTCTGCTATTCTTTGGCATTCCTCAGAGAGGCTGTGTGGATGTTTTGATCGGGGCCTAATAATACTAGCTCACAGTGGGTTCTTTGAGGAACCACAGAAGTTACGGAAACTGGTTTCGAAATAAGTTTTTTTTTGAAGACAATTCGGACAGTTAACAAATTAATTTTGATTTATCTAAGGTTTGCTACAGGCAATATATTCTACTTATATTTGCATATTTAGTCACTGTAGACAATATATCAGTCACATAGAGATATATTTATCTCCAGTTTACAATATTTAATTTATATTTCAACATATTTAGCTGCTGCAGCCAATAAATCTTTTATAAGGGGTAGCTAGGATGACCACATTTAAAATGGAATACATACCGATGAATGCTGTCCTTACACGGTGACGCATTCCTTCAAATGATCGTTAAATAACCTTTTGGCTGCTGGTGCAATCCTCTTGGATTGTCAGTTACCCAAAATCAATTTTGTTTATTCACATAGCCTTCCAACTGAAAATGTGCCTTATCCGATGTGATGATCAATGCAAATTCGTCCTAAAGAATGTCCGGAAGGCGCACCCTCCACGGCGAACCCACAGGTTATGGTAACCAAACTTTTCACCTTAGGCTACAGAATGAGCCCGAGTTACTCACACTGAACCATGCATTTTACAAATGTGGTCATTTAGTCTTCGCCACCCTGTATATGATATATTATATATTAGCTTCTGCAGGCAATATATCCTTCAGTATTTAAAATATTTTGCTGCTGCAGCCTATATATCCCTTCAATTAAACAATTTTGATTCAAAATCAGCTGCGCGGGCCCTGTGCGATCGCACAGTTCGCACCGCCCTCCAGCCGGCCCTGGTAGCTAAGTTGTTAGTGGTAAACTTAAATTCAAATTGTAAAAAGTTATGTTTGAAAGTAAAAGTGTATCTATCGATGCCAATTTGTGATTCATATCGTAAGTATTGGATTGCAATTTATAATAGCACATTACTGAAGTAAAAGGAAACATGCTTGCCGTTTACAAGGACGTTCGTGTAAAGCATTAAAAACATAAACAACGCCTGGGCCGGCCCGAGGTTAGTAGGTGCCCAGATACTAGCCCCCTGATTCTAATTTCCCTGTATTTTTATGACTGCAGCTTCACTAATAAAAATTCTCACGAGCAGCCACTACTTTAGCCTCTATCACTAACGCTCGTATTCGTAGAAAAATCTGCATTGTTTAATCATTGCGGTGCCTCTTATTGTTTTGCGGGGTATATATTAATTAGAAGCCAAAATGGAGCTCTAGCTGAAGGTTTCCAGGTGCTCGTTGAAAAGGGCGCACCGTGCTCTCGGATCCCGTGCATTCGCTGCATTATATTGTTCGATTTTTGAATCGAGACGGATGCGCTGTGGATAAAATCTTGCCGAACGACGAAAAGAACGTCTTAAAAATAAGAAATAGCAAGTAAATGTGCAGAAATACAGTCCAATAAATCTTCCTCCTTGTTTATTTTTCAAGTTTCGGCCACGCTGGTATTTCTTTTTATTTCATTACACAATGCGCATCAATTCACCATCACAATAAACAATATACATTGATAGGCGAATACCTTGCACAATAAAAAAACATGCTATTTGCCCATGAACAATTATTCATTTAGTTTTAAGATGCAATATCTAATTATAAAATATCGGTGATGGCAGATGGCCTTGTAGATGAAGCCGTTAAGAAAAAAATTCGCTGTTACAACACTATATAATATTACTGCATGATGTAACACATTGAGGTCAGATATTCTGTGAACACCTTTCGTCGTTATTTCAATTTTTATTGATCTTAAGAGGCTACAATAATTTCAAATTGCTCCCTTTATTCTAAACAAGTTGTTGGATCCAATCGATTTAAATTGTTAGCCCTAAAGATTTTAAATTAACGTAAAACTCCATTTAGTATTTAAAATTATGCCCTTTTTATAAATTAATTTTAAAATTACTACTATTTATTTACGAACTGGTATATTTATAATCATGACGCGTATATTACTGTGCCCTTTTAGGATTTCTCGGTCAATTACACCGGGAAATGCGGTTGTTAATAGAGTGCGTGTAACGTCACTATCGAGGAGGAGAATTCAAAAAATGTAGTTAGTTAAAATTAAATTAATATAATTTACCTAACATCCACTAAACGTTCTGGTTCTGGTTCTTTGGGGAGTGCGCATTTCTGCACTGCACTTAGGCCTTATTAGGCCCATTGTGCTTTCTCCCGTCGATTACCCAGCCTTAGCTTAGCCAGCCTACCTGGTTTAGGTAGTCTAGCAAAGCCGAGGTGGGTAGATCCCTTATGTAGGCCATTGAAGGCCATCTTTCGCCCAGTAAGGAGCCTCTAGTGGACGAGCGTGCCGGGCAATCGCTGAGAATGTATCCGGCAGTCTCTTCTTCCATGTTACACCCTCTGCTGGATGGAGAGTCAACTATCCCCATCCTGTATAGGTGTGCGTTTAGCTTGCAGTGACCAGTCAGGGCGGCAGTTATGCGCCCCTGGTCAGCTGCAGGTACTGTTTCGCTGATCTCTTGTTGGGATACAATAGTGTTTCCATAGAGAGCTTGCAGCCCTCGATGTCATCCCAACGCTTCCTGAATTTCTCCAGTGCGTTGGTTTGTACCATATTGCACAGGGACAGAGGCGCAAGGCGCACTAGCGGCTCCGGTGAGAGAATATCCATCCCTGCCGCTACTCTTGCCAGTGCCTCAGCTCTCGTGTTACCTGTGTTCAAGTCGTGCCCCTTTACAAAGCAGACTTTACTGTTGTTATACATTGCGGCTTGCCTGAGTTTTCTGTGGCACTCTAATGTTGTCTCTGAAGTTGTATGTAATTTCTTCAGAGACAGTAGCGTTTGCCTGCTGTCCGTTAGGATCAGTATGGCTTCATTTGACACTTTGCGGTATATGATTTTCTCAGCCGCAAGTGTTATACCCATCGTCTCTAATTGTGTGATGGTGGCATGCTTTTCCATCGGGACCTTTGTTTGGATTTTCAGGGTCCTGGAGAAGACTCCAATCCTGATCTATCCATCCTTTGGATCCATCTCATTTGTTTAGTGGGTTGAATAGTAACCGTCTAGGGTGCATTCCAAATGAGTGTCGGTTTACAGTAGTCAGTCCCAGCCTCTAAAAGAGGTATGTCTTTGCAGACACTCCTTCAGAGGTGTCATTTCACTTCCCCACAGCGGTTACTGTTCCAGATCCCACTGCCTTGACGGCGAAGTATGGTCACAGCCTCCCTCTCCACGTGAATATCAAGTGGCGGAAGGCATAGCATGACCTCCATCGATATCGTTGAAGTAGTGTGCATGGCGCCTGTTATGCTTAGACAGACTACCCGCTGCACTTGTGAGAATCGCTTCCTCGTAGTTAGCTGTTTGGTCCTGGGCCACTAAACTAAAGCGCCGTATGTTAGTATGGGCCTTATGATGGCTTTGTATAACCACATCGTCGTGCGCGGTTTCAACCCCCAGGTTTTCCCCCGACGGCATTGTCAAAAGGCCCTTATGGCTTTGTCTGTTTTGATGTCGATGTGCTTCTTCCAGCTCAGTTTCCTCTCGAGAGTGATGCCCAGGTATTTCACCTCGTCGCTTTACTGCAGCATCGTATTCAATGATTTTGGTGCTCTTTTCGTCACCTTTCTTTTCTTGGTGAACATTTCCATCTTCGTCTTGGTAGGGTTTACCGATAGGGAGTGATCATTGCACCACTGCGAAACTGTATTTAGAGCTCCTTGCATTTGGTTGCATAGAACGTCTTCAAATTTGCCATTTACAATCATGGCTAAATCATCAGCATAGGCTGTCACACAGAACCCTAGTTGCTGAAGTTGTTCGAGAAGGCTGTCCAGAACCATGTTCCATAGTAGGGGTAATAAGACACCTCCTTGTGAACAGCCTCTGTCAATTTTACAGGTGATCCGTTCCCCACCCTGTTCCTATCAATAGAGTGCGTCAAACGTCACTTTTGAGGCGGAGAGTTCAAAAAATATGTTAAATTGATATAACTTGTCTAACCCTTTCATCCCTGGAATTTTTCTGGGGCCCCAAAAAATGTTTTGTACACTGCATATTATTTATTACTATCTAATATATACAGAGAGTTCTTATTTTTAGTATACATATCTTAATGTACTGTATACGCTGTAAATTTTACGATATTCGTTGCTTTTACAAATATCTCCATTTGAATCTTTAAACGAGTGTTTTCCACTCCCAGATTAAGCATGAAGTAAAATCTCGAGATTCGAAAATTTTCAGGCTTTTCTAAACTTTTATACGCGTAGCATATGAAGTAAAATTTCGAGTTTAAAAAAGCCTGAAAAGTTTTAAATTTATCAGGCTTCCCTAAACTTGAAATTTTATTTCATGATCAACCAAGGAGTGGAAACACTCGTTAGACGCTTCAAATTGATTTTTTTTATAAAAACAACGCCTTAATATACTCAATGACATTAGAAGCGTAACACCCAGAAGGAGTTATTATTTTAACTTGATTTTTTGCCAGTATGGTAGTCTTACATCAAGAATAAAATGATTACATTTTCAAGAAATTTTATTAAAAAACAATCTAAAAAAAATTAATAATGTGTTTGGCGACCCCTTTGCTGTATACACTCCTGTAGACGTCTGGGCATCGACAAAATGAGATGGTCGATGTCTTCTTGAGGCATCTCGTTCCAAGCAACTTGAATTTCATCGATCAACTGTGCTAGAGTCTGTGGAGGATGGTGCAAAGAGAATATTCTTCTTCCCATGATATCCCACACATGTTCAATGGGATTTAAATCCGGCGAACGGGGCGGCCACTCCAAAACATTAACACCAGCTTCATTAAGAAAGTTCATAGTTCGACGAGCAATATGGGGACGTGCGTTATCTTGTTGAAAAAGTACGTCTGGGCGGCCATCTAAATAAGGCAACAAAGTCGGTCGTATGACGTCTTCAGCATAACGCGCAGCTGTCATACTGCCTCGAATGAATACAAGAGGTGATCGACTACCATAAGCAATAGCCCCCCAAACCATTACTCCAGCAGTCCTGTGTACATGCCTCTCAATAGCAAACCTAAGATCAGGTCGTTCTCCACGGTAGCGTCGTACCCTTCTACGGATATCATGCGTGCCTAGACAAAATCATGATTCATCGCTGAATACGACATCGTGCCATTCTGCCTCCCAATGCTGCCGTTCTCTGCACCAGTCCAACCTTTGGCTACAGTGTCTCGCTGTTAAAGAAAGCACTAATCTTGGACGGTACGAAAGAAGCCCAAAGGATTGAATGCGGCGATATAAGGTTCGCATACTAACGGGCCTACCTTCTTCTCCAATCCATTGATCACCGATTTGACGCGTAGTAGCGAAACGGTCTCGCAGGGCTATTTGTCTTAAGCGCCGATCTTGACGTTCTGTGGTACGCCTTGGTTGACCAATTGGTCTTCTTCTTGCTCCTCTACCTTCTTCTGTGCATACCTGATACACACGTATTACAGTTGCTGCAGTGGAATTAATACGGCGGGCAATTTCGCGATAGGACATACCGACATCTCGATAAGCAACAACTCGACCCCGGTCAAAATCGCTCAAATGGTGATATTGTGGACGTCTTCGGACTCGAGGCATTTTATTTAAGCTTAACACACTCAACGGAAACTCGAAAACTAAAAACATCTGTACTAAACAGCTCATATAAATAGTTTTATCAAAAAAGAAAAAGTGAAATATATTTTTTTTTCACAATAAATATAAAAGGCACAAGGTTGAAATTGTTATCAATGTATGCTTTAAATATAGTCACTCTGTTGCTAAAATATGAATTCGAAAAAATCATTCCTTCTGGGTGTTACGCTTCTAATGTCATTGAGTATATTTAAAAAGTACGCATCGGTATATATATACTTAAAAGAAACATTCTCTTTATTCGGAAACAAATTATTGGCAATTTCATTTAAACTTTTTATCAAATATGTATTAACAATCTAAGAAATAAGGGGCGCACCAATTTTACTTGCTCCAGGACTTTGTATATGTATCTGCGTTACTGCCTTTGACATATTAATTACAAAGTTTTTATTTTAAGTAAATATAAATTAAATTTCATGTATGTACGATGTACATACATCAAAAGAATAAAGTTATTAATAATACTGTTTGTTTGTTTCAGGTAATTACGTGTACATACTCGTACATGTCAGAATCGCTGAGAACTTTCAATGGGTATGAATTGCGCATATAAGTTGAATAAATCACTTCGCTGATATCATTCATTTTTTGTTCAATTATTAATTATTAGTTTCGACGTTTACGTCATTCTCGAATAATAATAATGATATTATGATTACGGATCTATATCCAGGGTCTTTCAGCAAAGACGAAAAGTTTTACAATGCACTTAAGGCTGCGCTTAACTGTCGTTTTAATTTACAATCGTTTAATAATATGAAGGCACATGATGAGTTGGTTTAAAAATATTTATTTTAGTACATAATTGTGCATTCTTGCTGGAAAATATATCATTTTTTTTTTCATCAAGAATGCACAATTATGTACTAAAATAAATATTCCAATAAATTGGTCTGTACTGATATTATGAACGATTCTTTTTTAATAGGAAACAGTGGATTATTTGATAACTATACATTTTATGAGAAAATGATATAAGAATTATATACTCAAAAAGACTGTTATTCCTTACTTCACTTTTTATAAAAAGTGAAGTAAGGAATAACAGTCTTTTTTAGTGTAATAATCACTTTACATAAACTCAAAAACATACAGTTATTAAGAATTATATAATCACATGATGAAGTCAGATTTTAGACTTTTTACATTTTTTAATTTTATTTTTAACTATACTAAACTAAAAAATCAAAATCAAATCATCATGCCCTCTGCAATTCATTTTTTGACAGACGTGTAAAGATAGAATAAATAAATTTTAAATAATAACAAAAAAAGCAATATTCTTAATTTCCATAGGGTAGAGCGCACTCTTAATATTAAAAATACAAAAACATGTTTCATATAAAAGTAACATGGTTATTAGCCATGTTACTTTTATATGAGACATGTTTTCGTATTTTTAATATTAAGTGCATTGTAGAACTTTCCATCTTTATTTCTTTTCTTCGCCATTTTTTTTCACTGTTGTATATTTCGAATACCATGTACTCATTTTGAATAACATAGCCTCAGTTAGTCCATAGAGAAATATAATCAGACAAAATCCTAGCATAGTCAAAAGACAGTCAATCAAGCCACTTACAGTGACAATAGTCAAAACAAGGTCAATAAAGATATAATGTGACAAAATCCTATGATAGTCCTAAGACAATCAAGCAATTTATTAAGATTCAAAATTTCACACCAGTATTTCGTTTATAAACAAATACATTTTCTATCAGTACAGTAACTAATCAGCTGGATGCCCGTCTTCAGGTCAAAGACGTTTTTTGTAAAGAGTGCCATGGAAACAGTTGCGTAACTCACTCACTCAACTGTTTCCAAGGCACTCTTTACAAAAAACAAAAGATTAAAATTTTACGGGGCTTACATATAACATGTAGAATAAACTATAAGTGTGATACATTATTGAATTCAGAAAACAACAATAAAAGATAAAAATCCAAAATGGCGTCCATAAGAAAAACAAAAGTTGGTTATGGTCCCCGGGTAAATGTTATAGTTATCTTAAAATAAAATATGTTACTAGATTTCTCGTTAAAAAGTGCCTGTATAATGTCAAAGTTGTAAATGTCTGGATTCAATAGTTTTTGAATAAAAAAATTAAATGAAATTTCGAAAGATCCGTTTTTTGACAATATCTCGAAAACGAAAGAAGATATTTCAAATTTGTTTTTAGATTATTATAACGGTTGTATGGAAGATCAGTTTAATTAATTGTTTTTAATTAAACTGAATAGAGCCGTTTTGATCAACAATTGTGTTTATATGTATTGTATTTTTTAATTGTGTTATTCGCTGCATACGTTGATCAATAAACAGTTTATTATTATTATTATTATTGGTCCCTAAAATACGCAACATTGCCCCAATTTAACCGATCCTTTATCCCTTCAAATAACCAAGATCCCCATACATTCTGTTGAAATACGGGTAATGTTTAAAATTTTGAACGTATCAATTACATCATAATACGTTCATAATTTTAAACATTACATATATCAAGACAAATTTAATATACAATACATTACGTACAATATAAAACAAAACCGCTCACCAGATATTCTGGCCGATTTTGTAAGCGAAATGTTAAATTTAACGTATATGTTATTTTTAGCCTCACAATCTAAGTATACATATCAATCACCAAACCCGCTTAAACTGAGATGTTAACGATATGTTGAGTTTTATGGAAACAAATTCACTAAAAAAATCAATAATTTTATAACATTCAAAGTGTCATTCTTTCAATCTACAACAAATTCCATTTCATACGGGGAATTTGGCTTTTATGTATACATATTTCGATGCATGCGGTGTCAAATTTTTTAATGCGTTAAATTTGAATTTTGGAACGAGTGTTTCCACTCCATGGTTAAGCATGAAGTAAAATTTCAGGCTTTTCTAAACTGGAAATTTTACTTCATGCACCACGCGCGTTAAACACTGAAATATTAAAAAATTGAAATACCTCTCTAAATCAGTATTAAAAATAAACAGTTAAAGCAGGATTAAAAATATACTGCCAAACAAAAATATTTAGAATTTCACAATATTTCAGTATTTTATACGTGTATGAAGTAAAATTTCGAGTTTAGAAAAGCCTAAAAATTTAGGGCTTTTCTAAACTCAAAATTTTACTTTATTCGCTAGGCGTATAAAACACTGAAATATTGTGAAATTCAAAGTATTCTTGTTTATATATTTGGTTTGGTCGCGACTAAGCCAAATTTTAAGGCTTTTCTAAACTCGAAATTTTACTTCATGCTTAACCTGGGAGTGAAAACATTTGTTAGTAGCTTCAAATTGAACTAATTAAAAGAAGAAACAACAATGAATGCCTCAAAACGCATACGCTGAGTCAGGATATGTATATGATGAATTAATTTCTCGTTTGTATACTTGAAAGAAAAATTCCCTATATGTATAGTTACAAGAAAAATTCCCTGCAATGATTACAATAATAACACCATTTAAAAATTCAAATTTGTTATTACTCAATTTAATATAAAAATGAACTACTAACCAAATTTATTATTCAACCCACGTTTCAATGCGATCGAATAATAATAGTTAATTTTTCAGTTATGTAATTTTACATCATTCACTAAAGAATACGTTCAATTTTGGTGATGGGAAATAATGGAGAAACAATAGTGGAATTAATAGAGAGTAACATTAATGCTATTTCCGCGTCCATACAATTATTCCCAATATGTATAATTTCTGTGCATTATTTAGTATAAACAACTCAACAGGATATATACGCTTTAAACTAGTCATGTGCTAGTTAAGGATTTAAGACTAGGGTTTTTCAGTCCCGGTTTTCAATCACGGGATGGTCCCAGGATTAGACTCCGAAACTTGGCCCGGGGACTTTTTCTGCGGTCCCGAGACCGTACAATTAAAGTGATTTATAAAAAAACCGAAACCTCTGGCATTCCTATAATTTGTGCAACATACCGACAAAAAACGAGAAGTTTACCACAACTTAACACCCGCAGATTGTGTTGCCTCCAGCAACACCTGAACGATGACTAATTGTAACAAAATATTAATTAGAGTTATCTGGCTCTAATCACAGCAGATCTGTTTGAGCAAGCGTTTTCAGGGATATAAAATAATCCAATGCTTGTTGTTCACTTTTTGTTGTCTGCGACTCAATACATGTAAATTTATTGCTTTCGAGTTTCCTGAAGATGACATATAGAAATATTGGTAAACCGGAATGCCGGTACGTTGGTTAATCGCCAAAAATGCTCTCCAAAATTTACCGGTATGTTGCCTATTTTACGTGGGTCGTTTGATAAGTATGGTAAAGTTCTATAAAATGATTACGCAATTATAGATAAAAGTAAACGTGGCAACATTGCATTTTCATGTCTTCTAACTGTTCTAACTTCATTTAGCAATGAACCCAATAAAGTTAGAACAGTTAAAACACATGAAAATGCAACGTTGCCACGTTTATTTTATCTATAGTTCTAAAAGAAAAATTTACTCTGTTTCTGTTTGTGAAAATGTATTTCTTCTGATAAATTATTTGATTGAAATTTACTTCTAACGAGTGTTTCCACTCCTAGATTAAGCATGATGTAAAATTTCGAGTTTAGAAAAGCCTTAAAATTTGGTTTGGTCGCGTAGCGCTTAGCGCTACGCCACCAAACCAAATTTTCTAAAGTACAGATTATAAGTGAAGTTATACTGACCCGGTCAGGTACATTTATAATTTATAGCATTACTAAATGAATTCTAAATAACCCTATTTTGTTATGACAATTGAGGTAAGGTATAAAACTCAAAATCCCTAGTATTAATCTATTAGTTGTAAACTAACAATAGTTATCTACTAAAAGGTTTTATTAATTCAAAAATGTTAGTATCATCCTTAGAACTGTGTCCAATGATTTAAAAAAGAAAACACTTGGTTAAATTTCACCAATATTTGTGAAATTTAACTAAATGTTTTCTTTTTTAAATCATAGTTAAATATTAATTGATAAGGCTGATAAATGTTGAAAGTTCATCTTCACTTTTATATAAATAAAACAATTTAAACACTTTCAAATATATATTGTGCATTCGCTACAATTGTTTCGCCACACTGTGGCTTCTTCGCCTGAAGAAGCCACAGTGTGGCGAAACAATTGTAGCGAATGCACAATATATATTTAAAAGTGTTTAAATTGTTTTATTTATATAAAAGTATAGTTAAATATGTTTCACCGCGTGAAAGATGAGAAACTTCTTCAAGATAACTGCGTTCAAACTGTATGCTAACGTACATTAATAAAAATGTAAAATGTTATGTATTTTCTTGTTTTATGTTTGTGTTTAATTTAACATGCGTTTGTAATGTTTGATTACATTTCAATGAATTGTTTTTGTTAGAGATGCAACGGATAGTAATTTTGCCAGATACCGGATATCCGGCAACAATCTCTTCTCCGGATATCCGGCTATCCGGTTTATTTCTGACGTCAAATAGAATATTTACTAATTTTATTGCAAGTAAAAATTTTATTTGAAAATTTAAAATATTTTCAGACTTTTTTAATTTGGCCGAATACCTGATATCCGGTTTATTTCTGACATCAACAATAATATTTACTGATTTTATTAAAAGTAATAAAGAAAATTTATCGAAAATTTGAACATTGTTAGACATTATTTTAACGTGTCTAAAATTCTGATAAAACGCGACAAGGCTTTAAATCAAAGGCCATTATATTCCCAAAAATGTAAGCTACATTGTGTACAGAGAAAAAACATCAACATTTAGTTAGTTGTTATTACCAGGTAAAACAAAACACTATACATTTTTTATACTTATTAATCTTGTGTAATTTTAGTTAAATTTAAACCATGTGTTCGTTAATTTCAAATTAAGTCAGTGTTTTATACGCGTGGCGCATGAAGTAAAATTTCGATTTTAAAAAGCCTGAATTTGGATTTGGACCAAACGGTCAGGCTTTTCTAAACTCGAAATTTTACTTCATGCTTCATCAAGGAATGGAAACACTCTTTAGAAGCTTTAAAAACACGTTTACAAAATCAATGTATGCCTGAAAATGTACAGGGCGGTGCATTTTTGAGGTGCCACATATGTAAAACTTTTTTATTTGTAGAGATGTTGAAATACTGTTTTCGCGGACCAGATTCACTTTTTCGTGTTTCAATCAATGGTGAAAAAAATGAATTTAGTGTAGGAAAACAAAAACGAAACGTCTTTGAAATAAATCATTGGGCGTAAAAAAGTTGCCATAAGAAAGTGTTCATAGCTTGGTTATACCTTTTAAAACAAATGAGTTACAGTAACTTCATAAAAATGACATTTTGTCAACTTCCGGTTATAGAGCGGAAACGGTTAGAGATAGATCAATTTTCTTTTCGCCATTGATTAAACACAAAAAGTGACCCAGGCTCGCGAAAATGTTTTTCAATAACTCTTCAAATAAAAAAGTTTTAAATATGTGCACCACCCTGTACAGCGTATACATCAGGATATGTATACTTAAAAGAAAAATGTTCTGTGTGTTTATAATCTGTACTATCAAAAAATAATAATCTAATTTCAAGTAAAAGCAGTAAACAATTCGATTATTAGATCATCATAAAACGAAAGTTTATGGCATTTGCAACCCTAGCGTAATTGCAAATTCTGGACCTGGAGGCAAATCAACAAATTGCACATTTCGGGCGTCCGTATTTTTGTGAAATCTATTGATCAAGGCCGTTCAGACGTCCCTTTGGGCCCTGGGCGCCCGGCGCGGAGGCTCCGGACAAAAGCTACACAAGTATAATACCATTTATCGGTAAATATAAACGGAAAACTTGTATATATCAAACATAGAAATATATTCGTCGAGTTTAGGGAAGTAAACATCCAGTATAAATGAGTATTTAATAATAGAAGAGCCTTAAGCGAGAAAAGGCAATAATAGGACAATCGGTCAGTTTCCGAAGACACGTCCTTCTATATCATCAATTATTCAAGCGACAGGAGGGAATATTTTTTGTTTTGTCATCTATATAATCAAATCCAGATCCAGACGAAACTAGTCGGGCAACATTTATCACCCACTGCTTGCAATAATAATGAATCCGATGATAGATCGCGATGCGAGGGGATAGTGTTTTGCGTGAAACCATTGAAGACGCGCTTCTGGATATTGAACATTGAATATTGATATTGGATTTAGGAAGTGTGCATTTTATGGATACTTTATATCACTGGGGGAAATAGGGTCAGCATATGCACCATATTTAGGGGTGACTAAGTGCTGTCGACGGAGAGTCCCCTTATTTTATGATATGTGGAGGCAATCTTATCTGCATAAACCTAATAAACTTTTTAAATACGACGTTCTTGCGTCATGCGGATCATAATAATTATGGCCAACTTTATTTAATTTATTTCAGCAAAAACTCGAATCATGGGCGGAAAGTAAGGGCAGCTAAAAAGGGTGCAGCTCTACCATAACTTAATTTGTAGTATCATGTGTTCATACGTGCTAAAATAGGGCTGAACTTTTGGTACACACTGTAATAATAAATAAGCACAGATGGTGCGAAATTATCTATCCTGCCTTGTAGTTACTACTAAAACACGAACAAATATCACTAAATAACGGGTGTGAAGTTAGCAATAGATCCAGCAATAGATTTAAAAAAAATCATATCTCTGAAAAACCAAAAGCAAATTAAATGAAATTGAAGATATACCCTTCAAATAGCCTAAATTATTACCCCAAGAAATATAAAACCCTTAACTTTCACCCTTCATATTTTTTCACCCCTTCCAAAAATATGTTATGATTTTTTTTTAATTTGGCAATATTTCATAAAGTTACTTTTTAGCTCAAAACATCTCTATAATACCTTCTTTTGATAAGTGAAATCAAAAAAACGTTTCGACACCCCGTTCGCCACTAAACTATTGTTTTACCCTAAGATTTCAAAAATTAATATCTCAGAGAAAAAAAAATACAAATCGAATAAAATTTAAAATACACGATAAGAGATGTCTAAGTTATCACCAAAAAAAAATTGACCCATAATTTTTACCTATAATATTTTTTCACCCCTTCCAAAAACGTAATCAATTTTTTTCTACTTTGGCAATGTTCCATAAAATTCATTTTTATCTCAAAATATCTCTATTCTACCCTCTTTTAATACACCTAATCAAAAAAACGTTTCGTCACCCTGTTCACCCCTAAAATATTTTCTATACCCCGTGAATATGGAAATCAATATTTCCGAGAAAGCAAAATCAAATCAAACAAAATATTACTAAGGAATACATCTTAATTAATAGCACAAAGAAGATCAACCCCTAAAATTACCCTTTCCTTTTTTCTTGTCTTTAAATGTAATATGTATATTTTTTTAAATTCATAATCATCTTAAATGTTGATATGTATCATATATTATTTTTTTCATCAAAAGTAAAAAAAATTGTCAGGCACTTTACCCCCATATAATAAAATAATAATCTCCTGCTCGTCGTATGGATTCATATGCGTATGGAATTATGTGCAACGATTTAAACATTATTTTTTTCCAAATTCAGCAAAGAGCCATAGATAAATAAAAATTGATATTCTTATCATTAATGTGTGTACTTTCATAATCAAAAGTCAAATAAACGTTTGGAGCACTTTTCCACCCCCGAAATAAAGAAATCTCCCGCTCGTCACGTATGGATCTATATGCAATAAATTAAACATTATTTTTTCCGAATTTGGCAAAGAGCCATAGATAAATAAAAATTGTTATTCTTATCATTAATGTGTGTACTTTCATAATCAAAAGTCAAAAAAACGTTTGGAGCACTATTCCACACCCCAAAAAAAAAATCTCCCGCTCGTCACGTATAGATCTATATGTAATAAATTAAACATTATTTTTTCCATATTTGGCAAAGAGCCATAGATAAATAAAAATTGTTATTCTTATCATTAATGTGTGTACTTTCATAATCAAAAGTCAAAAAAACGTTTGGAGGACTTTTTCACTCCCGAAAAAAAAATCTCCCGCTCGTCACGTATGGATCTATATGTAATAAATTAAACATTATTTTTTCCATATTTGGCAAAGAGCCATAGATAAATAAAAATTGTTATTCTTATCATTAATGTGTGTACTTTCATAATCAAAAGTCAAAAAAACGTTTGGAGCACTTCTCCACCCCCGAAAAAAAAAAAATCTCCCGCTCGTCACGTATGGATCTATATGTAATAAATTAAACATTATTTTTTACATATTTGGCAAAGAGCCATAGATAAATAAAAATTGTTATTCTTATCATTAATGTGTGTACTTTTATAATCAAAAGTCAAAAAAACGTTTAGAGCACTTTTTCACCCCCGAAAAAAAAAAATCTCCCGCTCGTCACGTATGGATCTATATGTAATAAATTAAACATTATTTTTTCCATATTTGGCAAATAGCCATAGATAAATAAAAATTGTTATTCTTATTATTAATGTGTGTACTTTCATAATCAAAAGTCAAAAAAACGTTTGGAGCACTTTTCCAGCCCCGAAAAAAAAAATCTCCCGCTCGTCACGTATGGATCTATATGTAATAAATTAAACATTATTTTTTCCATATTTGGCAAAGAGCCATAGATAAATAAAAATTGTTATTCTTATCATTAATGTGTGAACTTTCAAAATCAAAAGTCAAAAAAACGTTTGGAGCACTTTTTCACTCCCGAAAAAAAAAATCTCCCGCTCGTCACGTATGGATCTATATGTAATAAATTAAACATTATTTTTTCCATATTTGGCAAAGAGCCATAGATAAATAAAAATTGTTATTCTTATCATTAATGTGTGTACTTTCATAATCAAAAGTCAAAGAAACGTTTGGAGCACTTTTTCACCCCCGAAAAAAAAAATCTCCCGCTCGTCACGTATGGATCTATATGTAATAAATTAAACATTATTTTTTCCATATTTGGCAAAGAGCCATAGATACATAAAAATTGTTATTCTTATCATTAATGTGTGTACTTTCATAATCAAAAGTCAAAAAAACGTTTGGAGCACTTTTCCACCCCCGAAAAAAAAAAAATCTCCCGTTCGTCACGTATGGATCTATATGCAATAAATTAAACATTATTTTCTCCATATTTGGCAAAGAGCCATAGATAAATAAAAATTGTTATTCTTATCATTAATGTGTGTACTTTCATAATCAAAAGTCAAAAAAACGTTTGGAGCAATTTTTCACCCCCGAACAAAAAAAAATCTCCCGCTCGTCACGTATGGATCCATATGCAATAAATTAAACATTATTTTTTCCGAATTTGGCAAAGAGCCATAGATAAATAAAAATTGTTATTTTTATCATTAATGTGAAAAAGTGCTCCAAACGTTTTTTTGACTTTTGATTATGAAAGTACACACATTAATGATAAAAATAACAATTTTTATTTATCTATGGCCTTTTGCCAAATTCAGAAAAAATAATGGTTAAATCGTTGCACATAATTCCATACTCATATAAGTCCATACGACGAGCAGGAGATTATTATTTTATTATATGGGGGTAAAGTGCCTGGCACTTTTTTTTACTTTTGCTTATTATAGTAAACACACTCATGATAAAAAGAAATAATATATGATACATATCAACATTTAAGAAGATTGTGAATTTATAAAAATATATATATATATATATATTACATTTAAAGACAAGAAAAAATGAAAGGGTAATTTTAGGGGTTGATCTTCTTTGTGCTATTAATTAAGATGTATTCCTTAGTAATATTTTGTTTGATTTGATTTTGCTTTCTCGGAAATATTGATTTCCATATTCACGGGGTAAAGAAAATATTTTAGGGGTGAACAGGGTGACGAAACGTTTTTTTGATTAGGTGTATTAAAAGAGGGTAGAATAGAGATATTTTGAGATAAAAATGAATTTTATGGAACATTGCCAAAGTAGAAAAAAATTGATTACATTTTTGGAAGGGGTGAAAAAATATTATAGGTAAAAATTAAGGGTTAATTTTTTTTTGGTGATAACTTAGACATCTCTTATCGTGTATTTTAAATTTTATTCGATTTGTATTTTTTTTTTTCTCTGAGATATTAATTTTTGAAATCTTAGGGTAAAACAATAGTTTAGTGGCGAACGGGGTGTCGAAACGTTTTTTTGATTTCACTTATCAAAAGAAGGTATTATAGAGATGTTTTGAGCTAAAAAGTAACTTTATGAAATATTGCCAAATTAAAAATAAATCATAACATATTTTTGGAAGGGGTGAAAAAATATGAAGGGTAAATGTTAAGGGTTTTATATTTCTTGGGGTAATAATTTAGGCTATTTGAAGGGTATATCTTCAAATTTCATTTAATTTGCTTTTGTTTTTTCCGAGATATGATTTTTTTAAAATCTATTGCTGGATCTATTGCTAACTTCACACCCGTCACTAAATATACAATATGATACAGCTCGGATACAACGTTGTTCGCCGAATTAAAGCTTTCAAACGAAATGTGAATGCTGGGCCAACTGATATTTTTAAGACCAATTAAAATTTTAAAGATTGCCCGTTCTGTTTAACTAGGCGAGTAATTAGAATATATTTGTGTACATCAAACAAAAAGTACAAACAAGCGACTTGTTTAACTTGTCAAAACGAAAACAGAATTAAAACTAAATCCCAGTTGCACCAGAAAACGTAAAACTGGTTCATCTCTGAAGTCTAGTTTGAGATGACAGTTTTTATTGTTCTAATGTCACTTTGAACTTGAGTTCATAGATAAACCAGTCCAACGTGTTTTGCGCAACTGGCCACCACTTAGGGCCAGTTGCATAAAACACGTTAGACTGGTTCAACTAAGGTCTTCTTGTGTAGATTTCTTCAGGCGTTTCTACTCTTCCTCAGTCTTCTCTAGCCGTATTTTTACTTTACTTTTTGCATTATTTGTCAATCGTTTACAACTTGTTTCCATTTTCTATTCTTTTTGGAATAAAAGCCATTACGGTAAAATTGCGAGTTTTTTTACAAATTCCGTTTTATCGATTACTACAATTTTTGGAGTTGTACTGTTCTTATTCCACCATCTGATTCAATTATAGTTATTACCTATTAATGTACTTAAAGCGGAATACATTTTGCTAAACAATGATTGTATTGCCCTCTATATCTATTTCAATATGAATATTACAAAATTCCATAATTTCATTTCCGTTTTATCTTTGATTTACATATATGTATTACTTCCTAATTTTACGTGCAGAGATAATTGTATGTATAATTAGTTAAATTGGGAATAATCCCTAGACATGAGCAGAAGTAGAAGAACTTGTAATTAATGGAAATGCAATGACTTAGGGAACCTGGGGAGAAAGAATATTTATGCACCAAGGCAAGCCGTGGATAATAATGGGTTAAGATGCACATACTTAAATATAATATTCAAAGGCAAATAATTATTTTGTATACATTATATATTTCAGCAGACTATGCAAGGTATCGTGGGTGGGTTTTCAAAATGAACACCCCGCCTGTAGCAATAGAAATGCCCTTATCTTTTCGGAAATGCTTGTTGTTTATATACCAATGGCAATGGTAATTTTAGAAGACATAAATATTTACGGGGTAATAGCGAAAACGTCTCCATTACTCTAAATGACGTGCACTATAGCTGAACGCCTCCTTCAGCTTCAAGTTACGCCCAACGGCAAGAATAATGCCACGTGGTAAATCCTCGCAGAAAACAAGATCAGTTTTTGTAATAAAAAAGGAAGGGTTAGATAGAGTTGCTTCGTTGCAAATAAATCCCACTTGATTCTAGTATTTCAAAGTAATCCAAGTATATTCTAAATCATGTTACATATTATGGTGAATGATTACAAGAATATCATCCCTGTTACCTATTCTTCTGTGTTGTGTTGTAATGAAGTACGACTCTTACATACCTCCATTTACCTAGCCCCCCTCACTTCAATAAAAATTTTAAATAAACAATGCAGCATAATGCACTTATGCACTTCTTATTAGCGTAAGAATTTTTTTTTGCACCCCTTTGGTTTAGCAACAAAAACGGTGGGGGGGGCTGGCAGTACGAATAGCTAGCCCCCCCTACCTAGTGCGTGTAATCGAACTAATGTACATCCTCTTAAGGGCGTATACACAAAATATTTTGACACCAATTGCAGCATAATTTTTCATGCATTTTTTACTTTTTGAGAACTTCTGGTTACCTGTGTTCATGATATTTTTCGTGGATGCGTAAGTTGTTGTATTTTATATTTACTTTTACTACTGCGAGGCGCATAAATCACTTCGCACGCACTAAACAAGCACGCTGTCTCGAATGACTAGATGAAACTAGGTCACTCATTTGTGGTATTGTTTATTTACTGTTACTACTGCGAGACGTATAAATCACTTAGCACGCACTACACACACACACACACTGTCTAGAATTACTAGATGAAACTGGGTCACGTATAAAAAAAATCACAATAAGTGTTCAAATTGACGTCCGCCGCACTCAATGCACATTTGGGCTCTACGTATCCAATTTGCACGAACAGTAGCAAACATTTCACGAGGTTTTTCGCGAATGGTATTGGCCGCGGCGTTTACTCGTTGTATCAGCATTTCAGCATTGTCAATTTCCGTAGTGTAGACTTCACTTTTAAAGTATCCCCAAAGAAAAAAATCTAAGGGGTTTAAATTCGGACTTCTTGGAGGCCATGGTACAGGGCCTCCACGACCAACCAAACGTCCTGGAAACTCATCATCCAAATATCTTCTAACGCGCCTTTCATAGTGAGCTGGCGCACCATCTTGCAAATACCACATTCTTCTAAGAACCGCTAAGGGTACATTTTCTAGAAGATCTAAAAGGTCATCTTGCAAAAATCGTAAATATCGTTCTCCATTCAAATTAAATGGGAACATAAACGGCCCAATTAATTGATCATTTAAAATACCTGCCCAGATATTAAGGGAGAAGCGATGCTGCATATTATGCATGCATATTATGGAAATTAAAACTTCCATTACGTGTAAAGCACGATTCGTCGGTCACTAAAATGTCTTTGGTAAAGTTAGGATTTTGAACATTTTGTGCCAAAATCCATTGACAAAATGCAATTCTTTTGGGAAAATCATGGGGTTGAAGATGTTGTACACGCTGGTAGTGATACGGATAAAAATTATTGTCTCGTATAACACTGCTGACAAATGTCTGCGATACATTTAGCTGAGCGGCGATAATACGGGTACTTAAACCAGGATCCGCTTCCAACAGATTCAAAATTTCATCTTCCGCTCGCAAATATCGCATTGGACGGTCACCACCTCCGACGGCTCCGGCGACGGGCTGCAAACTTCCAGTGTCGCGTGCTCTTTGTAATAAATTTCTAAATCGGTTTGGCGGTGGTAAGTGTCGTTCAGGAAATCGCTCTTGATAAATTCTTACAGCTTCCGCGGAATTACACCGAGTTTCACCGTAAATAAGAAACATGTCTGCCAATTCAATGTTTGAATAAACGTATCGCGCCATGTTACAAAATGTAGATGTTTCATGGAATAAATTTCACCATAGACTAAACAGCAAACTATTTTTATGTTTAAAAATCATCCACCCTCGCCGCTCTTATCTAAACATTTCAATAAGAGTGGAGATAAAGTGAAGTGTGAACCTAATTAGGAAAAATATTGAATTTCATTAACACGTTTAGAAAATATTCGGAATTTAGTCAGCAATGGGTACTTATGAAAACGATAACATAGACATAATTCTTCACAATCTGACCCACTTTTCTCTGGATGGTGTAATTCGATATCCAAATCGTTTAAAAACTACCAGTCTATGTGGAATCTCTCTTAAAATACGCAATGTGCGCGTATACCAGATACCACAAACATGTGGCCTATTATTATTAATTATTTTTAATAATTATTTGTAAGCTATCTACTAAAGGTATGGTAATTTCAAATGCAGGTATTGTTTATTTAATCGCTGCCCCTTATGTGGTAGAGAGCCTGTACAGTAGTTCGTTTACACGCTGTATATTAACTAAATCAAAAAAAACCTATGCCTAAATTATGCACTTTCGAAAGGTGTTAATGACAATTTTTGCATCGACCCCAATTTCGAGAAAAAAAAATATTTTCGATATTTTTACCGTTTGCGGAATGATATAAAATGATTAATGATAGGTATAATTTTAGCACTTTCCCCGTTAAAGATATAATAATTTAAATATCAACAATTTGAAAAGTTGCTTAAACAAAATTTATTCTACTTCTATTATTATTATTTCAAAACTATTCACAAAAATTAATTCTTACATTTTTTTGCTACATCTCGCTAAATATTGATCACCATTCCAAGTAAGCGTTATATATTTTTAACTTTACTGTAAATCAGTTTTTTATACGCGTGGCGCATGAAGTAAAATTTCGAGTTTAGAAAAGCCCAGAAAATTTGTCTCGGGTCGCTGCGCGACCCGAGACAAATTTTCACGGGGCTTTTCTAAACTCGAAATTTTACTTCATGCTTAGTCTGGGAGTGGATGACACTCGTTACTTTAGAATATGTCACAAGTGTTAAAATGTGTACCGTAACTGTCACAAAGAAAAATAATTAACATGGCGATCTCATTATAGTTCAATTCAAACTCGTGTCAAGTTAGCACGATTGGTTAAATGTCGACTTATGTCAACTGTCATTAAAGTTCAAATGACAGATGACAAATGACAGCTGACGAAGTTGACACGATTGACTAAATATCGGCTGGCGCCGACTTATGTCAACTGTCATTATAGTTCAAATGTCGGCTACCGCTGACTTACGTCAACTGTTATTATAATCTAAATGTCGACTGGCGCCGACTTGTATGTCAACTGTCATTATAATCCAAATTTCGGCTACCGCCGACTTATATCAAGTTAACATATTTTTGATGATTTTCTCAATTTTAAAGTTTCACTATTTTCATCAATTTTCACAAACATTATAAATTTATGTTATTTGAACAATCTGCCGATTTTTATACAATCTTTACTTTCCCCATATGCAGTACCAAGGAAAAGTATTGTTTTCGTAAACATTTTTAAACCAAACATTTTATAAATTTCGGGAAGTATTGAGAGTATCAAAAAATGTTTAAATAAAGAGCTGTAAGAAGTACTTAAAATTCTACAGATCTAAAATTTAATTAAGCTTTCGAAGAATTGGTTGAGGTCTCTATTCTTCGTGATATTTACGAGTTGGTTGCGTTTTCTATGTTTCGTTGTTTTAATTAAGTGACTTAAATCTTCACGTAACTCAAATAACTACATCTTCAGAAACTGCTTCATCAGTCATTCGGCAAAGACTCGCGCTTGATTCGAAATGTTTGCAACATATATTCACGTATCGAAGTTCTGCTACTTTCTTGATGGAAACCAAACTTTCAAATTGAGCGCAGTAAAACACTTGTTTTGTGCCATATTTTTATTTTCGGTTGCCTGGCACGTGTTTCGATCCGCTACGATTATTGTTAAAATTAAAAGGTTTTTTTTAACTTTGAAAATGATTGTTACGGATGAACACACGTGTCAGATAACTGAAAATAAAAATATTGAACAAAACGATTGTTTTACTTTACTCAATATTTTTGCAACATTAACGATGAATTGGTTAAGAGAGGGGCAAATTCGTGTTTGAAGTATATTGAAGATTGAAATATTTCTATTTGTGAAAATTATATATAATTAAAATTAGTAATAAAAAGCAGTTAAATTCCCTTCTTCACTGTTTTTATTTAAGTACTATATGTACATTTCGGACACTAAGTGTCCATTATCAATAGTTAACTAACAATGTACATATAGTTCTTAAATAAAAACAGCGAAGAAAGGAATGTAACCGCTTTTTATTGCTATTATAATAATCTTCACAACTCATTGTTATGTGGGTCAAAATGGTTCCGCCTCCATATTTTTGAAACATTTTCTCTAACTGTTACGGTTCCAAAGATATTCTGGCTGGCTTGTTTTCAAATTGACACCCTGTGTATATAATTAATATTGTTGAATTTGTCAATGTTTGTAGATTTCGTTCGCACAATCGAAGACTAAACCAATTGAGATATTAAAATGACACAATAAACTTAAGGTTTGTATTACAATTCTAGAGACTGAAAAGCTTTTGGTCAAAATGTGGAAACCAGAAGAACCATTATTATATTATTACTTTTTTTTATTGTCGGAGTATCGACAAACAAATCATGGACATTTTCCCGTGAACTATTGACAATTTCATTTTATTTTAAACACAAATAAATTAGTTTTCTATATTGCATATTGAAGTAATTTGACATTTATATCAAAAATTGACATTCTCAGCACACAACTCTCTTATTATAGTGAAATAATTTGTGGTTTTAACACAATTTGTCATTTTTCAAATAATATTTGTATCGTTGTTATTCCGTCTTGAAAATATCAAATTATTTAAAGAAAAACGACCCTTATTTGAATAAAATTGTCGTTTTTGGGGGAATGTATTGCTATGTTCAACACAAAATAACAATTTTGGCCAACTATGACATTTTAGCACACTTCTGATAATTTTGTTTGTTTTTAATTTAGTAAAATTAAGTTAGGTTAGATGACAAGTGGCAACGCAAGAAACGTTATTTTTATAGCCTAACCCATATTTTGGCCATCATGACGTTTTGATTTTACGTGACGTAATTGAATGTCATTCGTTATTGTGACGTAACTGTGTCAATTGTTTGTTGACTATTTGCACTATTGTGGCAGAAAAACGACTGCCTCTTCTTTAACGTGTATCAAAATTGATATTATGTTTTAATCTCATAGAACTTGCTCCCTCCATAAAACAACAATAATCAATTATCAATTGTTTAAAGATGAAATCGAGGTCTCTTACATCGCTTTCGAATCTAAATGTAGGAAATTGGGATTTTTTTATAAGTATAGATACACGCCCTGATGATTACAGCGTTTAGTAAATTTTCATGAATTCGTTGTTTTTTTATAAAAGAGTTCAATTTGACCTTCTAACGAGTGTTTCCACTCTCTGGTTAAGCATGAAGTAAAATTTCGAGTTTAGAAAAACCTGAACGTTTGGATTTGGAAGCGTCCAAATCCAAACGGTCAGGCTTTTTTAAACTCGAAATTATTCCTTATTCTGAATCTGGGAGTGGGAAACACTCGTTTAAAGCTTCTCAATTTTAAATTCATTTATAAAAGTGTTCAATTTGAAACTTCTAACGAGTGCTTCTACTCATGTTAAGCATGAAGTAGAATTTCGAGTTTAGAAAAACCTGAACGTTCGGATTTGGACGCGAACTTCAACAAAATTAAAATATTAAAACACATTTAAGATGTTTATTTAGCAAATTTCTAAAAATTTAACGCGTTTTTTTAATTAATTTAATATACAGATTTTTTTTATTTCTGTTTGAATTAAAAATCACGATACATTCAGTCCAATGACGTGATATTATATGTTAAAAATACGTTATAAACCCCTCAATGGATTTTTATTAATTTTGCTGTGGATTTTGAGAAGACATTCAGAATACAGGGTGTTTCACCTAAAACTCCCCAGACTTATTAACAAGAAACTAAAAATGTTATTAAAGTTTCGTTTAATGTAATCAATAACACTCATAATTACGGCTTAGTTGTCAAAGCCGTGAGAAAATGTCATTGGATGATCAGAACTGTGGAAATGACTTTTTCTAAAGGAATAGAATATTTTAAGACGTTTTTATCATACGAATATTTTGAATTAAAATGGCCATTTTTATGTTATAACCAGTTTTTATATTTTCAAGAACTTTTAATATACACATTTAAAGTAGTCCACCTTCTCAAAATTAGCATATCTAACAATAAAAATTATTAAAACACATTGGAAATTACAAAACAATAATAATAAAATGAATACAATTTACTTTTTATTAACATTTTTCTCTTAATTTCTAAACAAAAGTTATAAAAGATACTTACACGTTTTACCGGATTTAAAAATACACATTTCAAATTTCACTATTGGGCACAAAATAATCCAAAGTGGACAAAAGTTACAACCAAACCAAATTTGGCATCAATTAATTGGCTATTTAGAAGATCCTTATTTTTACAAAGAAACATTAACAGGTCAGCGATATTTGGAATTCTTAAGAAACGAACTTAAGTTCAAAAGCATGTGGTTACAACAAGACGGAGCACCTCCACATAATGCTGCTATCGGAAGTGGTTAGGAACTAATAGCACATTTAAATGGGCACTTTAAAGGACAAGGTGGTGTATGTTGAACCAATAGATGACATGGCAGACTTGATTAATAAGATTTACGCTAGTTGTGTGGTAATTAGACGAAGATCTCTTTTAGATGCTGGTGATGTTTCTCTTCGGAAATGATTTGAAATGTGTATTTGTCAATCTGGTAAAACGTTTGAGTATCTTTTATAACTTTTGTTCAACAATTAAGAAAAAATGTTAGCAAAAATTAAATTAAATTATTGTTATTATTATTGTTTTGTAATTTCCAATGTATTTTAGTAATTTTTATTGTTAGATATGTTAGTTTTGAGAAGTTGTACTACTTTAAATGTGTATATTAAAAGTTCTTGAAAACATAAAAATTTGTTATAATTTAAAAATGGCCAATTTAATTTAAAATATGCATATGAAGATGTCTTCAAATATTCTATTCCTTTAGAAAAAGTCACTTCCAAAGGTCTGATCATCAAATGAAATTTTCTTACGGATCTGACAGCGAAACCGTAATTATGAGTGATACCAATTCTATCTTAATTCAAGGCCTTGAATGACATCTATTGATTACAACAAACGAAACTTTAATAACATTTTTAGTTTCTTGTTAATTAGTCGGGGGAGTTTTAGGTGAAGTGAGTTTTAGGTGTATATGAAAATATAGTAGCATTGATAATTTTTTTTAATTTTTAAATAATTTCTGTTCGAAATGAAGATCATGTTGAATTACGTCCAATGTTCGTGAATTCTAAATGTTAATAAAATCCATACGTTATAAACTCTTCAATTGTTCTGGTTCTGGTCCCTTCAATGGATTTTCATTAAATATTCTGTGGATTTTGAAAAGACCATTGCTCTTTCACAATATATATAAATATCGAAGCATTAATCATTTTTGAGTTATTTCTTAATAAATATATTCATGTCTCGACTGATATTTTAGAGACTTCTTCATTCTTTTTGCAATCTTCTTTTGAAATATAGTTTAGATTTATCCAGTTTTCAGCTGTTTACAGTCTTCTTTCTTTCTTCTGAACTCTTTTCGAGCAGGAAGATGAGATTCCCCATTCTTCTTTGTTTGACCCATCCATTCTCCAATCTTCCACAGGTTTCTGAAGACTCCTCCATTCTTTTTGCAATCTTTAGCAATATATTACAGCTATCTGTAGTGTTTCTACATCTATTTGCAGTCTTCCTCAGTCTTCTTTAATCTTCTGCAGGATATTATAATAGATCTTTTAGGCCGACGGATTTCTGCAGCACGAAGTTGCATTTTAAGTTTAGAAATAGATAAATATTTTGATTTATTAGTATCACATTTGTACGGATCTAGTAGAAATTAACTAACATTAAACTATAAAAATATTAACAGCAATTCTATTAATTAGGTTGATATCGTTTTATTTTTTCCGAATTAACATGTATAACGAAGTAGAAGTCTTCATCATTAGTAATATAATAATGATAAATTGAAATGTTTCAGATTTTATAGCCTCCATCATTAATAATATAATTTAAAATGTTTCAGATTTTATTAGAACGCACTGTATAGCAACCCCTCTATTTATGTATGGAATTGTGACCGCAGAGTGTAGTGTTAATCACACACGTGCAGCAGTTGCAGGGTGGGTGTACAGTGTGTTTATTATATGGTTCTCATCTATTCACCATAATGGCTATTTAGAACAACATATGGTTGGTTCAATTGGGCACACACGTTAATGTTGGTCTAGGAGGATATTGTGCTACTTATTACTTAATAATTATATTAATGTCCACAATTTCAATTGAAATATTGTGAAAGTAAAAATATACTGGCTTAATTAGTATTAAAAATATACTGCTAAAGCAGGATAAAAAATAGGGTTTTCCAAATTCGAAATTTTACTTCATGCTAATCAAGGAGTGAAAACACTCGTTTGAAACTTTAAATCAAATTCATTAAAAAAACAGAACGAATGCCTCAAAATCCATACGCTGAATCGAAATGTGTATAATTAGAGGGCCAATTTTTGCTGGTAGTATGTTTCTGGGGTACGAGATGGCGCAGAGATATCAAAATTGCTGAAAGTAGTTTTGACTATGTTTTGGTTCATAGTGCCTGCCGAATTTTAGGAAGGTTCGTGAGTTATGAGAGCGGTATCGTCGGCGTATTGGAGGATATATGATGCGGGATTAAAGGATTCGGGGTCAGGGTCTGTCTGTTTTTTTGTATTTTGACAATTTTTTTAATTTCTGACCAGTATGTTTTTACTTGTGCGTTATTGATGCTTTGACAGCATTTATGCCAGTTTTCTGTTTTGTATTGGTTGATTCATATTTTGATGTCCTTGTTCAGTTTGTAAAATTTTTGTCGGAGTCCGGTGGTGTCAGTTTGTTAGATTACTCTATATATCTGTCGTGTATATTTTATAAGACGTAAAATGAATCTTGAGAGAGGGTATTTGTAGTGGAACTTTAAATTATTGCGAAAATTGTGATTTCTCAGTAAATTATCGAAAAGCCGGCATTGATTGACAAATTTAACGAATTACCGGTAATGGAATAAGGCGGTAAAATTACAATCCTTATTCTTAATGTCATTGTCATTTATAATAAGCAAACATTTTAATAATTCTATGTGAACCAGTGAAATAATAAACACATTTTAATATTTCTGATAAAAAAATGAATTATCGACGCATTTTAACGAATGATAGAATGAATATTTTAAAATTCTTCGACTCATAATTCAAATAGTGATTCAAAAGATCACTCACATTTTATATGAATTTTATCTTTGGAATGTTCAGCCCGTTATCAACGATAATATAAAAATAAGAACTGGAATAACACTTTCGTTGAGTATATTTATGAGTCATAGGATTATAAAAGTTATCTGTTTGTCTATTCCTCGTGCTGGTTGATAACCTCTCCTTTATTAGTTTACAACGTAACGTGAAATAAATTAGATATTAAGTGTGTTTGTAAATTATACATCATACATTGCTCTATTAAAAAATCAATTCCATTAACACGCAGTGGTAAAGACGTTTCATTATGTATGTCAATATATTCTAAATTATTACTCTGGGTGTTTCAAAGCTCCACGAAAAAATAAATCGTGATTATAACATACCTCGTTCACAAATTTAGGTGTATTCCGGCTGATTCTGTAAGCGATATGTTAAATTTAACGTGCATGCTATTCTTTAAACCGTTTGATCTCAAGCATTTTTTTGAAAAAGAAGCTTTTTCATATTATTTACTGGAAAATATGTAAAAATGTTACGTTTTGTAGAAAAAGTTATGCAAAAAGAGGTATGGCCCACTCTCTCTTCATTAGTTAATTCTTGAGTGGTTGTGATTTATATTCAAAAAAAAAATTTTACTGCTGAACTCGAATGAGTACAGTGGAATAAACTGGGTTTACACAGGGCTTCGAACCGTTATTTTTTTCGTTTCGGTTTTTATTCCGGTATACAAATATATACCAATTCGGTTTTGGTTCTCATTCCGAAACAAATATCGTGTTTTCGGTTCAGCTCCGAGTAATTAATTATTTAGGTTAGCTGTCAGTTGACGTATCTGCTGACTTAATCGAATACAGAGTTACGTCAGCTGATAGCTAACCTGACGTTACTTATTAAAAGTAAAATAATAGTTACAATCGACACTCTAGCCACGTGTAATAATAATTTGTATATCATACCTTTCATTTATGCATTGTTTATAATTTCATTTGAGCAAATATACCCCTAAAGCTTGGTATATTAATAAATTATTAACGGTTGCGTAGGCTTTCATTAGCGGTCGAATTACCCATTACTTCCACTTCGTTTGTATTAAAAATTTATTTCAAGCGAATACATTTTAAAACCCTTTAATATAATTTATATACAGGGAATTTTTCTTTTAAATATGAATTTCCTGATAATTACAGCGTTTGCTAAATTTGCAGCAACGCGTCGTTTTTACAAAAGCGGTCAAGTTTACGCTTTTAACGAGTGTTTCTACTCCCAGACTAAGCATGAAGTAAAATTTCGAGTTTAGAAATTATTTTGAATTTCACAATATGTCAGTATTTTATACGCGTGGCGCATGGAGTAAAATTTCGAGTTTAGAAAAGCCTGAATTTGGATTTGGACGCTTCGCGTCCAGGTCCAAAGTTCAGGCTTTACTAAACTTGAAATTTTATTTAATGATTAGTCTAGGAGTGGAAAACACTCGTCAGTAGCTTCAAATTTAACTCATTAAAGAAACGAGTTCCAAAAAAATTACTGAACGCTGTAATAATCTGGATAATGTATACTTAAAAGAAAATTGTGTAAGTGTTCAATTTGAAACTTATAACGAGTGTTATCCACTCCCAGACTAAGCATGAAGTAAAATTTCGAGTTTAGAAAAGCCCCGTGAAAATTTGTTGAGGGTCGCGCAGCGACCCGAGACAAATTTTCTGGGCTTTTCTAAACTCGAAATTTGACTTCATGCGCCACGCGTATAAAGCACTAACATATTGTGAAATTTAAAATATTCTTGCTCAGTAGTATATTTTCAGTCCTGCTTTTTAGCAGTTTATTTCTCATACTAATTTAGGAGTATATTTTTAATTTTACAATACTTCAATGTTTTACACGGGTGGCGCATGAAGCAAATCCAAACGCTCAGGCTTTTCTAAACTCGAAATTTGACTTCATGCTTAGTCTGGGAGTGGCAAACACTCCTTATAAGTTTCAAATTGAACATTTACACGATTTTCTTTTAAGTATAAATTATCCCGATAATTACAGCGTTTGGTAAATTTTCTGGAATTCGTTGTTTTTTTAATGAGTTCAATTTGAAAGTACTAATGAGTGTTTTCCACTCCTAGACTAAGCATGATGTAAAATTTCGATTTTAAAAAAGCCTGAACTTTCAAATTGGAAACTTTCCAAATGCAGGCTTTTCTAAACTCTAAATTTTACTCTATGCGCCACGCGTATAAAACACTGACATATTGTGAAATTTCACAATGTTTTAGTGTTTTACATGTGTGACGCATAAGGTAAAATTTCGAGTTTAGAAAAGCCTGAAAATTTGGCTTGGTCGCGTAACGCTACTCGACTAAACCAAATTTGTAGGCCTTTCTAAAATATATATATTTTTTTACTTCACACCTAATCTTGGAGTAAAAACACTCGTTTGAAGCTTCTAACTGAACGCACGGTTAAAAAACGAATGCCCAAACATTTTCAGCATATGTATCGAGGTATAGCTCATTTTATTTAACTAGGCGAGAAATTCAGAGAAATACGAACATATTTATATCTCTGTAGAGTTTATCTGTGGAGTAATTAAGTGATTTCCTTAAAAAATAATGCCGTTTCGTTACTATCATTCACTTTTGATATCTTATAATTTTTGGAGTTATCAGCACAAATGTGTTCTAATTTCTCACCCAGTTAAATTAAATGACCATTATGTATACTCAAAAGAAAAATTCTATGTATAGAAAGAACTTATTTTTGCAGTTTGGCGTTTTGATTTGTTCCTATAATGAAGTTTTCAAAATAATCATAACATTATTTCTAATTATACAAACCGTGTTTTATTACGTTTACACAACAACAAATCGTAAAATAAAAAAGATATAAAGTTGGTAAAATCATACAAAAGCTTCCGTGGTGAGCAAGATAAAAAAAGCGAAAAGTAGATATGTATATAAATCCCCTCCCTGGAAGCAAAGAGCTCAGCTATTGATTGAATAATAATTCTTCAACAACATCCCCCTCTTTCTGTTTTGCAGTGATAAGCCATGCCGCGATGCTATGAATTGCAGATGGCGCTATTGTAGTGCACCCCCTCTGGATGTGGCAATAGAATTTGCTTACTGTGTATTCTATCACTCTTTTCCGTTTATTATAATACACTTTCTGCTCTCTTCTAAACCAGTATTCTCGTAGATTACATGTCTGCTACAATGATAACACTTTTGTGTGAAGACAATTACGATATGAAAACACTTTTTGCACATCAATTCTCTTCAATCTCAGAGAAAGGTTTCAGTACGTTTTCTAACATTCAGTGCATGTATAACAATTTATTTAAAATGTATTACATTTTAAGACATTTTTTATAAAAAAATTCAATTTGAAACTACTACCGAGTGTTTCCACTTCCTCGCCGGTTTCTCTTAAAATACGAGGGCTAGTAACTAACGTTTCGGAATCAAAAAAAACTAAAGTGGTAGAATTCTATGACAATGGTAAAACAACTGGTACACCGCTATGAAAAGTGCCTCAATGTGAAAGAGGATTACATGGAAAATAGTTAGAGTTAGGCTATCAAATGTAAATAATAAAAATTGTTTCTGCCGCTTGAGATTTCTTTTTTGTAACAAAACGTAAGTTACTATCTGGATAGCCCTCGTATCTGCATTTGTGATTTAAATATATATTTTCGGATAATACTTTATTTGTAAAAATGGAAACATAAAGGCTCGTATATTCCTGTAGAAATACCGATTAATATTGAAAGGATTATTATTACTTTGATTAAAACACTTAAAATCGGACACAAAGTGTGCATTATCAATGGTTTGAAACTAATACGTATAAGTATCAAACCATTGATAATACGTATTAGTATCAAACCATTGATAATGGACATTTTGTGTCCGAAATGTACATTTGGTTACAAAATAAAGTGTTGAAAAAATGTTTTAAGTGTTTTAATCAAAGTAATAATTATCTTTAAGCAACTCAATCAATCCAAAAGGATTATCAGTATTGTTAATATTATAATATCAAAATACAGGATTTTGTAGGTAAAAGTTGCTCTAGGGGCCAATATTTAAATTTTAAGTGTACTCTTTATAAAATATTTTCTATTAATATATACAATAATTAAATGTAAATTTGCCGTCTTCTAATTACAGGTAGGTAGCCCTCTTCGTCCCCCTCTTAACACGTCTCTGGTTGTTTATCTATAATGCATCTTTTGTTCGGCCTGGACTTAATTCTTGGCCGCGGCCCCGGAATTCGTTTTCTGTTCGTCTTCGTTTCGTCGCAGATGGCAAGTCCTTACCTGAAAAGGAGGAGGGTAAAAATCGTTAGAGTCCCAGTGCAGGTGCCAGTAGCCATGCAAAACCACGCATACTGTTTTCCAAAAGAATACAGGTGAACTGAAACAGACGGCCCAAATTGTTCTTAAAAAAGTATAGTGTTTAACTTTGATCCTAAATGATTATTAAAACTGTTACACCAGATTTAAAAGGAAAGCGCGGGGTTTTAAATATACATGGAATTTTTATTTTAAATATCCAGTGGCGTAACTAGAGTTTATGTTTGAATATTTCTTAAAACAGCATTAAATTCATGGTTAACTTGTAAAAATGTTAGTTATTTTTACAAGTTAACCATGAATTTAATGCTGTTTTATGAAATAAAAATGATACGAGATAAATATTTGGAGATATTTGAAGGTACTTCAGAAGTTGACTTGTAAAACTTTAAACGCAAATAACCCGAAATCATGAAAACGTGACTTAACTGTTCTTTCCTCAAAACCACAGATATATGTATATGTATATACAGCGAGTTTAATCCTTTTAAGTACATCTACACATTCAAAAGCAAGTTACTTCAGATGTTACAAAAGAGCAAGAGATTCGTTTATACAAAATATACAATTTTAAAGTTTAGTAAATTGTCGATCAAAAACATGATCGATATATTTTCAACATCACAATATTTCAGTGTTTTATACACAACGGTGCAGCAACATTTTTCTTTGAACGTTAGCATGCAACGTTCCCGCATGCAACGTTTCGTACTGCGCGGTAATATTGATGCAACGTGTCATGCAACGTTTCTTTAACTGTATGTTTTTGAGTTTACGTGAAGTGATTATTACACTAAAAAAGACTGTTATTCCTTACTTCACTTTTTATTTGTATCGTTAGATGTACATTTCGAGACACAAGGTGCTCATTATAAATAACAAACTGTTACAAATAAATAGTGAAGTAAGGAATAACAGTCTTTTTTAGTGCAACGGTTCTTTGTTCAGTGGGATCCATGGGTGCTGACACAATTCTATTTTGTACATTATTCTAATGACACTGAATAAAGATTAATATCAATTTGTTATTGAAAAATATGATAATTCATAACTTTTCATTAATTTAAAGTATAATTATGAAAATTTTGTTAAAAACAATAGTGCAGCTTAGATTTTGTGTTGAGAACAAAGGGGGAGGACATAACACGAGCGTATTTTTCAACACAGCGCGCCGATTAGATTTAGAGCTCTGCAAACGCCAGGATACTGTTTTTTTAGTTTTTTTTTACGTTTGTGCATTTGGTCTAAATTATGATATCATTAATCATCCGACTTTACCCTTCTGGCAAATGATTATTCTTTCAGCGAAAAATGCCATTCCTTTTTTGCATCTTGCTGGCATTATATAAGCCGCTTTTCAACAGCTAAATAATTATTTTCCAGAAGAGCCCGGACACCCCTCATTAGACAAAATCTACGCTGCGTCTCTGCATCGCACTAAGTCTCCCTATTTATACTTTGTTTGAACCGATATAAAAATATTAGTGCGTTTACAAAATGTATGTATTTTTCCATAAATTACAATGACAGTCAGTGACGGCTGGTCAGGGGAGGCAAATGTCTAATGATAAAGGGTGTCTTATAATGACCTGACATTTTAATTTATTAATAAAACATATTATTTATTGCAAAAGTACGAATGTTTTTATTTTAATATAAGGTACAAAGATGGAGGTTATGTGTGGAATACAATATCCGATAATTGGGCGCCTCGGCCTTGTTTGCAAACGGTCATTCTTTTGACAAAATTGTCAATGATATTTTGGCATAATTGCGGACTACTTTAATTAATGGTGCGTCTAATTTTTTCCTTGAGCTCCGGAATGGTCTGTGGATCATTGGCATACACTTTTCCTTTCAGAAAACCCGAAAGAAAGAAGTCTAATAGCGTCAAATCGCACGATCTTAGTGGCCAGTTCACATCGCCGCGGCCCGAAATAACACGACCATAGAACTTTGTCTGTAATAACTGCATTGTTTCGTTCGCAGTGTGGCAGGTTGCACCAACTTGTTGAAAGAATTTGTCTTCAAAGTCCATGCCGTTCAATTAATTCCATAAAAAGTTGGTTATCATGTCACGATAACGAACACTATTGACGGTAACCGCATTTCCCGCAGCATTCTCAAAACAGTACGGCCCAATCACTCCTCCAACCCAAAATCCGCACCAAACAGTGACTCGTGGTGGATGCATGGGAAGCTGTTAAATCATTTTTTTTATTAAATGCACCACAGTGTTGCGAGGTGGTGCGTTATGATGACCAAAAGACGTGCGGACTTTTTGAACCGTCTCTACAAAATTTTCACCATTTCTGTAATGAATTTTGACAATTTCTAGGCATTGCTCGATCGTATAATTATTCATGACTAAACCTCAATACTTCCTAATGCCAGTTATCAAAGATTATAACTCTATATTCGCCACAAAAAAATGGCGCGCAATTTAAAATGTCAGATCATTTTGAGACACCCTTTAGAAAGTATATGCCTTTCTATCATTAGAAATTGTTTGTCATTATTATTACATTATCAGTAATATACCTACTGATTCAATACAATGTGTCATAAATAAACACAAATATACAGGGAATCTTTCTTTTAGGTATACACGTGCATACGCCACGCGTATTAAACAGGGTTGTAAAAAAACTTTTTTTGCATTTCAAATAAAACAAACTGTTTTTTTTTATTACAAAACGTGTTTACAACGTGTTTAAAACATAACCAGGCTTATTAATAGACGTTAGCATACAGCTTTAACACAGTTTTAAGGATGATATTGACATTTTCGGATTAATAAAACGTTTTAGTAGATTACTATTGTTAGTTTATAACTAATAATTTAATAGCCCTAGTTTAGGTCTTATACATAACCTCATTGTCATAACAAAATAGGGTTATTTAGAATTCATTTAATAATGCAATAAATCGTAAATGCATAAACCTTATCAGTATATTTTGACCTTCACTTAAAATCAGTGTTTTATACGCGTGGCGCATGAAGTCAAATTTCGAGTTCAGAAAAGCCCCGTGAAAATTTGTCGAGGGTCATTGCGCGACCCTCGACAAATTTTCAACGCGGGGCTTTTCTAAACGAAATTTTACTTCATGCTTAGTCTGGGAGTGGAGACTCTCGTTAGAAGTAAATTTTAATATCATAATTTATCAGAAGAAATACATTTGCACAAACTTAAAAAACAGTGTAACATTCCTTCTAAATTACTTAATTGCAATAAAGTTAGATCACATGAAAATGTAATGTTGCCAAGGTTATGTTATTATTATTTCAAAACTAACTAATAACATGTAAATTTTGCTCTATTAATACTAAATGTTAGTATCGTGTTTATATGCGTCTAGTAGAGATTAACTAGCAATAAACTATAATGATATTAACGGCAATTTTATTAATAAGGCTAGACATGTTTAAAACACGTTTTAAATCACATTTATGCACACATAATTCTGATATTTTATTATGAAAACATTTTATTTTTTAATAATAATAATAAAAATATATTTATTGCATTAGGACATGAAACATGTATTACAATAATAGTCAATATCTAGAAGTATACAAATACAAATATGGTGAACTAATATAAACAGATAGTTAAAGACAAAAAGAAATACATTAAAAACAGAAAAACTCAGTAATATAAAATAAATTAAAATAAAATAATCATTCGAATTTAATTACTGCCTATGAATGAGTCATTTAAGAAGTCGTTAATCGAGAATTAGGAGCCCTTCAAGTTTTTTCTTAAACAATTTAATTTGCTTAACAGTTGTAATACAGTCAGGTAGTTTATTATATAGGGTGAGGCACATATAATGCGGACTTTGCTCTTACAAACACGTGTGTTGAGTTGGTACGGTTATCCTGTCGAGGTTACGAGTAACGGAACATTTGTTATATGTTCGATTAGTTGCAAACTTGCTTTTATGTTGATACACATGAATACAGCATTTATATATGTAGATACTATATAGCGTGAGAATACCCAGTTTGATAAATCCAGGTAATTCTTCTTATTATTTGCTTTTGCAACCTAAACAGTCGAATTGTCTGATTAGAAGCACCCCATATAATAACTCCATAGCTCAAGTGCTTACCACAGATCTTTTCAATATGCTCACTGAAGTTTAATGACGGTTATTACAATTCCAATAAAAGTTTCTTTTGACAGCATATTGACACTGCTTCCATTTACAGCGATACTATCTAATTCATATGTTGCGCGACTTCGCGGGTGTTTGTAATATATGTATTCGGATTTGTCCGCGTTCATTAACAATTGATTTTTTGAACACCAATTATTGAATATATTAACTGCTTCACAGGCACTGTTCTAAGCAGCATCAGCCGTGACATCAGTAATTAATAGGGACGTGTCATGAGCATATTTAAGATTGGGCATATGGGAAACCGGTGTCCAGATCGTTCATAAAAACAATGAATAAAAAGGGTGCTAATATTGAACCTTGTGGAGTACCCTGTGTAATAAGATCTTTCTCAGAGTAGTATTGGCGATTTTTTACTCCATCTAATTCCGACCTCATTGTAACACTCTGTGTCCGCTGATGTAAGAAAGATTTAATCAAGCACAGCGCATTACCAGATATTCCGTAAGCATTTAATTTCTTAAGCAGTATTTCGTAGCTGATTACATCGAAAGCTCTGGATAAATCAAAGTAAATTCCAAGAGCTGCATAGCCGCCATCAAGAGCACTTTATACGGTCATTAGAGAGTCGAATAGTGAATCTACTGTTGACTTATTTTTTTGGAAACCTGATTTTGAATCATGCAGAAAATTGTATTTTTAAAATAAGACATTAACCGTTTTAATAATGTAATTTGAAATATGTTCAACAATTCAACTAAAATTTGAAAACGTAAACAAAAAATGTTTAATAAAGTAGTATAATAGTTTCATTAATTTAATGTAATAAAAAAATATGTTTAAAACATGTTTTAAATGGATTAAAATTTCGAGTTTAGAAAAGCCTGAATTTGGATTTGAATGGTATCTAATTATCAATATTTGTTTATATTAAATATTAAGGAATGTGTGATTTACAAAATTCGATGTATGCGTGCAACGAGTTCCTTAGTTGACCGGTGTCTCCATTGCGGTCGCCTTCGCCATTGATGTGAGATCGCAGATCGCGTGCAAGTTATCGTGCACAACATAATGTGTATGTGGCTATTTTACATGTACTGCAATGACGAAAATCAGATGGTACATTATTAAATTTCTCGGAACACGAAAATATCATTTTACCAGCCAACCCTAATTTCATCAATTATACCCCCCATGGGGGTACGAATTTTCTGCCCTCCCTGGAACAAGTATTCATCAAATCTAGACCAAACCGATAAGGTTGAATATACGAGTGTACGTAATGTAATTAATAAAACTAAATAATATAGTTTTAATAACGTGTACATTTATTTGTATCTAAACGTTGAACATAATATCGCGTAGTTATTAAATAAAGTTATGACACGACTCGTAATCCCATTTAACCATACCAGTTTTCACCGACGAGAAATATACAGCATACCGATTTCAACATTTTTTACTAGGTTGTACTATATGGTAAACCTCATACCTGAGGTCGCATTCTAATATTGCTTCGGCGACTGTTCTGCACTGCTTATTGCGAGTAATGAAAGCAATTGATTCGATTGTTGCTACCCTGGCAACAAACTGCTATCCTTTAGCACTTTATGTAACACTCCCGATGAGACGAATTCACAATAGTAGGTAATTTTGAATTAAAACCCTTGTCTGGTTTCATCTTCATGATCTATACTTTAAAGATAAATTCTCTGTACAGTCCAGTTCACGAGAGGTGTCCTGTGAGTGTTCAAATTAAAATAACTATCAATAAAAAACGTTTTAACTTTGTTTGTATAACACAAAAAAATTGTGTTATACAAAGTTAAAACGTTTTTTATTGATAAATTAACATGTATAACGAAGTAGAAGCCTCCACAATACAACATTTTTAAAAATAACTATAATAATATGAATCTCCTAGTTAAGAGAGTTTCGCATAAGTTGCAATAGAGCACACAAAAATAGAAGAAATAATGATAATATGAAAATACTTGAAAGAAAAGTTGTACCATAGATTTTAAATCTGTAATCATAAAACACCTCTCATGAACTCTATATAAACATATACAGGGTGGTGAATATTTCGATGCTCATACCAATGGTGAAAACAACATGCCCTACCAACTGTCACTTTAATTATTCTTCCAATTGTTTTTCAAAGCATTCGCGATTTAAGCAAATATTTACATTCATTATTAAATTTCTACAGTTTTTTTGTAAATCAGAGGTTATGTGTGTTACCATTTTTAAAAGCAATTTTTTTGGTCTACCTAAAAGTGTGAAAATCCAATATGGCTGCCGTAAGAAATAAAAAAAGTTGAATATCGTAACTCTAAATCTAGAGTACCTAGAATATATCTGTCGGCGCCATTCGATACAGAGGGTCCAAAGATATTCATTTGCCAAGTTTGATGTAAATACCGCCAATAGCAGGGAAAATATTAATGTTTTTCTAAAATCACAATTTTCAGTTTTTTCGCAATAAATCAGGAACCTATCAAAATTTTCATTTTTTTTTCAGATTCTCAATCGCCATTAAAATGAGCTACTTTTCTCTAATTTAACCGACATCGTGTATCTTATCGTTTCCTAGATACCAATGGTGAGCATCGAAAAATTCACCACCCGGTATATATATTTTATTTTCACTATGTTATTTTAAACTGTTACTGTAATATGTAAAATTTATTTTTATAAAAATATATCGGCCATTCCATAAATAAGTGCACACTTTTTGGGGGTACATCAGGGATTTTAGCGAATTTCACATATATTATAAAGGCTATCAAGACATGGTGTTTACTAGAGGTTAAACAAATTATTGTGTCAAAAGTTATAACAATATAAACTTTTAGTACACTTTTATTTTGAACTCAAAAATATCGTAAACCGTTACCTATACAAAAAAAAGTTATTCTGTACTTGTGTGTGCTTAAATTTAAATGTTCAAAGTTTAAAATTCATTTTTTTCCAAAACGAAAAAACGTTATTTATATAGATTTTTTTTATAAATAAAACATTTCAAAAAATAATCAAATATACCCTGATCCATCCTAAGAATTTTTCCGTTTTCAAAAGTGTGGGCACTTTAAAACTTTTTGAGATGTGATTTTTTACCCGAGCGCTACATTGAGATGAGGTGCTCCTGCCAATGGTGTAATGGCACGGATCGCGGTGAGCGCCTCGCTTAAACGCAGCGCTCGGGTAAAAAAATCATATCTCAAAAAGTTTTAAAGTGCCCATCTTTTTGAAAACGGAAATATTCTTAGGAAGGATTGGGGTATAACATATATTTCTTTCAAGAAAATTAAAACATGAGTATTTGATTATTTTGTGAGATTTGCTCCGGTCAAAAAATCATATCTCAAAAAGTTTTTAAGTGCCCATCTTTTTGAAAACGAAAATATTCTTAGAAAGGATCGGTGTATAATATATATTTTTTCAAGAAAATTCAAATATGAGTATTTGAATATTTTATGAGATTTGTTTTATTTATTGAAAAAAATCTATCTAAATAAAGTTTTTTCGTTTTGGAAAAGAATGTATTTTAAACTTTGAACATTTAAGCATAAAAAAGTCAAGTATAACTTTTTTTGTATCAGTAACGGTTTACGATATTTTTGAGTTCAAAATATAAGTGCACTAAAAGTTTATATTGTTATAATTTTTGAAAAAATCATTTGTTTAACCTCTAATAACAACCAAAAACCATGTCTTGATAGCTTTTATAATATATTTGAAATTCGCTAAAATCCCCGATGTACCCCCAAAAAGTGTGCACTTATTTATGAGGCAAATTTATTTGAGGAAAGTGTGAAAGATTTTTATTAACTGAAAAAAAAATTCAATTGATCGGTCAAGAAATTTATTGATGCGTATATTAGACTTTTTTTATTAAATAGGCAGTATATTTTGAAGTTTACTCGAAATCAGTGTTGGCGCATGAAGTAAAATTTCGAGTTGAGAAAAGCCAGAATTTGGATTTGGATCCAAATTCTTCTGTCTTTTCTCAACTCGAAAATGTACTTCATGCTGAACCTGGGAGTGGAAAACACTTGGTAGAATAATATTAATCATTTTAATAAACGATGAAACGGTGGCAAACTAGATATTTGATTATAAATAATTATTATAACAGTTATTAAAAAACAAGTTGTTTTTTTAAATATTTGATCGGTACTTGAATTTTATTAGTGAAGACGGTTATTGAGGAATTTGTTGAGTTTAAAAAATTATATGAAAATCGAAACCCTCGTTAATACGACGATGTTGTGATTTACCGATAAACTATCGATAAACCGGTTTTGATTTACAAACTTATTGATCTACCGGTAATTTAAAAACTCGGTAAATTTATAATTGCCAACTCTTAATTTTCGAGATATTTTCAAAATAAAGTTCTTTTTCAATTTAGATTTAAAACAATGTCTAAACTTGAAGTTTTACAGATTACAAATGAGCGTATTTTGTAAATGTATAATGTAATAAGTATTATTCGATAAAAATAAAAATGGAGATAGCAAAAAAGATAGACATTCAAACTTAGGGCGCTCTTATATAGACGTTTTGAACGCGAGGCGGAACGGGAGCGAGCGCAAGCGTTTGCGTTTTAACACATGGGTTTATATGAGAGTTCCTAGACGGACGGGTACGAAGCGGAGAAAACGTTAGCACACGTCAGTCTAGGAACTCTCATATAAACCCATGTGTTAAAACGCAAAGGCTTGCGCCCGCTATAATACTTATGTTCCTTGAGCCTAATATTAAAATTACGACCAGATTGACCGATGTAAACTCCTTGTTAATCTGTACAAGTTAATTTATAAATTCCTGATCTATTGTTTACATCTATTTTGGTTTTGTTATTAAATATATAATTGTTAATTTTGCAAAAAGGTTTGAACGCTACTTCTATGTTATGCTTTTTTAAAATATTTTTAATTCAGAAACTAACATTGCCAAAATAAGTGATTGTCAATCTGGTCGTAATTTTTATATTAGGCTCAAGGAACATTTCCGGTCTTTTCGGTTGAGACAGTGTGATAAGTCGTCTTTTGCAAAACATCTGTTAGATGAAAACCACACTTTTGGAAAAGATGTACTTTCCATCATTCACTATGCCGAAAAGGGTCGGAAGATGAATCTCCTAGAAACATTAGAAATACACAAAGCCCGCGCTAATCCGGGAATCCCTCTCATTAACGACCACGTCGACCTAGTGTACACCCCCATTTTTACAGACGTTTTGTAATTTGTAATTTGTTTGTGTTTTTCTCTAACCATTTTGTATATATACCTGTTTTGTAAGTAGTTTTAGTCACTATATGTTTGATAATGGCAAGCTAAATTTGCCGAAACTGCAGTCACATAAAAATAAATTGTGTTATACAAACAAAGTTAAACCGTTTTTTATTAATAAATTAACATGTATATCGAAGTAGAAGGCTCCACAATACAAAAAGAACTTATTCTATTTAGATCTGTTTAAGAGGATTTGTGTGTAAATATGGCTGCGCAGCAATTCTGAAGGGACCTTGAAGTGTTTGAGGTAGATACACAGCGAGTAGCATGCCGGAGGCTTTCGGCTCTCCATCGCTCGATTATTGTGAATGTAACTGTTTTATAACCGTGATATCAAGTAAAATAGCGAATTATTGATTGGCAAATAGCAGACCATAGCGTAGACTACACACGCTGTTGCCAATTTACACAATCAGATCGCATGCCCGAGCTATATTAATCACGTCACCTTTATTCCCCCTGGCCTTCTCGCCTCACTAATATCCCCGCGCTTGATCGGCCACCCCTTCGACCGCGTGAAACAATTTTAACCTCCCTCCTCCGCACCGACCAATTTCAGACCATGCACTCCAACTCCACTCCACTCCAGCCGCCCCTGTTTTCCCGTCCCGTCCCCTCCTCAAGCGACACCTAAAATGCTTTTTAAGTTCATTGATCAACCAAAAATTTTAAATAAGCAAGGGTCGCATCACAGCGATAAAATATTGCCAACGCTGCGACATCGACGATGCCTGTCAAATGAAGCAGCTACCTCTGTAGTTAGCACGCCGTTTTTTATCATGTATATTCAGTAGCGTAACCAGAATTAGAATTTCAGGACTAACATATTATTTACAGCATGATTGAATTATTGTCACCTAGGGAATTAAATATAAATTTGTGTCTTCAACGAGGTATAACAGAAAACGGTATAATCTGCTATAAATATTTATTGGTATTAATTATGATGATATATATAATGACCAGCACCGATGCAATTTGTTATCGGTGAGAAGTTGCACTGAAATGACGTCATTTTGGAAAGAATTTACCAAACCGTATGGAGTAAAATTCGTGCAAGTTCTCACTGATGACAAATTGCATGGGTCCTGTGAATACGGGCCCAGGAACTTTCAGAGACAATCTGAGGCACAGACCACGCGTTACCAACCTCTATGAACTGAAATAGTATACCATTTATTGATACTTGTTCTGCTACTTTCTTGATGGAACCAAATTTTTAAATTGGGTAATGTAAAACACTAGTGAAATGGTACCCAATGTAGAAATATTTTTCCCCCCCTCCTCATATATACACAGGGCTGCAGAAAGGGGTGTGGGGCAAGAGGGTGACTGCCCCAAGCGCATCAAGCGAAAGGGCGCCAAGAAAGCTACAGATCAGAAATATAAAATTATATAAGTAATCTATATTTTGAACTTTACTTTAAATCAGTGTTTTATACGCGTGGCGCATGAAATAAAATTTCGAGTTTAGAAAAGCCTGAAAATTTTGTTTGGTCACGTAGCGCTACGCCACCAAACCAAATTTTCTGGATTTGGATTTGCCGGAGCGCGACTTGCTTCGCTCGCGCGTCCCGGCAAATCTAAATTTTCAGGTTTTTCTAAACTCGAAATTTTACTTCATGCTTAATCTGGGAGTGGAAACCCATATTTAAAAATAATAAAAAACGCCAATAATTAACATAACTTAAAATTTTAAGGGAAAACGTTACTGACACGGGCAAAATTTCAAACTTTTGTCTAGAATAGATCATTGCAATACTGTAATATACGTGGCAAAGCTGGAACGAATCCTCGTAAAAAGGATTCTAATCACGAATCCAAATAACTTTATATGATTCGAATCACGAATCATCAAATAAAGAATTCATAAGAGATAAATATGATTCAAATCAAAGATCGAATCCTGTTTTATCGAATCACGAATACAAATCCTTTAAAAATAAATTTGTTTTTATTAATTTTTTGCAACCATTAACATAGAAATATCGTTACCAGTTGTTTTAACAAAAATATTCAAAACCTAAATGTTTATTATTAACACTGAACATCGTTGATAACACACTAAATATCTGTGTTATTCTGATTAAAGATGTATTTGTGTGCTTTTGATCTTCACTTGAAATCAGTGTCTTGCATAAAGTAAAATTTCGAGTTTAGAAAAGTCTGAAAATTTGGTTTGGTCGCGACCAAACCAAATTTTCTGGATTTTCTAAACTCGAAATTTTACTTCATGCTCAGTCTGGGAGTGGAATCACTCTTTCAAAACTTTAAATTGAATTCTATTATAAAATCGACGAATGCCTGAAAATTACGTAAATAAAAAATTCACTGAATATCATTAAAACCGGGAAAGTTACAAAAAATCATGGTATTTTATTCAAATTGACCAAAACACTAACAAAAAAGCCATATAATATTATTAAATTTATCAAAATTAAAAGGCATCATAAAAATTAAAAAACACGTAAAAATTTATAAAACCAACTTAAATATTGACGAAAACAATTTAACAAAATGAGGGTTTCCCACAGAAGAAAGTTATATGATAAGGTCAGGAAAAATATCTTACATCAGGGAAATGGCGGAAAAATTTAACATTTCAGATTGTGGCTACCATGTCACTACGCTACGCGACCAAACCAAATTTTTAGGCTTTTCTAAACTCGAAATTTTACTTCATACGCCACGCGTATAAAACCGTGATTTAACGAGACATTTAAAAACACAGAAAACCTATTTTTCATATTAATCCTCACAATTAATTCGAATCATTTTTGACGATTCAAATCCTCTTGTAAGTATTCGAATTATTTTTGACGATTCAAATCCTTTTGTAAGTACTCGAATCCTTTTGTAAGCATTCGAACTCTTTTAAAAATATTCAAATCATTTTATTAATATTCGAATCCTTTTATGAGGTTTCGAATCACCCCGCATTTGGATTCGAACACGAAAAATGTAACGAATCCCGATCACGAATCCAGTTTAACTAAAGTATTCGAATGCCTCTTTTGAATCCTCTAAAAGGATTCGAATTCTGAATGATTCGAATCCTGCCCAGCTCTGATACGTGGTATATCCACAAAGTAAGTTCCGTTTGACTGGTTAAAGAAAACAAACACATATTCAGAAAAAAATTATAGTGAAAGAATCGTTGAACCCTAAACTATTTTTTGATACAACTCCCACCATTTTGAAGGCACTTGTTATAGCTAGGCACAAGCTTTTGTATTCCCTCATTATAAGAAGGTGCCGCCTGTAATGTCAACCAGGTAACAACATGTTTATCGTCATTGTTTAACCTTTTGCCACCAAGACTCATAGAGAGCAGAAATTGTACACTTTGAGCTTTCGCGAATCATTTCTTTAACTACAACAGCCAGTTCATTACTAATCAAACATGGACCCTCACATCGTTCGTCACCATGCACATTATCACGTCCTTCACATCTTTCATTGAAAATGTGATAATAGCAAGGTGATGGGTAAACTTTTTCTTAACATTGATTTACGTATCACATTTCTTCCATACACCTCATAGATATGTTGATGAATGTGGACTGGTTTAATGTTCTTCGCATTGATGAAAGGAATTGCAGACCGTATCTCCCAAGCGGTGGGATTTTCAATTTTATTCGCTACTTTAATAAATTAATAAATAAAATATTTCTGATTTTCAATTTTTTGTATTTACTTTCACTACAATTGTTACGCTACGCTGTAGCTTCTTCAGGTGAAGAATGTTAATGGTGTTATTTACAGACAAATTTACATTATATATACACAGTTTTATGACATGGGGGTGGAGCGAGGTTCTTTTCTCAGCCTGAGCAGTGGAGAGTTGGAGAGTTCGATCTGTTCGTTCAGCAAGAGGCCTGAGGAATGGTTTTTATTTATTTCCAGGTTTTCCATTAGATTCAATTTTCTTCCTTTGCTGGTGATGTGGGGGCTTTTGAATTCTTTGTTGAAATGGTGGTGTTCTTCTTTTAAATGATTAGCATATGTTGAGATGTCCTTATCATTTAGGAATGCTTTATGGTGTTCATTAATTCGTTTCTCAAATGCCTTAGGACAATCACCACAATTTAACTGATAAACTCCAAAGCGTTGACCTCTTTCAGTTTTGTCTTTACTGTTTTTATTATTTTTGAGAAAGTGTTATTTGTTTTGAAGGCTATTTTAATGTCTAATTTTTTGAAATATTTACTAATATTTTGGCTTAAATTACTACTATATGTTAGTGAACCGTATCGTGTATCTTTGTATATTTCTGAAGGAAATATCAAGTTAATAATTATTTGTTGTTCTTTCTGTCTTATTAATTTATTTACAATAGCTATGATAACATTATTTTTAATTGCGATGTATTTAATTATATTTATTTCTTTTCTAAAATTTGCGTCTGACATTGGAATTACAAAATCTTGATGAATCATTGACCGATATGCTGCTAATTTTTGTGAAATGGGGTGAAATGAATTATTGTTTATTGTTGTATCTGTGTGTGGGTTTGTGAAAAATTAAAAATTCATGTTTGTTGTTAGTGTTTTTGATTGCCAAATCTAAGAAATTAATGCCATTATTTTCTTCTTTCTCCATTGTGAATTTATTGTTTGTATGCTGTTGATTTATTTCCTTTAGTAAATTACTTAAAATTCTGTCCGTGTTATTGAACGAAACCAATATATCATCGACATATCTCCACCAATAGAGGCAATTTTTAAATTGGAGTAATTTACATAATTAATTTGGATTGGCCGCTCCGCTTCGCTACGCGGCTAATCCAAATTAGGCTTTTCTAAACTCGAAATTTTACTTCATGCGCCACGCTTAAAAACACTGATTTACAGTGAGGTTAAAAAAACACACACATACAACAACAATTATAGGCAACCAAATATACGTTAGAGTTATTGAGTTACCTATAATCACTGCTTTAAACAATTTGTTCAGCACAGAATTTTGCTCACGGTTTATTCACATCTACATATTAGATTGCTAAACCCGTATATTTTAAACTTTACGATATTTCAGTGTTTTATACGTGTGGCGCATGAAGTAAAATTTCGAGTTTAGAAAAGCCTAATTTGGATTGGCCGCTCCGCTTCGCTACGCGGCTAATCCAAATTTTCAGGCTTTTCTAAACTCGAAATTTTACTTCATGCTTAGTCTGGGAGTGGAAAACCCTCGTTTAAAGATTCAAATTGAAATCTTAAAAGAAAACAACGAATATCCTAAAATTTACAGTGGATGCATACGTATACCTAAAAGAAAAATTCCCTGTATTTAATAATCACATGTATGCACACACAGTTGTGATATTTTATTGTAATAAAATGTTATGTTTAATAATGTAATTTAAAATATTTTCAATAATATAACTAACATTTAAAAACGTAAACAAAAAATCTTAATGAAGTAGTATAAAATATAATTTAGCAAATTTGAAATAGTAAAAAAAAGATTTTAAACAAATTTAATGTTTAAAATGTGTTTTAAACAAATCTAAGATTTAAAACATGTTAAAAACAAAACTGTTTAAAACACGACGACTGTTTTTAAACATGTTTAAAACACTCTTTTAAAAAAAAGTGTTTTAAACATAACAACCCTGGTTGCAACGGATGTCTAAGCGCATGGATATGCAACAAGAAAGGCCAACATTAGTAATTTCATGATTATTTTTATAAATAGGGTCGTAATGACAGACCTCTCACCCGAGCGTTTACTAACCCTGGGCGCGTCCTAGACTGAAAATATCAATACTCCATGTAAAATATTACATTTGGTGCGTTATTATATTGAACGAAGAAGATGTAATGATGCCCACCGTTATAATCAACCTAAACTTGCATCACGGCCCACGCCGACGAAACATTGTAACAGAATGTTTATCTGTGTTTCTTTTGATCTTTACCGTTCCCGAAGGTAACAACATTTTTTTTCTATTGCGACATCAACGCATGTAAAGACGGTTTCACATTTAACGACCAAAAATGGGCGAAACGCAAACTGTTGAAATGTGGAGGATAATTGCATAAAGAGTAGGGTATATTTCAAGTAAAGGAAAATGTTAATCTCTAGTGTTCGCTAATACATGTTCCCCCTCGTTCGTGTTCAACATGATACTTCGTGAATGCTTGTTCGTGTTTTTTCCATAAATTTATATTCTTTAGTTTGGGCTTAATACAACATATAGTCAAGTTCACGAGATGTGTCCTATGACATTCAAGTTCATATTAAAATTAACTATAATAATATGAATATTGAGGATTCATATTATTATAGTTAATTTTAATATGAACTTGAATGTCACAGGACACCTCTCGTGAACTGTACTATATATTGTATTAACACGAACAAGCATTTACTTACGAGAGTTTAGCATAAGTTGAAATTGAGCACACAAAGGTAGAAGAAATAATGTTAATATGAAAATACCGCAAAGAAAAGTTGTACCATAGATTTCAAATCTGTAATCACAGGACACTTCTCGTAATTTTACTATAGACTACTTTTTAGTTTTAAAACATTTTTTTGTATATAATAAGAAACATAATTATTCATTATTAATAATAAAAATCTGAAACAAACCAAGTGCTTTAACCAGTGGCGGCTTATGAGAATTTTTATTTTTGCTGCAGACATAAATATTCACGGAGTTGTTCTTTCTATGTATACTTCAGTGTAACCCGAATCAGCGTATGTATTTTGAGGCCTTCGTTACTTTTTTTAACGAGTTCTATTTGATGCAACTAACGAGTGTTTCCTATCCTTGATTAACCATGAAGTAAAATTTTGAGTTTAGAAAAGCCTGAACGTTTAGATTTGGACTGTAATCCAAAATTCAGGCTTTTCTAAACTCGAAATTTTACTTCATACGCGACGCGTATAAAAGTTTAAAGTGTTTGTGCATAAATGTGATTTTTAAATACAGGGAATTTTTCTTTCAGGTATGCACATGCATACACTGTAAATATTACGACATTTGTTGTTCTTTTAAAAGATTGTAATTTGAATCTTTAAACGAGGGTTTTCTACTCCCAGACTGAGCATGAAGTAAAATTTCGAGTTTAGAAAAGCCTGAAAATTTGGATTGGCCGCGAAGCGAAGCGGAGCGGCTAATCCAAATTAGGCTTTTCTTAACTCGAAATTTTACTTTATGCGCCACACGTATAAAACACTGAAATATCGTAAAGTTTAAAATATACGGCTTTAGCAATCTAATATGTAGAAATGAATAAAACGTGAGTCAAATTCTGCGCTGAACAAATTGTTTAAAACAGTGTCTATAGGCAACCCAATAAATATAACGTATATTAGGTTGCCTATAATCGTTGTTGTATGTGTGTGTTTTTTTAACCTCACTGTAAATCAGTGTTTTTAAGCGTGGCGCATGAAGTAAAATTTCGAGTATTGAAAAGTATAATTTGGATTGGCCGCTCCGCTTCGCTACGCGGCTAATACAAATTCTTAGGCTTTTCTAAACTCTAAATTTTACTTCATGCTTAGTCTGAGAGTAGAAAACACTCATTAAAAGCCTCAAATTAATCGCTTTGAAACAACGAAGTCCTGCATATTTTAAAAAACGCTGTAATTGTCAGGGTATACGAGCCCTAACAACTATATATTGGGACAAAATCAAATTCATATAAAATTCAGGTATTGGACAGTTTATTTAAGTTTTCTAGTATTTTTTAATTTAATACTATGTAATTAGTTAATTAGCAACAGTAATGGCCAATCAACAACACAAAAAACAAATTATTATTCAATCACCTCTAATTTACAAGAAAAATGTTAATTTTGTTTGTCAACTAAATATTGGGACATTGCACGAATTTTATTTCTAAAAAGGAGTAACATCGCCCTTATATTTTATGACAGCTCGAATTCGGCTAGGCATTGACTCAACTAAGGATCTGCACGTTTCAGGAGAAATTTCATTCCAAATATGCTCTATCTTGTCTCTAAGTTCAGGTAATGTCCGTTGTGGGTTGTTCCTCAATGTTTGTTTTATTTTATGCCATACTGTTTCAATGACATTAAGGTCAGGACTGCTGGAAGGCCAAGAAAGAACATTTACGTTGTGGTCGCCAAACCACTTTTTTGTGGTTTTGGCCGTATGACAGGCCGCCCCATCCTGTTGAAAAATGTAATTTTCGTCAACATTTAACTTGGCGATACTTGGTAGCAAACTGTTTTGCAGTATTTGTTGATATTTGGCAGCATTCACGGTACCATCAATAAATTCAAAACATCCTAATCCTGAAGCTGTCATGCAGCCCCAAATCATCACTCCTTTAGGAAATTTTACGATACGTTTTAGGCAATCCTTGTGAAATGCCTCATGTTTTGAGCGAATCACGCGTTTGCAGTAATCACCAACACATACGTCGAATTTTGATTCGTCACTAAAAATTACTCTGGACCAGTCTGTAGCTGACCAAGATAATTTAGATTTTGCCCATGAGAGTCTGGCTTTCTTTTGTTTTTCCGTCAACAGTGGTTTTTCCTTTGCCTACAAGAAAATATTTCTTTTTAAATGCACTTTTAAATTGCTACTTGAAATTCAACCTTATAAAACTTGAGTCCACATTTATGAATCCACTGGCGGCAGCATTCCCTTGACAGATTCAATCCAGTTTCGTGATTCCATTCAGTCGTAATTTGCCTAGTATTTGCCTAAGTATTTCTTCTCCCTTTTTTGCACAGTTTTACTAATAATCTCTTGTTTCTATCAGAAACTAATGTTGGACGACCCGATCTTTTGCCTTTTTTGTCTAGGATATTTCCGGTTTCTCCATAATGCTTAATTATATTCCACACTGTTGTTTTAGGAATATTAAGTTCATCCGCCATTTCACGTATCGTTGTATTTCGGCAATAATTTTTAATCACTAACTTGAACCATTTTGTTCAATAAAAGCAGCGATTCACCCGATACGATAAGAAAGCACTACCAAGTAATCTGACGTTTCGTTCTGCATTGTTTTCACAGCTTACTTGTCTTATTTTGTTTCATTTTTAACAGTTATTTTATACTGTCCCAATATTTAGTTGCCACACAAAATGAACATTTTCCTTGTTAATTAGAGATGATAGAATAGAATAGTATAATAATTTTGTTTTGTGTGTTGCTGATTGGCCCTCATTGATGTTATTTATCTAATTACATAGAATTAAATTTTAAAAATAAGAAAAAAAGAAATAAACTGTCTAATACCTGAATTATACATGAATTTGATTTTGTCCCAATATATAGTTGTTAGGGCTCGTATATACTCAAAAGAACAATGCCCTGTATGTTCTGTTTTAAACACGTTTTAAATGTGTTTTAAACATATTTTAAACACGTTTTAAAATTGTTTTAATTATTAATGTTTTAAACGCTGTTTCAATGAAAAAACACGTTTTGTAAAAAAAACTGTTTGTTTTAATTAAAATGAAAAAAACTTTTTTTTTAACAACCCTGGTTGCAACTGGTGTGCAAAGGGTGTCTACTTTGCACAAAAGTTGCCTAAGCAACTGGATTAGTGACCCCAAAAATGCCAAAACTAGTAATTTATTGTTTTAACAATAAATTCTTTATTTACAATAATATGAAATACATATACATTTGAATACCACAGTAAATTAAATATTCGGGACAGGTTTTCTTCCCTCATCTTGGGATTTGTGGGCTTTGCTCCCATCTCGCGCTAACGGTATTGAGGCAAACATTCTTGTTAACGATATGATGCCACGCATCTGTCAGAGTTTCTACTATTGTTTGTAGGTAGCAGGGTTGTTATGTTTAAAACACTTTGTTTTAAAACAGTGTTTTGAACATGTTTAAAAACAGCCGCTGTGTTTTAAACGGTTTTGTTTCGGTTTCAAATTTTAGTTAAATTGTAGAAGATATTTCAAATTACATTATTAAAAATAACATTTTATAGTAATAAAATATCACAATTATGTGTGCATAAATGCGATTTAAAACGTGTTTTAAATATGTTCAGCCTTATCAATAGAATTGCCGTTAATATCATTATAGTTCAATGCTAGTTAATCTACTAAACGCATACAAACATGATACTAACTTTTCGTATTCATAGAGCAAAATCTACATGCTATTATTATTATTATTATTCTTTATTTTCCCAACAGATAAATACAAATATCCAATTACAGGAAACTTAATATTATAAAGTGCTATGCTACTTAATTTTAGAACATACGAATAATGTGCGACTATGTTATATAAAAGAAAAGTAGAGAAGAAAACAAAAGAAAAAAAACAAACTTAAAATCTAAAGCCTTACAACGATGTCAATGGTACATTATTTGACATTATTTCGATGAGGGATATTCTGGTATCTACGAAAATATCTATTCCATTATTTAAACCATTAAACCTTCTAATCATTTTTATATTTAGTGAATTAAAAAAATGAGGTAGCGTATTGGCATGTGGTTGAAAAAAAGGTTATTACTGCGAGATGTTAGTCTAGGAACCTGAAACTTTAGCTTACCTAGAATGTTAGGGTCATCAATTTCGTGATTTACTACCCCGTATAAAAATGAGATTAGAGATTTAGTACGCCTGTCACTCAATCGTTCGACGGTAATCGGTAAAATTCAACAAATTCGATACAATTGATCTCTTTTTAACAAAACCATGTTGGCGCGTGGTTATAAATGGACTAACGTGATTGTACATTAATATAGTATCATTTCAAATAGTTTCGGAAAGTTATTTATAATTGTTATTGGACGATATTTCAAAATGTTGGACTTATCTACAATCTTGAAAACTGGCGTAGCTTTACCTAACTTCCATATTTCCGGTACAACGCTCAAATTTACAATTAAATTAAAAATATAGATTATAGGCTCAAGAAAACAGCTAATATCATCCTTTATTAAGAACGCCGGAATTCCATCTGCTCCAGCAGTATTATTGGCTTTTAACTCAGTAACAACACGAAGAATATCAGACTGAGTGATACTGTTAATTACACAAACAGGGGCATTTTGAATTACATCAATATTATTAAAATTGGAACTGGATTGTTTTTTATAGACACTGCTTAAATACTTAGCAAAACCATTGACAATGTTCTTTGGATTATTAATATTAATATTATTATAAGTCATATTGCCAGGAATTCGTGTACTCGATTTTTTAACATTAACATAAGAACAAATATTTTTAGTATTTAAAATAGAACAACACAGTTGGGAGGGTTTCACTTTTATTGTTGAACACTGCAACATGTTTCACCACACAGTGGCATCATCAGGCAGATGAAATAATAAAAGTGAAACCCTCCCAACTGTGTTGTTCTATTTCAAATAGTATTATGGAGTTTCATCATGTATCCGCCTCATCAATTAAATAAATAAATAAATATTTTTAGGTTTCCGTATGACATTCTGTTCAATATACCTCATGTAATTTTTATGGTCAGATTTAAGAAGATTATGAATTTCTTGTCTGAGCCTACTAATTCTTAGTCTTAGATAAGTAAATTTGTATTGTTTAAACATTTTTAAGGCATTATCGTTTCTTTTAATTAGTTAGTTTTGGAAAAATGATAAAATTAACGTGGCAACATTACATTTTCATGTGTTCCAACTTCATTCTAATGCAAGTTATTTAGAAGGTATATACTGTTTTTTTATGTTTATGGAAATGTGTTTTTTCTGATTAATTATTAGATTGAAATTTACTTCTAACAAGTGTCTCCACTCCCTGACTAAGCATGAAGTAAAGTTTGGAGTTTAAAAAAGCCTGAAAGTTTGGTTTGGTCGCGTTTTCAGGCTTTTCTAAACTCGAAATTGTACTTCATGTGCCACGCGTAAAAAACACGAATTTTAAGTGAAGTTTTAAATATTCTGATAAGGTTTATACATTTATGATTTATTGCATTATTGAATACATTCTAAATAACCCTATTTTGTTATGACAATTGAGGTTATGTATAATACTTAAACTAGTGCTATTAAATTATTAGTTGTAAACTTACAATAGTAATGTACTAAAACGTTTTATTAATCCGAATATGTTAATATCATCCTTAGAACTGTGTGCTAACGTCTATTGTTAAGGCTGTTTATGTTTTAAACACGATTTAAACATGTTTTAAACACGTTTTAAACATGTTTTAAACATGTTTTAAACACATTTTAAACACATTTTAAACATGTTTTTAGTTGTTTATGGGCCCGTTCATTAAAATGTTCAATATTCAACATGTTTAGATTTGTTTGTGATGTATGTTAGTATCTAATGAACGGTTCTCCAGCCGGTTTATATTGTACGATTGCAAAAATCCAAAGCACGTTCACGATTAACAGTCCGGTCATCAGAGAATTCCCCAACAGTTGGCAGTATACTCCTAACAGTTGTTTTTGATGAACGGGCAAAATGTTTTAAACACCGTTTTAGTGAAAAAAACACGTTTTGTAAAAAAAACTGTTTGTTTTAATTAAAATAAAAAACTAGTTTTTTTTTTAACAACCCTGGTAGTTACTTAGCTTTAACTACAAACATTTCATGATCTGAAAACAGAAATCGACGTTGGTCATTACAAAACACTTCAGGAAAAGAAACATCAGCATTTCTGGAAATCACACGACCTAGAAAATATAGTCTGAACAGATCGATGGGCTCTCTTGTTATATGGTATGTGGCACCATCCTGTTGATACCATATTTGTTCGAGGTAGAGATATTGTCCTATTCCTCCCATATAAAATTCGATATCATGCCACAAGATTGCATTCAGTTTACAGTTATAGCTTGGCTAGACTCATTCTAAAATATTGTAATGTTTTTTAACAATAACAATACAATGTTGTTCTTTGATTTAGCGATCAATTTTTAATAACCTCCATGACAGCAGATGACAAATGTCGAACATTAGGATTGTCAACTGAACCGTGTGTACGAGATAAGGGGCGAACATAAGGATTTAACGAGTAAAACCACATTTATGCATTTTCCTGCTTCTAGATTCATTTTAGGGGAAGAGTACAAGAGTAAACAAGAATAAGAAAAAAACCATACATATTTAGATCGTTAGTTAGTTAAAATTCGATATTATAAACTATTTTTAACGAGTTTTGAAAATTACGAAAATTCGTTTATCGTTTTGAATACGAACACCCTAGTATCGCCAAAGAGACGTTAAATAAAAGCTACGGGTGCGGCGTTGATGGTTTTAGGCATAAAAGTCGAGTATTAGACCTCTAGTTGGTCGTAATCACGTGCTAAAAATACCCGTATTGTTTCCTGCTACCCGGCTTGAGTCTATTTTTTAAAAAAATCGTATTTTAGAAAAAAAATTAGGATTGTTAACTGAACCGTGTGTATGAGATAAGGGGCAAACATAAGGATTTAACAAGTAAAACCACATTTATGCATTTTCCTGCTTCCAGATTTATTTTAGGGGAAGAGTACAAGAGTAAACAAGAATAAGAAAAAAACCATACATATTTAGATCGTTGTTTAGTTAAAATTCGATATCATAAACTATTTTTAACGAGTTTTGAAAATTACGAAAATTCGTTCATTGTTTGAATACGAACACCCTAGAATCGCCAAAGAGACCTTAACGGGAGGGTAGCAAAGAAGTACTTACAAGAACGGTCGCCTAGATGTAGCTAAACTCGCATTTTCTACCGGCATTGGTGCAATAAATTATATAGAGATTTGTGTTCTTTCAACAAAACCCATTTATTGTCCCCAATAATGTATTTATTAACCTTTGCGTTAGCCGTACCTGTTTTCTTTGGGCGAAGAAATTGAATACCCGCAATAAAATTATAATCATTTTACAACATTGTAGCTACCGAATCCGCAAAAGAGTAACCCCGCGCTCCAACCCCCGCAGGTTGGAGCGGTGCGACAAAGTCGCTTAATCGTTTCTTCTTCAGCTCGCACAATATGCTAATTATTTATACCTGCTTTCTCTGGAGGGCAAAAATAATCTCTTTGGTATATTTTCTTCGGACCGATACTGATCCAGGTTTAGCTGGTTTTTCTATTGGAATTTCAATTTAATCTCTCCCACTATCCCACAAGTTGAACAATTTTAAATTACGAGTAGTAAACTTTTGTAGAAAATCGATTCTCAATAATATTCGTATTTTTAAATCTTACCTTTATACAATCAATTCGGTTTTTTCGTTAGTAAAAATAAATATTCAGTGATTTAAAAAAAAACGGCGCTCGTTTCGAGAAGCGCTCCCCATAGCGTTATTTGAACAGATATCAATTATTTCTATTTAATTTGAAAAAATACAGGGTGGAAACCTTAACTGGAATAAATTCGGTATTTATGAAATGAGAAGTTCCAGAAAAAAATCCTCGGACAGGTCGATTTTTGTTTGTTATTGCGCACTTTTTAGCGTCTTCAAAACAAATATGACGTCGCTAGCCTTTCACGTATGACGTCATAGGCAAGTTTTTAAAATAGAAACATTTTTTTTTATTCCACCAAATTTGTAGCTCTTTTCATTCTCTTTACGACCATGTGAAAATATTTATTTTTTTTAATTTTTTTATTTCAACAAAACAAAAAATGTTTTTTTATAAATATATTAATGTAACAAATGTTCAAAATGAATACCGTTTCTCTATTGGCGGTGATAAATTCCATCCCTTACATTTTGAAAAGTTCCGGTAAAATATATAAGTTTTTCTCTAAGAATTTTTGTTTAATTTTTTAAATTAAAAAAAAATAATAAAAACAACATACTTTTACATGGTCGTAAATATATTGAAAAGGGCTACACATTTTTTGATATAAAAAAAAAATTTCTATTTAAAAAAATTTCCTATAACGTCATACGTGAAAGGCTAGTGACGTCATACTTGTTTTGAAGATTCTAAAAAGTGCGCAATAAAGAACAAAAATCGACCTGTCCAAGGGTTTTTTTCTGGAACTTCTTATTTCATAAATACCGAATTTATTCCAGTTAAGGTTTTCCACCCTGTATATTTATTTTTAATTATTTAATTTTAGAGAAAAATACTCAACATATTTACAAAAACACAAAAAACTGTTATAAATATGGACATTTGATAATCATGTGAACACCCGGAAATTATAATTATTAATTAATTAATTAATTATTAATTATAAAACATTCGGTTTCTCGTCGATGGTGAAATTTGTTAGTTATTTGAGAAAAAAAAACATTATACAGCCCAACGAAGGGTCAGCCGAGCCATCTCATTTATGGCCTCCAATAAATCTTCGGTCCTTCGGACAAGTGACCGTTATATGACGACCGTATAAACGCCAAGACAGAAACATTTTTTAATAAAATTGCTTATTAATATGTAAAGAATCTTAGCTATTTATTAACGGATTGCGATAAAATTGGCCTAAATTAATGCTTAATTATTGTGTTTATGCTACTACAAAAAATGAACAATCTGTGATAAAAATAAATTAGAAAAAGGTGGCAAAACGGTGAAAAACAATATAATTTTTTTTAATTAAGAGCGAATAACTTCTTTTTATATGATGTAAATTTTATCAAATTTACTCATGACATGTAACAATGCCATAGCTACTATTCTGTAAAATTTCGGTATTTTATATAAGTAATTACTTAAAATTCTTTGCATTAACCTTATTTCTTTGTTTAAAGTCAGAACTAATATTTTTTTGAATATACATAATTCTTATGACTAGGATAATAAAATATGTTGCAGTCGTTCATTTCTTTATTTAAATAAAGTGTAAGGGATTGATTAAACAATGCAAGAAATGCAGTGCTACCCTCCCCTTAAATAAAAGCTAAGGGTGCGGCGTTGAGGATTTTAGGCATAAATGGCGAGTATTAGACCTCTAGATGGTCGTAATCACGTGCTAAAAATACCAGTATTGTTTCCTGCTACCCGGCTTGAGTCTATTTAAAAAAAAAAACGTATTTAAAAAAAAAAATAGTAAACGACGTCGGATTTTAACTAGTAAACGATCTAAATACGTGGGAGTTTTTCTTAATTTTTATTTATTCTTGTATTTATACTCTAAAATGATCCTGGAAGCTGAGCAATGCATACATGTGGTTTTACTTAAATTAATTGATTGAGTTACGTGAAGATCAAATTAACTTAACAAATAAAGCAATAATAACCTTTCTTCCCACTTTTATTTGTTACTAGCGTGTACAGGGTGGTCTAATTTCGATGTTGCTTATGGGTATCTCGGTAAATATAAGAGTTAAAAAAAACCGATGGCGCAGTCGCGATCTCTTTTTTTGAGACTAGAATAATGTCGATACAACTCGAAACTCGAAAATGTGCGCATAAAATAAAAAAAAAATGCCTACGCCACTGGATTCTACTCAAATAAGTGTCTTAAGAAGGTATTTATAGTATTTGTCTATCTCACAAATTATGCATAATATTAATTAATGTTAAAAATAAAGAAAACACGATTTTGTCCCATAACTTCTGAACAAAACAAGATGGTTATTTTTTGTTTTAGGTCTTATCCTAGTCTCAAAAAAGGGATCGCGACTGCGCCATCGGTTTTTTTCTCTTATATTTAACGAGATGCCCATAAGCAACATCGAAATTAGACCACCTTGTACATTTCGGACACAAAATGTACATTTGGTAATTCAAATAAAAGTGTGAAGAAAGGTTATTAGTGCTTTATTCGTCAATGGTTTTGCATGTTAAATCCCTATGTTCGCCCCTTATCTCATACACACGTTATTATAGTTATAACAAATATAATATAATTTCTAATGTGGTGCATACTTTTCGAAATTCATGTTGTAAGTGGACACTACTAGCATCTTCGGATAACATGTCCTTTCAAAAGGGTGTGTAGCCAACAAGGTCCCTTGACCATACCCTCCACTCTGCCCCTAGGGACATGCTGAAATCGAAAGTGTATTAGACTAAGAAACGGATTCTCTTAAATCTGCAAAGCAGTATTCCAGAGGGGGAGTTGAAGCGACTCAGGGGATGTGTTTGTGACTATCTTTTGTCATATGGAGACGATTGTACAAGTCACCACTTATAGTTTTTTTTTATCTCGAAATGTTTTCGATAAAAAATATGTACATGTTTTAATAGCAATGTTTGGTCAGTTGTTTTTAACCGTTATTCCGCGGAACACTGGTGCTCCGTGAGCTTATAGAAAGTGTTGTGTTCCGCTAACATTTGAGTATCGATGGAAAATGATTCAAAAAATTGTTGATAACAGACTAGATTTTCGGCATTCCTCGTTCTTTTAATGAGATAAATTTGAAGCTACTAATGAGTGTTTCCACTCCTTGGTTAAGCATGAAGTAAAATTTCGAGTTTAGAAAAGGTTGAAAATCAGGGTTGTTATGTTTAAAACACTTTGTTTTAAAACAGTGTTTTGAACATGTTTAAAACAGCCGTCGTATTTTAAACGGTTTTTTTAACTAGTTTTAAATCTTAAATTTGTTTAAAACATGTTTTAAACATTACATTTGTTTAAAACGTTTTTTTTTTATTATCTTAAATTTGCTAAATTATATTTTATATTACTTCATTAAGATATTTTTTATAAATATTGCAAAAAATAATTATATTTAAGAAGCGATTGCGCTAGTTTAGTTATTTTTAGCAAGTAATAAAAATGGCAACAGCAGAAATTTTATCATAATCTATTGAAATATTTATAAGATAGTAATACACGTTTGTTTTTCGTATTTTCAGGGTAGCGGTGCCATGGCCTGGCCTGGAGTGACATGGCCCGGCCTGCTGCTTCTCCTATATGCATTCTGTTTTTCTGCGAAAGAAGTTATGTCGAAAGCATTGGGTAAGTTCAAATGTGCATATTATTCTCCTTGAGTTTTTTTATTTATTAGTTGCTTAAAAGAATAAACACAGATTTTTATCGACGTTACTTACTTAACGAAAAAATGATTGATAATGGCAAGCTAAATTTTTCGAAACTGCAGTCACATATGTGTGCATAAATGTAATTTTAGGTATTAGGTTTTTTTAAGATTTCAATTTGAATCTTTAAACGAGGGTTTTCCACTCTCAGACTAAGCATAAAGTAAAATGTCGAGATTAGATTGGCCGCTCCGCTTCGCTACGCAGCCAATCCAAATTAGGCCTTTCTAAACTCGAAATTTTACTTCATGCGCCACACGTATAAAACACTGAAATATCGCAAAGTTTAAAATATACGGCTTTGGTAATCTAATATGTAGATGTGAATAAAATGTGGGTCAAATTCTGCGCTAAAAAATTGTTCAAAACAGTGATTCTACGCAACCCAATAACTCTAACGTATATTAGGTTGCCTAAAATCGTTGTTTTTTTAACTCCAGTTTAAATCAGTGTTTTTAAGCGTGGCGCATGAAGTAAAATTTCCAGATTAGAAAAGCCTAATTTGGATTGGCCGCTCCGCTTCACTACGCGGCCAATTCAAATTTTCGAAACTGCAGTCACATTTAATTAGAAAAGTGCTATAAAAACAAAGTAAAAAGTGTTTAATTGTTAAATTAACATGTATAACAAGGTACAAGCCTCCACAATACAGAATTTAACGAAACAAGTTCAAAGGTTAGATCTAGGCCCAGTTGTACCAACAATGTTGAACTCGAGTCCAAGCTGAACTTTAGTTCAAGATGACAGTTCCTGTTATTCTAACGTCTTTTTTGGTGCAACTGGCCCTTAAGTGGAGGTCGAGCGCTATCTAAACGTATAAAATTTAGCATATTGTCGTCTTAACTACATCCCTATTTAGGAATGAAATATTTTATATTTTAAAACTAGCGATATCTATAAAAAAATGTTGGAAAACTAAATGGGTTACATTATAGAAGATTCCTTTGGGAATGTATATTTTTTTTACGACAGTTATAGTAATCTGTGGCAGTTGTGATATTTTAACATTATATCTATTTCCGTTTTAATTACTTATTTAGACATTTATGTATGTAAATTTTCAACGGATATAACAATTTTAGACATTGTTGTAAGATTGAATTTTATAATTACGACAAAAAAATTATCTTAATTATTAATAATTACAAAAATTGAAAAAAAATAACCAAAACAATAATACCACAGAGTAAAAAACAATTATCTTTACTGTGTGATCTTACGTAGAGACATAAATTGACATCTTGTTTTATGTTTTTATTATTAGCATAAATTTTCTTTATTGTTTAAAAACATAAAATATAAACGCACAGAAAGACGTTTTCTTATGAATTGTGAATCTGTGTTAGTATATTCTTCTCTGACTATAATATTATAATAATTATTACTCTTATAATTTTTTTTCAGCAATTCTGACATGTTTTGACATTATATTATCTATTATAAGTTTTTTGGCGTTACGTTTTTTGTGACATTTTAACAGTTACCACGTTTTTGGATAATTTTCTACAGTTAAATTATAAAATTTGACTATTTAAATAAAAATTGTAAATTATTTGTAAAAAGGTAAATAAATAAAAAAATGTCGAGTTTTGACAATTTGACAATAATAATGTGTCCAGAGCTTCTAAGTTTAATTAACGTTCATGTTCCAAGTCGCTCTATTGCCGAACTCTAAGCTATTTTATGAACAAATATACAAAACCAATAAAGTTTGAGATTTTTAGTGGAAACTTTAAAAATCTACGCTTGTTTTTACTTAAAGAATAGTAAAAATGATTGTGTATGTGTTAATTTGTAACTTGTAAAATGTTTTTAGGTTTAGACTTAATTGTATCTACATAATTTTGTTAGTTTTAGGAATTTTAAATTTTAGTCTTTTATTGTATATGGATCCCATTAATAAAGAAATAAATAACAAGTTTCTCATCTTTCACGCGGATGTTTCACCGCATTTAAGTATGATTTAAAAAAGAAAACACTTAGTTAAATTTCACGAATATTTTGGTTTTAAAAAACCAAAATATTAGTGAATGAGGGGGGTTACATAACCTGTTAATAATAAATGTCATTAATATTGATCGTTTGAATGTATAATTGAAACATTATAAAGTGGTTGTGGATAAAATAGTTTTTCAAATTTTCTGAAAATTGAATATCGCGCGACATCCCAGTGAATTTATTGTAGGATAGAAATTAATAGAAAAAAACAAAATTCCTAACAGAGAAATCTTCTACAATGTCACTGATTTAGTTTTCCAATAGTTTTTATAGATATTGCACAACAAAAAAGATTAAGACGCGATTACGCTAGTTTACCAATGTTTGATATATTTTGATAAAATAACGGTAAAAATAGTTAATATTTTATTGAAGCGCGCATAAAGATTGTACTTTCCTTAAAGTGTGTCCATTTTTTCAAAATATTGCACCCCTAAATAAGGATGTAGTGAATACAACAATATGCTAAGTATTATATGTTTAGATAGCGTTCGACCTCCTCGTACAAGAAAAATTAGTCCAGTTTTTTTTTTAAAGCTCTTTCGCTTATTACTAACTATTAAACTCTTGTAAATTTAAGTAAGGAAGACAAAATGGGTTGAATCCCTTTCATTTAGCGTTTGGTATGATTTCACCTTTCATGAGTCAACAATGACTGGAGAAAAGAGGTCCGATCGATAGTCTTTTGAGAAATTTATACAAAGTGTGCCGAACTCTGTATAAATTTCGCAAAAGACTATCTATCAGAAGTCTTATCTCCAGTTATTGTTGACTCATGAATGGTGAAATCATACCGAACACTGAATCTGTGAAAAGAGCCAATGAAATGGATTTTCTGTGAATATTCCGTGGAATATAGAAGGATATGTACGTCGTGTAAGATTTTATGAATCTGATATTTAAGGGATAAGGATGGATCGATTAAGGCTACGCGCACATTGAAGCCGTTGCATGCGATGACGATTAGCAGCCTTAGTCTACGTATAACATGGTCGTCGCTGCCGCACCACATTTTCTCCGATTTCATCAGATATAGTAAACCAAAATTATTTCTTCTTTAGACATCCGCGGTTTTCATTAAATATCAATTTGAAATTTTTAACGAGCATTTCCACTCCTTGGTCAAGCACGAAGTAAAATATCAAGTTTAGATAAGCCTGAAAATTTATAGCTTCTTCAGGTGAAGAAATATATTTCTTTACCTGAAGAAGCTACAGTGTAGCGAAACAATTGTAGTGAGTTAAATAGTCAAAATCATAAATAGTTTGCTATTATATTAAATGATAATGGATTTTTAAAAAATTACTGCCTTAACAATCAACAAGAGTAACACAATTAGTAATAAATGGTATATTCTAGAATTTAATATCTACAAATGTATAATCATAAATAGTTTGCTATTATAAGTAATCGTGTCACTGTTCAATATTAAAAAATGACCTGTTTACCTTTTATCGCGATGAAATCGGTATTTACCTATCCCGTCTGCAGAGCACTTTTGACTGTTTTTTTTATATATTTACCAAATTGAATCCGTCGAATGTAATCGGATTTCATGTTCCAACTTGATGAGATTACGTGCGATCTTAAGTAGCATGCAGTCGGATACAATGCGCACGTAGACTAAGAGGTGATGAAACGGTTAATTTAACAAATATTCCCTACGAGTTGTTATTTTATGAGACACTTTTACAGTTTTGCGGCAACTTTAACATAGTTACTTGCTCAATAAATGACGCGCTTGTCAAGACCAACTTACCGGTCATCCGTTAGGACGTGGCGAGTTCGAATCACGCTAATTTGACGTTCGAGTGAATCTAATGAAACTCGTTTGAGTTTAGGTGTTGAATGAGGAATAAGTAATGGACTTTCCAATAAAAACGATATGATCACAGAAATAAAATATCCACCATATTTCAAATGTTATGACTCACACTAGTTGTCATTTGTTCTTGAAGGCGTTTACTGTCGAAAACTCCGAAATTGATGAAAATCACAAAAAAGTAGGAAATTGTATGAAAAACACGAAATTTATTCTAAATCATCAGATCAGTAAAATTAGAGGAGGTCGACTACTATCTAAATGTATAAAACTTAGCATATTGTCGTCTTAACTACATTCTTATTTAGGAAATTTTTGAAAAAAATAGGTATATTCTAAGGAAAGTACAGGGTGCGGCAGGGAAACTTGCTGATTTGAAAGGGCAATAAAAGAAAATGTATTTCACATATCGATTTAATTCTTTTTTTATCGTATTGTACACATCCTAAATATTTGTTTTAAGTGGTTTTAAAAATGACATCGGACAAATGGCGGCCTTCATTAGCGATACACTGATCCACCCGCTTTTTGAAGTTTCGCTCCACTCTTCCGAGCATATCGACGGGAATGTTGGCGATGGTTTGCCGAATGTTGTCCTTCATGTGTTGCAGGGTCCGTGGTTTGTCATTGTAAACAATGGATTTGAGATATCACCATAAAAAGAAGTCACAGGGAGCCAAATCGGGGAAGCGCGCTGGCCACAGTAGTTCACCCCTCAAGGAGATTAGGCGCTCGTGGAAGTGTTCCCTCAAAAGTTCCATTCCTGTTCTCGCTGTGTGTGCCGTGGCTCCGTCCTGCTGGAACTATACGTCCCTACGTTCCATTTTTTCCAGTTTTGGTAAAAAAATGCTTCAATCATTTCTCTGTAGCGAACTGCATTCACAGTTACAGTGTGTTCTTCTTCCTCGAATAAGTAAGGCCCAATTATCCCAACTCTCTACAATGCACACCACACAGTAACACGTTCACAATGAACTGGCTTCTCATAAAGTGCACGGGGATTGGCACCACTCCGAGTTCGGAAGGCACGTTGGGTGGCAACCACCGAACGGCCATTGGAAAAGTAGGCCTCGACGGCGCACGCTTTTCCTTTGTCCAACGCATGACGACAACTGGCTTAAGCGGTAACAAAACTTTAAGAAAGGGCGTCTTGAAGTTTTGAATGAGACCCTCCCTACCCCTTTCTGAGCACGTCTCGCTCATTGGCCCCCAATTCAAATCGGCAAGTTTCCATGCCGCACCTTGTACAATGGTTATGGCTGTCTCAATAAATTATTTAATACTTTTACTGGTATTTTATTAAAAAAACGTTTTTTTTTTTCATTTTAATTAAAACAAACAGTTTTTTTTAACAAAACGGGTTTTTACAGTGAAACAGAGTTTAAAACATTAACTATTAAAAACATGTGTTTAAAATACGTTTAAAACGTGTTTAAAACAGAACATACAGGGCATTTTTCTTTTGAGCATACATATCCTGATAATTACAGCGTTTTTTAAATTTGCGGGAATTCGTTGTTTCAAAACGGTTAATTTGGGCTGTTACGAGTGTTTTCCACTCCCAGACTATTTCGAGTTTAGAAAAGCCTGAAATTCGGATTGAAATGCTTAAAAACACTGATTTACTGTGAAAGTCAAAAATCACACACATACAATAACAATTATAGGCAACCTAATATACGTAAAAGTTTATGGGGTTGCCTATAATCACTGTTTTACACATCACTGTTATTCACATCTATATATTAGATTGCTAAAGCTGTATATTTTAAACTTACGATATTTCAGTGTTTTATACGTGTGGCGCACACAGTAACATGAAAGAACATACAGATAATAAATATAAATAAATTAATAGAGTTTAATGAGTGACGATAATGTGTCAACAAAAATATTACAGGTTGATGGTAATTGATTAAAAATATCACAGATTATGCTGAACGGTGACTTAGAGCCATAAATTGTGCAATTAGAAGCAACATTAAATGTGCTTTTATTCCTACTATTAAAAGTTGGTCTACGTGAGACTGATAGAATTAAGAATGACGGGACAATCAATTCTGTTATGAAAAATTTTATATTAGAATGATATTTCCACTATATGTCTACGCTTTTGAAGTGCGTCAAGATTGAATTTATCCAGTAGTACTTCTTGACTGAAACCTCTTAATGGGTAGACGCCCTCCACTTTAAAATATAAAAACTTCAAAAATGTTCGCTGGACGCTTTCAATAAAATTAATCTGATATTAAGTTTGAGGGTACCAAATCAAAGACGCGTATTCCAACTTTAATCACACAAAGGCATTAAAAAGTGATTTTAACGCTGTGACATACTGAAGATCCAAGGAGTTTCGGTGGATGAAAGCTAAAGCCTTAAATGAGCTACGAACAGTTTCTTGTACATGCATATTAAAGGTAAATGAATCATCAAACCATACACCCAGATCCCTGAATACCTTAGCCTCTTCCAGCTGATTATTTTAAATATTATAATCGAATTTTACAATGTTAATCTTTCTAGTAAATCTCATAAACTTGCACTTGCTACCATTCAGCAATAAATTGTTTAAGGTACACCAGTTTGAAACTATTTCAAGTTGATGTTTTAACTGCTCACAGCTTCAAATCATCGGCATATAAAAGATGTTTACACGCAAGTGCAGCCAAGAGATCATTAATAAATAAATTAAATAGTAAGGGGCCCAAAACGGATCCCTGTGGAACACCTGAGCTTGGAAAGTACGATTTTGATTTAAAATTATTAACAGAGACATAAGTTTCACGGTTATTCAGATAAGATCCCAAAAGCAATAGTGGACCAGTGGTGAACCCAAAGCAGTCCAACTTGTTCAACAGCAATTTGTGGTCGACTCTATCGAACGCCTTAGACATATGTGTGTACACCACATCAACTTGATCCGATGAATCCAGAACTCTAGATATGTCATGTGTAATAAAAGATAAATTCATAACAGTAGAACGCCCAGGAATGAATCCATGTTGCTGCATAGATAAATATGGTGCAACATGTAGGTAAATTTGATGATGAAGCACTTTTTCAAAGATTTTTCCAATATGTGAAAGAATCGCTATAGGACGGTAGTTAGCAATATTTCGGGTATTCACCGAGGTTTTAGGTATGGGACAAATTGAAGCTATCTTTAATTTATCAGGAAATGTAGAAGTTTAAAGTGATAAATTAAAAATTGTTGAAAGGGGATTGCAAAAAATAGTAGCACAATCCTTCAAAAGAAAGGCAGGTAAATTGTCGTCGCCTGAGAAGAACTTATTGGGAAGTTTCCTTAGGTGTTTAAGGATACAATCAGAAGAAATATGGGAAAAAGAAAATAACGGCAAATTAGAAAAGAAATCAGTGCAAGGTTTATTTGAAGGGGGGATAAAAACAGATTTAAAGTGCTTACGAAATCCATCAACATTGTCATCGGGCGTTCCATAGGTCTCACCATCATTAAAAATCTCAGCCGGTATAACTGAAGCATTTGATCTTTTTGTATTCACACAGGTCCAAAATCGCTTAGGGTCTGTAGAGAGTTGGTTTTCTGTGCTAGTAATATAAGATTCATGAGCCATTTAGATTTTAGATTTGAGAAGTGACCTTAATTTAATATAATGCTGATTTGCTTGACAAAGAAAAACAAATCAGACACTAGAGGGTTAACTTCTATATTTATTTAATATTTATAATAAAAACTTGTTGTATATGTACTCCTTTTGAGTTTGTGTTGAGGCCCCGGATACACACAGAACGTTAGATGGCATATCTATCGAAATGTCTTAATAGTGTTCTTCTTTTGTTTCTTTTCGGTTGTTGGTTTAATTCCTCTACAAAAAAAGTAAGTCTAAATGGTATGTAAAGTAAAATATTTACACTTCGTCGAAGAAAATGGGGAGATCATAACAAACAAACTTCCCGGTTTACAATAACAAAATTTAAGACAAACATTACACAAGATGGATTTTAATCCATTTTGTTGTTTATCTAAAAAGACACGCAGCTACTTATAGTAATATATCCAAGTACAGAAATAAACAAACGCAAACGGTAGAGTTGTAAACAAACCGCCATCTGTGGTGGCAATGTGAGTTTTACTTTTCGACAGCCAATCAAATCGCGCAATTTGATCAGCTGTATTTTATCATCGACTTATATCCACTTAGGCCTGGTTTCACAATTGTCGGATACAAATGAAATAGCTTTCTTAGCGAGTTTTTTATTGGCCGTTGTAAAATGTATTAATTTTTCTCCTCGAACAGTATAATCTTTTATTTTACAATACATTACAATTAAACAAATACCCAGAGAATGCATTCTACTCAATTGAAGACTTCTATGGAATTCATACCAAGCTGTAGAAAGTAAGTTCTCGTTGTTCGACAAATTATAAAGCAGGCCTAAATGAGCATTTTTCATATTGGATATTATAAGAACCTAGGACCAATATGAATATTAATGCGCCATCGTTTGCGTTATAAGTTATAACCCCACTTCATGCACACATAAAAAAGCATCGTTAAAATTAATAATGCCTTTGCATGAATCATATTGGATGAATAGGAAATGTTTGCACACACGTTTTCAATAACGGAATTATGGTTAAAAAATGTCGTATATTAAAATATATAATTACACTTTCGTTGAAGATATGTGTTATTATTATTCCAAAGCACGAACACTTTTAAATGTTTTTCATATTAAACAAATATTCATGTAACATTATTTATAACATATATTAATATTATTTCTTAATTTCTTATATCAACATATTCATTCTTTTTATCGCCGGCTTATGTAAGTGTTAGGGAAATTAAATATCGATGGGATTTTAACTCTAAAGCTAAATATTTTTTTTTTAAATAGCAGTGGATATGTGAAGATGGGAATTAGGAGAGAAAATGCGTATTTCAATAAAGAAAATATCGTTAAAAATGTATAATTAAAATTCTAGAAATGAATATCGGAGAATAAAGAGGAAATCATAATTGCAGTCAAGACGAGATAAATAGAATACCTAGGGCACGTTATGAGGCAGAAGGAGAGATACAGAATACTTCAACTTATTTTATAAGGAAAGGTGCTGGTGTCATCGGGGGAAGGCACCCCGAATACACTTCCAGCTAGCTCAGGGGTTTAGTGATGGAAAGTCGAAAGTCGAAAGTCGAAAAAAGAAAAACAGTGAGCATCACTTTGACATTGGACCGACACTGGCGTTCTTTTTCGTGATGATTGAACTTTCGTCTCAATGTCATAGCTGTAAATCCAGCTTTCGTTATGATTCTTTGTAAGAATGTTTCATCGTCTTTAGTTTGTTCAGTGAGTTGACAAATATCTACTCACTCTTCTTTCTGTTGTTCGGTCATCAAACGAGGAACAAAATTGCTGCAACTCTACGCATGTTCAATTTGTCAGTCAAAATTGTATGGCATGGCCCAGTTGAGATGCTAACCTCTTCTGCAAGTTCTCTGACAGTCAATTGGCGAATTGCTCGCAACAGATCGTTGATTGTCTGAACGTGAGAGTTATCAGTTGAAGTGGAAGGCCTTCCTGATCGAGGATCATCTTAAATTGACTGACGACCACTTTTACATCGTGAATATCATTCGTAGCATTGCGTACGACCCAGAGCGTCATCTCCGTAGGCTTGTTTCAGAAGATTAAACGTTTCTGTGAACGTTTTCCCCGGTTTCACGCAAAAATTTACATTGCATCGTTGCTCCAGACACTCACACAATTTAAAAATCGCCATGAACACCTCAACACGTTGCACTTAGATAAGAATATCACGAAAACTAAACGAGATATCAACAATCCAAGAACATTCGCTTACAAAGTAGATTATGCGCAAGGCAGTGCTGTCAACAGTATATCATTAAATATCTCCGTTGGCGCTTTGTTGTTTTCTGAACAGGCCTCGTATATTAAAAAAAATGCGACCTGATTGCCTGCACAATCTGGGCATGTTAACTTGTAAATTCTGGACTTATACATACTAATTATAGGAGTTTTTGCGCGAAAACCACCTTACAAATTTGAATTTACATTATCAGTTGTGTAATAATATACGAGCCCACAGAGCGTGGGCTGTAAGGCTTAAGGGGCCCCTTTTGCTTTAAATTAAGCCCCTAAGGATGTAAAAGGCCATTTCTATATGCCCCAGTTGTTTTCTAACACCACCGCTATACCGAGTGTTGAATCGATTAGATATACATAGGAATTTAATACGTAAAACCAAACTTAGGCATTCTCCTGCACCCTAATCATTTTAGAGAAAAAAGTAAAAGAGTAAAAACACTCAGTATACGTTGTGAACTTGCAGAAGTTTGATGTTTTTACATTTTTGAAGCTTCTGTCGAGTGTTTAAAATTTTTTTTTAAAAATTTGGTAAACATACTTTTTACTTTTCTGATAATCGTTTGTTTTTAAATATAGTTTAATTTGAAGTCTTAAACGAGTGTTTCCACTCCCAGATTAAGCATGAAGTAAAATTTCTAGTTTAGAAAAGACTGAAAATTTGGTTTGGTCGTGTAGCGCGTAGAATATACTACTAAAGCAGTATGCTAAAAACGTCTATTCTGAACATCATATCACATCAGTGTTTAGTACGCGTGGCGCATGAAGTAAAATTTCGAGTTTAGAAAAGGCTGAATTTCAAAAAAAATAACGTTCAGGCTTTTCTAAACTCGAAATTTTACTTTATGCTTAATCTGGGAGTTGAAAAACGAGTGTTTTCACTAAATTTGAACTCTTTTCAAAAACGACGAATATCCGAAAATTCACAGCGTATACATCAGAATATGTATACTTAAAAGAAAAAATCCCGGTGTAACCATTAGTGAGTATAACACTAATTCGAAAGCGCAATGCGTCGAACATTCCAAACTCTGTCTCTTTAGCTGAGAGGTGCGAATAGATGAATCCGTATTGTGCTTGTGATAAAAGAGAAAGCGAATGCAATTTCTCGTTTACCTACTTCTAGACTTCATTTTTACCAGGCAAAGCCTGGGGGTTTCGCAATAACGCGCGAACTCTAATGAAACTGCAAATTAAAAGAATAAAATATAAGTGGAAGGAAATTGATTCTGGGATTCTACCATTCCGACTCTAATAGTTTCACATACTCGTAAGGTTTACTTGTAGTAAATTTCATAAAATTGTGGCCATTGGATCGTTCGATCGATCAGGTATACAAAGGGGATTTTACCTGCTGTCTTGTTTCGCCAGAAAGGTGTACGGGCCGTCGGATACAATATAAGAAAGTATTTCATTTTATTATATCAAAAAGTTCTTAAAATATCTTTAAATTATATCATGCTATATCTAGAATACATATACTGATTGTTTCTGGCAATTTACAATTAAGTAACTTGATAAACAGTTACCACCTTTAATGATTCTTAATGCTGCTACACAAGAGTGTGCATTTTTACTTTTACCGAACTTAATTATGACATTCCTAATGAACTGGTATTTCTTATATTATTTATATTCACAGAATATTTTATCAAACTCACGTGCAAAAGATTAGTGAGTGGAACTACCTTTCATCTCGGTGCACTAATAATCGAATCCGACATACTTGTGATTAGTTGGTAGGACAATCTTTTGCAGTACTAACTCAGGTCGCCTTACATATCAATGTAAGTCGACAATCCCTCGTTTTCACGTTCAAGTCGGCCTTACACATCAATCACACATCTATTCTGCGTGTTTGCGATTAGTTAGTAGCAGAGCTGGGCAGGATTCGAATCATTCAGGATTCGAATCCTTTTAGAGGATTCAAAAGAGGCATTCGAATACTTATGTTAAACTGGATTCGTAATCCGGATTCGTTACATTTTTTTAAAGAGGATTCGTATTCGAATCCAAATGCGGGTGATTCGAATCCTCATAAAAGGATTCGAATGTTTATAAAAGGATTTGAATACTTACAAAAGGATTCGGATCCAAATGCGGGTGATTCGAATCCTCATAAAAGGATTCGAATGTTTATAAAAGGATTTGAATACGTACAAAAGGATTCGAATCCAAATGCGGGTGATTCGAATCCTCATAAAAAGATTCGAATGTTTTTCAAAGGATTCGAATACTTACAAAAGGATTTGAATCGTCGAAAATACTTCGAATTTATTGTGAGGATTAACATGAAAAATGCGTTTTGTGTGTTTTTAAATTTCTCGTTAAATCACTGTTTTATACGCGTGGCGCATGAAGTCAAATTTCAAGTTAAGAAAAGCCCCGTCAAAATTTGTCTCGGGTGCGACCCTCTTCAAATTTTCTACGCGAGCCTTTCTAAACTCGAAATTTTACTTCATGCTTAGTCCGGGAGTGGAAACGATCGCTCGAAACATCAAACTGATTACTTTGATAAGAATAGTAAATGACTGAAAATGTTTTTAAAGATAATAATCTAGTTTTCAAAATTTTGTTTAACATTATTTGAAGTAAAACTGACATGGTAGCCACAATCTGAAATGTTACATTTTTCCGATCTTTCCCTGATTCAAGATTTTTTTCCCTAATCTTTTAATATAACTTTCTTCTGTGGAAAACCCACAGTTTGTTAAATTGTTTTCATTGGTTTTGTCAATATTTAAGTTGGTTTTATAAATGTTTACGTGTTTTGTAATTTTTATGATGCCTGTTTATTTTGACAAATTTAATAATATCATATGGCTTTTTTGTTAGTGTTTTGGTCAATTTGAATAAAATACCATGAAGTTTCTCTGACTTTCCCGGTTTTAATGATATTCAGTGAATTTTTTATTTACCTAGTTTTCAGGCATTCGTCGATTTTATAATAGAGTTCGATTTAAAGTTTTGAACGAGTGTTTCCACTCTCAGACTAAGCATGAAGTAAAATTTCGAGTTTAAGAAAGCCCCGCGTAGAAAATTTATAGAGGGTCGCGCAGCGACCCGAGACAAATTTTCACGGGGCTTTTCTAAACTCGAAATTTTACTTCATGCGCCACGCGTAAAAGACACTGATTTGAAGTGAAGTTCAAAAACACACAAATACATCTTTAATCAGAGTAACACAGATATTTAGTCTGTTATCAACGATGTTCAATGTTAATAATAAATAATTAGGTTTTGAATTATTTTGTTAAAACAACTGATAACGATAGTTATATGTTAATGGTTGCAAAAAAATAATAAAATCAAATTTATTTTTAAAGTATTTGTATTTGTGATTCGAAAAAACAGAATTAGAATCTTTGATTTGAATTATATACTCAATGACATTAGAAGGGTAACACCAAGAAGGAATGATTTTTTTGAATTCATATTTTAGCAATAGAGTGACTATATTTAAAGCATACATTGATAACAATTTCAACCTTGTGCCTTTTATATTTATTGTGAAAAAAAAATATATTTCACTTTTTCTTTTTTGATAAAACTATTTATATGAGCTGTTTAGTACAGATGTTTTTAGTTTTCGTGTTTCCGTTGAGTGTGTTAAGCTTAAATAAAATGCTTCGAGTCCGAAGACGTCCACAATATCACCATTTGAGCGATTTTGACCGGGGTCGAGTTGTTGCTTATCGAGATGTCGATATGTCCTATCGCGAAATTGCCCGCCGTATTGATTCCACTGCAGTAATACGTGTGTATCAGGTATGGACAGAAGAAGGTAGATGAGCAAGAAGAAGACCAATTGGTCAACCAAGGCGTACCACAGAACGTCAAGATCGGCGCTTAAGACAAATAGCCCTGCGAGACCGGTTCGCTACTACGCGTCAAATCGGTGATCAATGGATTGGAGAAGAAGGTAGGCCCGTTAGTATGCGAACCTTATATCGCCGCATTCAATCCTTTGGGCTTCTTTCGTACCGTCCAAGATTAGTGCTTCCTTTAACAGCGAGACACTGTCGCCAAAGGTTGGACTGGTGCAGAGAACGGCAGCATTGGGAGGCAGAATGGCACGATGTCGTATTCAGCGATGAATCACGATTTTGTCTAGGCACGCATGATGGCCGTAGAAGGGTACGACGCTACCGTGGAGAACGACCTGATCTTAGGTTTGCTATTGAGAGGCATGTACACAGGACTGCTGGAGTAATGGTTTGGGGGGCTATTGCTTATGGTAGTCGATCACCTCTTGTATTCATTCGAGGCAGTATGACAGCTGCGCGTTATGTCGAAGACGTCATACGACCGACTTTGTTGCCTTATTTAGATGGCCGCCCAGACGTACTTTTTCAGCAAGATAACGCACGTCCCCATATTGCTCGTCGAACTATGAACTTTCTTAATGAAGCTGGTGTTAATGTTTTGGCGTGGCCGCCCCGTTCGCCGGATTTAAATCCCATTGAACATGTGTGGGATATCATGGGAAGAAGAATATTCTCTTTGCACCATCCTCCACAGACTCTAGCACAGTTGATCGATGAAATTCAAGTTGCTTGGAACGAGATGCCTCAAGAAGACATCGACCATCTCATTTTGTCGATGCCCAGACGTCTACAGGAGTGTATACAGCAAAGGGGTCGCCAAACACATTATTAATTTTTTTTAGATTGTTTTTTAATAAAATTTCTTGAAAATGTAATCATTTTATTCTTGATGTAAGACTACCATACTGGCAAAAAATCAAGTTAAAATAATAACTCCTTCTGGGTGTTACGCTTCTAATGTCATTGAGTATATTTATCTCTTACGAATCCTTTATTTGAGTATTCGTGATTCAAATCATATTTGGTGATTCGGATTCGTGATTGGAATCCTTTTCACGAGGATTCGTCCCAGCTCTGGCTAGTAGGACAATCTCTCGCAGTACTAACTCAGGTCAGCCTTACATATTAATCAAACTCGGTCGATTAGTTAGTAGGACAACCCCTTGTTTTCTCCCTTTCCCAACTAAAACCCTACCGTTCATCTCCAAAAACGAACTCCCTTTTTCTAATAGTTTCTTCCCTGCTCTCTAAAATTAGCTATACTGCTATATGGTACCGAAACATGGACACTATGGTCGAGTTGCACCAGAAAACGTTAAACTGGTTCATCTCTGAACTCGAGTTCAAGATGACAGTTTCTATTTTTCTAATGTCACTTTAAATTCGAGTTCAGAGATGAACCAGTTCAATGTATTTGGTGCAAGTGGCTCTAAACGAGAGATTGCGTAACAACATTCACGGAGTTAAAACGCGTTATTTAACAAATGTGAACGGAGTGTCTCCAACGGAGAAAATAAGAAATGTAGAAATTAAATCCTCACTTAAGATCAATAGTACACGAGACGCAATTAATAAAAAAACAACTAGGATGGTATGGGCATTTAATAAAAATGGCTGAAGGAAGGCAAACGAAATTAGTGTGGAGAACAGGTAAAATGAAACATGGGACACAGAACTGAGCAGGAACAAATCCTACAACCGAGAGACAAAGAACATGGCAACGATAGAAAGAAATCGACAAAATGAAGTGAAGAAGATTAACTACAATTTCCTCAACATCTGGAAGGGTAAAAAACGGTATTACGAATGATTGTATATAAAATAGAATAATTAGCTAAGCCTTCGCTAATTATTCCACTTTTATATATAATCATTTCAAATATTTGCACTGAAGTCCGCGATTTCTTTTCGAGAAGCAGGAATGTTCCGTGTAACACACACGGTGTTACGCAAGAGCGCACTATGCTGGGGGTTTTACAATCATCCGCCACACGGTTCTACGGGTCTCTATTGATTTTCCCGCGACAACTGGCCAAGGGTTTCCTTAGGTCCCTTATGGGGATTAAGTTAGTGTAACTTGCACCAAAACGTTCCGTCGTAAAACACCGCTCTCTAGAAAACACTACGATTCGTCTCTTAATAAATATCTACACACTTACCCAGTAATCTAATCAGGCGAGGATCTACCATTTATTTTCACGAGCGGGAACAAATACAAATGATTTAATTAGGTTGTCTAATCTAATCACGGCTGTTTAAAGCGGCTAGGGTGACATTCTATGTACATACTTGTGTTTGTGCGGCGGTGACAAATTCAAATGAAACGTTTACAATATAATTTTGACAATTGATAAGAAGATAGATTCTATGAATTTGTAATTAACATCATGACATATCATCACTTAATAATACATCGATTTGTATAGGGTTACCAATTACACTACAACAATTGTTTCACCACACAAATCAGTGTTTTGTTACGTGATTATCAAAGACATACCTACCGTGAAGTTGAAGTTGAAAGAAAGTCTAAACGTAGAAAGCTCAGCTAATTTCAGTCTTTTACCACGTACTGATTTTACGATGAAATCAGTTACGCAGCTAGGATTTCGTCTTAAGGGTTACCTAAATAACGTGAGATCAAACTTTAGCAGTATGTTGTGAACTTCACTTTAAATCAGTATTTAATACGCGTGGCGCATAAAGTAAAATTTCGAGTTTAGGAAAGCCTGAAAGTTTGGTTTAGTTTCTCCGCTTCGCTTCACAGGGTGTCTGCATTTTAGCAGAATGTATGGGTTACTTGAAGAGAAAGTGATGGTAGGTTATGTTTGGAGGCATACTAAACTGTTGATTATTATTGAGAAAATAGCATGGTGCCGTCTCTTGTTAAAAATACTCAACTTTGTGTTATTTTATATCAAGGTATGTATCATACATGGCGACATCTGTTGCTAAAAGACTACTACTCTTGTTTTATTCCGATGTCTGTATCTGCATGTTAAGAAAATCCTATGGCGTACACTGTTACACGGGGTGTCAACAATATATGGAATTGCAAAACCAAAATTTCTTCCTTGTCTAACACATTAAAATACCTATAGCTCTATTTCACCGATGGTTTACCCAATGATTTTGGCGCCGTAGGCGGCGCCACTAGAAAATCATAATAGGAAACTGTAAAAATGCTTATTTGTTTTAACAAAAATGAACTAGATAGACAGACGTTACATTTGTTCGCTTACCTCCAATTTCGTGTCTACACCCCCACGGGGTGTCAACAATATATGGAATTCTGAGACCAAAAGTTCTTCCTTGTCTAGCACATCAAAATGCCTATAGCTCTTTATCACAAGGCCAAGGCCACTAAAAAAATCTCTTAGCAGAAAACTGTAAAAATAATAATCGGTTTCAACAAAAATGCACTAGATGTCTCTACATCAATTTGTCACGTACACGCTACGCCATTTGTAATTTATCTTTTTGGTTAGGCTACAAATTGTTTGTTCTTCATTAAAAATCGTGAAAAAAATAATGTTTTCTGTTTAAATAAGGTGTAATATTGGAATACATTGGAGGCTGTACGGAAGGTGCAATGAATGGCAAATTGTTGTTTCTAGCGAATAACCAAATTGTAAGTGCGTACATCAAAGAATTTACAATTAATAATTTCATTGCTATTAATCACGAATTTGTTTATATCTATTACAGTATTATATTAAATAAGATATTCAATACGTATCTACGGTGAGTGATTTATTTCGGCTGTGCTGACAACCCGGACAACCCTATTTTGTTAGGACCTGAATTAAGAACGACATTGCTATTTTGTACATTATTTTTATAAATACAATGTATTAACCATATAAATAGCAACTTTTATACCCCTCTGTGTAATTTAAATAATGTTCACATTAAAATTATTAGAATTAAATTCATTGAAATCTAATACCCAATATTTTTAAATAAACCGCCATATTTTGGATTAAGCGACTGTCGCGCCACCATAGTGTGGTTTGCCCTGTTGCGACCGTTTTTACTCATAGTTGTGCATCTGTAAATCTGTGCACTGTTATTGAAAGAACTCAACTTTTGTTATTTGTCTGTACCATGCATGTTGAGAAAATGCCTTGGCGCCATCTATTGTTATTTAAAGACATGCGATTGCAGTCTTTTATTGCTCTGTAGAATAGTTTTCTGTTCTCATTGATGTTTTGCTCCAGTGTATTTCTAAATTAATTCCATGCTTTCTTTTATCCATTTTGCCACTTGCTTGGTTCTTTTTGTTTGTATTCTGTATTTACTTAGATATTAATCTTTTTTATGCTAATGTATTTTTTCTGCCTCTGTTTCTTTACGCGCACTTTCACTTTTAATTTTGCGTTATTTGTCTACCGAAAAAGTTACTTTTTTCAGTTATTTTGAATTAGAAATAAAAGTTCGGTTTGATATCGCAAGGGCGAAAATTCCATTTGCTTCAAAAGTGACAGCGACAGTAATTTCCTCCCCGAAAGACTCTATTTCCACCCAATCACTCTCGCATGTCTTTAATTTAAACCCTCCTCGCCGTTCCTGCTGGGTCTCTTTCGAGGAATAAAAACCTCGTTGCATCAGATGGTCTTTATTATCACTATTACTTTTGTTTTTTTAATTTAAAATACTTCATCAGTTTATTGTAATTTTAACATTTTATACACACGTATGTCATCTTTAAATTAGTTTCAACCCTTTACATATACTTTTAAATTAATTTCACTCAGAACAGATTATAAATAATAATAAAAATAAAAAATATGCTCATGGAAAACGCATGCATTTTTGCTGAGTTTTGAACTAAAAATATGTGTTGTGTGTACGCTTTAAAAAATAAATCAAAAATACCACTAAAAATGAACTTGAGTTCAGGCTTAGGATCAATATTATAAAAAGTCTTAGACAAATAATACAGGGGTTTTTACTTTCAAGTATACATATCCCAATGCATACGCTGTAAAATTCGAAGCATTTATTGTATTATAATAGAGTTCAATTTTAAGTTTTTAACGAGTGTTTTCCACACCCAGGCTAAGCATGAGATAAAATGTCAAGTTTAGAAAAGCCTAAACGTTTGGATTTGAAGGCGTAGCGTGAAAATCCAAACTTAGGATTTCTAAACTCGACATTTTACTTATTAAACACTGATTTAAAATAAAGTTCAAAATATACGTCTGCTTTTGTAGTATATTTTGAACTTCACTTGAAATCAGTATTTTATACGCGTGGCGCATGAAGTAAAATTTCGAGTTTAAAAAAGCCTGAAAATTTGGTTTGGTAACCAAATTTTTATGCTTTTCTAAACTCGAAATTTTACTTCATGCTTAATCTAGGAGTGGAAACACTCGTTAGAAACTTAAAATTTAAATCTTTTATAAAATACAACTAATCACTAAAACTTCACAGCGTATAATAATAATATAATTTATTCATGTTATTAACTCTTACAAGTCTTACATTTGTCATTATAAGAAAACAGTATTGGCGAAATGGAGCATGCAATAATAAATAAGTATAAAAGTATAACAAGAGAAACACAGATAAATTGTACAAAAAAAATAAGACATAATATAAGTGGGTAGGCAGTCCCAGGTTAGCATATAAAAAAATTAAGGCAATTAAGACAAAACGAAACGAAATATTGTATACATCGGGATATACAGAGAGTTTTATGTAACACCGAACATGTCAGAAAATATTCAATGTAAATTTTCCTATGTTCGATGTGTTCTGGGATGCATCAAAGCATTGGGTGCGATTTCATTGGCTCTGATTTTAGTAGTTCTAACGCAACTTACATTTAACGTCAAAATGAAATGTGTCATTCATTAATCGCCTACATCACTAATGGAATGTTAATATTAAACAGAGAAGAACAATGAGAAAGAGGAGAACAGATTTAGTTTAAATGCAAAAATAATAGGAAAACAGATTCCTCTTACTTCCGTTTGCTAATATTGCAAGATAAGTTTATACATTGCTTTAATTTCACTGGAGATTATTAAGAACTTCGATTCAGCGTATTGTGTAAACCATTTGATCAGGACCACCCCAAGTACATTGCTTTGGGTGTACCAGCAAAAATGTCTTAACAAAACTGCCTTTCAGCAGCTTTAAATATAAATATTCCAAATTTGAACCTACCTAGGTCTGCTGCCAGCACAACAACACTGGGGTGTTAGGTGTGCTGCTTCATTTGGCAAACATTTCAATTTTCATTTATCTGTTAACATAATACTCAATAAAGATAATGTAGGTGTATTTATTACTTTATTGACTGCCTCACTTACAATGAATTAAAGATACAGTGATTTTTTTTTAGGTAAACATGCATACGCTTTACATTTTCCGACATTCGTTGTTTTTTAAAAGAGTTCAATTTGAAGCTCTAAATGAGTGTTTTCCACTCCCAGACTAAGCATAAAGTAAAATTTCGAGTTTAGAAAAGCCCCGTGAAAATTTGTCGAGGGTCGCGTAGCGACCCGAGACAAATTTTCTGGGCTTTTCTAAACTCGAAATTTTACTTTATGCGCCACGCGTATAAAACACAGATTTCAAGTGAAGTTCAAATATACATAAATTTCACAATATTTTAGTGTTTTATACGTTTCACGACAGTATTAATCTTGATTGTCTTGAAATGCCGATGTCTTGCTTTAGATAAAAAAGTATGTTCCATATTCCCACACACTGCACTTACCATAAACGCACAAGATTTAATAACTGACATATTTTATTTTGACGTTACATGTACCCTATTTACATTAGTCATAATTTGCAATAGAACTACTAAAAATCGTAACCAATGAAATCGCACCCAGAAGAACGTAAATTAGGTTGACTATATTACCATTGGAAATCGTAGCCAATCACATCGCACTTAATATTTTGATGCGTCCCTGAACAAATCGAACATAGGAAAATGTACAGTGAACATTTTCTGGCATGTTCGGTATTACTTAAAACTCTCTGTATATACGTATAAGATAAATTCCCTGTACAAGAAACAAACAACGTTTACAAGCGAACATTTGCTTGCAAACGTTTTTTTTTTCCTTGTATTAATCGTTTGATAATTTCCATAATGTTAATCGTAATATAAATCCACTGATTCTAATGGTATTTTTAAATTTTCTTAAAAGTACATATATAAAATATTTTTTAACTCAAAAATCCGAAAATACATGTGCTTCCCTATAAGCATACTGGCGAGCAATTATTATGAAACCGAGGGTTATAAGGCGGTAGTTACGCGTTTTAGTGCCCAGTACTAGTAGCATAGAAACTGCAGAAACTCGAGATCTCGGTATAAATTGAGAAAAAGTTAGATCGCGCCGATTATTAACCATAAAAATAGTTGGTACAAGAAAAGAAAGTTCCATAACTTTCTTGGAACAAGAACTTAACCGAAAAAAAAACGCGAGACGTTATGAAGTTTTATATTGGATTGCGGAACAATATACGACGATCTTAAAACTGGGTCGTCTCAGTGAAATGTGGCTTTAAATTTTACCGTCGAGAGATTCATGACTGGATGCGAAATGAAAATGAGCATAGTTTATATCGCGTGCCTTTTGTGAATAATTAAATAAAACGACGATACCCACTTTCTCATACGGGACACACATATATGTATGATTAATGAAACAGTGCGCACATGCCCCTGTTACGAACTCCTTTTGCCCATTGCTGGCACGTATTTTATTGTAAATTCATTAGGATTTGAAATATTGTCTATACTCTCACTGTAAATATTACAAGATTTTAACCTCAAAAAGTCTTTTAGACTCCCAAACCACTGAACATTCTTCAGGCAGAGGTCATGGCCATCCGAGTGGCAGTGGACTGGATCTACAAAAATGACCTTCAGGGGAACCGCATCAGGTTCATTACTGATAGCCATTACTGATACTGAATAGTCCGTACTGCACCTGGAAGGTGGTCAAAGACTGTAAAAAATCGGCTTGCAAATAACTGTGACGTGGGACTCATGCGGGTACCTAGTCACAGTGATATCAAGGGGAATTCAATTGCCGACGACCTTGCAAGGAAGGGGGCAAGAATGAAGGACCTGTCTACTGAACTCTCCACCCACATTCCTCTTGTGGAGTGCAAGAGACTACTTAGGGACCAAATGATAGCATCGGTCAGCCATAGGTGGAGAGAGGAAGATACGTGTCTCATAACAAAGCAGCTATGACCTATATGGGATACTATAAACAGCAACAGATTAATTGCACTTAGCAGAATTGACATAAAAAAGGCGGTAGGCATCCTCACGGGCAACTGCCTCCTAGGCAGATGCACAAAAGATGGGTCTTGGGCACAACGACTTTTGCAGAGGATGTCTGGATATGGAGGAGGAAGAGACGGTACTTCACTATCTGGGACAATGCCCTGCTCTCGAAGGGAAAAGAATCAAGTACCTTGGTATGCACTACGCGAATGGACTAGCGGACCTTACACCTCTAGATGTGAGAAATCTGATCGGATTCATTAGGTGCTCGGATTGGTTTGTATAGGTATCACAAGGGGCCTTTGGGCCTAAGTGAGCGGTCTAACTACTGCCATTGAAACCTAACCTAACCTAGAACCCTATTTTGCTTTGATCAATTTATACTTTCTTCGGATCTAGTATATGTGCAGAAGTATAGGAAGAAAATGATTAAAAAAGAAGAATGTTTAACTCTTGCAGAGCTAGTGGTCTTGCGGAAATACCACCAATATTATTCAGTTTGTATGTTCTTTTTGTTTGAACGATGTACAGTCCAGTGGTATGGTAAGTTAACTACATTCTACAGGATAATAATCGAACATTTTATTTACATTAAAAGTACGATTCTTTTCGTAATCTACAACAAGTTAGTCTTACAAAGACTATATCAAACACTTATTGAAACAATTACTTCTCAAGCTAATACCCCGACGGAAATTAAATTGTACAACAAGTGTTTTCTGTTACATACAGTAACCTACTGCAAATGTAACAATTTGAGTCAAATTATTCAGGCCATCTATAGACGCGTTTCGAGATATCTCTCATCAGTATAGCTTTGCCATTCCCTCTAAGCAATTTGACACCTTAGACTGGCAGTTACGTTGCGGTTCAAACATAAGTATACATGAAATTGCCAATTGTTTAGAGGGAATAGCAAAGGTATGCCGATGAAAGATAAATCTCGAAACGCGTCTATAGATGGCCTGAATAATTTGACCCAAATTGTTACATTTGCAGTAGGTTACTGTATGTAATAGCAAACACTTGTTGTATAATTCAATGTCCATCGGGGTATTAGCTCGGGAAGTAGTTGTTTCAATGAGTGATATAGTCTTTGTAAGACGAACTTGTTGTAGATTGCGAAAAGAATCGCACTTTTAATGTTTAAAGTATTCTGCAACCAAGAATTGGCAATTTCATTCATATTTTATTTACAGCTATTTCGTAAGAGATCGGCTGGAAGACTATGGTATGGACCTGTATCAGGGCTGGGCAGGATTCGAATCATTCAGGATTCGAATCTTTTTAGAGGAATTAAAAGAGGCATTCGAATACTTTAGTTAAACTGGATTCGTGATCCGGTTTCGTTACATTTTTTCAAGAGGATTCGTATTCAAATCCAAGTGCAAGTGATTCAAATCCTCTGAAAAGGATTCGAATATTCATAAAATAATTCGAATATTTATAAAATGATTTGAATATTTATAAAAGGATTCGAATATTTACAAAAGGATTTGAATCGTCAAAAATTAATGAAATCATTGTTTTATACGCGTGGCGCATGAAGTAAAATTTCGAGTTTAGAAAAGCCCCATGAAAATTTTCTACGCGGGGCTTTTCTAAACTCGAAATTTTACTTCATACTTAGTCTGGGAGTGGAAACGCTCGTTCGAAACTTCAAACTGAATGCTTTGATAAGAACATTAAATGACTGAAAATGTTTTTAAAGATAATAATCTAGTTTTCAAAATTTTGTTTAATATTATTTGAAGTAAAACTGACATGGTAGCCACAATCTGGAATGTTACATTTTTCCGACATTTCAAGATTTTTTTCCCTTTTTGTTTTGTTTTCATTGTTTTTGACAATATTTAAGTTGGTTTTATACATTTTTACGTGTTTTGTAATTTTTATGATGCCTGTTGATTTTGACAAATTTAATAATATCATATGGCTTTTTTGGTCAATTTGACCATTTGATCAATATTTTTCATGCATTCTTTGACTTTCCCGATTTTAATGATATTCAGTGAATTTTTTATTTACCTAATTTTCAGGCATTCGTCGATTTTATAATAGAGTTCAATTTAAAGTTTTCAACGAGGAATTCCACTCCCAGACTAAGCATGAAGTAAAATTTCGAGTTTAGAAAAGCCTGAAACTTTTCAGGCTTTTCTAAACTCGAAATTTTACTTCATGCGCCACGCGTACAAGACACTGATTTGAAGTAAAGTTCAAAAACACACAAATACAGCTTTAATCAGAGTAACACAGATATTTAGTCTGTTATCAACGATGTCCAGTGTTAATAATTAGGTTTTGAATATTTTTGTTAAAACAACTGGTAACGATATTTATATGTTAATGATTACAAAAAATCATTTATTCGAGTATTCGTGATTCGAATCATATTAGGTGATTCGGATTTGTGATTGGAATCCTTTTCATGAGGATTCGTCCCAGCTCTGCTCTGTATGTCAATGTTTAACAAAACACCTACATTTTAAATAATTCTTACTATTTTAAAATTTACCAAATCAAACAAAAATTGATTAGTGGAATTTGACCTAAATTTAAAACTGCCTATGAAAGCCCCCCCCCCCCCCATGTTGTTCTCAATATCATCCTTAGAACAAATTGACAAAAATGTTAAAATTTGATAAATCAACAACAATTGATTAGTGGAATTTGACCTAAATTTAATACTGCCTTTGAAAGATCATTGGAAAAATCATTCGATCATCTGCATCTACATCATTCATTTACGCCCATCGCTCGAATTACACAAAATCGTGTCATAACACTCCTCTCCGAAAATTAACCTTTCTCATATATAATACAATCAAGTTATATGGCAAAACGTAAAATCAATTGGAATTGGCTGGGGACCGTCAAAATTTATCACAGTGACAGTATATTATGCTGATTCCAATTGATTTTACATCTCTGTAATAGGTTCTAACATTTGATAAGGATTCATCGTTACTTAACGATTTACTCTATTTATAAAGGCGATTAGTATTTTAACGCGAGCAAATTAATTATCGAGATTATTAATCGCTTTTTAACACACGAATTTGTCACAAATATTTTTGTGTCGACCGTAATTTTGCGACTTATTCAATTTGTCTACATGTGCATTAAGAACTTGGTCTCAGCTCTAGAACCTCGTCCATACTGTTTAATGTTTATGGAAATTCAATTTTAGGAAGTGACATATTTCCTAGTTAATAAACGTTAGTAGAAATGAAATCACTTTATTTGTTTCGCATATTTTTTAAGGTCTACTCAAAATATTTCTCAGTACTTGCAATTATCTTAACAAGTCAACCTATATCTATTGATAACACAATTTGAAGTTATTTAAATAAACATGTTCTTAATGCAACTGGGAAAAAAGTGCATTTATCAAAATATAAGTTTTTCTTTTAAGTATACATACCCTAATATACTGAATACGCTGTAAATCTTCAGATTCGTTGTCTTTGCAAAGAGTTCAAACTGTAGCTTTGAACGAATGTCTTCCACTCCCGATAGGGTTGTAATGTTTAAAGCACTTTGTTTTAAAACAGTGAGGTTCAAAAATGTTTAAAAACAGCCGTCGTGTTTTAAACATGTTTTAAAGGTTAAATTCGTCTAAAACATGTTTCAAACGATAAATTTGTTTAAAACGTTTTTTTTTATACATTAAATTAGTTAAACTGTATTTTATACTACTTTATTAAATAATTTTTGCTAACGTTTTCAAATTTTAGTTAAATTGTTGAAGACAGTTCAAATTTTATTATTGAAATTAAAATTTTATCAAAATAAAATATCACAATTATGTGTGTATAAATGTGATTTAAAACGTGTTAACATGTTCAGCCTTATTAATAGAATTGCCGTTAATATCATTATAGTTTAATGCTAGTTAATCTCTACTAGACGCCTACAAACACGTTACTAACATTTCGCCCACTTAGCAAAGAAACGTTGCACGGAACGTTGCATCAATGTTACCGCGCAACACGAAACGTTGCGTTTTAAGTTGCATGAATGTTGAAAAACCTTAAATACACGCTGAATGTCCGCCTGCAGAAACATTGCATGCTAACGTTCAAAGACAAATGTTGCTACACCGTTGACAAAGCAACACCTATGCAACACGAGCGATTACTTTTATTTGTATGCTAACCAACATACGAATGTATGTATGTTAAGTTGCATACGATAAATGCATAGAATCTGTGTTGTATACAACGCGATGTGCAGCAATTAAGTGAACGTTATAGGAATGTTTCTCTCGTAATCTTAACGCAAAATTCATCTCTGGGTTTAAATGGGTCAAAAAATACAAATACGTATTAGTAACAAGAACAAAAACTGTCTTACAAAAAGTAGTGTGTAGTCTAGGGGAAACAGTACCCCGAAACCTAAGTACCCAGTACTCCTAAACTCTAAAAACATTAAAATATTGTTAACAAGTGCATGAACTTCCATTGAAATCAGCGTCTTATACGCGTGGCGCATGAAGTAAAATTTTGAGTTTAGAAAAGCCTAGAAAATTTGTCGAGGGTCGCTGCGCACAGGGCTTTTCTAAACTCAAAATTTTACTTCATGCTTAGTCTGCGAGTGGAAAACACTCGTTTAAAGCTTTCTCTTTTAGAGAAACAACGAATATTTACAGCATATAATTGGGACATGTTTACTTAATTGAAAAACTCTCTGTATGTTCAATGTCCATGACATGTGTAAACAACGAAGCTGCATTGCAACAACAGTTTTAACAATTATACAATGTTAAAAATGTAAGGTTACCATTTTCAATATGTATCCAATGTTTACAATACAATGTTGCATAAAAGTCAAATTGTAATGATTATATAACGTTGTGTTACTTTGCCGCAATATTTTTGAAACGTTGTAAAACAATGTTAAATTTAAGTATCATTTTTAACATTCAGGTAATATATATAAATCAATATTGCACGGAAAACCTTTATACAATATTTGTAACGTTGCTAAAACTTTGTTGTAATAATTTTATTACAATGTTTTATTTCAGTATTATGTTCAATATTCGTGCAATGTTTAAAATGTTTCCGTGTTCAGTGGGCGTATTAATAGAGCAAAAACTACATGTTATTAGTTAGTTTTGAAATAATGATAAAAAGAACGTGGCAACATTACATTTTCATGTGTTCTAACTTTATTGTAATCAAGTAATTTAGAAGGTATGTTACACTGTCTTTTTTTTATGTTTGTGAAAATGTATTTCTTCTGATAAATTATTAGATTGAAATTTACTTCTAATGAGAGTCTTCATTCCCAGACTAAGCATGAAGTAAAATTTCGAGTTTAGAGAAGCCTTAAAATTTGGTTTGATCGCGTAGCGCTACGCGGCCAAACCAAATTTTTTTTCTAAACTCGAAATTTTACTTCATGCGCCACGCGTATAGAACACTGATTTTAAGTAAAGGTCAAAATATACTGATAAGGTTTATACATTTACGATTTATTGCATTATCTAATGAGTTGTAAATAACCCTATTTTGTTATGACAATTAAGGCTATGTATGAGACTTAAACTCGGGCTATTAAATTATTAGTCGTAAACTAACAATAGTTATCTACTAAAACGTTTAATAATCCGAAAATGTCAATATCATCCTTAGAACTGTGTTAAAGCTGTATGCTAACGTCTTTTAATAGGGCTGGTTATATTTTAAACACCTTTTTAATTGTTAATGTTATAAACACTATTTCATTGAAAAAAAACATGCTTCGTTAAAAAACTATTTGTTTTAATTAAAATGAAAAAAACGTTTTTTTTAATTAATAACCCTGCTCCCAGGTTAAGCATGATACTCATGCGCCACTCGTATACAACGCTGATTTCAAGTGAAGTTCTAAATATACTACTAAAGCAGTATGCTTAAGACGTATATTTTGAACTTCACATCAAATCATTGTTTTATACGCGTGACGCATGAAGTAAAATTTCGAGTTTAGAAAAGCCTGAAAATTTTCAGGCTCGTCTTAACTCGAAATTTTACTTCATGCTTAATTTGGGAGTGGAAAAAACATGTTTTTACCTTCAATATCTGAATATTTATAGCGTATACATATGTATACTTAAAACAAAAATTCCTTGTAATTATTTATTAAATTAATAAAACACGAATACTTGGTTCTAGAAATTATTAGAATTAATTATTAACTACCAAACTAATGTTTGATTTTATACCCATTCTTCTTTGACAAGCCGGTGTGGAGGAAATGAGTAGGTCCTGTAATTTTTCATCAATTCGAATTTTCTACAGCATGTGATGATCTTGAATTCCCTAGCGACGTGAGCATGAATCTACTGTCAGTGCGGATTCTCAATACATAACCTCAAAATACTATTTTCTACTTTCGACACGATATTTTGCCGGATTAAATGACTCTCAGGTTGGGACCAACATCGGCAATGTCGCTCGTGTTGCAATCCATCAACATCCGTTCCAGCTGTTCAAAGCGTCAGCATCAAGAAATGCAAGTGGGTGTAAAATTGTTTATTAATGGAAAGTACTACCTTAGGTTAGGTTAGGTTAGGTTAGATTAGGTAATGTTAGATTAGGTTAGGTATGACCTAACCTAACCTAATCTAAGAGGTAGGAAGAGGCCTAGATAGGCCCATTGTGATACCACAGTTATAGGTATATTACCCAAATTAGGCACTTGCACGGTAGAACAGCATTTCCCGAACGAAGACAAGACAGTCTTGAAAACGTTAGGCTAGGTTAGGTTAGGTTAGGTTAGATTAGGTAATGTTAGATTAGGTTAGGTATAACCTAACCTAACCTAATCTAAGAGGTAGGAAGAGGCCTAGATAGGCCCATTGTGATACCACAGTTATAGGTATATTACCCAAATTAGGCACTTGCGCGGTAGAACAGCATTTCCCGAACGAAGACAAGACAGTCTTGAAAACGTTAGGCCGTAAATGTACCATTCGGCGCTGGCTCTCGCAGAGGTAACACCATTGAAATCCCGAAGGGTCCTCGTCCGATGCACCACCTGGCATGTGGCGCTAGTTCTTTTCTTTCAAATAAATGTGACGCAGTCAGGTTCCACTTTCTAATTTTTTGAGCAGCGGAAATACACGAACAGCGCTCGTTTTGCGCATAAGATTTGAAAAATTCCTGAGTATTATTACAGGAACCATTAGATGCGTTAATAGGGTTCATTGATAAACCACTCTCAATGCATTAATTCAAGTTGAATTGTCTATTTATGAGCTGAATTATTCAACTCGTAATCGCACAATTAAAGGACAGTTTTTTTAATGCATGTTTTCAACAAACCATTTTTGCGGAATCTCTTTTAGATTATTGGCGGTCACTTGTATCTGAATCGCCTGAATTGCATAAAATCTCAGATTATTTCACTGTCCACGGGAGTTAAATCTGGCTAATATGGGGGTGTGCCGTTCTAACGTCACGACTTGTTTTGGCACTAGAATCTGTCGAGTCATTGTTGTAGAATGCCTGGCTCCGTACAGGACGGGATGCCAGATGCCAATTCGTCGAAAGCGCGAAATAAGGCAGTTCAACGCAATCTTATCATATTCCACATACTTCCAGAAACGAAAGATAAAGTTGACAAAAAATTGTGTCGTGGACAGCATGTGCATATTTCGCATATTATGCTGGCTCTCGAAAACAAACTTCTCTATTATAACGAGTGTCTATAAACTGTCGGCATCTCGGTTGCTTTGAAAAACAAATTAAATATCTTAGAATCCGTCATACGATTCGGTAAGTCTCGGAAACGTCAAATAAATTTAATTATATGACTAATTATGGCCAGAGTTGTTAAAAAAACAGTTATGTTTTCGTTCTATTTAAAACAAACAGTTTTTTTTACAAAACGTGTTTGTTTCATTACAACAGCGTTTAAAACATAACCAATTAAAAACATGTTTAAAACACGTTTAAAACACGTTTAAAACGTGTTTGAAACGGAACAGGGCAATTTTCTTTTGAGTTTACATATCCCGATAATTACAGCCTTTTTTAAATTGGCGGAAATTCGTTCTTTCAAAGCGGTTTCAAGGCTTTTAACGAGTGATTTCCACTCCCAGACTAAGCATGAAGTAAAATTTCGAGTTTAGAAAAGCCTAAGAATTTGGATTGGCCGCGTAGCGAAGCGGAGCGGCCAATCCAAATTAGGCTTTTCTAAACTCGAAATTTTACTTCATGCGCCACGCTTAAAAACACTGATTTACAGCGAAGTTTAAAAAACACACACAACAACGATTATAGGCAACCTAATATACGTTAGAGTTGTTGGGTTGCCTATAATCACTGTTTTAAACAATTTTCTCAGCGCAGAATTTGACTTACGTTTTATCCACATCTACATATTAGATTGCTAAAGCCGTATATTTTTAACTTTACGATATTTCAGTGTTTTATACGCGTGGCGCATGAAGTAAAATTTCGAGTTTAGAAAAGCCTAATTTGGATTGGCCGCTCCGCTTCGCTACGCGGCCAATCCAAATTTTCAGCCTTTTCTAAACTCGAAATTTTACTTCATGCTTAGTCTGGGAGTGGAAAACCCTTGTTTAAAGATTTAAATTGAAATCTTAGACAAAAAAACAACGAATGTCGAAAAATTTACAGTGTATGCATACGTATACCTGAAAACATAATTCCCTGTATTTAAAAACCACATTTATGCACACACAGTTTTATTGTAATAAAATGTTATGTTTGATAATGTAATTTGAAATATCCTTAACAATTTAGCTAAAATTTAAAACCATAAACAAAAAATTTTAATGAAGTAATATAAAATATAATTTAGCAAATATTTATTTTTAGCAGTTAAGATAATAAAATTACGATTTTAAACAAATTTAACCTTCAAAACATGTTTTGAAGAAATTTAAGATTTAAAACTTGTTTAAAATTAAACTGATTAAAACACGACGGCTGTTTTTAAACATGTTTAAAACACTGTTTTAAACATAACAACCCTGATTATGTCGTATGTTTCTGAAGTCAGAACCTAATAGGATGCCAACAGTTCATAGACACTCGTTAAAAAAACGCCTAAATTTAGAAATATATTAGCACATGTTTTACTTATGTATTATTTATTTCAAACTTTAATTAAAACGCTTCGAACCTTTCTTCAACAATTTATTTGTAACCAGATGTACATACATTTCGAACACAAAGTGACCATTACAAATGGTTTGATGCTGTAACAAACCATTGATAATGGTCACTTTGTGTCCGAAATGTTCATCTGGTTACAAATAAGTTGTTGAAGATAGGTTCCAAGTATTTTATTCAAAGGTATTATTATCTTTAAGTAACTTAATTAATCCAAATGTTTATTTCAAGCTATGTCTAAACTATTATTTAAAAGAAATCTGTCTACTATAACAAGGAGTCAATATATTTTTACCAAATTTATACTTAGTTCTTTATATTTTCAACAATTATTTGTTCTATTTTGTACTGACAAGTGTAACACATTTGTTAAGTGATGGGCGTCTAATGATATCAATAATCGATTACTGAGATTCGAAATTAAATTGATCATCTACGGATCGCTTAAACGATTGCTCGAGAAATCGTTCAAATAATTGCTCGAGAGATCACTCGAATGATTGATTGAGAAATCACTCGAATGTTTGCTCAAGAAATCAATCGAATGTTTGCTCGAGATATCGTTTAAATAATCGCTCGAGAGACCACTCAAATGATTTCTTGAATGATCGCTCATATGGTTGCTGGTGTGATCACTCGCATGATAATTCAGATGATAATCTATTGCAATTAAATAATGGCAATACAAAAATAATGTAACAGGAATAAGGAATATATGGCTTCAAAATCTAAATAAATTAAATTGAATATGAAATGAGGATAACACGAGTGATCATATGAATTTGATTATGTAAGCAACCCTTTGAAAGATCTTTCAAGCAATGTCTCGAGCGACCTCTTGAGCTATCTTTCGAGCGCTGTCTCAAGCAATTATTCGAATTCCAGCGATCTCTTGGGAAATCACTCGAACGATCACTGGAATATCTAGAAATGTTCAATTATTTTCAAAATCGTTGGAATCGATTATTTTTAATAAAAAAGTAAAAGTCCCTGTATTTTATATCTTCTTTATTCGGGCTTATAACATAAATAGTGATGGGATCATTTCACCATCACTATTTACGTTATTAGTCCAAATAAAGAAGATATAATATACAGGGACTTTTACCTTTGCGTATACATATCACAATAGAAATTGCCCTAATCACTCGAGTTTGAAAAAAACTGTTTAGATACAATGAAAATTTGTGAAATCTTGTATTGTGAGATCAAACGCAAGCAGTATATTTTAAGGTTTACTTTAAACCGGTGTTTTATACGCGGTTTAGAAAACCCTAAACGTTTGGATTTCGACGCGAAACTTGAAATTTTACGTCATGCTTAATCATGCAAGGGAATCACTCGAATTCCCGAAAATATACTGTTTTTACTTAAAAGTACACTTGAAAGAAAAGCTTCGCATATATATAGCCACGTAACTTACCATAAAAAATAAAAGAGGACTATATATATGTTAAAAGACATGTTAGTCAACTCGGGTTTTTAAGAAAAGAAAGTTTAGGTGGACCTGACCATTCCTTTCGAATCACCCTGTATACTTATCACATAGAGCCAAGGGGAGCCAATGCTTATGGAAGAACTGGAAATCGAGTAGAAATAGAGAGACTATGGTCGTGATTAGAGTATGAGTAGAACAGACGACTATATACACCAATCACCGGTCTCGCTTTTGGATACACAATCCAAACGCGGTTACCAAATTTTCTATAGAGACTGGCTAACTGGATATGTATGAACTGTGATAGAGCCTAGTGAAGTTTACAACATCGTTAATTTTGAAGCTTTAAACGAGTGTTTTCCACTCCCAGACTAAGCATACAGTAAAATTTTGAGTTTAGAAAAGCCTGAGCGTTTGGATTTGTACGAAATCCAAACTCAGGCTTTTCTAAACTCGAAATTTTATTTCATGCGCCACGTGTATAAAACATTGACTATATCGGGAAGTTGAAACTATACTGCTTATGTCTAATAAATTTTAACCAAATCTCGCACTTTTAACATTCGAGCAATCTAAATAAATTTTGAGGTATACGTAGAAGAAAAAATCTCTTTATATACTTTTTTATTTGATTTTATTATCTATAACCTATCAATCGCCAAATAACTTGGTATGCAAAAGTGGCTCGCGTATTACAAAAGGTTGAACACGCCTGTTCTGTACCCTCCAACTCCATTCTGTCCCTCCACTGTAATAGTGTAAGATTATCGTCTTCAGTCCAACCATCATCAGGAAGTGGTATAAGAAGTTTAGTACAGGACTTTTGAATAAGTTCCTGCCTCAGATCTTCCCATCCTTTCGATAATCTAATAACAACATCTTTCAAATTAACTTTCTTCAGTTCTGCAGAAATATCTGCACCTTCGGAACATTTTATTTAAAAGCCTTTTGCGGTAATTTAACTTGATCGCTTGAATCACATTCTGGTCCATCGGTTGCACTAAGGGCGGCACTTTGGCGGCAAATATATTACAATAATTTTTCTATCTTTAGAACATTAGTCTTCAGGTTGTCCTGAGGCATTGCCTAAAACCAAAAGTGCATGCCTTCTAAATTCAGCTGTTGCATTTTTTTCGCACTGCTGGAACAAAATCTGTGGAAACTAGTCCTTGAAAATGTCTTGGGTAACCCAGGCTCGTTTCTGTCCTTGGTACCTCACCGGCAGCGGTTCATTTCTAAAAGCTCGTGGCTTTTGAGATTTGCCCACTACAAATAATCTCTTCTTTGCGTGCCGGCGGCATAACAGCAGGGCTTAAATGTAACTCGTTCCTTGCTCATTTTTCTACCTGGAGCTGATGTTTCAACTTGGTGAGCTAGTGTTTTTTGAGGAAGTAATTTCCGGAAAAGTCCGCTTTCGTCGGCATTGTAAATTTGATCTGAACACAACTGCATTTCTGCTATTTTATTTCGAATCGCGTTTTTAAACGGCTCAACAGCAGCCTCATCACTTGATAAGTTTTCTCCTGCAATTGATAGTTGTCGAATTCCGTATCTGTTTTTAAACTTATCGAGCCATCCGGGGCTAGCTTTAAACAAAATTTCTCCCGATATGGGCACACTTAAAATAATTCAATTTTGTGCTAAAATAATCATACATATGTACATAGTCAATCATCTTTTTACTTTTAGATCTTTGCTGTAAAACCCAGGTAGGTAGCAGAATAAGAGAACATGAAACCAAGTGATTGCCTCATTTAGGTAGCAGGAATCACTTTGCTGTTCGCATTAACGAGGCGTTGTTCGGATTATGGCTCCGAGTTGCTGCTGTTCAGATTACTGGAGATCCGGATTAGAGCATGTTCGGATTAAAGAGTACTGTACTTTATGTCATTACAAAAAATCAGATGGATTCGTATTTGACAGTATTAAGTTGACAAGTAGTGAACATTTCAAAGTTGCACAATAAAATGATATAAAAAATAAATTTGTTGTTTATAATTTCTTGACGTCCATGGATGCCGGTCCGTGACAAACTGGGACCAAAAATATCGGTCCGCCACATAAAATAGTTCCTCTCATAAACAGATCACACGGGAAAAAGTACCAAAGGCTAGAAGACGAGCTAAAAGCAAACCCTATAACAGGAATGCTAAGCGATGCCATGCTAAAAAAATATAATTTCGACAGGAAATACAAAGTGATGATCCCGCAGAGGGAAGATTGAGAGAACGGTCTACCTACCAACGCGGAATCAAACTGGTATACTGACGGCTCAAAGCCAGATGAAGGGCGAGGGTCACCACAGTGTTCCAGGCAGAGGCGATCGCGATTCACCTCTGCATTGGAGAAATAGAAAAGCAAGACAACAAAAGTCGATCAGGAGCAATTTTCTCGGACAGCCAAGCGCTGCTAAGGGCACTAAGCACCACACAAGTCGATTCCAAGCTAGTGTGATATGGGTCCCAGGACACAAGGGTCATCAAGGGAACGATAAAGCAGACGAACTGGCCAAACAAGGCTCGACAAGCGCATTCACTGGCCCGGAGGGTTCCGGGTATCGGTATCGCGAAAACCACAGTCAAAAAATCCATAAAAAAATGGACGAAGACACAAACTCAAACTTGGTGCACACCAGGGCAGAGGCAGGCTAAGCAGTTCCTCAAATAACAATCACCGGCTTTCACGACCGATCTTCTCAACCAAGAGAGAACAACGGTTACAGCTATAGTACGTCTACTGACAGGACACTGTAGGCTCAACAAACACATGAGCAAAATAGGTCTGGCAGAGGATACAATATGTAGATTCTTCCAGGAAGAAGAGGAGGATCCTCTCCACATCCTGTGCCAAGGGTTAGATACCTAGCAAGGGTTAGATACCTAAAGCTGGGCAACACTAAACCAAGCGCAGAGAGCTACACCCATGGCTAACTGTCAGCTCCATCAAGCTGGAAGAACCATATTAGCACAACCAAATGAAAACATTATGGACATTTTTAACTATTTTTTAACTATTTAATTACCACAATTTTAATTTTTCAACCTAATTTTTTCAAAAAATACAGTGGTCGGGCCAGCTTGATATCAAGCCAGCCCGACCATAGTACCAATCCATGAAAAACTGAACTCAATTGGATCTACAAATTATTAACTAATTATTAACCAATCAATTATGCAATTATAATTATTTTTTTTCTTATTTTTAAAAAAAGACAGTGGTCGGGCCAGCTTGATATCAAGCCAGCCCGACCATAGTACTAAACTATCAAAAACTGAACTCAATTGGATCTAAGAATTATTAACTAATTATTAACCAACCAGTTATACCTCTATAATTATTTTTAACCTTATTTAAAAAGTAAAATATGATATTTTATTTGCTTCCTTACATAAATCGAATGGTCGAATTTAACTACCCCAGCACAACCAAGTAAAACCTGGTTTGAAGTGTACTTTCTGTAGTATTATAGTATAAATTACATCATATGATTTAATTACCTCAACACAACCAACTTAAACATGGTTTTAAGTGTATTTCTTATAGCTTCCTTTCATAAATCGAATGATGGAATTTAATTACCCCAGCACAACCAAGAAAAACCTAATTAGAAGTGTACTTTTAGAAGTATTATAATATAAATGACATTATATGATTTAATTACCCAAGCACAACTAACCTAAATATGGTATTAAGTGTATTTCTTATCGCTTCCTTACATAAATCGGATGATGGAATTTAATTACCTTAGCACAACCAAGTGAAACCTAGTTTAAAATGTACTTTCAGTAATATTATAATATAAATAACATCATATGATTTAATTACCTAAGCACAACTAACTTAAATATGATATTAAGTGTATTTTTTATCGCTTTCTTGCATAAATCGGATGATGGAATTTAATTACTCCAGCACAACCAAGAAAAACCTAATTAGAAGTGTACTTCAGTAGTATTATAATATAAATAACATCATATAATTTAATTACCTCAGCACAACCAACTTAAATATGGTTTTAAATGTATTTCTTATCGCTTCCTTACATAAATCGGATGATGGAATTTAATTACCATAGCACAACCAATTGTAACCTGCTTTAAAGTGTACTTTCAGTAGTATTATAATATAAATAACATTATATGATTTAATTACCTAAGCACACCTAACTTAATTATGGTATTAAGTGTATTTCTTATCGCTTCCTTGCATAAATCGGATGATGGAATTTAATTACTCCAGCACAACCAAGAAAAACATAATTAGAAGTGTACTTTTAGAAGTATTATAATATAAATAACATCATATGATTTAATTACCTAAGCACAACTAACCTAAATATGGTATCAAGTGTATTTCTTATCGCTTCCTTACATAAATCGGATGATGGAATTTAATGACCCCAGCACAACCAAGTGAAACCTGTTTTAAAGTGTACTTTCAGTAGTATTTTAATACAAATTACATCATATAATTTAATTACCTCAGAACAGCCAACTTAAATATGGTATTAAGTGTGTTTCTTATCGCTTCCTTGCATAAATCGAATGATGGAATTTAATTACCCCAGCACAACCAAGTAAAACCTGTTTTTAAGTGTACTTTCAATAATATTTTAATACAAATTACATCGTATAATTTAATTACCTTAGCACAACCAACTTAAATATGGTATTAAGTGTATTTCTTATCGCTTCCTTGCATAAATCGGATGATGGAATTTAATTACCCCAGCACAACTAAGAAAAACCTAATTAGAAGTGTATTTTTAGAAGTATTATAATATAAATAACATCATATGATTTAATTACCTTAGCACAACCAATTTAAATATGGTTTTAAATGTATTTCTTATCGCTTCTTTACATAAATCGGATGATGGAATTTAATTACCATAGCTCAGCCAAGTGTAACCTGCTTTAAAGTGTACTTTCAGTACTATTATAATATAAATAACATTATATGATTTAATTACCTAAGCACACATAACTTAATTATGGTATTAAGTGTATTTCTTATCGCTTCCTTGCATACATCGGATGATAGAATTTAATTACCCCAGCACAACTAAGAAAAACCTAATTAGAAGTATACTTTTAGAAGTATTATAATATATATTATATCATATGATTTAATTACTTAAGCACAACTAAAGTAAATATGGTTTTAAGCAGGGGTGGGCTGGAGCCGGCTCGGTCCGGCTTGCGCGAGCCGGTTGTTAAAATTTATGAAACTCGGCGAGCCGCTTGTTAAATTACCGCTAAGACCAAAAATAAGCCATTTTATTAGTATTTTTATCATAAAAATATATGCATATTTTGAATAAACAGTTTATGCAAAATATGCACTCGCAAACATATCATGGCGCAAAAAATGGCGCGAAATGCCACTTTTTTTAAATTCATAACTTGACACTAAATCATCGTAGAGAATCCTTTTTTTAAGAAATTAGAGGAAAATAATTAAACTGAATAGCCTTTAAAGTTTGCTATGTTCACGATTTTTTTGAAAACGGTGCAAGTTGCCAAGTTTTTTTTGAGATCTTGAAAAACTTTTTTTCATAGGGGTGTAGGAGCGTGAAAGGAATTTTGCGTCATATTGACTCAGATGAATTGAAAGAGCAAACTTCAAACTTTTAATTACTCAAAGGTTCGTCGATTCTCGATCAAATTTAACTAAGTTATGACAACTTATGACGGTTTGAAAATTTGAGTTTTTTTGGTGCAGTGTTGGTTTTTTTGCCGAGTGTATATTATATACCAACGGTGGCCAAACGGCGGCTCGCGAGCCACATGCGGCTCTTTTTAAATGTTATTGCGGCTCAATTAAATAAATTTCTTAAATACTTTTTACTAGGTTTAATTAAACAATAAATAAATTAATAAATGTGATTCTTACATTTTCAATAAAACCTCCGATTTGGCTCTTAAAATTTTTCGATTTTTTAATACGGCTCTAAGTATCACCAAGTGTTATATACTATACTGTACAAAAATCAATGAATACAATTTACTTATTTACCGACGCTTAGTTTTCGAGATTTACTCTTAGGGCCAGTTTCTCCAACTTACCGGCGGATAAACGAGGCAATTGTCAAAGATGTCAAATTGAAGTCAATTTTTAAGGTATAATTTTGAAGTGCTGTGAACTGTGAGGGAGGATATGATGAAAAAGGTAGACATTTTAAAAGTTGTATTTTATAACAATCTTGAAGGTTTAGGAAAAAATGCAAACATTTTAATGATTGAGTATTTAAAACTTTGACATTCAAATGAAAAACGGTCAGTATCTGAATCTTAGTTTAAACGACGATAAACTGCTGTGAAACAACCGGCCCTTAGCGTTAGTCAGTTTTTAAAATATATCTACTAAATTAATAAAAATATGAAAAAATATTATAAATAAAAGTTGCTGGAAATCAAAAAATACGTATTTTATGTCCTATGACTTTTTGCTCTCCGACGCTTAGTTTAGTTTTCGAGATATTTCACAAAAATGGCGAAAGTACTATAAACATCACCATTTTTTTTATCAGTTACCTGATAATAAATTTGTATATAATATTTTTTAAAACTAATAAGAAATTGATTAGAAGCAATAATTTACAATAAAATGGAAAATTATTTTAGAAATCTGATAATTTATGTGGCATGCCTCACCATAAAAATATATTTTCTTCACTCAGGATTTTACATTTTACTTCTATTCATTTTTCCAGTAATATTTTTATCATTTAAACATATTTTTAATATAAAGTAATATCAAAAAATTATTATTCGATCGTTGTGCCAAATTATGGTGGCCGGTAACAAGCGCAAAGGAAAAATCGAACGAAAAATCCGCACAGGAAAAAAATCTACACCGAAAAATCTTCGTACGGAAAAATCCGCACACGCATTCCACGCGAAATAATTCCCACGCAAGGAAAAATAAATACGCAAATAATTTACTGTATTATTAAAATGAAATAAATAAGGAAATATTGTAATACTCCAAACAGAGAAGTAAAATGAATACATAAGATAAATGTAGCTTTCAATAAACCGTTTAACTGTTTAATTTTTCAATTTTCCTTTGAAATTTAATAGCAATATATTATTTACATAATATTTTTATACGCTACCTAACTGAAATCTCGTAGCTCCTGACATACGCGTAGAAGTAAAACGCAACCGATTTCAGTCGCAACCAATTTTAAGTTTTCTTGCAAGCTAGGAATGGTTTAAGGCTCTATATAAAAGTGCTGCAGAGATTAGTATATCGCAATATTTTTTTTTAAAGAAAGAAAACCACCGAGAAACGTTACGTCGTGTTTAACAAACAAGGTTTAGAAAACATTAAAAATTTTAACAACGGGTTCGGAAAACTTTGAAAAAATTAACAATAGGTTCAGCCGAACCTGTGCGAACCCGCTGAATATCACCACTGCTTAAAACCATGTTTAAGTTGGTTGTGTTGAGGTAATTAAATCATATGATGTAATTTATACTATAATACTACAGAAAGTACACTTCAAACCAGGTTTTACTTGGTTGTGCTGGGGTAGTTAAATTCGACCATTCGATTTATGTAAGGAAGCAAATAAAATATATTTTACTTTTTAAATAAGGTTAAAAATAATTATAGAGGTATAACTGGTTGGTTAATAATTAGTTAATAATTCTTAGATCCAATTGAGTTCAGTTTTTGATAGTTTAGTACTATGGTCGGGCTGGCTTGATATCAAGCTGGCCCGACCACTGTCTTTTTTTAAAAATAAGAAAAAAAATAATTATAATTGCATAATTGATTGGTTAATAATTAGTTAATAATTTGTAGATCCAATTGAGTTCAGTTTTTCATGGATTAGTACTATGGTCGGGCTGGCTTGATATCAAGCTGGCCCGACCACTGTATTTTTTGAAAAAATTAGGTTAAAAAATTAAAATTGTGGTAATTAAATAGTTAAAAATGTCCATAATGTTTTCATTTGGTTGTGCTAATATGGTTCTTCCAGCTTGATGGAGCTCTCACTGTCAGAGTTAATAGGGCTAATCAAAGAGGCGAAGCTCGAGCACGTCGTCTAGGATAACAGGGATCCACAATAGATCTGCAAAGGTCGCGGTGGTACAGGCCAATGAGGCCACCTCTACGAATATCTAATCTAATCTAATCTAGAATAGTTTAGGAAGCGCTGATCTTAAGTACATGCGTAATAAAAGAGGATTATAAATATGTTAAAAAACATTTGTCAACTTGTTTTTTTAGGAAAAAAAAACTTCAGCAGAAGGACCCAAACATTCCTTTCGACTCACCCTGTATGCGTATTACGTAGAACCTAGTGAAGTTTACAACATAATATTGTAGCGATTATGTCAGTTTCAATCATTATATCTAGAGTACATACGTAATTATAAGTTATCAATGATTTTTTACACATATAGAATAAAAGTTACACTTTCGATTAATGGTAATTGCATGGGTAAGTGTGTAATTTGTATTTTTTATTTCTCTAAATTACGGGTTAATTGTAACTTGTACTGGCACGAAAATTATACATTTTCTGTGGAATTTAAACGCTCCATCCAAAATTATTAATTGCCAAGTAAGATTAATAGGCAAAAAAACCATAACACAATGGATTAGTACATGCAGTTCTATTGATGTAGAACAGTGGTTCTCAACCATTTTTAGCTTAAATTTAAAAACACGAAATAAAACATTACAATAAAAGATTCTTAGAAATAATAACTCGTAGTGTCCCTAAGTGCTGTGTGAATGTGTCATGACGTCCAAATATATGTTAAATATACAATCATCGTTAGTGGCTGAATGGTATAAAACCTTTGCCAAACAAACAAACAAAAGAAATAAAAATGAAAGATTCGAATATCCTAAACGTTCGAAATCAAACTATCCATGCTAGCAAATGCTAGCATATACAGGGTGTCAATTTGAAAACAAGCCAGCCAGAATATCTTTGGAACCGTAACAGTTAGAGAAAAGTTTTCAAAACCGTTTCTAGGATATGGAGGGGGAACCATTTTGGCCTACATAACAATCTTCTGCAACCAACCCCTTAGGCTGTAGCCACCCTTGCCCATTTTTTTTTAAATGGCACGACCCTACTTGTGATATATCATTAGAAAGGTCTTTCAAAATGCTAATCAGTGGTACCAACTAAAATTTTTGTTGTTACATAAAAAATGCAAAAAAAAATTAAATCAATTTGTTTGATTTTAAAATTGCTGTCTAATTAGGTATTATAACAATTTATTTTTACAAATTACAAATGAAAAAGCACAGATAAACACAATAATACCCAATATTTATCAGAGTTATCTATTGTTTTATTAAAGTATGGACAACTCTAAAAAAAATATTAAAATAATAACAAAACTTGGTTCAATGGAATACATTTATTAACTGAATACTATAATTTAATAATAAATTTTTTCTACATTTTTTATGTAATATTAAAATTTTTAGTTAGTACCACTGATTAGGATTTGAAAGACCTTTGTAATGATATTTCACAAGTGGGGTCATGCCATTTAAAAAAAATGGGCAAGGGTGGCTACAGCCTAAGGGGTTGGTTGGAGAAGATTGTTATGTGGATCAAAATGGTTCCCCCTCCATATCCTAGGAACGGTTTTGGAAATTTTTTTCTAACTGTTACGGTTCCAAAGATATTGTAGCTGGCTTGTTTTCAAATTGACACCCTGTATAGAGTGATTTTTTCTTTTAGGCATACAGGATTTTTCTTCTCTTTTTAAGTATACATATTACGATAATTATAGCGTTTGTTATATTTTTATGAATGTATGAGCGGCACAACACCGCTGAGCTTCGCGCCGCTAGCGACGAGTGATGTAATAGCCACCATCGGTAAAGCGACGTGGCGTTAGTATTGATTTATCTATTGTACTTGTGCCTGTGCCAGAGATCCCGGTCTCACAATCACTCTAACTCCATTCATCCCCATTCCCGTTCCCCTATTACCCTCAAGCCTCAAGCCCGGTAGAAGCCACTCAAAATCGAGGTGCATAAATTTATTGTTCCAGCATTATGCACGCGTGCGAAAATGTTTACAGAGGTAATCGCGGACGATTTACATAAAATTTATTCAGATATAAGAAACGTAGACAGCCCTATCTGTATCTCGCTCTGGATATCTACCAAATCCGTGAATAAACATGATTTCTGTGGAACAGTAATGTCAATTATATTTTTTAAGCGAATCAAAAAAATACGCAATTTCAGAGAATGCAGATAGTCAGCATCTTACAGTGTAATCTGATCAGAATGTGCATTTTGAAATTATCAAAAAATACCATCTATTTCATGGGTTAGATTCTGTTAGTATTTATAACTATACAGGGAATTTTTCTTATATTATACATATGTATAATGTATGCACACACTGTAAATTTTTCGACATTCGTTGTTGTTTTTAAAGAGTTCAAATTAAAGCTTTAAACGAGTGTTTTCACTTCCAGACTAAGCATTAAGTAAAATTTTGAGTTTAGAAAAGCCCCGTGAAAATTTGTCGAGGGTCGCGCAGCGACCCGTGACAAATTTTCTGGGCTTTTCTAAACTCGAAATTTCACTTCATGCGCCACGCGTATAAAACACTAAAATATTGTAGAATTCAAAATATACGCCTAAAGCAGTATGCTAAAGTAGTTTATTTTAAACTTTACAATAATTTAGTGTTTAATAATAATAATAATTTATTAACTGATATATCCTTTTCACAATAGTAATACATATTAATTTATATTATTATATAATAAAAAAGTAAATAAAACAGACAAGCGTCAGACTTAAGCATACTCCTTTAGTAGTGTATTTTTACGTTAACTTTAAATCAGTGTCTTATACGCGTGGCGCATGAAGTAAAATTTCGAGTTTAGAAAAGCCTGAAAATTTGGTTTGGTCGCGTAGCGCTACGCGACCAAACCAAATTTTAAGGCTTTTCTAAACTCGAAATTTTACTTCATGCTTTGTCTGGGAGTGGAAAACACTCATTTAAAGCTTTAATTTGAACTCTTTAAAAACAACAACGAATGTCGAAAAATTTACAGCGTATGTATACATACTCACACATTTATTGTTGTTTTATTGACAGGGAAAGTTAGATGATGTCAAAACAGAATGTCAATTTTGATACAAGTTATAGAGGAACCAGTCGTTTTTTGTCAGACGTCAAAGGACAATTCACAAACGACTTACCGTCAAAATGCCAAAATAATTTTTGCAAATGTTTGCATAATTTGATATTTTCAACGCGAAATGACAAAATGACAAATTTTGTTAAAACGGCAAATTATCTCACTTTTCGAACATCGGTAGATGTTACAATAGTGGAACTTACAGTCAAAATGTTACTATAGTAATTTATTGATGAAATATTATCCCAGGGAGTCAAAAGGCTAAGTGATTTAAAAAAAATTACAATGGTCAGCAAGCAATTAAAAGTAATGTTACAATAATTAAGGACATTCAATTACGTCACGTAACGTCAAATTGTCATGATGGCCAAAGAGACAGTTATATGCCGAGAATGTCAGTTTTGATATAAATGTCAAATTAAGCGTCAGTTTTGTGTTTAAAATGTCAATTGATGATGTAAAAGTTAATTATGACATAAAACGTAGGTATTTTATTTATTTCGTAAATATTCAAATACAAAAATGTTAATTCGACACTTCTGCTATTTCACTTGACACGTTTTTATCTCTATTCGAATATTTTCAAACCAGAATTTCAATTATGATTATATAATTTAACATTTAATGATAAAATTATTATTGTTAATAATCAGAAATATATATTTTTAAACACTGTAAAATGATGTCAATTTTTGTAGAGGTAAGATTAGAAATTACACAATAAATGACGTGTGTTTTCATACAATTTTTAGTCCGGTGTACCAAAGTTATCTAAAAATGTCATAAAAGTTTGCCAAAATTTGATTTCTTTCCATATATAATGAGGAAACTCATATTTGATTACATTTATGTAAGTAAATAAATTAATATATTTAATTGATAAGCGATGTTTCAACGAAATTTCACTACTTTAGCAGTTTTTCGTTTATGAACGATATAACAAATTTGAAATTTTTCTAACACAATTCAACTGTTTACAACATTATTTAACAATTTTGACAGTATTAGTTTGACGGTTCTTTTAACGGTAATTATTTTTTTTCTACGGTGGTGTTGTTGCAAACATAAAACTTAGCCAATCAATAAAATTCGTAAATATTTACGATTTCAACCAAAAAGAAAAACAATTATAATTTTTTTTCGATGTCTGTAATTATTCGTACAAATGGATTAAATTAAATTTATTTATTTATTTTGCAGATACATTTATGAAAAGATAAATACAGGGAATTTTTCATTTAGGTATACATACCAAGATTTTTTATGTAAATTTTGAGACATTCGTTGTTGTATAAAAAAACTTTTAATTTGTAGCCTCTAACGAGTTTTTCCAATCCTAGATTAAGCATGAAGTAAAATTTCAAGTTTAGAAAAGCCTGAAAACCAAATTTTTAGGCTTTTCTAAACTCGAAATTTTACTTCTTGCGCCACGCGTATAAAAAAAACACTGATTTTAAGTAAAGTTCAAAATATACTGCTCAGTTAATATAGTTGTATGAGTTAAGTCACTTAATTAAACACAGTTATATTCCTTTCTTCACTTTTATTTTTCTTGCTAGATGTACATTTCGGGTACTAAGTGCCCATTATCAATAGCTAACAGTTAGCTATTGATAATGGGTACTTAGTACCCGAAATGTACATCTAGCAAGAAAAATAAAAGTGAAGAAATAAATATAACTGTGTTTAATTAAGTATACTGCTCAGGTTTAATCACATGTTCATTATTTTACAAAAGTTTATATGGAATATGTAATAGTATACTTAAAGCAAAACATTCCTGTATGTCAATATTTAACAAAAATCGCTAATTTTAAATAATTATTACTATTTTAAATAAAACCTTCAAAACTATCACACATAAAATTTTACAAAACTTCAGAACTGTAAAATTAACAAATTTACAAAATTGTAAACATTTAGCAAATCAACAAACATGTAAAATTGCAAACGAGTAATTGATTACTATCCTTTTCAAAAAGCGAGGCATGTCACTTTTGAGTGCTGTATTTTAAAAATAAAAAATCTCAGAAAAAATGTGAATACCGGTTTACATTCCTTGGCATCTTTAATATAATTATTGAGAAAATACAATTTTGTTCACGACAATCTTATAATATGTGCATTATTTAACTTTGTGGGCAGCATAAATGGGATGCAATAAATACGGCCGGTGAATCGGTAAATCGGTGAATCGGTGAATCAATATTCTTTAAAAACTTGTATAATTATTTACATCTAGTTACAAAAAATAACACATTAAAATCAATCGATGATAGAAAATAAAAAAGGGGTCATAAAATTTTTAAAAAAAGATTGTTTAAGTATTTCGACTTCTTGATTTGCATGAATTAAAATTTCGAGTTAAAAAGGCCTGAAATACAGATTTCTTTGCGTTTCTCAGCTTTATGCAATTACTGTAAATTTAATACCAGTAAAAAATCGTCAAACTCTCAATAAGTTTTGGATAGCAGTTTTTGCCATTTACGGGTAAATTAATTTTATTTCAAGTTCTCGATTTTCATTTATCCAACAAAAAACTATTTTTCTTCATTTCTCAACAATCTCTGCAGTTTTTATCAACATTTGATGTTTCTTTAATTTCTAGTGCTGCGCCGCTAATTAATTAATTCCGAACGAGTAAAATGCAAATGATGACTTGTTTTGATCTACTGCAAAAGGCTTTAAAAGCGCTCCACCGGAAAAAAATATGATTAAAGTGCTGCAGCGCTAGAGAAAAAGCGGGAGCGCGTTTGGTTCAGAACGCTTCGCTAAACCGCTACAACAAGCGATGCCTTTCGCTGAACGGGATCAATCTATCGTAATAATTAAAGGCAGCGCTTCCCAAACTATTTTATTTCGTCCCAGTTTGTCACGGATTTGTCATAAACTCACTTGGATGTGGTACGATTTTGAACTTTCCGAAAATGTAACAAACTGTTTTACGCGCGAAATTCTAGTGAATTTATTTTAGTAAATAAATAAATGAAAAAATCACAAATCGTCCGAAAGGAATATTTTACATCGTCACTAATTTATTTTTCAATATGTTTTATAGATATTCCAGAAAAAAAATGAAAGACATAATTACGCTGGTTTGCCACTGTTTTATATTTTTTTATGTAGTAGGAAACACTTTATTGAGAGAAGCAGAATGTGTATACCTTCCTTTACTTACTTATGGCGAGTTTTCAGAGTTTAGACAGCGGCATTAATACCTCTTAGGTTTTTAACAAAATTTGACATAGTTTTTGCCATGTCAAATGAATTTCCGACTTTTCGCGTGCACCATGTTCACAATTGTTATGGTGAAAATAAGTAATTAACATAAACCTAAAGCCTATTTAATTCTAAACACGCTCAGTTTACACAGTTTTCAGTTGTTTGGGAAAGTTAACTTTATATCAACGTTTTAATCGAAAAAGCAAATTTCTTGATTACCCTATTTAAAGGGCTCTATTTCATGAAATACCGAACAGATTTAATTTATTCAGAAATGAAAGCAATTTAGAATTAAAAGAGATTTAACTGGATGTACAAAAAATTTTTGAAACCTTAAAATTGTACTTAGTAAAAGCGCTTAAAATACATTTTAATATGTTTATTAATTGGTTGTAATTTATAAACGTTCTCAAATTTGTAGAGTTATTTTTTTCTTGCAAAAATAAATAGCATCCATTTTTTTTTGGGGGAATTTAAAAAATAGAAAATACTACCCCTTGCGATTTTTTGACAAAAAGAAATATTTTTAAAAAAATCTGAAATAATCACCTTTCTATTAGAAACTCCGTGAAGTAGTTATTTTTATTGTGAAAAAAATATTTTACTCAAATTTCGACAATTTAAAATCGATTGTAAATAATATGGAAGAGATTTGGAACTCTCCTATAACGTCCGCCCTTATTACATGATATTTTATAATAGTTTGTATTTGTATATATATATATATATATATATATATATATATATATACAAATACAAAAGGGAAGTCCGTGCAGGACAAAGACAAGCCTGGAGGAAGTACTGCGAGGACATAGAGTCCACCAGCACTGCTGCTAGACTCAAAAAGGTACTTTCCAAGGACCCCCATTACCTTGGAAGCATAAGAAAATAAGATGGAGAACTAACCTTAAACGAAAAGGAGACCCTCCAACAAATGCTACGAACGCACTTCACCGGGTGCGAAACACTAGACGTCGATACACGATGCCAAGCAAAACGACGAGCCGAACGACGAGGATAAGAAATTAGCTGTGAAGATAGTTACAGACCAAACTATAACATGGGCAATTAAATCATTTAAACCATACAAGTCCCCAGGACGGGATATGATATATCCGGCCCTGCTCCAATGGGGACCGCCTGGGCTCACGACGCTGCTCAGGGCCATCTACTGCGGCTGCCTGGAGCTCCATTACGTACTCAGGTCCTGGAGAATGGTAAAAGTACTGTTCATTCCCAAACCTTGCAGGAATGACTACACGAACGCAAAATCATTTAGACCGATCAGCGTATCCTCGTTTATGATAAAAACGCTAGAGAAGCTATGTGATCGCCACATTAGGGATAACATTCTCAAGGCCAAACCTATACATCCAAACCAACACGCCTACATACCAGGCAAAAGCACTGAATCTGCCCTACACCTGGCGGTCTCAAGGATTGAACAGGCATTGGCAAACTAAATGATCACACTCGGGACATTTATTGACATCGAAGGAGCCTTCTACAAAGCATCCAAAGATGTCGACAAAATGCTTTGCAGCTGGATAGGAAATATTCTACACCGCAGACAAGTCACAGCATCTCTTGCATATGCCACGTTAAAGGCAACAGTCACCAGAGGCTGTCCGCAGGGCGAAGTCCTATCACCACTTCTGTAGACACTACTGGTAAATGAACTGATAACGAAACTAAACATCCAAGGATTCTATGCGGTGGGATAAGCGGGTGACATAGCAATACTCCTGAACGGGAAATACGGAAACATCCTATGCAACAGACAGCAGGATGCACTCATAACTGTGGAAAACTGGTGCAACTCCAACTCACTATCAGTGAACCCCCCAAAAACAGAAGTAGTGATGTTCACCAACAAACACAAGATAAATGAAAAAATGAACCTCTTAGAATCCCTGGAAATACCGAAAGCCCGCGCTAATTCGGAAATTCCCCTAATTAACGACCAGGTTGATCTAGTGTATACCCCCATTTTTAATGCCATTTTGTAAATAACCACTGGTGTATATATACTTGTACCATACCGTAATTTAAATTAGTCTGTTTGATAATGGCAAGTAGAGTTGCCGAAACTGCAGTCACGAAAATAAAAATATTGTGTTATACAAACAAAATTAAAGTGTTTTATTTTATTAAACACAAGATAGGCTCATACACTCTACCTACCTTGTTTAACAAACAACTAACGCTATCGAAACAAGTGAAATACCTAGGAGTATACCTTGACTCCAAATTAAATTGGTCCAAACACCTTGAATACAAAACTGATAAAGCAAGCAAAGCCTTCTGGCAATGTAGAAGAGCTATTGGTAATACCTGGGGACTATCACCGAAGTAGCACTTTGGATATACACAGGTATTATTAGACCCGCACTCAAGTATCGAGCTCTAGTTTGGTGGCCTAGGACGAACCAAACAGGAACAAAAGCAAAACTAAACCACATCCAAAGGCTAGCATGTACGTGCACAACTGGTGCATTTAGAACAACACCCACCGCAGCCTAGGAAACGATACTCTGCCTCCAACCGCTTGATATACATATCAAAGAAGTGGCAAGAAATAGTGCAGAAAGACTGAAAGCCATGGACACTTGGTCAAACCAAACCTCTACAGGAACGGAAGCATTCTCAAATGAGGCCCGCCCCATTTGAGCGGCAAACTAGACCAGAAGATTCCTCAATACATCTTCAAGAAGAAATACACTGTGAACCCAAATGAGAAAACACAAACGAACATCTACTTGATGTTCACAGATGGAAGCAAAACAAAAACAGGCTGTGGAGCGGGCGTATACTCGGAAGCTCTAAATATCCGCAAATGTCTTCCCATAGAGAACCATGCTACCGCAACACAGACCGAAATCTACGCAATCATGGAGGGCGTCAGATTGATTTCAGAGAAGCAACTGAGAAAACAAAACATAACTATCGTCACCGATAGCATTAGCAGCACTAGATAAGTTCAAAATAACATGAGAACTAATGTACGAATGCGTAGAGATACTGAAAATAGTTGCGCGTGAAGCAGCATCAATAACAGCAACAAACTATGCAAAAGTAGAACTATTCTCTCGGTCCTTAAGTAGACACATGCGTGAGTTCACCGCAGAAAAACACAAATCCAGATAGAAAAACTTAACGTGCGACCAAACCCAAGCATACTTACCAATACCTGACCGCAAAAAACAACCGAAAACAAAGAAGTTCCTAGAACTCTCCAAGCAAAACCTTCGAACACCAACTGGCTACATCACCGAACACTACAGCTTCCAACCATACCATATGCCGAGGATGCAACGTAGAAGATGAGACAGCAAGGCACACTTCGCGAGTGTCCGGCCTTGTCAAAAACTAAAGATATTATTTCAAGGGAAAACCCCCCCAAAAGTGAAGGACCCGGATGGAACTGGTCCGTCGCACAAATATTGGCAATTGCCAATAGTGCGGAGTGGGTCTGACACTACATGAGCCTAAAACTTGGCCTAAGTGGGCGCGGCTGCGGCTGCCCTTCCGACAACTAATTCTTAATCCTTATTCAAAATAAAATCAATTTAGAATTAAAAGATCTTTAACTTGATGCACAGAGAGTTTTCGAAACTTTAAAATTGTGCTTAGTAAGAACGCTTAAAAATACGTTTTAGTGGATTTATTTATTGTTTGTAATTTGTAAATGTATTCAAGTTTAAAGAGTAATTTTTTTTCTTGTAAAAGTGAATAGCACCTATTGATTCTATTATTGCTAGGAGTGTTTGTGATTTTTTTGGGAATCTTTAAAAAATATAAAATAAATCTGTAAAAATGTAATTCTTTTCCACACCCCCTTAGATTTTTTTTTTTGAAAAAACAATTTTTCGAGAAAACTAAATATTTTTTTCACTTGTTCTGTTTAAAAGTCTATTTCATAAAGTACCCAATGGATTAAATTTATTAAAAAAGTAGACTGAAATATGCTTTAAAAACCTGTAAAAGTGCTAAAACTTGAAGAAATATTTTTTTCTTGGGGAAACAAATACCCCCATTGTTTCCAATATTACTTAACCCTTTCAGCCCTGGAATTTTTCTGGTGCCCAAAAACATTTTTTCTACACTGCATATTATTTATTGCTATCTCAGATATACAGAGAGTTTTTCTTTTAACTATACATATCTCAATATACTGTATACGCTGTAAATCTTCAGATATTCGTTGTTTTTACAAATTTTTTAAATTGAACTTTCAAACGAGTGTATTCCACTCCCAGATTAAGCAAAATTTCGAGTTTAAAAAAGCCTGAAAATTTGGTTTGGTCGCGTAGCTCGTAGCGCTACGCGACCAAACCAAATTTTCAGGCTTTTCTAAACTCGAAATTTTACTTCATGCGCCACGCGCATTGTTTAAATGATGTGATGTGATGTTCAGAATACACGTTTTTAGCATACTGCTTTAGTAGAATATTTTAAACTCCACCTAAAATCAGTGTTTTATACGCGTGGCGCATGAAGTAAAATTTCGAGTTTAGAAAAGCCTGAACATTTTCATGCTTTTCTAAACTCGAAATTTTACTTCATGCTTAGTCTGGGAGTGAAAAAAAACTTGTTTATTACTCCAAATTAAACTATTTAAAAAAACAATCGATTATTGGAAAAATTACAGCTCATGCATACATGTATTTATATTTAAAAGAAAAATTCCCAGTATGTTTACCAAATTTTAGTGGTGGCAAAAAAAATATTATTAAGAATTGGAAATGTTCAAAGAAAATTGTAATTTTTATAAATCAAAACTAGGGCATCTAGCCTGTCCTGTACTGTAATCGTAGATCTAATGTGATATACGGTCACCTATATCCATTTAGCAAATATTGATAAATGGTGCGTTTTATCAAATCTATTAGCCAATCAGTAGGCAAGGGGTAGCTAAGGGGGGTGTTAGGGTGTGCTCGGCCCCCGAACGAACAGCAGCAAGCCCTCGGGGAGCGACGAAGCCAAGAGGGCGCTAGATCTGGTTGGTTCGAGCGTCTAATTTATTTAAAATCGACACTCGTGAATATCTTATATCCCGGTCTTGACATTTAAAATCCATTTAAATTTAAAATCTACAGCTATGACATTTACGGGCAGCAGTTTCCCTAGCGGCATGGGCCTAGTGATAGGATATCAGCTCTTTTATGTATTTTTTTTGTTACCTTTGTAATTTATTTTCAAATAAATAAATTGTTTCGACGGCTTAAAGACCCCTCGGCCTTTTGTAACTCATTTAGTTCAATAAATGGGTTAGTAATTAAACTAAATAAATATTTTAGAGCACTACGGCGCGCGACCAAAATATACGTAAAATATACCTACACACAAATCGTCAAAATTGATTTGAAAGAAAAGCCAAATTCGTAAATTTAATAAATCGTCAGAATTTCTAATTTCAACTAAATTTGTTTAAATTTATAAACTCCATATAAAATAATAAAAATCTACATAATTTGAAATTACGTAGAAAATTAATGGGATTTAATTTAATAACTTAATTGTTGAGGCCTGAAGAAGCCATAGTGTAGCGAAACAATTGTCGCGAGGACAATAAAATGTTTGAAAGTAATAAGGGTTTTATTTAAACTAAAATCAAATTTAATTTAATGACTTGCCTTCAACAAGTGTCTTTCACTCCTTGATTAAAAGCCTGAAAATTTGGTTTAGTCGCTCCGCTTTGCTTAGCGACGAAACCAAATTTTAAGGCTTTTCTAAACTCGAAATGTTACTTTATGCTTAATCTGGGAGTAGAAACACTCGTCTGAAGCTTTAAATTGAACTCGTTTATAAAATTTACAAATACCTAAACATTTACAGCGTATACATCGGGATATGTACACCTAAAAGAAAAATTACCTTATATATTCAGAAAGGTTATTATAAATTTGTCTGCAAGTACTTTTCTAATAAAAGGCATTTTATGATAAGGGTAATTGCATGTGATGCCGTGTCTAGTATTATGTTGACTTTGGAGTTTGAATTTATTAAATAAATGTTTGTGTTTGCACATAAATTTGATGGCTTCATACATATATGCGTATATATATACGCCAGTTCAAGTTAGCAGATTATTACCTCTCTGAAACTTTCAGTATATTTCTATGTTAAACGTACAATTTCTCGTTTTTGCGCTATTGATATTGCTTGAAGGTTAGTGTTGTTATCTCAGAATGTAATACCGTATTTTATATGAAATTAAAAGTTGGTAAAGTAAAAGATTGGATTGGATTAGTAAGCACATGCTAAATGTACATAGGCGTAAGTCGTCGTTATTGCGTCCTTTGATTTTGACTTCCATCGCACTCAATAGACATGGCCCATTAAGAGGAGCTTGATACCGTACAAACCGTTTTGTTTATCTAGTTGTAATTTTTGTTTTCTTATTACAATCCTGTCCAAAAAAAGTTAGATCGCCTCTTTTTGTTTTAATTATTTTAAACCATGGCACAGTTTTATTTTAGTTTGAGATAAGGGATATTTTGACTTGGAACAAGAATGTATTTAGACTTGCAATGAGGCTGTACTTTGATCTGTAACAAGACTACATTTTGACCTGTGATAAGACAATATTATAACCTGTGATAAGGCTATGTTTTCACCAAAAATAAATCTAATTTGGAACTGCGACAACGCTATACTTTGACCTGTGTCAAGGCTGTTGACTAATAATAATAGTACATTTTACATCTCCAGTACCAGAACGGATTTTTTTTCCAGATTCTGAAGGAGGCATACTTTTTATAAAAAAAATGGAAGCCACATGTTCCCAGAGCTCACCTCTCTCCGCTTCGTGTTTACAACCAAACATTAAAAAACAGTGATACGGTTGAATTTTTACCTGTAATGAGACCGTACTTTGACCTACGACTAGGCTACACACTGACCTGCTATAAAGCCATACTTTGACCTACGATAAGGCTGTTTTTTGACCTGTAATATAGTCTATTTTAACTTACGATTAAGCACTACTTTGACCTGCGATAAAGCAATATTGTAACCTGTGATAATGTTTTGATTTAAAACAAGGCTATATTTTGAACTTTAAAAACTTTGGCCTGTGTATACACGGTGTCCCGTGAGGAATCTACCAAACTTCAGAGGTGTATTACTTAGGCTATTTTAATCAAAAAAGTCATTTCAACATAGGTCCGATTCGGAAAGATTAGTGAATTATGGCTTGTTGAAGAAAAGTATTAAACATTGTAAGGAGTAGGCTTTGGAAAGCATTCACAATTATTTGTTTTGCAGTCACTTGTTAGTTAACCTAACTGGTTAATGTGATTATTTTAAAAATGCCTGTAACGTTTATCAATACAGAATATGCAGATATTAATTTTATTTACGGCTTTTGTAATGGTAACGCTAGAGCTGCCGTGCTAGAATATCATATTCGTTTTTGTTTTATGTTGATATAACTTTTTTTGCTTAAAATGCCCTAATTAATAGACCCCTGAAGTTTTACAGATTGCTCCCGGAACACCCAGTACATATTTATCCATGACAAGGCTATATTTTGACTTACAATAAAGGTACATATTGACATTGGTAAGATTGTATTGTGACACCTAATAGGGCTACCATTTGACCTACGACTAGGATTTACTTTGACCTGCGATAAGATTATATTTTGACCTGTAATAAGACTATATTTTAACCTATGACTGAGCTATACTTTTATCTGTGATGAGGCTATATTTTGACCTACGATATTACAATCTTTTAGCCTACGACAATATGTTCGCCTGTGGAATGCTATATTTTGACCTGTGACAAGGCAATTTATGACCTATAACGGCTATATTTTGACCTGTGTGGCAATTTATTTTTTATAACGGTTATATTTGGCCTACCACAAGCCTAGATTCAGTTCAAATCTTTAGCGGCTTTTATTGGACAATGATGGCAGACACACACACACAAATCTTAATCGACTCAAAGAACCTCAAAACAGATATTTCCGTAAACAGTTGGTCTGAAATAGTCACACAAAAATACTTTCCTTTTGTATTTAAGCCCATAACATAAGAAACTCAAATTGGATCACCCTTTATATATTAAAGAGTGATCCAATTTAAGTTTCCTGTGTTAGCTGTAAATCAAACAGCTGTCAATATATACATGTTTTAAAAGTGTAAAATGTTAGGCTATAACAACACATTTACGAAAGAAATCGCTTAAATTGGTCTACAGAAGTAAACATTTTCTATGAACTGTGTATCGAAATTTACGTGATCATTATGATCAAAGCAATCATCCTACTGAGCAAAAAATTGGCAACGCTGTGAAAACATTTGAAGAGACTGAGAACATTGGAGATAGGGTAAGGCCTGTGTATCATTGTAGCGTCTGTTTAGCCCAAAATATTGTTGCTGTAAGTGAAAGTCTGAGTGATGACAAAGATTTATTGATTGGTCGGCGTTCGCAGGTTTCAGTTTTTCGTATGGTTCGCTTTGACGCACTTTCTGTCAGGACTTACACCTTTACCGGTTGTAACGTTCCACGCCGCATTATTGCACGTTTGGGTGATGTGAACTGACCGCCAAGATCATGTGATTTAACACACTTTAATTTTTTCTGTGGGGGTATGCTAAGAGTCGTATCTCCGCCAATTAACCCCAAACGTTTGAGCATCTAAAAAACAGCATCCACCAAGTTATAAGCGAGATACTAACCGAAATTTACGAAAAAGTAATCGAAAATTACGTAAAAATAATCGATTGCTACAGAAGGTTCAAATGCGCCCATTTCATTGATAGTAGTAGTGATTTATTGCATTTGTTAGGATCTTCACTAACTTCACTAGCCATCGACCGTGCATTTGTTAGGATCTTCCCTAACTGGCCATCGACCGTGAGGTCCTTCAGCCGTAGTTGTGTGTGTGTGTGTGTGTAAAGCGTCATTAATTTATATCCCAATGACGAATGGTACCGGTCACCCATCCATCTCCCGACCCGAGCCAACTTTGCTTGACTTAGCATACGTCGGTGAGGTTGATGTTATTTTTCATAACTATCCAATTTAAGTTTCCAAACTTTAAAGAAACGCACACACAAGTTTAAGGAAATCTTCGGATTTGTTTTAATTTAACGATAATGTTGTGTGTTTCATCATAACATTATCGTAAAATTAAAAACAAAATCAGAACATTTCCTTATATTTGTGTGTGCATGTTTCTTTAAAGTTCGTAAACTCATATTGGATCACACTTTGTATTGTAGTATCTCTTCATTTTTAATAAGTTATGTTTGTAATTCCTTTTAGAATGGACGTTATTGACCAAAACACGTTTCAAAAAATGAAATATTAAAATATTTGTATGTAAAACTAATAAAGAAATTCTTTTGTTACAGAGGGATATCGATATGAGACCGCATACGCCTGTGAGGGAAAGACGTTGAAAATAGAATGCAAGGAAGGAGAATTAATAAAATTAATTCGAGCTAATTATGGCAGATACTCGATAACAATTTGCAACGACCACGGCAACACAGAATGGAGCGTGAACTGTATGTCACCAAAATCACTGCGTGTTCTGCACACCAAGTAAGTCGAAAACCACAAGAAAATCATGTCATTGTACAATCTTGAATCTTCAATCGATTAATGATGATTTTTTGTGGTTAAGGTTTGTAAGTAAACCAAGGGAGAGTTTCGAACTCGTGTCTGTCGTTTTGGGTATACAATTACGTTTTGGGTTACCGGTGCTTTTTCTTAACTATATTTATCGGTGGCTATAAAATAAATACATACATCGATCGCGATCTAAACGTAGAGGTGAACTTCTTTAAATTACCGGTACATTTGTGAATCAAAACCGGCTTACCGATAATTTACCGGTAAATCACAATATCGTTGTTTTAGGAGTAAACGTCGTCAAATACATGGAGGATAATTAACAATTAATGAAGTACCTAAGCAAGTACCTAAGCATTTCTTGTTTCGAAAAACCTGATAATCCAAATTTTCAGGTTTTTATAAACATGAAATTTTACTTCATACGCTACGCGTATAAAACACTGACCTATTGTGAAGTTTAAAATATACTGCTTAAATATTACCATTTATGATTCAAACTAAATAACTAGTGCATATTCGATCGTAAACTTTTTTTTTCTTATATTAATCGTTTGACATTTTTAATAATATTAATCTTAAGCCTGAAATCAAGTCCACCCTCTTTCTTTTATATTTTCTTTAAAAAAGTATATACACAAAATATTTTTTTAGTTCAAAAATTCGAAAAAAATACATACGCATTAATGCGACTATTCTGTCACTGGGTTTCATAAATAGAGTTAAATAGGTGGGATTCATTTCAAATTATATGTAAAGAGTTGAAAATAATTTAAAGATAATATAATATATGCATTTTTAACTTCACTTGAAATCAATGTTTTATACGAGAGGTGCACGAAGTAAAATTTCGAGATTACGAAAGCCTGAAAATATGATTTGATTGCGTAGCGCTACGCGACCAAACCAAATTTTAAGACTTTTCTTAACTCGAAATTTTATTTTATGCTTAATCTGGGAGTGGAAAACACTCGTTAAAGGTATTTAATTACTTAAGTACTATTCATTTTTAATGTATTTAATGACCTTTACTCCTAAAACAATGAACGTTTACTTCATTATAGATTATTACATGATTTCATTTTTACTGAGTAATATCTCATTACTATTGCTAATTCCAGCAATCAATCATTAGCAATGAATAACTATGCTTTTTGTGAAACAAAGCTGTATGTGGTTGGCATACCTGTAATGTTGTAAATTTCACGCACGTTGCGATAGTGCGGGGAAATGTTCGATATCGGTAGATTGAATGACATTCTAATTTTATTTCGTTTCTTTACTCGCTGTTTTCACGCAGGCTGAATGCTTTGGAGTAGAGATGGCCATAATCAATTATAATCAATTCCAATCGATTATAATTAATTATAATCGATTATACTCGATTTATATACGATTATAGACAATTATAAACGATTATAAACTATAATAAATGATTATAATCGTTAAAATCTTTTTTTTTGGAAACGTACTTGATTTTCATCTAAATAAAATGAAATATCATACGATTACTTCCATTTTATATACATAAAATGTAGTATTAGTATCATTCAACTAAATAATGATTCCAAAAAATATAATCCCTTATGCCCATCACTACTTTGGAGTGCTAGAAGAGGCTAGAAAATTTGATGGCTATTCAATGGCACCAGGAACAGAACTATCTGCGAACTTTTGGATACCGGACGTTCGCAACGTGCGCGAAATTTACAACACTAGGTTGACCAGAGTGGTGTTTCTGGTGGTATTGCTTATTTGCTTATAATGTTACATAAAAATGTCTAGTCGAAAATACTTAGACTACAAATATTTTGTATGACAATCTGTAATAAAATCACAAAATATATTGTTTAAAAATGTATGTGGTTAACCGAATGGATTGTTTTGAAATAAATTTATTTGATTTGAAAATAATTATACTAACGTTATTTCTTACATTATTATTACATCAACATTTTTACTAACATTTTATATGTGTGTGTATTCTGTTCCAAACCTCAGTGTTTCTGCCATTATTGTATGTTACCATTCCCACCGCTACTTTCATATTATTTATGTCATTTCAAGCATCCTGGTATGGATACTGCTTTTTGAAATGTGCCGCATTCATTTGTGTTGTTACTTACAAATTAACCAGCATGGTCTTACCCGGACTTTTAGAGTTTAGACTCAGTGCCACATTGTGTATTTCAGGTGTTTTTTGCAAAGAAACTGCTCAATAGATGTCAACAGTGATGTCTTTGAAGAAGATCCTTGCCCTGAAACAGAAAAATATGTTGAGGCTCATTATCAATGTATCGGTTAGTTTTTTATTTACTGTTCTGTTTTATTTTTTCATAATTCATTCAACACATGGGCGTCACTGTTCTTTATAATAATAAATGATTTTTTTTTTCTTAACAGATTTTCATATATTTTAATTAAACATATTCCGAAAGCCTTATATTTTAATTAAATATCAATGGATATTTAGAACATAATATATAAAATTACGATAACGTTCGTATAAACTGCAAATAATATATTTGGAAGTCTCAACGAGACAATTTTTTTCCGGGATTTTCGCGTTTTTATCATTTTGATTCTTATAATAAATTGGAATTGAATAAGAAAATAAATATTTCGGCATGTTGATAAAAACATGGCAGAGCTTATTCCATTTAAGTAGGCGAGAAATGCAGACATACAGGGAATTTTTCTCTAATGTATACATATCCCGATGTATGCACTAAATTTTCTGTCATTCATTGATTTTAAAAAAACGTTTAATTTCAAGTTTTTAAAGAGTGTTTTCCACTCCCAGACTAAGCATGAAGTAAAGTTTCGAGTTTAGAAAAACCTTAAAATTTGATATGGTCGCTCCGCGAAATGGAGCGACCAAACCAAATTTTCTGGCTTTTCTAAACTCGAAATTTTACTTCATGCGCCACGCGTATTAAACACTAATTTCACGTTCAAAAGTTCGAAATATACTTCTATATCCAGAATTTCAGTGTCTTATACGCGTGGCGCATGAAGTAAAATTTCGACTCTATATGATTTTCAAACCCTTACGCTACGCGTATAAAACACTGAAATACTGGATATAGAAGTATATTTCGAACTTTCAAACTTGAAATCAGTGTTTAATACGCGTGGCGCATGAAGTAAAATTTCGAGTTTAGAAAAGACTGAACATTTGGTTTGGTCGCTCCGCTTCGCGGCTTTTATAAACTTAAAATTTTACTTCATACTTAGTCTGGGAGTGGAAAACACTCTTTAGAAACTTGAAATTGAACGTTTTTTAAAATACCTGAAAATTTGGTTTGGTCGTGTAGTGTGTAGCGCTACACGACCAAACCAAATGTTTAGGCTTGTCTAAACTCGAAATTTTACTTCATGCTTAATCTGGCATTGGAAACACTTGCTAGAGGCTTTAAATCGAACGATTTAAAAAATTACATCGTATACATCGGGCTATGTATATTTTATAGAAAAATTCCCTGTATTTGTATCTCTGAAGAGTTTATCTGTTCATTAATTAAATGATTTCCAAAAAGAAAATAATGTCATTTCGCTACCATAATTTACTTTTGATAAGTTAAACAAACAGTATCTTATGACTGCTGGTGTTATAAGCACAATTTTTCGCCTGGTTATATGAAACGAACTATAATTATTGGAAGGGAAAAGCTGCGTTAGTTAGCGATATTTTAGAATCCTATAAACATTTTTCCTACAAAACCAAATAGGTTAGATATTTAGCAAAAATCGACAGCTATTTCTTCAAATCTATAAATAATTTAGGTTAGTTCGAATTTGTTGGGCCACACGTAAAGGAAAATAATTATAACTGTGAAGTTATAGATTGATAGGCAAAACACAAAACCTCCCAATTATACATCTCAATAAAAAAAAAATGTTAACCTACTTTGATGCGAATGAAAAGATCAAAACACTACTATACCTTGTATTGTGTTTCCAACAATTATTAAAACCTTGGGTGGTTGTGGAATCAAACCCGAATGTCGATTCTTACTTCTCTGAAATAGGTTATGACTTCACAAATGTCAGATTCAATAATTGTGAAGTAAAGCCGACTCCACACATTTACCATACGATATGGCAAGTGTCACTAAGCTAACGTGTGGAAGGAGAAATTGGCGCTTGTGAAGAAGTTTTTGGGCGTTGGCGCTTGCACTTGCCATTTACCGTAGGGTTGTCAAGTTTTTGTGCCGCGTCAAAGAAACAAGTAACAAGTTGGTGGTTGATAAGCCAATATGTGGATACCCACGTGTGATATGTGAACGATGAGCAAATGTAGGAACAAATATTAGCCTGGGCATGTGAGTTAATGTGTGAAGCCGGCTTTAACAATCGACCTTTATGTTTGATTCCACAGCCACCAAGGACATCAATAATTGTTAGATACGCGATAGTTGACGCCCATGTTTATTGCATCGAAATATTCTGCGGCAACGTGATTTGTAACATACAATATTGACAGAAACGAGGAAGTATTTAATTTGATTCATAGTCTAATGTGAGTATTATCGTTTGGCCAGGTGCAGTGAAAATCAAAACTGCAGCATCCCGGCCAGTACTAGTATGTTCGGCGACCCTTGTCAGGGCACGCTTAAATACCTCGAGGCGCATTATCAATGTTTACCTGGTAAGTTTCAACATTCGATACTTCCTCGATTCTCTATTGTAACTCTGAGAGTGTTGTTGCTGTGAATTATTTGTGCCAACCAAGTTAAATCCATCATTTAATCTTCATTTCCTTATAAGCCAATTTTATAGCCTCCACTACAACCACTACCAATAGACCAAGTCCTCCTTGGATGATAACTTCACAGCCTCCCGTATGGAGCACCTTAAAAACTTCAGCAAGGCCTCCACCCCCACCGCCGAAAGCAACTGCAACGCCGGCGTCTTCACGACCGTCAACCTCCATCGCGGTGGTCAACACGCACACGTCCACGTCGATGAAGCCGGCGCCAGCGCTACCGCCGATTCCTGCAGGCGAAAGTGATCGAAATCGCGATCGCGATCGTGATGAAGACAGGATCAGCGTCAAGATGCCTGTGAAAACGCCAGAAGAAACAATAACACTGCCTTTTACAACGTCACAGCCTAAAAAATACACAGGTACGTGGATTTTATCCTTCTGCTTCATCGGAAACACAAGGCAAATATGATTTTAATAGGTGCTTAATATTACTACACTCCATGATAATTATTATTATATTATTTCACTTATTTTATTTCAAACTATGGGGTTGGTAAAAGATTTCATGATAATTAGAAGTCTTGGCTACTCAAACAGCATTAGCCATATTACCCCCATTTCACTTATTTTGTTTCAAACTATGGGGTTGGAGAAAGATTTCATGATAATAAGAAGTCGTGGCTACTCAAACAACATTAGCCACATCACCCCCATCAATGCCCTTTTACTATACAGAGTTAGTTTTTTTTTCATGTTCTCTATGGGAATCTCGGACACTATAAGAGGTAGAGAAACTGTTAAATGGATAAAGTAAGTGCTATGTGCAATGTATCTGATAACATTTTATTATTCAGCGTAGAATTATCTAAAACTTTGCCATTAATAGTTTTTTTCTATTACTTTTAATACGGAACCGCATCGACGTATGCGAAAGTCAAGCAACGTTTGCCCGGGTCTGTATTTGGATGTGTGACCGATTCGTCATTGAATAACAATCAATGATGCTTTAGAGCAGTGGTCTCCAAACTACGGCCTGCGGGCCAAATCCGGCCCGCGACTTGCATGAATCCGGCCCGCGATTGTTTGTAATTTTTTTTGTAAATGTCATATTTTGAAATATTGTAACAATTGTTCCTTAAATTTTTCATAATTTTATAAAATTAATCGGATCTTGGCCGACTTTATTATGTAGAATTGTATTTGTGGCCCGCGAAGAAGATAGTTTGGAGACCCAGGCTTTAGAGTTACGAGGGCCAGTTAGGAAAATTCTATCAAATACAATCACTTACTATTCAATCTACATACAGATAAGTAAACTATATAAATGTCAACTATTCTGATAAGATCTGCAACTTATTTGAAGACTTTGTTTTTCTGTATTTTAACTAAAGGTTTGTAAACGAAGGCTACACGTTCAGTCTCGCGTCAGTTCAATCCATGATTGTGGTCAGAATGTTGCCAAACTGTGCAATGCGTTGATTGGCGGACTTATGAACCAGACTGACGAATTCTAAATTATATTTCCGACAGTCTCGCATCACTTCCGTAGATTTCCGCACCTGCTGCAAAACTCTTAGACAGAGGTTACACAATCAGTCTAGCATCAGTTTAGTCTGTGCTTTTGATTAACGATAGACTGGCATAAAGATCAGTGCTGCCAGAATTTTTTTTGAGATTTTCTTCGGCGCAAGCGTAAAATTTCTTCATTATTCTTCAACTCAGAAAACTTAGAAGAGTTTACATTTTGTGTTTAATTTACATACTGGATCGTTTGAGTAATATCTCGAGCAATCGAATGAATCGATTATTAGTGTGAAGTTTTAAAAACACTTTATTAACAATAACACAAAATAACTGAAAATTCTTTAAAATCTAAAAATATGTTTCTTTTCTCCATTGGTCATTATTCATAGCAAACATTCTTCATATTGAAGAAATTTCTTCAAATATGGCATACTGATACAGACTCACAGTCTTATAAAAGCGTTTAATTTGAAATTTCTAGCAAGTGTTGATTAGGCATGAAGTAAAATTTCGAGTTTAAAAAAGCCTGAACGTTTAAATTCAGGCTTTTCTAAACTAAATCTAAGTTTTATTTCTTGCGTCACGCGTGTAAACACTAAGATAATATGAATTTCAAAATACGGGGATTTTTCTTTTAAGTAGACATACGTTCATATCCCAAATCACCAATTGCTCCAGGCAAATTTTGAAAGCATAAGTTCTGGTTGGATGAAATAAACGTTTATCAAATTTATGAACGTGAGATCAAACATAAGCTTTAAAAGTAAAATATTGAGTTTAGAAAACCTGCAAATTTGGTTTGATCGCGTAGCGCTACGCGACCAAGCCAAATTTTTAGGCTTTTCTAAACTTAAAATTCTCCTTCATGCTTAATCTGGGAGTGGAAACAAAATTGATTTTTTTTATTAAAACAACGAATCGGAAAAATTTACAGCGTATACATTGGGATATATACTTAACAATTTATGCTAGACTGAACGTGCAACCTCATTATACAGATCTACAATATTCCTGTTAAGACCAAACACCAAATGGCTACCCCTAGAATTACTTTTTTAAGTACTGTAGTTAGACATGAATGAAAAAACAAACATACCACAAGTATAATTCCAAATAATCCGTTTTCGGACTTGCAGATCGCTACAATCGACAAAGTCATGAACATTTCAAGGTTGATTTTTGTCGATTACACTTTCTGTTCACAAAAAAGTAAAAATGATAACTTTGAATAGTTATCAGTTTCAGATGAACACCAATGTTGAAGAAGCCTTTAGTATTGGAGATCTCTGATATTGAAAAACTAAGACCTTGTATTCATACAAAAAATCCTTACTAAGGGACAGTTGCACCAGACGACACGTTAAGCTGGTTCAACTCTGAACTCGAGTTCAAAGTGACATTAGAACAATAGGAACTGTCATCTTGAACGCTTAAGTTGGTGCAACTGAGCCTTAATCAAAGGCAAAACTGTTTAAAATACATTTCGACATTGAAGTCATTACTTTTCTTCTCGCTTTTCTGAAGCGAAAATATCAATAATCGAAATCAAGTTCGTACCCAGGGATGGAGGATATGGGGATTTGCCGATTGATGTTGATATTATATAGTTTTATTGATTATATTTACATGAATAATGAACGGTTTGTTTACTAACTCAACATTTTTTTTGTTGTACGTTATTTTCAGCAGACAGTGCAGTGTCTATAAGTAATACTCACTTACCGGTTCCAAGTGTGTTGCCAGCTGCCCCCGATGACAATGACTTAGATAGTTGCAGTCCAACGACACTAAGAAGCATATACTGGAACTGGACTCGGGCTGGGGAAATAAACATCCAACCGTGTCCCGGAGGAACGACGGGATTCGCGCGATGGAAATGCGTGAGAACGGTAACAGACACTCACTGGTCACCCATCACGCCAGATTTAAGCAAGTGTCGTTCGGTTTGGTTGACCAGTCTAGAACAGCGGGTTTTAGCGGGAATAGATCCACTAATATCCATTACGAGTGACTTGGCGCAAGTCACCAGTAGCAAGACTTTGTACGGGGGCGACATGATGTTGACAACGAAGATTATACAGAACATGGCTGATAAAATGGCTATAGATATTCAAACGTTTCCCGATCCGAGACAAAGAGAGGCTATTGTCACAGAAATGCTAAACAACGTGGTGAGAACTGGGAGCAACCTCTTGGACTCGTCACAGCATCCCTCCTGGAGGGATTTAAGCCACGAAGAACAGATGCATGTAGCAACTTCTCTGCTAATAGGGTTAGAAGAAAATGCATTCCTGCTTGCTGATACAGTCACCAGGGAAAAAACTGTTGATCAAGTCGTTAAAAACATAAGTAATTTTCTTTATAATTTAAACCATGTTTATATATATTGATTAAAATATTTTTCAGTGTTATCCGTTAGAGTGCTGGATACAAAGAGCGTGACCACTGAGCGGTTTCCATTGGGCAATAAATGGTCAGCCAGTAACGATACAATTGAACTACCGCAGGGTGCGCTGCGAGAAAACAGCGATGGCCGATTGGTCAGATTAGTATTTGTTGCGTTCGATAGACTTGAAGAAATTCTGCAATGGCATCCCGACTCTTCGGAGGCAAACTCGCCGAAAAACATAAGCCGTATACTTAACAGCAAAGTGATTTCAGCGAGTTTAGGAAAAGGAAGACATATACAGTTGAAAGAGCCAGTTCGATTAACGTTACGACATTTGCAAATCGACAACGTTACCAATCCCAGTTGTGTTTTCTGGGATTACACAACGAGTGCTTGGTCAGAGGAAGGATGTCTGGTTGATTTAACAAACTTAACACACACCACTTGTCTTTGCAATCACTTAACGAATTTTGCTATTTTAATGGATGTTCGAGTAACTTATCTACCACCAGGACATCAATTGACTTTACAAATCATCACTTATGTAGGATGCATCATTTCCATCATTTGTCTTATACTAGCCATTATTACATTTCAACTATTCCGAGGATTAAAGGCATGTATACCCTCCTTAATTTATTAATTCGAACATCTTTAATGATTATTTGATTTACAGAGCGATAGAACAACAATCCATTGCAATTTGTGCGTTTGCCTTCTCATAGCTGAATTCTTGTTTATGGTGGGCGTCGGCCGAACAGAAAACCAAATTGCGTGCGGAATTATAGCAGCTTTCTTGCAATATTTCTTTCTGTGTGCGTTTTCATGGATGTTCTTTGAAGGTACAGTTTGATAGTTCTCCGTTTGCTTTGCGCCTCCCAAAATTACGTTGTAGTAATTAAACAATTTTTAGGTTTCCACTTATATGTCATGTTGATTGAAGTTTTTGAAGCTGAAAAGTCCAGGATAAAATGGTACTATCTGATATCATACGGTCTTCCTTTATTAATCGTGGGAATTTCGGGGGCAGTTTTCCCTAATGGTTATGGCACAGAGAGGCATTGTTGGTTACGAACAGACAGTCATGTTATTTATACTTTTATAGGACCTGTAGTATTTGTATTATTGGTAAGTAAAAAAAATACTCCTGCTCTTCTCAGAAACGTATCATAAAAGTAGTCGAAATTGACAAGCGATGTTTTAGCGATATTTCACTATTTTGGCAAATTACCTGTAATTTCGTACATAAAACAAAAATATTTTGACCAAAAGCTTTTCAGATTCTAGAGTTGTATTAAAAAGCTTAAGTTAATCCTGTCATTTTAATTTCTCAATTGATTTAGTCTGTACGGCACAATCGAACAGACAAACGGACAGACATTTTCCAAAAATGATGTTGATCAACTCAGAGGACTTTAAAATGGATATATCCACAAACATTTTTGATTTGAACATTTTTACACAATACTTTCTCTTTGTATTACATATGGTGGAAATTAAAAAACTAGCCTCCTGCCGAGCATCAGAAATACCCAATTTAAGAATTTTTTTCAAATTACATAAATATAACAGACATATCCGAAAACCAGTTATTAGAAACATCATGATTCTATAAAAACAGTACATTTTATCTTTAATCTCACGTTAATAAAATAATTACATAATTTATAGCAAATTAGAAAAAAATATAATTTAATGATCAACTTATTGTGCATTTGCACTGAATGTTACCAATGTTGCCAGATCCTCCAAGTAATATATCATATTTTACTGTAAATTACTACCGGTAATTACCATGTTAAATTACCACTATCATCACCAGTTACACTAAAACCCTAGTTTCACAAACTACCAAATGTAATCTTACTAATATTGGTATTGATTTACTGCTGCCTGCAGAAAAAGGGATATGTCGGTGTTTTTCCCACTCACACTAATATGATAAATTAAATAAGAAATCTATTTTCTTGATTGGAGAATTAAAACTAATAAAACAAAGAACCTCAAGTTATATTAATGTACGAAAATGTGGGGCCCGGGGTAAATCATACTTATGAGGCCCTAAAAAATGTACAGTAATATTTTAGTCAGTAATTTTCACCACTTCCTGTGTTTCTAAGTCCTCTTTTAAGCATTTTAAACATACTGGGAGTTTTCGTTTAAGTGTAACATATCTTGATGCATACTCTATAAAATGTCAAGCAATCATTTTTTGTTTTAACACGATCAGTTTGAAACTTCTAACGAGTGTTTGGACTCCCTGGTTAAGCATGAAGTAAAATTTTGAGTTTAGAAAAGCTTTTCTAAACTACAAATTTTACTTCATGCGCCACGCGTATAAAACACTGAAATACTGTAAAGTTTAAAACATACTGCTAAAGCATTATGTTAAAGTGGTATAATTTGAACTTCACGTTAAATCGATGTTTTATACGTGTGGCGCATGAAGTAAAATTTCGAGTTTAAAAAACTCTGAAAATTTGGGTTTCTAAACTCGAAATTTTACTTCATGCTTAATCTAGGAGTGAAAACACTCGGTAGAAGTTTCAAATTGAACACTTTTATAAAAACAATGAATATCTGAACTTTTATAAAGTATACAGCAGGATATTTATACTTAAAAGAAAAATTCAATGTATGAATTGTATTAATAATAATTACATCAATATATAATATAAACTATTACTTACATTACACTAATTAAAAATTAAATAATATTTGTCTTTTATTTTAGTTAAATGTGATTTTCCTTATAATGGCTGTTATAATGATGTGTCGACATGCGAATGCCACAGTTTCTATGAAAAATAAAGAACATTCCCGATTAGCAAGCACCAGGTATTATTTATTTAATTATAAAGTTCTTTTATATTATTGTTGCATATATATAAGCATGAGTAATCATTGAAAAAATGAATGATAATGTTTTCATGTTATTAAAACTAAAAATAAGTATGTTACATAAAAAACGTTTATAAGGTGGTGGTGTCTTATTCTAATGTAATTTCTTCTTCTTCTTGCATGACAATCTTAACCTATGGTAGTGGAAAGGAAGAAAATGCACTTCAAAACAAATTTCAAGCTCACTTGTAAGATATTTTTTTTAAAGTTATGATTTCATTAGGTTTTTTTGTTGATTCAGATTTGAGTGGCATGTTCTAACTGCTTGTTCTTTACATGTTTTGAATTAAAGCCTTCCAGTGCGACTTGTGATAAATAAATGTAAAATTACAGGTCATGGCTGAAAGGAGCGGTAGTGCTGGTGTTTTTGCTAGGACTCACCTGGGCGTTTGGATTCCTCTATCTGAACAAAGAGACTGTAGTGATGGCCTATATCTTTACCATATTAAACACATTACAAGGATTCTTTATTTTTCTATTTCATTGTGTACAGAATGAAAAGGTAAGATGCTGCTCGGAACAATCCTCTACTTTATTATAAGTCTTGTATAAAAAGGAAATCATTTGAACGGTAGTTTGTAAATGTAATCTGTAGCGTGGCAAAAGAAACGGCCATCGATTTCCTAGATATGTATTTTCATCAGAAATAGTTATGTAGTTTGGATTGTTTATATCAAATTATGTAACGTCGTATTAGAGTTGTAGTTTATACAAGAGCAATGATGTACTTTCTTAAAAGTGAAATAAATTTATTAAGTTCCCTGAGAATTGTACTCTTCCTACTGTAATTTAATTTTTCGTTTGCGAATTTATTTATTGGCTGCACTGTTTTTATTTGCCGCTTCTCTCAGGGAATTTGTTGATTTATTTTAGTTGTTCGTTTTGTTTGGTTTTTTGCACGTTTTCATAAGAATTTTCTTCAGGTACGGAAGGAATATCGGAGGTTTATCAGGAGACATTCTTGGTTGCCAAAATGTCTTCGTTGTTCAAAACCTAATCAGACTAGTAATAACAGTGGGAGCTCTGGCTTAGGGAAAGAAGGCCGGACTAGTTTGTACACAGGATCTAATGGCAATCCTTCTGTTCCCGCCCCAGATAATTCCGTATTATCACCGCATGGAACAAGTGTGGGTACCAATATAGTCATCTCCAATAACCTTAATAATGTGCGTCCCACTGCGCTGGTTCAGGTTCTCACTAGAACCGACCTCAACAATGCTAGTACCACCACGATGAACCACAACAGACTACATAATATTTCTCAACAAGGTACCTATTACCGGAAGGATTTGAGAGAATTATCAGAGTCTGGCCTTATAATAAAATTGAAATAAAGTATCCTAAGTACTTGCATTTTTTAATATTAAATGCGAGTATTTAGAGTATAAATCAGCGTAAACTAAAACTATTTGACAACCTTTAAAGATGTAGTATTTTTTAGTGTTTCAAGTATTAAAGGTCATTCTCTGTTTAATATAATCAGTCTTTCTAGGTACAGGATTTTAGTGTACTGTCTGCCTTTGATTGAAAACTCGTACTGCTTACTAACTTATGTGGTGCAGTGGTGGTGCGTGCATTGCGTGCCTCCCTCCTAGCACATCTGTCGGTGGTGACATTAATCCCTTTAATTGCTACTAACCGCTTATTGCTCGCTAACATTAGTAAACTTCCTGGGTAGTGGTGTTGGTTTGGTTTGGTGAAGGAACACTCACTCTGTTACAGTTGCAACGGGATTGGAATTCTCACAGTTGTACCAGTATGAATCGGGTAGGCAAAATTACTGTACCTGCTTCTACAATGGCTGCTACTTTATGCAGACCTCCAAGAACTGGGGCTGCAACTGTAGAGCCCCCCAACACTTCTACTCTACCTTATATTCGTAACTTCTATAAACAAACTGCTGTCAATGCTAACCTACCTAAGTCCGCTTCTACTTGGGGGCCTCTACATAAACCTTTACATTGGAAGGTGCGTAAAATAGAAAGTGTCATCAAGCAATATTTTTTAGCATTCATTATTTATCAGTTACTTTTTATAAGTACAGCATTAAACACACAAGGGACCACACAAAAATCAAATAACTTGTAAGACATGCATATATTATTTTATTCTTGATGAAACTGTTCTATACCTTGGTATGCTTATGTAGCTTCCTCTTTTAATAATCTTTTCAACTTTCCTTAACACTAAATCGCGTTTCCAAATCAAAATCACACCCTGCCCAACTATTTGAATTTTTCTTTTTCCACAGAACATTTCTTTTAAATCGTACAGTCGGGATTCAGGCCATGGGGGTTCCGAACAGGAAGACTCTCCCAGATCTCATTCCGTCATAACTGACGGTAGACTTAATAACGCTAAAGATACTCGCCGGCAACCGTACATGTCAGAATTCAATCAAAGCAACAATATTCAACAGCAGCAGCAACAGCAGCAGGCTGCCGAACGGGAATACGCACGACGAACCGATTCCTTACCTCACCCGAAACACTTGCCCTTACCACAAGCGCAAACACTCGGGATGAGGAAGAAGAACAGTAATTTACTACGTGCCACCAGTCCTTGGAACCACACTTACACGGAAATTCATGATGGAAGGATGCAAAGAGGACTTGTGGCAGAAGACGATCCCGTTTACGAGGAGATAGAAAGAAACGAAATTCAAGTATCTGATATGAGCGACGAGGATGGGAAGAGACAAAGTGACATGAGCCGGCAATCTTCCCGGTCTTACGGAGACCATCGTCCACTGATCCCGTACAGTCCCGCGAATGAGAGGAGCGTGCCGTCTTACTTGGATGAAAACATAGATGTGTATCAGAGTCAGAGTCGTAGACACATGTACCGTGGCGACACCGTTCGGTCGCTAGCAGCTGTATTGGATGGGGAAACGGTGGTGTGCCATCTGGAACCTCCGGACATGTATCCGCACTCCCATTCCCACGATCCCTATAACCCACGGACTCTTGTTGTCCTTCCACAATACGGAGATAGTTAGGAACCTGCCATTGCAAGTGTATATCTGTGATTCCATGATCAGACTTTCGGTCATAGTAATTAAGTAAGCTCAGTGTGAATGAAAATTATGGAAAGTGATAATTTTATAATGAACTATTTTAATAAAAAATATTTATGTGAATACGAATGTCTATTCTAGATGTGAGTTATTCGAGTCATATACTATTTATATATTTTGCTCTTTTGTATCATTTTTTACTTGTCTCATTTTTTATTTTTACATTTTACATAGCTCTCTACTTCTCACTAAACTCATTTATCAAAATGCAATAATGTATTTTCAGAAAACAATTATATGAATAGTCTTGTCCAAAGTATATTTAAATGTTTAGTGAAAAGTATAAGTTTCACCTCAATGTAAAATTGGTACAATTAATATAATCAGAGTCTGTTATAAATAAAAATAACGTCCCTACTTATATAAATAAATTCTCTGTGCATGTATGTAAGATTTCCAAATTCCCAGTAAAGTCTGGCTTTTATTTATTAAATTATTGTATGTATAACTATAAAATGTATAATTTATTATTAGTACCTTTTGCTTGAATTTTACTGGGTTTGTATTCATTACATTAGTGCTTTTTAAATGATAACTTAGCTTGCACAATAAATTGTACATACAGACATACTGACGTGATCATCACGAATATTTTGTGCCAATGTAAGAAATCCCTCATATTTACAAAGTCTAACACAATTCAACCTCACTATAACGTTTTTATCTTTTCACATTTCTTCGATTTTAATTGCTACTAAATTATAATTCAGTCCATTTTACAACATTAACACTCTCATTAATCAGTAACTTTTATAAACTCCACAATATATAATGAACAACAAAATTGTTCATATTGTTTTGTTTTTCATAAAACCAAACTTAGGTTGTGACCCAACTCCAACGGAGAAACTCAGAAATAACATTATTGAAAGACTATTCCGTCATAAAACAGAATTAGTGCCAGATAAGTCTAATGGCTGGACAAAGCGACCTTTCAATAATGGAATATGTATTTCATTATTGAACCTTGGATCCTAGGTCATCAACCACTGCATATTTGGGCATATTCCGTAAGTAAAATGCTGGTAATAACATGTGCATTATTCATCAAATGCCACAGTATCTAAGGATTTTTTTGCATACATAACAAAATCAATCCCCTGATTCTAGTTGCCATCAACTGCAGCTTATTCTAGCATAGGGTCGATAATCGACTGTCACGATATGCTATATTTTGTACGAGTGAACTAGAATCAGAGGACAGGTCACTTATTACATGCAGCGCCACAATCAAGAAACTTTGTGTCTGGGGTCAAATATCCAAGTCTAACTCATAATTACTCCCCATCCCACCAGTTTCATGAAATATCTCCGATGGCGTCTCACCCCATCACCATCCCCTTACCATATAATTACGTGACTTTGTTAGATAATCTACATGTAATATTTAACGTTTTCGCTTATGGAATAGCGCAGCTTATATTTCCTTTAATTATTATCTCAAAAATTTAAAACTAAATTGTTGTTCAGAAATCTCATCTTTTGTTGACAATTGAAGCACTTTTTAACTTTGTATAACTTAGACTATAGTTTTAACAACTTCCATTTGTTTTTTTGTGTAAGCAAACAAATTTAGAGTCAAGTCCGATTTGTGTTACACCCAGTTTATAAATGTTCTGCGTTTTTAGAAAAAATATACTGTAAAAACTTGATTAGGATGTACAAAAATATTTAAATATTGACAATAGATGGCGATAGTTGCTGTTTTAATTAGAAAAATTCAGTTGAAAGTTATAAAAGATTGCATTACAAGTTATAAAACAGTGTGTGTTTTTGTAGCACACCATTATTTTCAAAAAACAAAAGGTATATTGTACTTATCAGTATAAGTAATAAAAACATAAGAAAAATATATAAAATTTCTATGATATCAACAAACAATCTTACTTAACACTTTATTTTAACATGAAGTTTTTCTTTTAATTATACACATCTCGGTGTGTAGTCTGTAAAATTTTTAGGCATTCGTAGTTGTTTAAAACGTTTAATTTAAAGCTTCTAGCGAGTGTTTCCACTCCTTGGTTAAGCATGAAGAAAAATTTCAAGTTTAGAAAAACCTGAACATTTTTAGGCTTTTCTAAAGCGGAATATTTTTAACTTTATGTTAAATCAGTGTTTTACATACCTGGCGCATGAGTTTAGAAGAGCCTGAAAATTATCTGGCTTTTCTTAATTCGAAATTTTACTTCATGCTTTACCAAGGAATGAAAACACCCGTTTGAAGTTTCAAATTGAACACTTTTATAAAAACAACAAATGCCTGAACATTTACAGAGTAAAGATCAAGATATGTATACTTAAAAACAATCCCTGTATAATAAAATATAAATTTAATTTAAAATTGATGGTTGATTATCATGAAATATTGAATCAAAGTTTTGTTTGCTTCGCAATCAAAGAGAGGACATTCATAATTACAAGACATAGCGTAGTTTGGATTGCGAAGGCAGATGATGTTTAAAATAAAAAGCCAAAATTTTAAACATTATTTTTTTCAAGTTTTAATAGTTTGATATTATTTTCCGTAAATAACAAATAGTTTTTAGCAAAATAATGTTTCCCCTATGTAGATAACTTAAGCTGATGCACTCAAGGTATCTATAGTTAAATTTACCTTATCAGTACTTCTTTTTTTTTTCATCTTCTCTTCTTTTTTTAATTTTATACCACCCTGTATATACTATCTATAGTTACAATAATTTAATACCTATATTAATTTTTCAAAATGCAGAACTTTCTGTGAATGAACAGTGACTTTTTAAATGTTGAACATTTTATAAAAGTGTGCTGTCAAGCTTCCCAAAAACAATGTCATTGAGTAAAATTTAGATTATCAATAAAACAAAAACACACATATAGGGAATTTTTCTTTTAAGTAGGTATACATATCTCAATTTGTAAATTTCCAGACTTTCGATGTTTTTGAAAAGTGTTGAATTTGATTGAAGCTACTAACGAGTGTTTTCATTCCCAGATTAAGCATAAAGTAAAAAGCCTGAAAATTTGGTTTGGTTTTCAAAAACAACTAACTCCTGATAATTTATAATGTATACATCAAGCTATGTGTACTTGAAAAAAAAAAATCCTTGTATTTTTAATTGTGATCTTTACGATTTTTATTAAGAACCTGAAAACTAAAACAGTATATTAAAATGGCTAGGAATTTGGGTTCTGAAATGTCTTAAACAACTTCTTTAAATATTCCCATGACGCATTTGCTCTGGAAATAAATTTACTTTATTTGCAATACTATGACACACCTTTTCTTTTCAATATGGAAACGTAACATGAATTTTTAAGATAACGTTGGACAGTGTTGCTATATTCTTCATTGGTTTTTAACAAATGTCTCTCCTAATGAATGGTTCTAAGAACACAAATGTGCTTAAATAATGTCCATTATTTTTACCACACACAATATACAAGGTGCAACGAACATAGTGACAGGTATTGTAGTCATTTGTGTTTCTCACAACAACCAAAAGTTTAAGTTTATTGTGTCATTTTAATATTTTAATTGGTTTAGTCTGTACAGCACACACAGGCAGACTGACAGATAGACAGACGGACAGAGAAACAGAAATTTTTCAAAAATGATCTTAATCAAGTCAGGAGACCTCAAAATGGATATATCCACCAACAAGTGGTTTTAAAATATTGGCAGCTTTTATATTTTGTAATATATTTGGTATTTACTATTTATTTAGTTTACATGATTTCTATAATAAAGATCTAAGGGTCATTTGCACCAAACACGTTAAACTGGATCAACGCTGAACTCGAGTTTAAAGTGAAATTAGAACAATAGACTTCAACTTGAACTTAATTTCAGCTTAAACTAGAATTTAATGTTTTTGGTGCAACTGAGCCTTTATCTTGAACTCAAGTTGCAAGTGATATTGTCAAGCAAATTTAGAACAAAATTGTTGCATACTCCAAAAAGGATATACAACCTTAACAAACATACACCATGTGATAACAGTGCATTTCAATTTTAACCCTAACTTATACTCACCTGCAGCGTCTGTGATAATTACATCTGGAATGTACAAGATATATTTTTTGGTTTATTCATTAGTTTCGTTTTAAATTTGCTCTATAACAATTATATAATTCAGTGGCATAGATAGCTTTTTACTATCTTAGTATTTTATTTCATAAATTTATTTTTCTTAAGTTCTACAAAAACAAGTACAAAAATTGGATCCATTTTTCACTTAGATGTATGTAAAAATAAAATAAAAATTATAACACAATAAATGGCTAACAGAAAAAGGGACATTTATGTCATTTTTCTATTTTTCAAGACTCATGAAGGGAGATTGATCCTCTAAATCCCCCCCTATCTACGCCACTGATACAATTTAACTATAAAAATAATATAATGTAATCTCGTTTAAAGGACAAATAGAGTCCTAAAACCTTATTGAAAGAACAAAATTAAATAAAAGTTAAATCCTAGGTAGCAAACTGACCTTAGATGATGTCATTATGATGACGTAACTGTCATTATGACGACATAATGGTCATTATGACGTCATAATGGTCATTATGACGTCATAATGGTCATTATGACGTCATAATGGTCATTATAAGGTCATTATGACGTTATATAAGGTAAATATGACGTTATATAAGGTCTGCTATCTGGATTGTTACTTTTCATTATTGCAGCCAATTATTATTGGTATTAAAAAGTATGTTCTTGTAGTTTTTTTTAAATTAGTGAAAGCAAAGCTGCTAAAAATAACCAAAAAGACAAGTACTCTTATTTTTCATCATGGAAAAAAATTATACTTTAACAAATTTTATCTCCGAAGTACAAATATTTCCTGCAATGCTAGCCAGAAAAACACATCAGAGTGGTTTTTAAAAAATTCGTGTAATTGTAAGACATTGAGGACAAGTTTAATTTTGCAACTTTTGTAATATTTTATTTGATGAGAAAATTGTAAATTTCAATAATTATCTATGTTAAAACCTAAACCTATGCCAATAAAACAAAAACAAACAATTGCTTCATCATTTATTAGGGTTTTAAGTTTACAAATCAGGTAGAATTACACAACATTTAATTTTATTAATTAACCTAAAAACATTCACTCACTTTTAATTGGATTTAAACTTGTATTACAATTAAAAAAAGAAAAGTGAAGATAAGAAAAGAAAAATACATTATTTCGATAAGAATATTAATAAATAAAACAGACCGTTTTGGTGAAAAAAATAATCATATAAACGTTTTAATTATTTCATAAACAGTTTTGTTTCAAAATAACTTAAACAAAAAGTGAAAATTCAAAATGTGTATTTTTAAATCTCTCCATTTTTTTCCATATTATCAATATTTATTAAAATATAAAAAAATCTGTTACCAGATTTTGACTGAAAGCTTTTTAGTTTCTAGAATTGTAATAAGCTTAAGTTTATTGTGTCAATTAATTTGTCAGAATTTTAAGTTGATTGCACTTTTGATATACAAATATTAAAAAGTGCAGCATCCTAAAATTTTGACAAATTAATTACGAAATATTTTCCTGTCCTTATTAAGATTGCATCATCATTATTTTGAAACAAATTCTTATCCACAATTTTGTTCTGTTAGCGCCTATTTTCATAACATTAAGTATATTTTTAAAATATAAATCAAATTATCAATACTTGGTTGTAGAATATTTCAAAACATAAAAAATGCGATTTTTTACGCATTCGTATATTTTTAACATCCTGTATATTTGCTATCTCAAGTTTGAATAGTATATTTTCAAAAACGTAATATTTTATTAAGTAGATACACTTAATATAGTTTAATCCCATATTGTACATATTTATTTGATTCATTATGATGGCTTTTTACATTGGACACTTTTTAAGAAAAAAATCCTAATATTGAAGAAATTCATATCCATGTATTAGTTATAAGTTATAATGTTGAATAATTATGTTTATTGTAAATATTGTATAGTGCTTTGTACATGTTGACATTAGTCTGGAATACATTGTTAATGCCGCTATGACATTAGTTCATAGCTAAACAACAATACACCATTATGAAAATGTATTAAATTTTAAAATTAAATCACAAGTCTGACCAATAAATTTAATTTTCTTGTAGAAGTAGTTTCATCTAGTGATTTTAGATGATTCGATTCGATTCGATTCAAGGTAGGTATATTTGAAAAGTCCTAAGTAATATTTGAATCATTTGGAGAAAATCAAGATTGGTCACATTTTTCTAAATTAAATGCACAGTATTCATAATCTGTAACATTTTTTTATTAAATCATTTAACGATTGTTTCCACTCCTTGATTAAGCATGAAGTAAAATTTCGAGTTTAGAAAAGCCTGAAAATTTGGTTTGGTGCGCCCCGCGTATAAGACACTGAAGTATTGTAAAGTTAAAAATATACTCATTATAAAAAAATGTATTATTTTCATTAAAAAAACATTTCGTTTTTGTTTCATGTAATATTAGGACTAAAAATTGACTATTTTTTTAAATATCTCCATAATCGTGATCTATATTAGCAACTAAGTATTATTCAATTATAATTTGTTGCAAGTCGATGCATGGGAATTTTCCTTTTAAGTGTACATATCCTGTTAATTACAGCGTTTGATAAAATTTCAGGCATTCGTTGTTTTGGAAAATCGTGCAATTTGAATCTTCTAACGAGTGTTTCCACACCCAGACTAAGCATGAAGTACAATTTCGAGATTAGAAAAGCCTCGTGAAAATTTGTCGAGGGTCGCGCAACGACCCGAGACAAATTTTCTGGGCTTTTCTAAACTTGAAATTTTACTTACTGATTTAAAGTAAAGTTCTAAATATACTGCTTAAGTTTGATATCATGTTAATAAACATTATTAATGGTTATTTCGTTGTAGCCAAATGTTCCAACATTCACGCGAATGAAGCAATTTGCTTTCGGTTTTTTTGTCTTAATAATACTTACGCATTAACGTGAGATCAAACTTTAGCAGTATATTTTGAACTTCACTGTAAATCAGTGCTTTATACGTGTGGCGCATGAAATAAAATTTCGAGTTTAGAAAAGCCTGAAAATTTGGCTTGGTCGCGTAACCAAACCAAACCAAACCAAATTTTAAGGCTTTTCTAAACTCAAAATTTTACTTCATTCTTAATCTGGGAGTGGAAAACACTCGGTGGATTCTCGATCAATCTTCAGTCCACGGAACGAATTCTTGCAGAGAAAAACGCATTCTTTTTTTACTTTGGGTATTTCCGAAAACTCGATCAGTGCTCGGAACAATATAAAAACGTAATTGTATGTAGGGCAGCGGTTCTCAATCTTTTTTGGTGACGGAACCCTTTTGGAAAGCGAAATATTTGACGGAACCCTACAATAAAATAATAGTTTTTACAAGTGTATTCTTTATTAATAAACATAATAAAAGTACCATGTAACAATTACTTGTTACTTACTTACATAACAAGTATAATAATGTAAGATATTAAAAACGAAAACAAATCTAACTAATGAGAGGTCAGACGCGGATCCAGGGGGGGGGGTCACAGGGGTCATGACCCCCCCCCCCCAATGATGAACAGCAAAAAATTTTGTTACTAGAAAAAACTGATATGGTAAACGACAAAAAATTGTAAAGTCAGCACTGCATCTGTAACTACATCTGTGAGCCAATTTATTTTGATTATAACAAGGAATTTGATTTAAACAATATCGTATGTGATTAAGGCAAGCTTTTGTCAATTTTAAAAATATCTAAGCAAAAGTAAAAAATTTCAAGAAAACAGTTCGACTTTCAATTTGTTTAAACGTTTTTTAAAAACCAAAACCATATTTTGAAGTGTAAGTAAAATAGAAGAAGTTTGCCGTCGTTTTTGAAATGAGAAAATACGCCGGGTAACGTTTAACGAAATTGGCTTATTGAAAATCATTACAACTTGAAGGATTATTTTTTATTAAACTGTTTTTTGCTCATGACTTTAGAACTTAAAGACACAAAGTCTGTGGCAGCAGATGTTTGACATCATTTTAAACGTCGCGCGACAGTGCTACCAACTTGGTGTGAAAATAAATCACTAATTGAACGCGGGAACGGTGGAACAGTGCTCCTTGCAACATGTGAATTCAGCTTGAGAGCCACAACCGACACATGCAGGGAATAAATTTAGCGAAACCCAACAACAATTAGGGTATGTATATAATAAACAGCGATACCGTTTTCAAATGTTTAGTTCAGTGGTGGGGAATTTTTTTTAAGACGGGCCATTTGTTATAACCAGACAATCGTAGCGGGCCAAAGAATAATGCTTAATCGTAGGTAGGTAGTTTATATGCGGGTCGTCACATTACGAAGTAAGAACGCGTTCAAACATTCTCACGACGGCACTCTTAAACGGGCCGGATTAAACCTTTCCGCGGGCCGGACTTGGCCCGCGGGCCGTAGTTTCCCCATCACTGGTTTAGTTTGTCGGAATCCGTTTGTTGCAATACCGGAACCGATATCAAACCCACTAATTGTTTAACCTAAAAATGCTTAATTCAACCACTGAAAATTTCTTAAATTTTGTAGTAATTTGTATTTATTTGTTTTCTCTCTTATGTCGGAATCTGTTTGTTGCAATACCGGAACCGATATCAAACCCATTGATTGTCTAACCTAAAAATGCTTGATTCAACCACTGAAAATTTACGAAACTTTGTAGTAATTTGTATTTATTTGTTATCTCTTTTATTGACGAAGTTTATGCAATTTGCATAGCTTAGTGCGTTGTGGATATATGTATCGTTATTTTAAAAACCATGTGAGAATATCCTATAAAAATGAAAAATTAAATTCGAGAATATTAAAAAAATATATACTAAATAAATATAGATACTTTAAATTTCTTGAAGATGAAATTTTACTTGTATAAATAAAGTTTTCTTTGAATGTACTGATACATATGCCAACATTTATGATTAAATTGATTAAAATATTTTATATTAATTCAAATTACTCCGTACGAATGGTTAATGTGATATTATATATGTATTTATAATTCTTCAGAAACGTCAAACGGGATCTCGACGAATAGATAGTTTCTTCAGTAAGAAGCCCAAACTCGACTCTTCAGCTGGACCTGAACCACCATCGCCGAAGCCTTCTGTATCTTCATTCGATGATTCGAGTAAGGATGAAGAGGTAGAGCCGCAGAAGGAAGAGGTACGAGAAAAGTTAACTGCGCTGCAAGATATGTGCAAACTCATCTGTCTTACATTAATACATTTGGCGGCTTAATTTAAACACTAAACGTCGACTTGACCAGAATGCGTCTTAAATAAGACGCGTGGTGTCTTATTTTCAAGACGTTTTGAAACTTATTAATGAAAGACACAATTGTTAGAAACAACTACAAGAGACACGTAATTAATTAAGACTTTTTTTTAGAGTGCCGTTTCTGCTGGCGACAGTAAATATGGATCTGACATCGGCTTCTACATAGGCCAGAACGACATCTCTGACTTCGAAAAGGCTAAACTACTCGAAAATCCTTGGACACCCCGCCTTCGTATGATTTCCCTCACAACACTGTCACAAAGAACGGAAAGGAAAGGAAAGGAAGAAGTACGCACAGAGGTCGCACTTGGACAAGTATCATTGGCTTGTTTTGTCGCACAAAGACCGTGGACTGTACTGTAAATATTGCGCGCTGTTCATCTCAACTCCGACTGGCAGTTATCAGAAATCTTGCCCTCTCAAGCGTTTGGTAAAAGTACCTCTGACGGTTTTTGATAACCTCCTTGGAGAGAAAGGCGATCTTGAGAGCCACCAGAAAAATCAGTACCACCGTTCGGCTGTGGAAGCTGGAAAACTTTTCCTAAAAACCTATCACCAGCCGACTCTTAAAGTGATCAACCAGATATCGACCCAGCGGGAGCTGCAAGTCCAAGAGAATCGAGAACGCCTACGACCCATCGTGAACACCATCATTTTTTCCGGCCGTCAGAATATTCCTTTGCGCGGTCACAGAGACGATGGGAGTTTGTACGTCGACAGCACCAAACCGGACGACTCTGTGATCAACGACGGTAACTTCAGAGCACTTCATCGGTTTCGAGTGGAAGCTGGTGATGCAGTTCTCCGTCATCACCTGGAAAATGCATCTGCAAACGCAACTAACATCAGTAAGACGACTCAGAATTCCCTTATCGACGCCTGCAAAGAGGAAATCCAGCAAGCAGTTTTGGAACGAGTGAAAGCAGCATCGGTCTTCTCCGTTATGTTTGACGAAACCACGGACTTGTCTCACACGGAACAGCTCAGTCTCTCTTTTCGCTATTTCCACGAAGGCGTCATTAGGGAGGACTTCATTGCATTTTGCGGTGCCTACGATGCGATCCGTCCGGCGATTAACAGGGGTGGCGTTGGCTCACATAGTGGAAGATCTCTGCAAAAGATTTGACCTCGATCTAACTAAATGCGTTGGCATCGGAACGGACAGTTGTTCGGTTATGGCCTCGGATGCAAAAGGTGCTGTCCAGGAGCTTACGAAAGTCGCAACTCTGGCCAAACGTTGTCCTTGCAGTAATCACGTGTTGAACAATTCCCTGTCGACGTCCTCCAAGGTGGCGTTGTGTCGTAATGCTTCAGCAACGATGCGAAAAGTTGTAGCTTTTGCAAATGCTTCAGCAAAACGACACGAAGTTTTTCGAAGACTACTGGGTGGGAATTCCCTGCAGGGTCTTTGCGAGGCTCGTTGGGTGGAGAAGCACGACGGACACTTGCAGTTTCAAGGACCGATGTTGGTGAAGATCTGCGACGCTCTCAACGAGATTTCCACGTGGAGTGACCCTAAGACTGCATCTGATGCCCAATGCCTTCGTCACGCTTTAGCCAGTCCGGAGTTCATCATATCCGCTGCCTGCCTAAATGATGTACTAGGTAATTAGAATACTCAGATAATAATATTCTTGAACATTGTTCTTCCGTTACCACCGTTATTAATTTTACTTTTATTAGTACATGTATTTACTACTATAACATTCATTTTTGTCACTCCTAAATGCAGAATATTGACTTGTAAAATTAGTAGAATATATGCTTCTATTGTCTCATTATTCATTTTTCTTCATTACTTCATTTTTCAGGTACAACTGTGTCGCTGAGTCGGATTCTGCAAACGCCATCCCTGGATTTGAAGAAAGCATCAGATATACTCAAGGACACCACTCGTACTCGAGAACAATCGCCTTGACGCTGAGACTGCAGAGACTGCTTTCCTAAAATTGTTTGAGAAAGCTCAAACCGTTGCTGAACAACTTGGTCTGGAGATTAAGGTTCCTCGAATTGCTGCTCGACAAATGCACCGCGACAACAACATCCTAAACCAGACTCCGGAGGACTATTTCAGACGAGCAATATATATTCCTCTGTTGGATAATATTGTGAACGATTTGGAAGATCGACTTTCTGCGGATGTGCTGAATTTGTTTCAGTTAAGAGTTTTTCTGCCCAGAACGTCGTACTCAGAGGAAGATTTAACAACTGTGTGTGAGATGGCAGACACCTACCAGCAGCTTCTACCTGGTCCTAGCTCTGCAGTCGTTGCTGAATTTCAGTTGTGGGTGACTAAGTGGAAGCGTTGCATCGATAACAATGACGTCATTCCCGATTCGCTTCCCCAGATGATCGATTCGTGCGACAAGCATTTGTATCCCTGCATCAATATCCTACTTACTATCTTAGTTACTCTACCAGTCAGTGTAGCCACGGCAGAGCGCTCCTTTTCAACCCTCCGTCGTCTGAAAACGTGGCTTAGGTCAACCATGACGAACGAAAGGCTGACTGGTCTTGCGTTGTTGCACATCCACCAAGATATCGATATTAACATTGATTCTGTGATTACCCGATTCGCGAAGGGCAAACGCACTCGTTTCGAATTAGTGCTCTGACTTGACTAAAGCGGATGCAACATATTGACATATGTGATACATTGTGATTATAGTTCATAATTGTAAAAAGTATTGTATTGGAAAAAGTATTGTAATATATGATTTTTGTTAGAATATGTTACTCTTGTTCAATTATTTTGGAACAAGATCCCTCAGTATAAATCATTACAGTAGAAACTCACCTGCCCAATGTACTTTTAAAGACACCCCCCCCCCCCCCCGGTCCGGAGAAAAAAAGTCTGGATGCGTGTCTGAGAGTGACCCCCCCCAAAAGAAAAGTCTGGATCCGCGCCTGTGGGAGGTATGAAACTGTTTTTTATTTTTCATCAATTGGTTGACATCAGGTTGAATAGAGGACAGTTGAAGTCTCATATCAGGTTCGGCGTCCAGTCTATTGCGGTATTTTGTTTTCGTGGCTGCATAGGTTGAAAATCCTGTTTCGCACAAATATATTGTTGGGAACGGTAGAAGAATATTCAGAGCCATTTTGGCAAGCATTGGATATTCATCACGGATTCTGCACCAAAAATCGTTGAGAGGCGTCGTTTTGAACAGTGACTCCATACTTGTGTCTGATGACATTTCTAAAAGAGATTCATAGATGCGCGCATCGAAGTGAGATATTGGACCAATTCTTCAAATACATCATCTTGAAACATTTCTGAGTCGTTATCGCTAACAAACTCACTGAGTGACGTAAAGCTTTCTATTTCTCTCTTTCCAACGCAAATAATCCAAAAATCAAATTTCGTTACAGGCCTGGAACACTGTTGTCTGTTTACCTTGCAATGATAAATTTAATTCTTTCAGTTTTTGAAAGATATCCGCCATAAAAGACAGTCTGAACAACCGAGTTTTATCATACAAACAGTCTTTCAAATTAAAAGAAGTCTCTAAAAGAAACATTTGTAACTCGGCTCTAAGTTCAAATAGCCTTGTTAAAGTTTTACCCCGAGACACCCATCGCACTTCTGTATGGAGCAGCAGTGTTTTATGTTTGCTGCCATAATCTTCACACAATAATGAGAACAATCGGGATTGTAGTGGTCGTGATTTGATAAAATTAATTATCTTTACCGCTTCATCCATAACTAATTTTAGGTTTGACGGCATTTGCTTCATCGCTAGTGCTTCTCTATGCAGGGTACAATGGCTGGAACTACAATTAGGCGCTTTATTTTTTATTCGTGACACTACTCCTGCTGTCATACCCGTCATCGCCTTGGCCCCATCTGTACAAATGTCAATGCAATCGTTCCAACTGAGATTATTTTCCTCAAAAAATATATTTATTTTATTAAAAATTTCTTCTCCAGTAGTGTTTGTGGGCAGCGGTGAACACACAAGCATGTTTTCTTCAAAAGAACTTTCATATGGATATCTCACGATAACCAGCAAGATAGCCAGACCAGCGACATCAGTCGACGCATCTAACTAGTTCTTGTTTGACGTAGCTTGCCAGATCATGAATTCGCCGTGAAACAGTATCGTTTGATAGCGGCACAGTAGAAAGATGCTTTGCAGATTTTTCATCGAGCATACATTTTGTTTTGTCTAACACGCATGGTTTTATTAAATTCTCAGCGATAGTGTGCGCTTCACCTGCTTGTGCAATGCGATAGCGATATGATATGATGCGATATGATGCCTCCGTGGAATTTTGATAGATAGTTTGGGTAACATGCATCATAGTTTTTTGACTTTCCAATAACTGTTCTTTTTTACGTACAAAAAATTCTTTATTCTTGTCTTTAGACTCGGAGTGTACAGTTTCTAAATGTCGGCGCAACTTGGCAGGTGCCATGGAACTATTAGGTAGCAGTTTACCACATAACATGCAGAGAGGTGAAAAGTTGGAATTAACAAACCCGAAAGTGATATATGATTCATCATACTTCCTTTTTTTCGCCTTTGAAACCGTGGAACTTGACGTAGTTGCATCATCGTCTGGATCGGTAATTGCTGTATAATCCGCGCGTACTGCTTTTGAAAATTCGGCTTCGTTAGAAGATGTTGTTGCAACACGTTTAACGCCTTTAAGCCAACGTTCCATTCTTCTTTATTAATAATGTTACATGTCAGGATGGTGCGGTCAAAATAATGCACGATCGTTACTGCGTAGAAGAGTTTATTCCAAAGAATAAATGTACAAAACTGATACAATTAGAATACAGCAGTAGAACAATAAACACTTTGTTTCTAGCAGGTAGGTACTTATCGCTGCGAACGCTAATTGTCGACTGACTAAGTGTCGAGGCGCGATCGTCGCTTTTATAGTCCTAGCCTCGATCTCGAACATTCTCAAAAATACTCGAGTCGGCGCCTCTGATAAATAAAAAGCCGAAATAAAAATAGTAATACAAAAAATGCGGTGTAAACAATCTCGACTTTACGTTTTGAAGTTAGAGCCGAAAGTCGCTTGTTCACAATTATAGCGTCTAATCTCAGAGGCGGCTTTTATCAAAGCGACTACGCGCTTACAAGTAGATGTCGGCGGTGGCGGCATATGTAAAATTGTACGAGGCGACTAAGTTCGGCTGCGCCTCGTGAATCGTGATACGCGGCGTCCGAACGGTCGACCAGAGAGAGGTGTTTTTTTCTAAATTCTTGCGGAACCCTAGGGTTCCGCGGAACACACTTAGAGTATGGCTGATATAGATGTATTACTCAAATTAGGCACTTGCGCAGTAGAACAGCATTACCCGAACGTATTCAAGACAGTCCTGAAAACGTTGGGCCGTAAATGTAAATGTAAATGTTTGCAATCGCAAATTACGTCATTGGGCGCGGGGAGCGGGCGGGATTCTTGCTAAGCGGGGTGTGCGGCGCAGGGGGTCATAACATTGAATGGTGGGTGCGGTGCGGGGAACATCGCACGGTATTAAATTACCGTGCGATGCGAAAAATACCAAAGACCTAATGAACATGTTAAATGTATATTTAAAAAGTTATTACAAATATATTTCGCTACATGTCAAAACCTAATTACATTTCACTTTTCAACAAAATGTCTGCAGTTCGTCAAAAAATGCATCTTAGAAATAAAATAAGAGGTCTCCTTATCCGAATAAGGATGTTGGCATAAGTAGTGTTCCATACAGTGAATTTTTCTTTAAGGTAAACATATGCATAAGTTGCAAATTTTCCGACATTCGTTGTTTTTCAATAGAGTTCAATATAAAGCTTTAAACGAGTGTTTTCCACTAACAGACTAAGCATGAAGTAAAATTTCGAGTTTAGAAAAGCCCCGTGAAAATTTGTCGAGGGTCGTGCAGCGAACCGAGACAAATTTTCTGGGCTTTTCTAAACTCGAAATTTTACTTCATGCGCCACCCGTATAAAACACTAAAATATTGTAAAATTTATGTATATTCTAATTTCACTTGAAATCTGTGTTTTATACGCGTGGCGTATGAAGTAAAATTTCGAGTTTAGAAAAGCCCAGAAAATTTTCACGGGGCTTTTCTAAACTCGAAATTTTACTTCATGCTTAGTCTGGGAGTGGAAAACACTCATTTTAAGCTTCAAATTGAACTTTAAAAAAACAAGGAATATCTAAAGATTTACAGAAAATAGGTTGAATTTGAAATACCTATACTTAAAAGAAAACTCCTTGTATGTATAAATACAAATATAATATTTCCAGAAGAAAGTTATTGTTACTGCAAAAATGTTCAGCAAAAATATTAAAGGGAAGTATTTGGTATATAGTGAAACTTATTTCGTAAATCGGGAAATCTATTGACTTATATTTGACAAGGTGAAAGATATTTGGGATATAGTGAATCGCATTTGATCAATAGTGAAATGCAATAGAAAAACCGTGTAATTAAATTTAAGACATTATTTTATGTACTGGGATCGTACTTTGTGACTAGATGAAATTTCAGAATTGCATGATCCAACAGCAACGGGAACATTCTCCATGGAAGTATGCTCCTAGCCCGGTGTGAAGAAAATCTCCACGTCCGTGGTTGTTTCATGCATAGTACTTGAAAATCATTCACGGATGCTAGGAAGAAATAAAGAGAAATAATGTAGACACACTGGTTTTAAATGTGATTGACTGCAGATTTAATTAAAAGAATAGACAATGGCTTAAAAACTTAAAATATTACATAAACTTACGGTTTTAATTATTAATGTTAACGCCCATCCCCAAAGATTCAGAATTGCTTAATCCAACAATAATGGGGATCTACTCCATGAAAAACTGCTCCTAGTTCAGTATGATGAAAATATCCACGACCATGGATATTTAGTATACTTGAAGATCATCCACATGTACTAGGAAGAAATAAAGAGAAATAATGTAGTAACGCCCTGGTTTTAAATTTGTTTGACTGTACACTTATTTAAAATAATACACAATAGGTTAAAATTTAACAATATTTTACATACTTACGGTTGTAATTATTTATATTTATTAACGCTCATCTCGAGAAGATTTCGCCTTATCGGCATTTTTATGCCTTTAGATCCGACGGATCTGACAGCTGTTGATTGAAAACGAGCCCACGTTAGAAATTGCGGGAAATTTGAAATTCCGACATATGCGCCCTCCCATCGCGTGGGTCGGTCAACTATATATGTGAATTTACAGAATCATATGGAGTCGACTGGGTCTGGTTGGCTCTCGCAGAGATAACAGCATTGAAATCCCGAAGAGTCCTCGTCCCATGCACCACCTGGCATGTGCGCGCGAGTTCCTTTCTTTCAAATAAATGTGCGCCCAACGTAGTCAGATTTCACTTTCTCATTTTTTGAGCAACGGAAATACACGAACGGCGCTCGTTCTGCGCATGAGAGTGCCTAATTTGATAAATTCCACTATACCGATGCAATTTGTCATCGGTGGGAAGTCGCAATGCAATAACGTCATTTTGACGAATTTACCACACTGTATGAAGTAAAATGACGTCATTTTGGTGCAAGTTCTCACCGATGATAAATTGCATGGGTGCTGTGAATACAGGCCCTGAGATTTCTTGGGCGAGCTCAGCTCGAAAATCACGAAATAATGAATATTTAAGTCTACGAACGGCTCTAGAACTTGCGAAATCTTGAAAAATATCGTTTCTCTCGGTTTTTCCCGTATCCTTCGCATCCACGTGTCGACCGGTCTGGCCTCTTAGTCTTCCTAGGTTGGTCTAATTAGGATAAATCGCCCCCTAGTCCGATAAAGGAGCGCTTTCGACGGGCAACGACCATACCACGTTAAATATACCAGTTCTCGTCCGATCACTGAAGTCAAGCAACGTCGGGCGCGGTCTGTAATTGGATAGGTGACCGCTTGGGAGCACGCGTGCCGTTGCCCTTTTGTATTTCGTCTTTATTGTTTACTTCGAAGTCGAGCACCGTCGCTCATACCCAGAGATTTTAGGGGTGAGACGGCTCAAAAATCACGGATTCAGATTCCGGTTCACGCTTATGGGACTTGTTAGACTATGGCAAACTTTGAGCTCGAGCAATGATCTTTTTGAGCGGATCGATCATTGAACGATCACACTATTTTTGTATTCTGTTTTGCGCAAAGTGAGACAGCATTTATTAAAAAAAGGATATAGGCAGGGTCTTGGCAGGGCCGAGAAAAAATTACTAATGAGCCGGTTATTTTTCCCGGGCTAGTCTCACACTTTATATCCGAGCGTGCTATTATATTATAGAGATTTTAATAAAAATTTATAATATTTCATTTCATATTAGCTATTTATATATTTAGTAAATACATAAATAGCTAATATGAAATGAAATATTATACATCTTTATTAAAATAAATACTATTTAGTAACAGCTGTTAAATAACGTTAAAAATAACTAGTTATCACCATTATTGAAACTGCTTCTCTCATCTTTAGTGTATACTAAAGAACAAAAATAGTGATGTGTCCATCATAGTACTTTCCCCGTTTAATTATATAATTGAATATAATTAAAAATAAATTAATTAGAAATAGTAACACAGCAACCGGGGAAAGGAATCGAACCTGCACTTCTCAATTAAGAGTCCGGTGCGCTACTGCCTGCGCTACGACACTTAATTTAAATAATGCCTTATCGGTGTTATAATATTCCATCCAACATTATATATCTATACTCAATGACATTAGAAGCGTAACACCCAGAAGGAGTTATTATTTTAACTTGATTTTTTGCCAGTATGGTAGTCTTACATCAAGAATAAAATGATTATATTTTCAAGAAATTTTATTAAAAAACAATCTAAAAAAAATTAATAATGTGTTTGGCGACCCCTTTGCTGTATACACTCCTGTAGACATCTGGGCATCGACAAAATGAGATGGTCGATGTCTTCTTGAGGCATCTCGTTCCAAGCAACTTGAATTTCATCGATCAACTGTGCTAGAGTCTGTGGAGGATGGTGCAAAGAGAATATTCTTCTTCCCATGATATGCCTCGAATAAATACAAGAGGTGATCGACTATCATAAGCAATAGCCCCCCAAACCATTACTCTAGCAGTCCTGTGTACATGCCTCTCAATAGCAAACCTAAGATCAGGTCGTTCTCCACGGTAGCGTCGTACCCTTCTACGGCCATCATGCGTGCCAAGACAAAATCGTGATTCATCGCTGAATACGACATCGTGCCATTCTGCCTCCCAATGCTGCCGTTCTCTGCACCAGTCCAACCTTTGGCGACAGTGTCTCGCTGTTAAAGGAAGCACTAATCTTGGACGGTACGAAAGAAGCCCAAAGGATTGAATGCGGCGATATAAGGTTCGCATACTAACGGGCCTACCTTCTTCTCCAATCCATTGATCACCGATTTGACGCGTAGTAGCGAAACGGTCTCGCAGGGCTATTTGTCTTAAGCGCCGACGTTCTGTGGTACGCCTTGGTTGACCAATTGGTCTTCTTCTTGCTCCTCTACCTTCTTCTGTCCATACCTGATACACACGTATTACAGTTGCTGCAGTGGAATCAATACGGCGGGCAATTTCGCGATAGGACATACCGACATCTCGATAAGCAACAACTCGACCCCGGTCCAAATCGCTCAAATGGTGATATTGTGGACGTCTTCGGACTCGAGGCATTTTATTTAAGCTTAACACACTCAACGGAAACACGAAAACTAAAAACATCTGTACTAAACAGCTCATATAAATCGTTTTATCAAAAAAGAAAAAGTGAAATATTTTTTTTTTACAATAAATATAAAAGGCACAAGGTTGAAATTGTTATCAATGTATGCTTTAAATATAGTCACTCTGTTGCTAAAATATGAATTCAAAAAAATCATTCCTTCTTGGTGTTACGCTTCTAATGTCATTGAGTATATTTATTTGATTTTATTTTTTCGAAACCTGTTTCTGTTTTCGTTTATTATGAGTATCACATGCTAATAATTTTGTCTTTTCTGCTGGCATATACGTCTTTGCGCTCTCTTGAACTCTAAACGTCTGTACCTTTCATTTTATGCTTACTAGAATTTCTGGATACAGATGTTTATTTATTTCATGAGTAAGTTATGGCTCGCTCTTGAAAATGAATTCGTCATCATTCCTAACTTATAATTTTTTTTCCGTTAATATTTAGTTTCAATTTATTTTTTTATTAAATTTTTTTTTTTAGTCATTATTTCTGTGCATTTTGCAAGTATTTATTTCTTTTCATATTCTTTTAGTGATTAGTTTTGTTGAATGAACGAAAATATATTTAGTCTTGGTTTGCCATATATTTGGTGTTTACCCGTGTTTTTTCATGTACCTATTTTTGATTGTTTATTTTATTATTTTTACCTAAGTGTTGCTAACTAGCATTACCGAATTTAGAATGTTTTTCCTTGTCTTTTTTGTGAATTTATTATGCCCGCTTTGTGCATTCCTGCATTTCTATCCTAATATTTTTTTTGTTATTCTTCCCTTTTTAGTGTGTTTATTTTATAAAAAGTAGGCCAGCGATTGAACTTGAAATACCAACACGTTTGTTTTGATTTTTGAACCACTTGCGTTTGCATTTTTTTTTATTGGTGTCTGGAATGTCGGTTAGTGCTTCTTTATGATTATTCTGCCTCGTTTTGCTTAAGCGCCTATTTTCTGGGGATGGGCAAGATCGATCAAAAAAGATCGACTGATCGATCCTTGCAAGTTCGAAAAGATCGAAAAGATCGAGCCGCTCAAAGAGATCGAGCGGCTCGATCTTTTCGATCGGATCGATCTTTTCGATCGGATCAATCTTTTCGATCGGATCGATCTTTTCGATCGGATCGATCTTTTCGATCGGATCGATCTTTTCGATCGAATCGATCTTTTCGATCGGATCGATCTTTTCGATCGGCTCGTTCTTTCTGATCAGATCGATCGGATCGAGCGGCTCGATACTTCAACTGATCGATCATTGCTTGATCGATCTTTGCAATGATCGATCTTGCCCATCACTAATTTTCACTTCTTTTGTTTTTTGATTGTTTTTTTTTGCAATACAATGTTTTAGTTCTAAGGGTCATTTTCAAGTTATAAGTTTACGACAGGAATCAAATTTCACTGCAAATAAAATATGTTTATATAAAATTCAAAATATGTTTTTTTAAATTTTATTTCCTGACACGCAGTTTCAACAAAAACCGAGTCAAATATAATCTAGCCTGAATCATCCTACAGTTTTAAACAAATACGTTGTGATAATGTTGTTGCAATTGTTACCTAGACAAACACTACACTTCAACTTTCTGAGTAAGGTTATTATATTTTTATTTTACCGATTTGAGATAAATCTCGAAACGCGTCTCAATTCATTTCCCATATTTTAATTTGTTAGTTAGTTTGAAGGGAATTGTTATATATATTATCTTTAATAGCTTGTAACAAATAGTATTTTAAATATGTCATTGTATAATTCAACAAAAGTCGATACACTAGCCCAAGAAGTAGTTGTTTGAATAATTATAGTCTTAATAAGTAATATTCATTGGTTGCGGTATTTAAAATTTAATAGCGTATTTTTTATAGTTGCTACTTGAATTTTGTTACAGCAACGGCTGCGCCATATACTGTAATCTGGCTATCTCCTTGATGATTATCGTGAAGATCGATAAAAATGTAAATAGTTAGCAATCCTTCTTTAAGTAAATCAGTGAGGAAAAGCAATTGCTAATTATTTACATGTTGCGTATGCATGTAAAAATTACAAAATCAATACAAACCTGTTATCAATTGGATTTTGAGCTTGACGTTTTGAAAACGCGAACCAATGGTCGCGTTTGCAATTTGCACCAAGTTTTGCCGCTTTTGCGATTAATTCGTTGCAGGGTGGTAATGTTACCATACTGTAGCTTGAAACTAGTTCGTGCAGGACAGTACTGTATCCGTACTGTAAATTGGAACTAATGCGTTGTATGACGGTACTGTAACCTTGTTGTACGTTGATACTAATTCGTTTCAAGGCGGTACTTAAACTGTAGTGTAACTTGAAACTAATTCGTTACAGAACGGTACTGTGACCTTGTCGTAACCTGCGACTAATTGGCTGCAGGAGGGTTCTGTAACCATACTGTAACTTGAAACTAATTCGTTGCGGGACCATACAGTAACCTTACCGTAACATAAGACAAATTAGTTGCAGGACGATACTGTAACTATGAACTAATTTGTTGCATCCTAGCATCACAGAAACTTATTTGTCACAAAAACCGGGTGCACCGACAGTTCCTACAACGTTCTCAGTCATTTACAAGAACGTTGTTAACACTCATTTGAAACCTCTACGTTGTTATAACCAAGGTTTTTAGACGGTTATAGGACGGTGCTGTAACCAAAAAATGCTACTTGGGTAACCTACTGCAAATGTAACAATTTGGGTCAAATTATTCAGGCCATCTATAGACGCGTTTCGAGATTTATCTCTCATCAGTATAGCTTTGCCATTCCCTCTAAACAATTTGACACAATTTGACACCTTAGACGTGACCGCCAGTCTAAGGTGTCAAATTGTTTAGAGGGAATGGCAAAGCTATACTGATGAAAGATAAATCTCGAAACGCGTCTATAGATGGCCTGAATAATTTGACCCAAATTGTTACATTTGCAGTAGGTTACTGTATGTAACAGCAAACACTTGTTGTATAATTCAATGTCCGTCGGAGTATTAGCCCGGGAGGTAGTTGTTTCAATGAGTGTTTGATATAGTCTTTATAAGACTAATATATTTATGGATATCACTTACCTTTTTTTATGAAACTAATTTAGGTTTATAATTTTTAAATGAAACGGTTTAAAAGAATTATGTATAAAAATAGATTCAATATTAATAGCATTTATTAAATCCCCGCTGTGATATGGTTTGTCATTAGCAGATAAGTTTATTTGTATAAAAGTTACCAATCGTCTATTATAACCGAGAATTATACAACATTTTTGGTGCATATTAGGTCTAATTATATAAAGTAGTATTTTATTTGGCAACTGGTCAGAACATAACCTAAAACTTATAGTAGAAAATTGAAATTTTATTATTTATAATCAACAATTTATTATACTACAATGAAAGTGAATAAAATGATAGATACATTTCCATTTTAGACCTACTGCTAATGCAATATTTTAGTACATATATTCATATTTATATATTATGTTAATTTATTTCCAAATCATCTTAAACATAGCTGCAATGTCTACAACGTGAGGTGGTCCTACTCTTCTCTCCGAATGGTCACATATTCAACATTCTCACTTAAGAAGGTGTCTTAGATTCCATATGAAGCAGCTTGCAGTCATGTTTTGCATAAACTTTCAAAGATTAACCTTGTATTTTTCGGGGCAATAAAGTTTTATAGATTTTATAGATACATACGACTTTTATTGGTTAATTTGAGGAGTTTCACAATTGAACTAAATATTATGAATTATTTTTGGTAAGTACGCAAGTTTTCCTTAATTATTTGTCAATAATGATCAGTTAAAACAAAATTTTGAGTGTTAAAATTAAATTTGTGTAATGCAGATTTATTTTAGTATTTAAAAGTAATTTTAATTTGAATTAAAAAAATACAAATATAAAAACCGGCCCCCTATTAGGGAGGTCGCTATAGTCACCCGTCTCTCTTTCTACAGAATCAAACTCTCTCTTATATTATTTCTCTATGGTCCAGACCAAACGTTAAAATAATGCGATGCGAACGAACGTTTTGTCGCATAATTGCATTTCGGGAATACGGAGATCGTATGAAACGACCATGCGATCGGATCGTGCGATGAATTTCGGGGATACCAGCTCTGTTGTACACTTTGTGTAACTTTACTATCGACGATGCTATAGCTTTGATGCAATAGATGGCGTTGATGTCGGTTTTTATCTAATTGCTTTTTTTGAATATGCATTTTACAAATGGCAACATTCAATTTTTTGAAAAATGACCTATTTAGGTCCACTTTTACAAACATTAGGTATTAGGTCGTTATAGTAGGCTCTCGTTAATTTCCAACCGAGTTTAAACTTTCGCTAAGCGGCGTTGGATTTTACAAACTCTGTCGTAAATTTCTATACAGTCTTTACTCTATTGCTAGTGGGCCCGCAATCAAACATATGGGATAGAGCAGTAGAGATAGAAAGAGAGGGAGAGAGATAGGTGAGAGGGCGCGTTGACGCCGAGTTATCTCATGCTTCACCGCTTAACGTAGACTCGAAATAACTCCGCGATTCACCTGACGATGTTCGATACTTGATATTTGTAAAAGTGGACCTTATCGGATCAAATTACGTACAAGTGATTGTTTAAAAAAAAATACATGTTTATAATTGTAGGATTTTATGAAATGAACTGTAAAATAATGCATCGTGATTTTATGGATGTCAGTTCGTTACAGTAAGCTCAAGGTACATCGAGTGATACATATGTGTATGCTCAGCCACAGTCTCCTTCATTTTCAGCAGCCACCTTACCCCTCGCACATGTTCTCGGTCGTCTACCGTAGACAATATCCCTGTGTGTTAATAACGCGTTTCTTTCAGCTGAGTAAAATAAATGAGTTACAGTAAGAACAAATTAGAATCGAGTAACGTACAGGGAAGTATCATATCGAGTATGCATACCTTGATGCATACTCTGTAAATTTTCAGGCATTCGTTGGTTTTTTTTTATGTTTGTAATGTTACTACACCTTTGCTGTAATATATAATTTTTGTATCATAATGAATATTCTTGAAATGTTTAAAATATTTCTGTGTTCAGTGGGTGTAGATGAAAAAAAAACGATATGATACTTTAAAATTGTCTGTAATAATGTAAAAACTGATACATTGTTACGATTCTTAAATCATTAATATTTACAAGATTTCCAATTAAATTATTCACGTTTAGAAACCTTACATACTAAACACAATTCTAATAAAATATTGATGAACGTCTCTTAATATATAAACACTTTTTTTATCAGACATAATCTATAATTTATGTATATGCACAATTCATATATTTACAAAAAAAAATAGTCAAAATACAAATATGTGTATTTAGCGAGTAAAAATAAAACATAAAAAAATACAAAATCACTGGACGTGACGTTTCAGAAAATGCAGTTTTGTTACAATGAATATCAAAATAGACATTTAATTGGCAATGAGTCAATTGAATAAATAGAATTTATTGTTGGGATATCGAAGTAAATACATAAATATAAAATCAGATACATAGGCCGTTACGAAATACTTAAAACTAACTAGGCTAGCAATGTCATTGCCAATCAAATATTTCTGTAATTTTCTAAAACTAAGCTATTCCGGACCATGAATTGGAGTCTTAGTGCCCTTAGACATGTGCGACACAAACAAGAGTTTTATTTATACTTTTTAAACACGTCCCATCAGCAAAAGCGAGGCACTCAAGAGTAGAAAATGTACACCCGGTCAAAACATACACACGGGACAAAATAGCCTGAATATTATATTGTACATATAGCGTAGGAACAACATTCTATATAAAAAATTACTAAACTTTATTCTTCAAGAAGCATATTGTTATATGGACTTGTTATAATTAAAGCTTGTCAGGTTGCACCGTGTATATTCCCATGAGCGGATCTATATTTTCCATAATCAGCCGACGGAAGGTTAAGTAACGTGTCCTTACGATGCAGTCACCTGATCTTGCGCTAATATCACAGAAGAGCACGGTTTCCTTTTTTACATGAAATCGCAATGATCTCTCGGTACTACTACTCGGTATTTTGGATGTCAGAGTAGAGAGGGATCAGGTGACTCTTGTGGTCAGCATGCTGACGTCTCTTCACCGCCCAATGTGTACGCCACATTCTCTAATCTCTTTGCCAAGTGGTGTCGGTGACAAACTATATCATTTTCTAACGAGTCCAATATCTAAACAAAAAACCAACAAATTACTATAAGTTTCTTGACCGTTTATCACAAGAAGATTTACCGAATCCCTATATTTAGTAACGTAGATATAAAGTTCTTTCAAAGCTGCCACTGTGTCAAACTCGTCGGCCTGCTGAGTTGACAGCAACTGCATAGCCGAACACATTTCCTGATCTGCTATCGTATTTTGTGCAGCGATCGTATCATAAAACTGAGCAACCATATCCCTATACCTCGGTATGTCCTACAAACAAATGAATAATAAACATATTTAAGTAAATGTATTAGCTCATACATTTACCTTGGCAAATAATAATTTGTTGGAGGGTGAATCTTTTCCTAGCCTATGCTCGGTTGTGGAGCAAGAATCCATAAAAGTCTGCGCGATTACCGATAGGCAGGAGTCCAATGTTGGAGTTTTGTTAATATCAAAGATGAAATCGGGATTTTTGATGAAATTCACCCAAAACCTGAGTGGGAGACTATTTGATTTCCAAGCGTGGACAACTTCAGGATCCTGAATGTTATGCTTATTCGCCGCTTCATCCAGCAAGTCAAACAACCATTTAACAGCTGGAGGTAGGGCGTCATTTGCCGTCAATATTGTATAAAAGAAATCATCCACGAATTTTTGTATAGTCCCCTTAGTGGACAATAACCTCGTCAAGAATATTTCTGGAATAGCTTTGTGTGTTCGCTCTGCCGTCACCTTGCTGTTGTTGGGAAACTGGTGGTCGTCCATCGGCTTGACGAGGTGGTATATGCGCGGGTTCATTCCTGATTCGATGTCCCCGTTTGTGGCCATTATCGGGGATTGAGAATTATTGTAGAACATGCCCGAGACGCAGTTGTGGCACGGCTGTTTGCAGTTGTTAAAGCTGTCATTCTGTCGGCAAATCAAGGACATCACGGCACTTTCTTTCACGCCATAATGGGCCAGCGTGTTTAACTTCTTCCAGCCGTTTATGGTTTTCGTTGTAACATCCTCGTCTTGAAGCGTTAGGTGACCGCCTCTACCGTGTCGCCATTCTGGAATGAAGGCTTATTTTTGACACAAATGTAGATTAATAATATACTATTGATGGTGTGCTATTATAAATACTATAGCTAAACATTAAAAAGAGTTAATAAGAATCATTATAATTTTACAATAGACTATAAAATTTCCAATTTTGATAAACTAAAACAGTACAATTTTTATACATGTTTGGATTTTTTTAGATCAATTTCCTGATATTCATTATTTCTGACGATTTACTCAGTTCACTAATTTTTATGTCGAAGTGAAAATCCTGCTTACGCCCATGTAACTCGAAACCTATTCGAACTACAAAAAAATATAATTTGATTTTGATTTTGACCATTTCTGCAACTTCTACAAATTTTATTTGAAACATTTTTTAATATTCTTAATATTTACTGAGAAATAGTACACAATATTTAGAAAAATATGAACTCACCTAAATCAACTTCATATATGGAAGGCCTTAATGAGAACGGAGTATTCTTAAAGAGAGCATCTAATATTTTCGACTTAACTTGACTTATAGTATCACAATCCAAAACTTTACACTGGATCTTTTCGTCTAAATCATCCTGGACGATGTGTAACGTAATTACATTGTGTTCAATCTGCTCGCGCAGCAGCCTCTCCTCGGAGAGGGAATACCTCGCATCGTGCGTGATCGCATCGACGAGCCCCTTTTCTATTTGATGCTTAATGGCCTTGAATAATAAAAACAGGGAATTTCCCGCGTACTCCTTTAAATAAGAGTACATGCAAAGAGCCATCCAATTTGTCAGCATCTTCTCGACCACGCTCTCCGTTCGCCTTAACATCAATTGGGGGTGTTTTGTATTCACAGATTTTTCTATTAAACGTAGAAGTAAACATTTTAAAATATCTGTCGCATATTCCATCTTATCCATTAAAACTACCATAAGCAACGATGCTACGTTTACTCTGAAAATATAAGAATATTAATTAGTTGGTCGCTGAAATTATTATATTGTTGTGAAGACTTACTTATCACGAATATTAAAAGTCTTTTGGGATTCTAAAGTTTCAATAAATCTAAGTAGAAAATGTTTATTATTAATTAATTGCTCGAAATGCAACATGGCAGCATCATAATTTGTCGTCGGTCCATTCAGCCGCACCTAAAATTTAAACTTTCAATAATAATTGTAACTATTGAATATTTTTTTAATCTATATTAATTTACTATGTCAACAAATATGGTAATACTAGTCTTTATAAGACTGGATTGGTCGCGTAGCGAAGCGGAGCGACCAATCCAAATTTTTTTTCAAAATTCAAAAATTTACTTTTTCAAAATTTTACTTCATGAGCCGTATATAACACTGATTTATTGTAAAGTTTAAAATCATACACACACATCAACTTGAATTACAATAACAAAAGACCATATTTATAAGTATTCAAGATTTACGTGTTCATAAATAAATCATTATTTTAAAGATAATGCAGTTTTTACATTTGGACGTGAAAAGAACACAAAACTTCAATAGTTTTTACATTAATTTGAAATAATATATCTGTTAGTTTAAGTAATAATTAATAGTTTGAAATTCTTTTTAGAAAATATACATTAGAAATACAAATAAATTGTCAAATGTTTTAATTTCAATGGTGTAAAAATCAAATATGGCTGGTTGCCCTACAAAAAAAAAATAACTTGAAAATAGGACACACCAAATAAACATTTTTTTTTTTTGCTTTTATTATATATTAATTTCAACTCGTTATCGTTCTAATAAACAAAGTTATAGTAGAAAGATAATTTTGTCAATTTTCACTTTTTCGCTATATCTCGAAAACAAGCAACGATAGTTGACATTGTTTATCGCAAATTTACTTTGTATTAAAAATGGAAACTTCTGTCTAAATCAACCGTCTTTGTATCTCTTATAGTTTACGAAATTGTAGTTTACACAATAAAACACAAACGGTATATAAAAATAAATCTTGGCCATATGTGCCCATGACTGTAAAGTTACGGTTTTTGGAGATGCTTCTGTATAAAAAAAACATACCTTCGGAGCATTAAGTATATGATGATCACTAACACCAGGGAAAAATACTTTCATTACATAACTAGTGTGATCTAATGTCGGTATGCCCGAGTTTTCAAGATCAGCCGTTAGATCCGTCATGTCCGTCTGTAACTCGGCAAACGCTTGTTTGCATTCAAACCGAACGTTACTTTCTAGGGTATCCATTTGGATCTGAATACGTTTGTACTCCCTTTCTGCTTGGGTGGACTTCCTCCTATACACGAACAAAATGCCAATGAAGAATATTACGAAGAGAGTTACACCTGCCAGTATCATCACTATGGCTTCCGGGGGAAGTGTAAATGGTTTTAATACGTCATAATGTAAGTAGCCAATTGGAAAACGCAAACTTTTTCCAACACGTACGACTACTAAAGGTAGGCCGGCTTCAGTCTGAAAATAATAAGTAAACATTTTTAAATTCATTAACTTAATAACGAAAACAATAACGTATTATTACTAGTGATGGGAATAATCGAGATATTTTAATAATCGATTATTTTGTACCGAGATACTTTAGTAATCGATTTTTACATCGATTATTTTCACTACTACTTTTGGAATACAACGATAGGTACGGGAGGTAACAGGTGCATGGAAGAAGTATTTGATAGAAGGGGGATGGAGCAGGGAGGAAAGGGTTATGCTGGCGAGGGCGAGGTGTGGCTCAGGGGAGAGAGGAAGGAAGGTGTGGATAGCGGAAGAGAATGGGAAGTGTGTAATGTGTGAGCGGGGGAAGGATACGTGGAGTTATTTGGCGGAGGGGTTGAAGGAGGATTGGGTGGAAGTAAAAGGGAAATTCTGAATGATTTTTTAATTCACCTGCCACTTCGAAAAGCGACTACGCTCTTTTAAATAAGCCGGATTCGTCAATTAGCCTACGACACATCCATAATAAAGAAATAATTTTTACCTTAATTCCATGCTCATCCGTATCCGACGGTTGATGCTCCGGCGGAGAACAAACCAACTGACTCATCGCCAAACTAGTGACGTTGCATGATCTAGGCCCTATAGTCACTATTACATCGGTTTCATCACTGGCCATATTCAAATTTTCACCTTCGATTACCAAAGTATCACCTTTATACAGTTTAATATGATTGGGGAATTTGAAAAATTTTGGATCTTCCACGTACAGCAGTTGGGTGCGGAGATTAGCGAAATGTTTCTCCAAATTTCGTACAGCCTTTACGTTGTCCATAATGAAACCAATACGTAAAACCAACTGTACCTCTGGCATCTATGAAATAAATGGATATATAATTAATTAATAACTTGTATGCTGTTTATCTTCCTCTTCAGCTACTTCCTTTCAGCGTACAGTCAGACAGAATACAATTTATAGATATAATAAATTCTGCCAATTTAATGTTCATAGTATAGATTTCTAATTTTTTACAATTCTTTCAAATAAAACATTCTCTCAAAATTGTTAATTTTATTACATAAGTTTAACTTTGACTGAATATTCTAAGAATATTCTACTTTGGCTTCATATTATGGGAAATCTAGGAAAGATATTTAAATTTCAATTACAGCCAATCAAAGTTTATTAATTTTTGTGTAGATGCTATAAATTTTAGGTTGATTTGATAATCCGTTAAGTTTTTACTATTTTCTCAAAATAAACATTCTCCTAAAATTGTTGAATTTATTGCATAATTTCAACTTTGGCTTAATATTTTGGAAAAATGTGGTGTCATCATTTAATTTTCTGTAAAGCATATGCAACTGTAATTGATTTTAAGTACATTTTATGTTGATTGTATAAATCTTGAATTTTTATCGCACACGAATTTGTGTTTGTTTTAAATTTGAACAACACTATACTTTGTTAACGACAACAACAATATATAACACGACATTTATTGTATCATATATTTATCAAAATGAATGTTGACAATTATATAAAGTATTATTATAAATATTATACTGAGTCACTGATTTATTTTTTATTTTCCGTTTTGTTTTATAATAATTTGACAGATAAATGATGACAGATTGCGGTATTATGATTTGAATGTGTAACAAATAGGGCTTGTATCAAAACTCGAATTAGCGTGGTTTAAAAGCTACATTAAACACGGCTGTGTTTAAAACGACATTAAACATGCCCATGTTTAATGCACCCCATTTATGTTGCCCACAAAATTAAATATTGCAGATATTATAAGATTGTCGTGAACCAAAGTTTTTTACTTTGTTTATCCACTGTTTATTGCACTTAATTCTGTGACTATAGTTTCGACTATCTAGTAGTCATTCTTAAACCAAAGTTGGTTTGAGAATGACTACTAGATAGTCGAAACTAGTCACAGAATTAAGTGCAATAAACATTGATTAAACAAAGTACAAAAGTGTTTTATTTGCAAGTATATTTAAGATGTACCACAAAGTAAATGCCTACAACACAAAACAGTTAGTATAATTCTTTTTGACATTATGTTTTTTGGTGACAGTTATGATATGTTTTAACAGTTACGACATTTTTGAATATTTTTCGACAATTATTTAAAAATATTCGACTTTAATTTGCCTAAATATTTCCATAACATTCTACTTTTTCGACTTTCAATTGAAAATAACTCGAAAACTGTCGATGGCATATTTTTTGTTTTTCGCATATTCTAAAACAACAATGTCTTCTCAACATTCACACGAAATTTCATGAACATTTCTTAAAGAATTTGTTTTGCATGTTTAAAACTTTAATTTCCCTAAATATTTCTATTAAGTTTTAAGTTTTTCAATTGAAAATAACTCGAAAATTTAGTAACGTAAACAAAAAAATCTTAATAAGGTGGTATAAAATATAGTACAGATAATTTAAAACAATAAAAAATAAGTCATCTACAGCGTATGTCGGAGAAACGACAAACAAAGAGGACATGGGACGCAAAGAATCCTCAGAAGACAAGACCCGGCAGACCAAAAGAAACTTGAAACAATATCATTTCAAAGCATCTACAGAAAAAGGGATTGACTTTTAAGAAAGCAAAGGAAAGGGCAAGAAATAAAAAAGACTGGAGAAACATCGCGCACGGAAACACAGACTAAAGGATGAAACATATTCTACTGTTGTGCACTACTAAAAATAGACTTAAATTAATTGTAAAACTCTGATGGGTATAAAGGGTTTTTCGATAATATATATATATATATATATATATATATATATATATATATATATAGAAAAACATTTTAAACAAATTTAACGTTTAAAACATGTTTTGAACGAATTTAACATTTAAAACATGTTTAAAACAAAATCGTTTAAAGCCCGACTAAAAATAGACTTAAATTAATGGTAAAACTCTGATGGTATAAAGGGTTTTTCGATAATATATATATACATATATATAAAAAAACGTTTTAAACAAATTTAACGTTTAAAACATGTTTTGACCGAATTTAACATTTAAAACATGTTTAAAACAAAATCGTTTAAAGCCCGACTGATTTTGAACACGTTTAAAACACTGTTTTAAAATAAAGTGTTTTAAATATAACAACCCTGGTCAGACTGCTTGCTCCTGCGCTTTGTAGGGTGCAAGTGAAAAAAAAAATTAAATTAACTCACCGTAGCGTGTTTATGAACAGATCGTATAACTCTAGTATTAGCAGTTAAAAACTGTTGATTAACTGATGGACTTGGACATTCCATTTGATTGGCACTGAGCACCTTACATGTAGTTTTGTTAATGGGCACAGGATCATTGTAGGAATACACTTCCATCTCCGGTTTCTGAATGCTGTCTAAATTCGACCCATGTACAAAAATCATTCGTCCCCCCGAAGCAAAACTTTTCAACGGCTTGATTTCCATTACGGTCGGATCCTGAGTGTAATTAAAAGGGTTGCCCCCTAAAGTACGGTTAGCACCATCGATACTTAGCGTAATCTTCGCTATATTAGTCGGCTTAGCTGCTTTCGAAGTGATGCAAGTCAGACGTGAACTAGACGCTTGCGTTAAATTAACCTGACATACGTAATCGTCTAAATAAGCTGTCAATTCAGATCCGATGTTTAAATACTGTCCGGTGATAGCCAACTGGGTTCCACCCGATTGTGGACCAATGGAGGGGTACACGCTTGTAAGCCGGATGTCTTTGTAACTGAACTCGACTGACGATTCGGAATATCCAGCCTCGTTCCCTACTATTATAGGTGCAGTTGTTTCGACGGGTGACGGGCCTGTTATGCACTGGATTCTTACCGAGACTTCGTAATTGACTAGTTCGCAGGGGACGTTTCCTATGCGTATTTTGCCGCTAACATCTTTCCGCTTTAAGCCTAAGTTGCTGCCTTCTATTGTTACCAACGTACCACCTTCTATTGGGCCACTTAATGGTTTGATCTATAATTAAGAAAGAATTAATTGTAATAAAAATCTTTGTTGCCCTTCCTGAAAACCTCAAACACCCACAGGGGGGCATTATCGCCCACGTTGAGAACCTATGGTTTAGGTTTCCAAACTTTTTCCTTTCCTAGCCACATATACATAACCAAATGGGCCAAGATCCAAATAATTGTATAAGCATTTTTAAAAACATTAATAGAAAATTGTATTTTTATTAACTGTTACATAATGATAATAATTATTACAGTAATTTATTTAAAACTAACGGTCTATTTTGAACTTCACATCAAATCGGTGTATTATACGCGCATGAAGTAAAATTTCGAGTTTAGAAAAGCCTGAAAATTTGGATTTGGACCAAATCTAAATTTGCAAATAACTCAATAACTAATGGGAATACAGAAAAATTGTTGGAATAAAAGTTTTAGACACTTAAATTTTGGACAATTTTTCTATCTTCAAGTTTTTATGTAGCTATATTTTTTCTAAGAGAAAAACGACAGTTTGTTGAAAGATTCGTAAAAACTTATATTTCTTACAAAATCATGGAATAACTTTGAATTATTTATTGGAATTTGTGTGATTTTTGTCAAAATTGAAATTTGTATTTCGCAAAAGTTGGGAATAACTCAATAACTAATAGGAATACAGAAAAATTGTTAGAATGAAAGTTTTAGATAATAAAATTTTGTACAATTTTTCTATCTTCAAGTTTTTTCGACGCTATCTTTTCTCTTGGAGAAAAGCGACAGTTTGTTGAAAGATTCTTAAAAACTTCTATTTTTTACAGAATCATAGAATAACTTTAAACTATTTATTTGAATTTGTGTGTGTTTTTGAACTTCGGGATAAATCAGCGTTACACGCGCCTGGCGCATGAAGTAAAATTTCGAGTTTAGAAAAGCCTGAAAATTTGGTTTGGTCGCGTAGCGCTGCGCGACCAAACCAAATTTTAAGGCTTTTCTAAACTCGAAATTTTACTTCATGCTTAACCTGGGAATGAAAGACACGTTCGGCAACTGTCTACAGCTTATTTTGTCTATTATGAATACAAGAAGTAATACAATTATTAATATTAAGAAAAGAAATGAAATTTCTTAATAATTAATTTTTATAAAAATCTTAGAAATTCACCGAAAGCGTCAATTTTCGTGAATTTTCAAGATTTCCTTTTTATATTTTTAATTTGTTGGCGCTTTTTATGAATTTTCAAGATTTTTGTCCATTTTTAAAATAATGGACAAAAATCTTGAAAATTATAAAAAGCGTCAACAAATTAAAAATTTAAAAAGGTAATCTTGGAAATTCACGGAAATTAAAAAATATATAATAAACGTAAATTGTCAGAAAGTTGGGGGAAATCAAAATTAACAAACTTTTAAAAACTCGCTAAAATTATGAAAATGTCAAAATATTAAAATTCATGAAAAGCGTCAAAATATTAAAAGTTAACGAATGTCTAAGAAATTCAGGAAGTGTCAAAATTCTAAAGATTAAGAAAAATCTTGAAAATGAACGAAAACTGCCAAAATTTTTTTAAAAATTGTCGAAAATTCATAAAAAGTAAAAATATATTTAAAATTGAGGAAAATCTTACAAATTGAGGAAAATCTTACAACTTTAGGAAAACCTTGGAATTGTATAAAAAACGATATTTAGTAGTTTTTTATCGTCAAGTTATCAACTTCTATAAACTTTTTGAGGAAAAGCGGCAGAATTAAAAAATTATATTTGTCTTTTTATTTAGCCAATATTTTGCTGGAATTTTTGTTCAGCTTCTTCAGGGCAAGTTAAAAACGAAAAGCGTCAAGATTTTACCAATGAACTGAAAACTTGTTTTTTTTTGTGCATTTTTTAGATTTTCGTTAATTTTAAATATTCCAACACTTTTCATGATATTTCGTTAATTCTTAAAACCCTGGCAGTTTCTGCGATTCTCCAAATATTTATTAATTTTTAATATTTTAAAGATCATCGTGAAAGTTAAAGGTTTTTTTTATAAAAATTAAATATTTTCGTCAAAATGTTGACGATTTTTAAGAATTTCTTGAATTTTCGTTAGTATTAAAAATGTTGATAATTTTCATGAAATTTGGAGATTATTGAAATTAACAAATATTTGGGAAATTGACGAACATTGCTAAAAATTTTAACAGTTCTTAGCAATTTTTGTAAGTTTCCGAAAAATTTGCTAATTTTAAAAATGTTGAAGTTTTTCATACAATTTAAAGGTTTTCCTAAATGTGTAAGATTTACACAATTTTAAAAATATTGTTACTTTTTGTTCATGAATTTTCTTCAATTTAAAAAAAAAGTTGGCAGTTTTTATTCATATTTGTAATGTTTGTTTTATTTAATATTTAGGAAGGGAAGGTTTATTCAATAATGGATGTTCACAATTCTACGGCTCAACTGAAACTGCTTTATTTTATCCCGCCAGATGTTTAATTTAACATAAAAAACAATTCTTTTGTTCCGCGCTCGCGCGTAAAAATAATAGAAATAAATGTATATACAGTATGTGCAAATATCTCACAATATTCAAGAATTTTGTTAATCTTTAGAATTTTGACACTTAGTGAATTTCTAAGATATTCGTTAACTTTTAACATTCTGACGCTTTACATAAATTTTTAATATTTTGACGGCTTTCATAATTTTTCGAAATATGTGTTAATTTTGGTTTCCGCTATCTTTCCGACAATTTACTTTTATTATATATTTTTTTATTTTCGCAAATTTCCAAGATTTTCTTTTTAAATTTTTAATTTGACGCTTTTTATTAATTTTCAAGATTTTTGTCGATTTTTAAAATGTTGACGGTTTCAGTAAATTTCTAAGATTTTTATAAAAGTAAATGATTTGAATTATTAACAAATTATTAATATTCATAATTTTATTACTTCTTTTATTCATATCGCATATTTTGTTTTATATAAAACAGAAAAAGACAAAATAAGCCCTAGACAATTGCCGAACGTCTGTCTTCCACCCCCAGGTTTCGAGTTTAGAAAAGCCTTAAAATTTGGTTTGGTCGCGTAGCGCTACGCGACCAAACCAAATTTTCAGGCTTTTCTAAACTCGAAATTTTACTTCATGCGCCAGGCGCCTAAAACGCTGATTGATCCTGAAGTTCAAAAACACACACAAATTTTAATAAATAGTTCAAAGTTATTCCATGATTTTGTAAAAATTATAAGTGTTTAAGAATTTTCCAACAAACTGTAGTTTTACTCCAAAAAAAAGATAGAAACATTTTACAAAATTTGTTATCTAAAACTTTCATTCTAACAATTTTTCTGTATTACCATTAATTATTGAGTTATTCGCAACTTTTGTGAAATACAAAAAAAGGGAGCGTACTCGCGTAAATTCACATTTTTCAATTTTGACAACAATCGTTATAACTCAAAAATTATTCGAGCTACAGAAAAGTACAATACACGCATTTCGGCTATTTCGACGAGATCTACAAGATATGCGTATTTGTTTTTATCTACATCAAGAAGGCAGTGTTTATCAAAGTTATCAATATTATATATAAGAGTGTTTTCCACTCCCAGACTAAGCATGAAGTAAAATTTCGAGTTTAGAAAAGCCTTAAAATTTGGTTTGGTCGCGTAGCGTTACGCGACCAAACCAAATTTTCAGGCTTTTCTAAACTCGAAATTTTACTTCATGCGCCACGCGTGTAAAACGCTGATTTATCCCGAAGTTCAAAAACATACACAAATTGCGATAAATAGTTTTAAGAAGTTCTTTCATGATTTTGTAAAAATTATAGGTTTTACACTGTCGTTTTTCTCCAAGAAAAAAGATAGCTACGAAAAAACTTGAAGATACAAAAATTGTACAAAATGTTATTATCTAAAACTTTCATTCCAACAATTTTTCTGTATTCTTATTAGTTATTGAGTTATTCGCAACTTTTGCGCAATACAAGAAAAGCAAGCGCACTCGCGTAAATTCTCGACATTTTTTCAATTTTGACAAAAATCGTTTTTATACAGAGTGATCCATAAAGTATCTAAAAGAAAATGTCAATTGTTTTTTTCTAAATCAGGAAGGCGAGTGTTTATCAAAGTTATCAATATTATATATAAGAGTGTTTTCCACTCCCAGACTAAGCATGAAGTAAAATTTCGAGTTTAGAAAAGCCTGAAAATTTGGATTTGCCGGGGCGCGACTCGCTTTTCAGGCTTTTCTAAACTCGAAATTTTACTTCACGCGCCACGCTTATAAAACATTGACTTATTATATTTTTTTGTTTGTAAAAGGTAATTTTTGAAAATTTCATAACCGTCATTAAACTATTCCTGAAAATCTTATTTATCTTAGGTGAAGGTCTTTTAAAAATTTATTTGCAGTATTAAATAATAATAAATATTAAATCTAAAATACCTGGTATTGAAAAGTATCGATATTTTGAATATCGATAATTTCCATTACGATGCTTTACTGTATCTATACTTTGATAAACAATATAATCGATACACAATATCGATACTTTTATAAAATCGGAACATCCCTAGTTTATAGTGTCATCTTAACATATTGATTGGTTTAGGCTGTACGATTCGCGACGGGCAGACATTTTTCAAAAATGGTTTTGATCGACCCAGGAGGACCCAAAACGGATATTTCCACTAAAATTTTCGATTTGGAAATTATCACAAAAATAATACTTTCCCAGGCTAAAAGACCCCAGGGTCGATAGCCAATTTACAAAATTTAAATTTATTTTATAAATTATTATTTATAAAATAGAATAGTTTATAATAAGTAATTACTACTTATTATAAACTATTCTATTTTACTATGTATTTTGTAAATAAAGATGTTATATATAATATTTTCCCTCTATATTATACACAGGGAAAGTAGAAAAGTGCGATAAGAGTTGGAAAAGAAAAACACTTACCATATCAATTCGAGGTTTTGGACATTCAACGTGGGGTGTCAATTGGCAGATTTCACTATAGCTGCACGTGTTCCCACACCAAGTACACTGATATTTCGAGTTTCGAGTGACGCAAAGCGAACAATCAGCGTGTTCACGGTGAGATCCCAATATATCACATTTGTATAGCACCACGTTCATAGAATCTATATGATGATTTCTATTCCAGACTACCCTTACACTCGCCTCATATTCACCAGTATTAGCTTCATAAGAATACTAAAAATAAATTGATAAGATAATTATAAGACAAAATAAAACTCGAAACTTCATAAGAATAGTGATATAATTTTCTTTGGCTACTTCTCTTTGCCCTTTGTAGAGCATCTGAGTAACATGATTCTTAAAGCCAAATGTATCACAAGAAATAAAAACGACTGAATTTTGGGAGGCTATATTGTTGACAGAGTTAGGCGGTACTCGAGTACAAGTACTCAAAATTTGTACTCAGGGTACTTTACATGGTCCACGAGTACTTTCTTTGCCAAGTACTTGTACTCGACGCATTTTAAATCCGCAAAATAACCTCGAGCACATTTGGATGCACCTACTTAAGTTTTTTTTTCACTATAACTGACAAAAAAAACGAGTTATATCACTCAAAATCTTTGTTTTGACAACTCTCTCAATTTTAAACACAATAAAAACTACACTGAAATCCATACAAAGTTCATCTTTGAAGTTTCACTCTAACTGTGAAAACAAACAAGCTACTAGCGATTACAACTTTATGTAGGCATCAGTGTCATTATTGTCACAAAACAAATGAAAACTATACCAAATTCCGCACACTGTTTGTCTTTGAAATTTCACCCTCACCGTCTTAACACAAGCCATGCGCCCGAAATTTCAAAAATACAATGTGGATAGTACGTTAAAAAGTGATGAAACTTCAAGTTACGTTGTTTAGGTTAGGTTAGGTAGGTTAGATTTCGGTTTGTCGAGTTAGGTTAGATTTCGGTTTGTCAAGTTAGGTTAGATTTCGGTTTGTCAAGTTAGGTTAGATTTCGGTTTGTCAAGTTAGGTTAGATTTCGGTTTGTCAAAATAGGTTAAGTCTGATATCACTCAAATAAGGTTAGGTTTCGCCTTGTCAAGTTACTTTAGATGTCACTCTGTCAAATGAGGTTAGGTTACTTAATAAAAACGCAGTTATATTCCTTTCTTCACTTCTACTATAAAAGTGAAGAATTTTAATTAAGTGACTTAAAATCTACACGTAACTCAAATAACTAAATTAATGAGGTTAGGTTAGATATCACTCTGTGGACGAAATGTCGTCTTATGTCAACTGGCACTATAGTTCAAATGTCCGTTAATGCCTACGGCAACTGTACTTAATAACTTAACCTAACATTACCTAACTGTCAAAACACAAGCAATGCGCTCGAAATGGTAAAAAGTGACATACAATGTCGATAATAGGTTAGGTTAAGTTAGATTTCGGTTTATCAAGTTAGTTTATCACTGAAATAAGGTTAGGTTAGTAATCACTCTGTGGACTACGTTACGTTACGTTACGTTATTTAGGTAAGGTTAGGTTAGATTTCGGTTTGTCAAGTTAGGTGAAGTCTGATATCACTCAAATAAGGTTAGATTAGAAATCACTCTGTGGACTAAATGTCGGCTCACGCTAACTTATGTCAACTGTGAATGTAGTTCAAATGTCGGTTAATGCCTATGTCAACTGTCATTAATAACCTAACCTAACTGTCAAATCACAAGCAATGCGCTCGAAATGTCATCAAGTGACATACAATGTGGATAGTACGTTAAAAAGTGATGAAACTTTAAGAGTCCCGTTATTTAGGTCGGGTCGTTTTGTCAAGTTAGGTTAGGTTAGAAATCACTCTGTTAAATGAGGTTAGGTTAAATATCACTCTGTTAAATGAGGTTAGGTTAGATATCGCTCTGTGGACTAAATGTCGGCTCACGCCAACTTATGTCAACTGTCACTGTAGTTCAAATGTCGGTTAATGCCTATGTCAACTGTCATTAATAACCTAACCTACATTTACTGTCAAAACACAAGCAATGCGCTCAAAATGTTAAAAAGTAACATACAATGTGGATTATATGATTATAAGTGATGAGTTACGTTATTTAGGTTGGGTTAGGTTAGATTTCGCTTTGTTAGGTTAGGTTAGATATTATTCTGTCAAATGAGGTTAGGTTAGATATCACTCTGTGGACTAAATGTCTTCATGCCAACTTATGTCAACTGTCACTATAGTTCAAATGTCCGTTAATGCCTGTATGTTTTTGAGTTTACGTGAAGTGATTATTACACTAATAAAGACTGTTATTCCTTACTTCACTTTTTTTATCGTTAGATGTACATTTCGAGACACAAAGTGCTCATTATCAATAACAAACTGAATTCTTACAACTATTTGCGCGGTATATATATATATATATATATATATATATATATATATATATATATATATATATATATATATATATATATATATATATATATATATATATATATATATATATATAAAGGGATGATTTTTCGAGCAATTAACATACCAATATCTAAAGAAAATAGAGAAAAGAAATTTAGTTTAATCAGGAAAATAGGCATTTCATTAAACTGCAAAAAGGACACAATCAATAAACTAATTAACAGACACATTAGAAATCACAAAATAAAACTAAGTACCACCCTAATCAAGTCGGAAGAAACCGCCCCAAAAAAGTTTGCTAGATTTATTTACCATTCATCAATTTGTATGAGAATTGGTAGTTTATTGAATAAATTCAGCATTTCTCCTGCTTTTTATGTCAATACAAAATTAAAAAGTTTACTTGGCAACACTTTTGCAAAAACAAACCATCTAGAACAATCCGGAATTTATTCAATAAACTGCAACAATTGCAATAAAATATACGTGGGTCAAACATAACGCAATATATTAAAAAGATTCAAAGAACACCAATATTACTTTAAAATTCAAAACCCCGACAAATCAGCGGTCGCACACCATTCACTAGAAACAGGACACACATTTTCGGTTAACAATATTAAACTTTTAAAGCAGCCAGGTCACCGTAGATTAAATATGCTTGAATCAATCGAAATGTACAAAAATAAAAATGTTTTGCTAAATTTTGACCTTAGTCCCTTAGATAATCCATTATTAGATTTATTACCAAAAAAGTACCCCACAGAGAATGTAATCCCACCGAAAACCATGCCGAACCCTTAGCCCCCCTAACACCTAGCTAATTACTTATTGGTTTTCCCAAATCCATTTAGATATATATATATATATATATATATATATATATATACCGCGCAAATAGTTGTAAGAATTCAGTTTGTTATTGATAATATGCACTTTGTGTCTCGAAATGTACATCTAACGATAAAAATAAAAAGTAAAGTAAGGAATAACAGTCCGTTAATGCCTATGTCAACTGTCATTAATAACTTAACATAACCTTACCTAACTGTCAACACACAAGCAATGCGCTCGAAATGTCACAAAGTGACATATAATGTTTATAATATGTTAAAAAGTGATAACACTTCAAGAGCTACGCTACTCAGGTTAGGTTAGGTATCACTCCGTGGACTAAATGTCGGCTCATGCTAACGTATGCCAACTGTCACTATAGTTCAAATGTCCGTTAATGCCTATGTCAACTGTCATTGTATCAACTGTCATTATAGTTCAAATGTAGATTAACGCCGACTTATGTAAATGTAGTTCAAATATGGGCTAACGCTCATCCACATATAGGTTAACTGTCATTATAGTCCAAATGGCGGATAACGCCGACTTGTCTTGTTGTCAATTTATATCATATGTCGTTCTAGAATTATGTCTTTTGTCAAAAAAAAAGTCAAAAATAATGGAAAATGTGGAAACCTGCGACCCCTGGATTAGGAGGCAGGACCTCTACCCACTACCCCACCGGATTCGCCAAAAAATCTCTTAAAATGTGCAAAGTAATCTAACATTTTATTAATGTCAAATGTGTCAGAAATGGCGTTAAATGTCGAATGTGTCAAAAGTGTAAATTACATATGTCAAAAAGAGATGACAAGTCAAAAGATTAGTTGATGGTTGCATACGTTAGATATACAACTGTCAACTTAGGTTAGATGACAGTTAGTGAAGTTGAGTTATAGGTTAGATGAGTCGATAGTTGCATATGTTAGATATGCAACTGTCAACTAATCTATTTTTGTGTGGTATACATACGTCGATTATCTCTGTAAATTTTCAGACGTTCGTTGTTTTTTATAAGCTTTTAATTCAAGGTTTCTAGTGAGTGTTTTTACTCCCAGACTAAGCATAAAGTAAACTTTCGAGTTTAGAAAAGACTGCAAAATTTGGTTTGGTCGAAAAACGAAAAAAATGATGGAAAATGTGGAAAGTAACATAAAATGTATAAAAAAATCTCCTAAAATTCGGCAACGCTAGGACCCAAAGTACCCTTTACAATTCTTTGGTTCGTCCGCACCTCGAGTATTGTTTGAGCGTTTGGTCACCTTACACGGCGGTCAACAAACATAAGATAGAGCAAGTACAGGAAACATTTATAAGGTTCATTTCATTTAAGTTTAATCTAACTGGTAGCTATACCGAAATTCTTTCTGCGCTTGATTCTGCGACGCTTGATGTAAGACGTCTCAACGCAGACGTTATCTTGGTCTACAAACTCTTTAATGGCCTTATAGACTGCCCTGACTTGCTCGCTCTTCTAGGGATCTACGTACCCCCTCGAACGTTACGAGAAAGTGCAGTTTTCTATGTTCTCTTCAGGAAGACGGACTACGCACAGAACTCTGCAGCCACGCGAGTGCTAAGACACGCGAATACGATAGGCAGTCATTTTGACTTTTTTGCAAACAGCCTTAGACCATTACGATACAGGCTCACACTTTTATAGAAATGACATATGTATGTGTATATATATCTGTCTATTTTGTTGTTTTAAATGTATGTGTTTTTATATTTTATTGTTCATATTTTAATATAATTGATGTAATATTTTATGGTAGACCACCGGTAAATAAATAAAATAAAATAAAATGTACAAAGTAATCTAACAATTTTTAAATTCTTCACTACCTCACATTTTTTTAATGTCAAATGTGTCAAAAATGGCGTTAAATGTCGTGTGTGTTAAAAGTGTGAATTAAATATGTCAATATGATGGTTGCATATGTTAGATATGCAACTGTCAACTAATCTAACCTATAGCCCAACTACACTAACTTTAATCTAACCAAACCAAACAATTTTAATATAATTGATGTAATATTTTATGGTAGACCACCGGTAAATAAATAAATAAATAAAATAAAATAAAATGTACAAAGAAATCTAACAATTTTTAAATTCTTCACTACCTCACATTTTTTTAATGTCAAATGTGTCAAAAATGGCGTTAAATGTCGTGTGTGTTAAAAGTGTGAATTAAATATGTCAATATGATGGTTGCATATGTTAGATATGCAACTGTCAACTAATCTAACCTATAGCCCAACTACACTAACTTTAATCTAACCAAACCAAACATACAGGATTATTTTTTGTGGTATACATATCTCGATATTCTCTGAACATTTTCAGACGTTCGTTGTTTTTTATAAACTTTTAATTTGAAGCTTCTAGCGAGTGTTTGGTTTGGTCGAAAAACGTGGAAAATGTGGAAAGTGACATAAAATGTACAAAAAAATCTCTTAAAATCCCTTAAATGTCGTTGTTTTATTTTAAATACTATTATGGAGATCAACATGTATCCGCTTTATCAATTAAATAAATAAAGTTAAAGGCTCTCAATTAAGCTGTTTTTATTTCAAGTGTAAATACGGAGTTTCACGTGTAATAAAATACGACAAAATACATATATAATGAAAGTTAACTTACAATTTGCTTTTCACAGACGATGAATCGATTCGAGTCCACTCTAGCAGGTACCAACATTTTAGCGCCCTCTATATTTGTAATACACTGAAACCCAGTGTGTCCTGCCTGTGGATGAGGCAAATTTTCCACTTCGAAGACCATCTCCTTAGGAACATTATTTGGCAACAAAATAATATCTTTCTTTTTAAACCTCGGACAAAAATTTACACCGTGATTTTGAAGCCTTGCTTGATTCTGTAAGGGTAGAAATTAAGGCTGGGATTTAAGTACGAATAATTCAAATAGTCGAATAATCATTAAATTATTCGTATATTTAAATATCACGATCTACGAATAATTAAAATATTTGAATAAATCGTTTACATGGTAATATGAATGATCATTCAAATGGTTATACAGGGCATTTTTCTTTTAAGTATACATATGCATAGGCTTTTTTCAAAATGGTTCAATTTGAATCTTTAAACGAGTGTTTTCCACTCCCTGACTAAGCATAAAATAACATTTCGAGTTTAGAAAAGCCTGAAAATATTCGAGGTTTTCTAAACTCGAAACGTTACGCGTATGAAATTTAAATAGACTTGTTATTTGTAATAATAAAAAGATATAGTCGAAAAATGACAGTGTTAATTAAAATACGGCAAGTATTCTTGAAAACTTGAATTTAGCATTTAAACTTGTAATATAAATAGTTTTCGGAAAATAACTTTTATTAGTTTGAAACAATAATAAAAAAAATAATAATAAAAAAATAATAAAACCTGAATACTTATGTATTTATGTTTAAAATAAAACAACGCAGTTGGGAGGGTTTCACTTTTATTGTTGAACACTGCAACATGTTTCACCACACAGTGGCTTCATCAGGCAGATGAAATAATATTTCATCTGCCTGATGAAGCCACTGTGTGGTGAAACATGTTGCAGTGTTCAACAATAAAAGTGAAACCCTCCCAACTGCGTTGTTTTATTTCAAATAGTATTATGGAGTTTCATCATGTATCCGCCTCATCAATTAAATATTTATGTTTACCTAGTAAACTATTATAATTAATGGATTAGTATTTGAAAAAGACTGCATTTGTAAGTGACATTGAATATTTTTAAAAGAACGCGCGGCCGCGCGATCATCTTCCAGCCGAACTAGCTTATATCTGCGCACAATAGATGTTTTGAGGTAACTCGCGACATAAATATTTTTTTCTCAAAAAGTTGGTTCGATACGATTTGGTAGTAATTATAGGTTGGATAAGTTTGAATTTAGTTTTTCCGGGTCTCGCAAAGTTTAAATTTATATTTAAAAATTATGATAATTGAAAAAATGATAATTCATTAACTAATCAAGATATTAATTTGGTTTTTCATGTGTCTAAAGCACAGATCATTTTTTTTTACATAAAAAACAGTAGATAAATATTTCGAGCAGCTAAGAAAATATATCAATTTAACTGTGCATCGATTTTCGTTATAAAGTCACATCTGAAAATTGACAATGTTTATGAATTAATTACTCGTTAACTATACACACTATTTTGTTGAAAATCTATACTTCGGGGTTCTGAAGTATGAGGAACATGATGCAGTAGCTAGTTTTTTTAAACATTTAATGTTAAGAATTACTTCCCCGCGCACACCCGTGGCCGCGCTGCCTTCAATCGGCCGCGCTGTGCGGCGCCGAGATAAACCCAATAATATCAGTTAAACGAGCGAATACCGTTTTAAAGGAATTGACTTGTATAATTTAAGCAAAGATGATAGGTTTATTCGAAAAATATGTGTCTATAAAAAATGGAGCAAATATATACAAATTTAACTATAATTCAAAATGTTTTATTATATTTATTTTTAAATTATCAAATAATTTTGCCTTTCAGTAGTAAAGCTGTTCCAAATAAAACTTCGGTGGCTTGAATTCAGCTTGCAAATATTCTGTGATTTGTCTAATAGGTAGAGAACAAACAGTAGCTGATAAAATGACGCGTCGAGTCGTACAAAATACCAATAAAGGCTGGCGCAGCGCGTTCGTTTCTGCAAGTCGTGAAGAATTGTTTCCGGCGAATTCAGACCACATGTACAAAGCTGAGTTGAATTTGTGCGCGGATTTGAGCGAACGCATTAGTCATCCGATTCGGGCGGATTGAGATTCAGATCGCTTGTGCAAAGCGGACTTGAAGTTGTGCGCGGATTCGAGCGAACGCATTAGTCATCCGATTCGGGCGGATCCAGATTCAGATCGCACGTACAATGCGGAGTTAGGGCGCTCTTATATGGACGCTTTGAACGCGAGGCGGAACGGGAGCGGGCGCAAGCGTTTGCGTTTTAACACATTGGTTTATATGAGAGTTCCTAGACGGACGGGTGCGAGGCGGAGAAAACGCCAGCACCCGTCCGTCTAGGACACATATGGGCAACCCCCGGCCCGCAGGCCGGATCCGGCCCGTTGTATGATATGATCCGGCCCGCGAGACATTTTGAAAAAACCCAATTAAAAAAATATTACATTAGGTACTTATACTCACGGGAGTGACAGTGAGGCTCACTCTTTGATAATCGCCGCCACTCGACTTGCTCGATCAACTTCTTTGAGGTTAGCCGCCTCACGGGCGACACATCAAAAGATTTATTGCTTCTCAATTATTCTAAACTAGTTTATTCCAGATTATTCGTTTTATATTTTGCCTATATAAGCGGGTTCGGGCCATCCCCGAACGTTAGTAGTTTGTGTGCATCTTGAGTGGTTACTAACTATAGTTTGTTATTAAGTTTATTGAACGAAAAGTAAACAGAAATGATGTCTGGTGGAAAGAAACGAAAAGTAAATAAAAATGATGTCTGGTGGAAAGAAACGAAAAGTAGATACAGAGGGTCGCAGTTTTCAAGAAAAATGGACTGAAGAATTCTTTTTTATCTTGCACAATGGTAAGCCTATTTGTTTGCTGTGTAATGAATCCATTTCAGTAATGAAAGAATTCAATATAAAGAGGCATTACTCAACTAAGCATGCTACGCTGCACTCACTGACAGGACAATTAAGAACAGACAAAATCCAGAAGCTTACCGCAAATTTGGAAAAACAGCAACAAATGTTTCATAAACAAAGAACTCAACTTGATAATGTTGTGAAAGCTAGTTTTATAGTTAGCTCAAAATTGGCAAAGGCATTAAAACCATTTGCGAGTTCACTGTTACTGAGGAATTGCTTGCTTTACAGCCGCTAAAAGGAACCACTACAGAAGAGGATATTTTTATTGAAGTTCAAAAGGTATTCACAAGTTTTGGCTTGCCATGGTCAAAATTAATTGGAGTATGCACTGATGGTGCACCTTCTATGGTCGGCTTACGTGAAGGTTTCATCGGAATTTTGAATGAAAAAGCAACAGAATTAAATGTGCAAAAAGATGATTTAATAGTCCTTCATTGCATTATCCACCAACAGGACTTGTGTTCTAAGTCCATTCGACTCCAGAATGTTATGAATGTGGTAGTAACACCATCAACTTTATTCGATCCCGAGGGATTAACCATCGTCAGTTCAAGGCGTTTTTGGGTGAAATATCAGCTGAATATAACGACGTAACATATTATTGTGAAGTCAGATGGCTGAGCAAAGGAAAAATGTTGAAACGGTTTTACGAGCTTAGAAATGAGATAGCAGACTTTATGAAAATAAAAGATAAACCACTATCTGAATTAAGTGACCCAAAATGGATATGTGACTTAGTATTTCTGGTCGATCTTACAGGCTATTTGAATGATTTAAATTTGAAACTTCAAAAACAAGGACAGTTAGTAAATGATTTGTACAGCCATTTAAAAGCGTTTCAGATCAAACTACGCTTGTGGGAGTCACAGATGCTGTCTGGTAACAGTTACCATTTCAACACGCTCTCTGCGTATGAAAATATTGCTTATGCTCAATATGCTGAAGAACTCAAGTTACTGTCGGAACAATTTTCGAACAGATTTTGCGATTTCAAAAACATGGAAGACTGTTTCAGTTTATTTGCTACTCCTACAACATATATTGTACAAAATTCTCCAATACACTTACAAATGGAGTTGATCGAGATTCAAGAAAACTCACTCCTAAAATCCAAATTTGAAGACGTAGAGTTGTTCTACAAAAAATACCTAGAAGAAGACAATTTTCCGCAGCTTAGAAAATTCGCAAAAAGATTGATTTGTGCGCTTGGCAGTACTTATAAATGCGAACAGTTATTTTCATTTATGAAAGTTAATAAATCAACACATCGTACAAGACTGACTGACGATAATTTGAAAAATTCTTTACGTCTTTGTGTCAGTGGAATTAATCCAAATATCGATGGATTAGTTTCCCAAATTCAAGCTCAAGTGTCTCATTGATTTCGGTGTATTTAACTTTCGTAGTTTGTAACAATTGAAAATTTAACGATTCAATTATAATGTACCATTTTTTTTAATTTCATTTTGTTATTTTAATAAATTGTACTATTATAACATTGTCGTATTATTTCATGTCTAATATCTATCGCAAAAAATATTATCACTACTTTAAAATGCACTAAGTACTTTTAAACGCGGCCCGCGAACGTATTTGCACGCTAAAGTTTGGCCCTCAACATGTCAAAGGTTGCCCATACCTGGTCTAGGAGCTCTCATATAAACCAATGTGTTAAAACGCAAACGCTTGCGCCCGCTCCCGTTCCGCCTCGCGTTCAAAACGTCCATATAAGAGCACCCTTAAAGTTCGAGCGAACGAATTAGTCATCCAATTCGGGCAAATTCAGACCGCATGTATAAATCTGAATCGGGAATATAATTTCGCTCGACCAAAATCGTTCGGTCGGTCGTCTCGAGTGAATGAATCATTAACGAATCAATTCTTCTTGAAATACGGAATCAGTTCATTCAAATCACCGTACAGAATCGTTCTTTTCGAACGAATCATTCACAAACGACCCATATGTAATTTGAATACGTTTTTGAATGAATATTCAAATACTTGAATTTAACAAATTCCTAGCATTAGTAGAAATGATCAATACAAATGTGAATACATGTATTTAATGTGAGTTCTTACATTTTCACCACTGATAACTGTCCTCTGACACGTAGATGTATTATGCGTGCACTTGTTCTCGTACACACACCAATTACAAGCCCATTGCGACGTGACGCAGTCCATACAGGTAATATGCTTTGAGCAGTCGTAGTAAGCAAAGTTTCTCGAGACGAAATCTTTATTTGTTTCCGAAGAGCGGACACTCAGAGGCACCAGCACGTGGTCTTGTTTCGGTGAAATCGGCGGTCTTGAATTGATGTCCGGCGTTGGACAGGATAGCCCGTACTCGGCGACGACGGCGTCTATGGGCTCTGCATCGCCAAATACGCATTTGTATTTGGCCCCGTACGGCAGTTCTGGCAGTGTACGGATAGTTAGACGCACGGTGGTCATTTGGTTAGATGGAATGCGATCAGGGAGGACTTGTTCGAAATCTATGCACTGCTGCCCGGTGCCTAAAGAAAGCCAGCGGGGCGAACTGTGCGAGGCTTTCTGGCAAGCACTTCTCAGGGTACATCTAGAAAAATATATAAAAATGTTCGATGATATAAAATCGATGTATTCACAATATTCTAATATAATCAATAATTATAAAAAAAAAAAACGTATTCCGTATCACTTCTGTATTTTCAAAATATGTTAAAGATGTGATGATTCAAATATTAAGGATATGAAAGTGTCTCAAAGTAAAGTTATTTTACTTTTGTTATTATGATTTATAAAACATTTACAAAAAAATAATTTTTGCATATTTTCGCTGTACCTCGGTAAATATTGATCCATCACATCTCAGCAGTACATAATTTCAAATTAACATTAAATCACTGTTCTATACGCGTGGCCATGGGCGCCGGCAGAAATTTTTTCAGGGGGGGGGGGTCAAAATATAATGATAATAATAATATACAATGGCGCAGAAAAATGGGGGATGAGGGGGGACTTAAAAAATATCGAGAATATCGAAACAAATAGATATTTATTTATTTCATTATTGCAATTGAGGCGTTGATTTTTTAAACAGCATATTTCCAAAATTCTAAAAATCAACATTTTAGCGGCATCTGGTAGAGTATGTTGCAAGCTATCCGATAATGAAAGTAGTTCATTTAAAAACCACACATGCACAAAGTTACACCGCTTTAAATTCTAGCTGGTTCGGCAAAATCAGCATAAGTTCACATCATTTCTGAAAAGGTGCAGCAATGGATATGGACAGCCAGAAGTAGAGAACAAAGATAACAGCAGTTCAAACGATTAGTCACTTAACACTATCAGTTATCTATGATAAGTAATAAAAATTATTGTTTAAATAGAAGTTGTAACGGTTACGAAGTTAAAAAGTTTTTCTCATTTTCTCAAAAGGTCATTTTTGGACAAATGCTGTTTATGAAATCAACGCCTCAATTCTTAGGGCTCTGTTCAAAGCGACATTAGAACAATAGGAACTGTCATCTTGAACTCAAGTTCAAAGATAAACCAGTTCAACGTGTTCTGGTGCAACTAAGCCTTACAGTTATAAAATAAAATGAAATTTTTAAAAAATAATAAAACTTATGAAAATTTCACAGGAGTCGACAAATGTGGTAAAATTGAATGATTTTTTTGTAAATTTTTTGTAAATTCGTGAATATGTTCGCGAAAGCAATAATCCGACACATTTTGACAGTTAAAAACCATCGAAAAGTGTTAATTATTGAGATGATCGAAAACATTGACGAAATTGATTAATATTGAAAAGTGATAATTTTCAATCAACATTTACAAAATAATCAGATTCATTCGTTGTTTTTTAAACGTTTAAATTGAAGCTTTAAACGAGTGTTTTCTACTCCCAGAATAAGCATGAAGTAAAATTCAAGTTTAGAAAAGCCTGAAAATTTGGTATGGTCGCGTAGCGCGAAGCGCGGAGCGACCAAACCAAATTTTTAGGCTTTTCTAAACTCGAAATTTCACTTCATGCGCCACGCGTATTCAACACTGATTTGATGTAAAGTTCAGATTTTACGTCTTTAGCATACTGCTTTAGTAGTATATTTTAAACTTCACTTGAAATCAGAGTTTTATACGCGTGGCGCATGAAGTAAAATTTCGAGTTTAGAAAAGCCTGAAAATTTGGTTTGGTTGCTCCGCGCTTCGCGCTACGCGACCAAACCAAATTTTCAGGCTTTTCTAAACTCGAAATTTTACTTCATGCTTAATCTAGGAGTGGAAAACACTAGTTTAAAGCTTTAAATTGAACTCTAAAACAACGGATATCTAAGATTTACAGCATATACGCTGTAATTGGAATATGTATACTTAAAAGAAAAACTCCCTATATTAATAATTGAAATCCTGTTAAAGTTTAATGTTTGATTTTTTTTAATTTTTACAAGAGTAATATAAATTATGGTGATTTTCATGAAATCCAATTCTATACAACCCAATTTATTTATTTCCAAATAGAAGTAATCATACTATCATGAGTGAGTCAAGTTTAGTCAATATAACTATACAAACATATAGCAGAAAATAGTAAATAGACAGACTGACAAATATACAACAAAGACAAATAATTAATAATTTAGAAATATTTGTTTTTTTGTCTATTTTGTTGATTTCTTCAATTATCAATATTTTTTCAATGATCAACTGCTTTGTTAATGTAACTTGATTTGTTCTATTCTATTCTATAATTTTTCTGACTCATGATTTTTATCGTTTTTGTAGGATTCCTTATTCCAAGTTTTTCATCAGTTTTCGAAGATTTCACTTAAATATTTATATTTTAACCAATGTCTGTGATTTTTATAAGTTTTCTTGAATTTTTTAGGGATTTCATTATGAATATACTGTGTGAATATATAACTAATAATTAAATGATTGTAAAGAGTTATGTTGTATATACATTAAATACTGAATGTGAGGTGATTTTTTTTACGCCCCCGTTAAAAATTGTGATGAGATTAGGGTGGGAGAGGGAGAGGAGAAGAATGATGTAAAAAATGGGGTAGTTGACATACATCTATTTTGTATTGTATTGTATTTATTTAGAGATGTGGTTTAGTTTTGATGCCAATAGAGGCTTATTTTTTTTATTGAATGTGTGAAATATAAAACCGAATATAGATTCTCTTAAATATTCAAATAGAATAGTCGATATTAATTTTAATTCGTTTTTATATTTTGTATTCTGAAAACAATTGGTAAATTTAATTTCACTTTATACTAAATATGTGCATGAAATCTATAATAAAATCAACTTTGAATATAACTTGTAGATAAACTGTAGGTTTCCGATAAAAACGGATTTCAGATTCGTCATTTTCAAGCACAAATACAAGTAGTTCCTTAAAAATAGTCAACGTAGTCCGGTGTTTACGATATGCAATCAAGCCATGCGCAAATGATCGTGAGGCTTGACTGCATATTGTGGACACCTGGACTCGAAGGTTTTATTTGAATGTATTTAATACTTTTAGGTCCTCACATTACTGTTTTTCGATTGGGACGAACGAGTCAAGATTAGTGCTGAAAATTTGAAAATTAAATGTCTTGAAAAAATCAGGTCACCTTAGTTTAACTCGCGTTTTATTCAGGTATATTTAATTCAATTCAACTATTCCCAAATAGAATGATACATTTTTAATTTAGTTCTCATTAATCACTTGATGAAACATGTTTACAATATTGATAATTAAATAAACTCCTTGAGAATGACGATAAGTCGAAACTAGTCGGAGAGAATAAAAAATAGTAGTGAAACAAACCAAGTGACTTTTATTTAATTAACAATAGAATGATACATTTATGGATGAGTCAACTTTAGTTTAGTATTTTATAGTTATAGAAATGTTTAGCGAAATATTGAAAAGTAGTAAATAAACGTAATCACAAATCACAAACATAAATATGTAGAAACAATTAACATTTAACAAAAATTGAATCAGTTAAAATAAGGTTACACAGAGGATGTGTAGATAGATAGATAGATGTGTGTGTTTTTGAACTTTACACTAAATCAGTGTTTTATACGCGTGGCGCATGAAGTAAAATTTCGAGTTTAGGAAAGCCTGAAAATTTGGATTTACCGGGGCGCGACTGGCTTCGCTCGCGCACCCCGGCAAATCCAAATTTTTAGGCTTTTCTAAACTCGAAATTTTACCTTATGCTTAACTAAAAAGTGGAAATACTTGTTATAGAGCGTCTAACAAGTATTTCCACTCTTTGGTTAAGCATGAAGTAAAATTGACCGCTATTAAAAAAAGCAATGAGTGTTTGCAATTGTATAGAACATCAAATGTGAGTCAATGTTAATAAATTTGAATGGTATTGAAAGTTCAAGTGATGACAATTTGAAAACTTGTTGACATATTTTTATAGAATTGTGTGTGAATATTAATCAAATATTGCTCTTCCAAAATATGTAAAAATCAAAATATACCCTAATAATAGTTTTTGAGTTATTTTCAGTTAATCGTCAATCGAGAGACAATTATAATAAATTTGAGTAATATACAAATTTTAAGAGATCATAACTTGGAAATTATTTGATATTTTTTCTAAAATTCTGTGTGAACATTAATCAAATATTGTTCTTTCAAAATATGTAAAAATCAAAATATACCCCATTACGTTTTTGAGATATTTCTACTTGAACGTCAAACGGGAGCCAATTTTGATAAATTCGAGTGATATTAAAATTTCGAGAGATCATAACTTGGACACTATTTAAGATATCTGTATAAAACTGAATGTGCATATCACTCAATTATTGTTCTTCTAAAATATTTAAAAATCAAAATATACCTTATCGATAGTTTTTGAGTTATATTTACTTGAACGTGAAACGGGCGGCTATTTTGATTATTTTGAGTGATATCAAAATTTCAAGAGTTCATAACTTGGATATTATTTCAGATATTTTAATAAAACTTGGTGTGCATGTCACTCAATTATTAATCTTTTAAAATATGTGAAAATCAAAGTATACCCCAATAATAGTTTTTGAGTTATTTTCACTTGATCACAATACGGGAGTAAATTTTGATTATTTTGAGTGATACAGAAGTTTCAAGAGTTCATAACTTGCATACTATTTGAGATATCTTTATTAAACTTGGTGTGCATATCAGTCAATTATTGGTCTTTAAAAATATGTAAAAATCAAAATATACCCCAATAATAGTTTTTGTGTTATTTTTACTTGATCGCGAAACGGGAGTAAATTTTGAGTGATATAGAAATTTCAAGAGTTCATAACTTGGATATTATTTAAGATGTTTTAATAAAACTTGGTGTGCATATCACTCAATTACTGGCTTTCAAAATATGTGAAAATCAAAATATTCCCCAATAATAGTTTTTCAGTTATATTCACTTCAACGTGAAACGGGAGGCAATGTTGATTATTTTGAGTGATAAAAAAAATTCATATCTTGGATACTATTTGAGATATCTTCAAAAAACTAGGTGTGCATATCACTCAATTATTGCTCTTTCAAAATATGTGAAAATCAAAATACACCTCAGTAGTAGCTTTTGAGTTATTTTCACTTAAACTTGAAAAGTTTTCGTGAATTTTCTAGGATTTCATTACCTTAAAAAATGTTCAACCAATTTTATTTATTTAGTGTATTTTAATAATTATCGGACAATTATTCGAATATCTTTAACTCAATTAATTAATTAATTTGATAAATAATGCAATATTCAGGGAATTTAAAGACATTCCTTGTTTTCGTAGAACCTTTCAATTTGAAGCTTTTAACGAGTGTTTCCAATCCTAGATTAAGTATGAAGTAAAATTTCGAGTTTAGAAAAGCCTGAAAATTTGGATTGGTCGCGTAGTGACGTATTTAAACTAGGCTTTTCTAAACTCGAAATTTTACTTCATGCGCCAGGCGTATAAACACTGAAATATTTTGAAGTTCAAAATATACTACTTAGGTTTGATTTCATGTTGATTAATGTTGCAAATGTTTATATGGGATATGTAAAACTATACTTGAATTTAAAAAAAAGCAGTATATGGTTCCTAATTTAATATTTATAAAAATATAATAAATGGTACAGTTTTTCTCACTTTGGTTATTTTCAACAAATTGCTTAACAGTAAGTTTCCGCAAGGCTAAACATTAAATCTTTCTACAATCTTAGCTTTGTTAAAGATTTCTCGAAATTGTTGACATTTCTAGGTACCCTACTTACAAAAATATTGTATTCGATTTCAACCCCTGTACAAGATTAAGAAACGTACGATAATTATGAAGTTAACAGAGATTGCCGAGAAATTACAAAACAATAAAAAAATAAATCGTATAATGAAAAGTATACATATCCCAATTCATACTCTGGCATTTTTTGTTTGTATGTAAAAATCGTTTAATTTGAAAGTTTTGGCGATTTTTTTCACTTTCCCTTTTCTAAACTAGAAATTAGTAATGCCCTGTATATGAAAATATATGAATTTATTATAACACTACATTATTTTACCTTACATATAATTTGTGAAATTGATTGGGCCCCCTAAGACGAAATTCCATATGAGCGGGCGCCCATGCGCATGGCGCATGTATATTTTATTGAAATGGATCATTGTTCATCACTTACCGTTTCTCTAATGAACACCATCCACAATAAGGATCCTTTGACTCTAGACAGGAGGAACAATTATTGTAGCTGCTACAATGTTCTACATTTATCTTTGAAATCTGAAATTTGAATAAAAAGTTATTTTGAACGAATTGAGATTTTTCAAAAATCCTCACCTTAGAGGTAGAGAGCACATATAGATAATCCCCATTTGGCGATAGGGTTGTATCAGGAAGAATTTTATTCCCACTGTCCACCATAACTTCTTCATACTCGGTGGGAGTGGGAGAGGAAAGGAGTACCTTTTTTATCCTACCATCTGTAGTACCTAAAAAAGCTAAAACATGTCTGCCCGTCGAAGCTGTTGCGACTGCCGAAAGTGAGGAATTGAACGTTAAAGCCGCATTAGTGATGATCGGCGTGACTCCTGAGATTTTCAAACCGGCCTCGCAGAAGTTAGGAACATTGCCGGCATTTCCCGCGCTGGGACACTTGCCGTCTTGAATGGGACCAGAAACGTAGCCCATGTTGCGATATTTCACGCTGCCGTTGAAGCACATGTGTATGTTTTCGTTAAATTTCGCTTCGATATCACGAAGGGGGTATAAGCAGAGTGCGGAGATGGGCTGCGGCTCGTTGGTGATGCCTTTTGCCGGCCGAAATGCCGCTACTAGAAACAAAGAGCCTACTTGGATCCCGAGAGCCGACGCTAGCTCACTGCCCGCGGTGGCTAGTTTAGCGTCCTGTACTAAATTGTATTTCTGATCCCCGTCGACGCACTGCAATGTGACTTCGGTGTAGCTGTCGTAGTTCTCATCATTAATGCAAGTTCTTGCCAATCGCGAGACGTAACCTTGTTCTTCCTGGCCCGGCAAATGAGATTGTTTCTGGACGATAACGAAATACGCGTAATCAGTAGCGTTGAAACCGTAAACGTATTGGACTAAAAAGTGATCTCTATATTTAACATCGATATTAACTAACGACTGCTTGCTAAAGGAGTATTCGGCAAAATCCAAGGAATCAATATCCCTGCTTGAAATAGCTGGTACATCGTGCCGATACTCTCCATTATTTGTGAAAGTCGTCCCCACATAGATGATGTTCGACTTGGCCCAAGGATTGTACCGCCTTGGGCCAATGTAAGCGTAGCTCGACGCAACCGGATCGTTAGCCGCTATGCTAATGGGTATAAACTCGGCCTCAGCACTTATGTTGTTCAGTTGATACCTGTAGCAAGACCCCTGTAGTACCGAGCCGCACGATATTATCATCTTCGATTCCGGTTCAATAAGCAAGATTTTATTGTAGTTGTCCATAAGCGAGGTCGGTATTTTGTCATCGTGGCAGCCGGTCGCGTGACATAACGGGCTGTCATTCTTGGGGCCGGTGATGACCTGCTGTCGGAAGTTGAGGTTAGCGTCCAACTGGATGAGGTGATTAGTAGCGGCCGCGAAGATCTGCCCGGTGGGTTTGTCGATCGCCAGGTGTGAGAAGTGAAGACTTTCTGAGGCGGGGCCCGGGTACTGCGCCAATATGACGCCCCCTTCAGCGGGGCCCCATAACCCCACCGCGACGAGCAGCCAGAAGAACGCCACGACTACAGCTCCGGATAATCCGGCACCGGAGCCGGCCCTTACCACCATGAAGATGCTTCGTGCATGCCACAGGCGCGCGCACCACTCTTCATCACTGAAACAAACAAAAACATTTTTTATTCATTTGAAGATATATAAGTATTTTTGATATAGTTGCCATTTACTTTGTGGTACATCTTTATAAAAATGATATTAGAAACACTTGAGTTTGTTTTACCACCACAAACAGTCCTTGTCCTTTACTGATTGTGCTGGTTATAAATACCATTGTAAAAAGGATAAAATCCCAAGAAGACCAACTAAACACAGTAATCGGGTATATAAATCTAGAACCAGTCAGAATTAGTAACCTGTTATATGAAGACGATGTGGTTCTAAAAGGAAACACCAAACATGAAATTCAGAAACTAGTCAGCATATGGACAAAGGAAATAGAAATTATAAAAATGGAGGTAAACATAAACAAAACTAAAATAATGATCATTAAAAAAAAACAAGACAACCAAAACAACAAAGGAATTAAATACATGATAGGGTACTGGAAAGAGTAAATAGATACGAATATTTGAGGAGCCTCATCACAGAGGATGGAAAAATTGAGGCAGAAATAACAAGTCAACGAAAATATATTACTCAATGAATAAGACAATACTGGGACACAAAAACATTGATATGGAAGTGAAACTGAAAATACGTAATACAATAACAATACTAATAATAAACTATAGAAGTGAAATTTGGACGATACTAAAAAAAGAGGAAGACAAAATAAATGCGATTGAAATGAAACATCTAAGAAGAATAGCCGGAAAAACAAAAAGGACAGAATTAGAAACGAGGACATCACAAAAACAACAAAAGAAGGACGGATTGGCAGAAAAATAAGAAAGAAACAATTGCAATCGTATGGGCATATAACGAGAATGAAGGCAGATGGAATTACAAGAAAAATAATGGAAACAAGAAGTACAAGCAAAAGAAGAAGAAGACGACCAAGAAGAAAATGGATTGACCAAATACAAGAAATAGGGACGAAGAAGGGAATAACATTAGATGAAATGAAAATAATGGCAAGAGACAGGAAGAAATGGATACAAGAGGAATCAGAAGCCCCATCCAACACCTGACAGGGTATAAGGATCCGAGAAGAAGAAGGAGAAGAAGATTCAGAAGTGTAAAATAGGTACTTTTTTACCATTTATCTTTTCACTTTCATGAACTCGGACAAAGATTCGACTGGCAGATGCGAATAAACTAAATAGTGGATGGGACTGACTCTGGACTCTGGATGAATCATCGGCTGTGGAACGACTCTTTCATCAAAAGTTGGTAACGATTTGTTTATATTTTTCTCTGGATGAACCTTCGGTTTGATAAACGATTCTTTCATCAAAAATTGGTAGGGTGTCAATATGTTTCATCGTTCCTCTTTAGTGTACACTTCGGATGAAACAAAAATGATAGGCTGTTTACACTTATCACTTTGGATGATTGCTCCAAGTTGAAAGTCCAAAGTGATAAATGTAAATGAGCCTTTACTTTCTGGATACACCACGTATATATATCCATTCGTTGCGGAAACATTTTTTTGCTCTCCAGAAACGAAAAAAATCTTTTGGATGTAATCGATTTTGCATCTAAACGACTCATTTATGAATGACTTCAATTCTTATTACTGGAAATAAATTTGAACTCCCAAGAGAATCAAACAAATTTTCTCAATAATTTTACTACAAATATTGAGAAATATAATGTATAAATAACAATAACAAATTAAAGCAAATTTTCATATTTTGTGTCAGAACTGTGATAAATCCTCAAAAACAGTATTCGAATCACGAATCCGTATCACTTAATATGATTCGAATTACGAATACTCAAATATTTTAGATTTAATATTTACAATTATTTATTGCTTTAAATTATTTTTGAACGGCCTTCACCTAAGATTGATAAAATTGCCAAAACTAGTTTAATGATGGTTACGAAATTATCAATATTTACCTTTTACAAAATAATAATAATTATATTTCAATGTTTTATACGCGTGGCGCATGAAGTAAAATTTCGCCCTGGCAAATCCAAATTTTTAGGGTTTTCTAAACTCGAAATTTTACTTCATACTTAACAAGTAGTGGAAAACACTCGTTAAATTAATGTTAAGAACTTTAATAAAAACCTAATAATTAATGTGCTCTAAAAAAAATAATTTTAATTTGTCAAGAAATTGTTGTTTGCCTTCGAAATTCGAGAATAAAAATACATGATAAAAAATTTGTAAAGAACTTGTTAGTATTATTCTAATCATTTTAAACAAAAGACACATCCATGAATGATATAATGTTAAAGATTTAAAAAATGCGAAATTGTCTTTGAAAATTTCGAAAATGTCGTTGATTGTAAAGACATTTAAGTTAGTTAAGAATAATACAATATATAATTATAAATCGTATCTAAAGTCTATCTAATCATGCATTTTAGTACTTTTCGTTTTATACGTTGACAATATTACTCTATATATAATCATTTAGATCAGGGTTTCTCAACCTGGGGGGCACGGCAAGTTATTAGAGGGGACGCGGCAAGTTATTAGAGGGGGCGCGACAGATTTCCTAAAGAGTAGGTGAAGTGAAATAAGGCTATAATACGGTTTCAAACTTGTCAACGGGAGGGAAGGTACCCCACGCTGATTACCAACTAGCTCAGGTTGGTTGAGTTAAAGAGAGATGAGCAACTAACTTTTGAAACACATACGCTGTTTTAAATTATTTATTTTAAACAAAATAAAACATTAAAACAACAAATAGAATAAGAACAAGAGTGCACGAGTTACAGGGCAGACTTGGTGTGGCGTCGGCGTCGCGATCGGGAATTCTACTAGCCCAGCGGTGGCGTCTGGCTAGTGGTGGCTTCCGGATGGAGGCGGCGTCCAAGTAGCAAGACGGCGTCTCGGTGTGAGACGGCGTCGGTGGGGTGGTGCGTCTGGCTGGATCCGAAGGCAGCAACAAACACTACGCTCGTAGTGCGGGACGTCAGGAACGACGGCGGAACGGCTAGCGTTGGCGTCGGGCAAAGTTTCCTGGCGTCGGTGGGTTGCTGGCCTGGCCTGGATCCGGCGGAAGCAACGAACGCTATACTGGAGCGTCGTTGTGGCGTCGAGGCGACTGCGCTGGCAATCGGGTTCTCGGCGTCCTGGTCCAAGAACAGGAACGACGGCTAACGTCGGCGGCGGTTGTTTCCTGTTGTTGGAATCTTCTTCTGGCGGCAGGAACGACGGGGAAGACATCTGGCGTCGGCGTCGGTCAGAGCTTCCTGGCTCAGAGAGAAGAGTCGAGGAACAGAAGTTCCTCTCGAATCCACATGCTGTCCCCTGTACAGCACAAGAGTGGACTGCCTTTCTGAATGCCGTCCCCCGGTATTTATACCCCGAAAATTGGCGTGGAAAAGGGAGGGTTTGAGGACTACGTGACCGTTGGTAAAGAATTCGCTAGAAAGCAATTATCGCATACAAGATCATTACTTTCAGAGAACTCTTAAATCCAAACAACCGTTAAGCTACAATTTGAAAGAAGTATAGAAATTTATAATCTTTTTCCTTTCAAATTGCAACGGAGGTCATTAGTCCTTTCCCTTAATTGCCGAGATCGAAAAACCCGAGGGGCAATCCGCCACACTTGCCCAGGTAGATGGTGGCCCGAGCACGGTCCGAACCGCGGGAGGTAATCCTTTGGACCGGTCAATTAGTTAATTGCTGGGTGCGAACTCATTTTAAATAAGAGAAGAATTGTAAATAATATTTACAATTCTTGTTGCCGGAGATTAATATAATCCCCGACTTAAAAAAGGTTGAGAACCCCTGATCTAGATGTTTTTTTACAGCAGAATGTAATCATTTCCCATAAAATATTTTAAACTTCTGACAGAGTGTTTAAGCATAAAGTAACATTTCGAGTTTAGAAAAGCCTGAACATTTGGATTGGTTGCTCCGCTTTGCTAAGCGACCAATCCAAATTTTCAGGATTTTCCAAACTCGAAATTTTACTTCATGCGCCACGCGTATAAAACACTGATTTCAAGTGAAGTTAAATATATACTATTAAGGCTGGACATTTTTCAAGTTTAAGTAACCGAATATTCACAAATATTGAATTATTCGAAAATTTTAAATATTTAAATTTTCGAATAATTCAATATTCGTTCAAAAACATACTTAAATGTGAATTGATTCAAATACTTGCATTAGAATATTCGACTATTTGAATTAATCGGTTTCGAATCCCAGGCTTAATAGCGATGATTTGGTTATTTGAATCCTTTATAAAGCTTCGAATCTTTTTATAAGGAATCAAATCACCCACTTCTGGATTCGAATACGAATCCTTTTAAAAAAATTTAACGAATCCAGATTACGAATCCGTTTTCACTAAAGTATTCGAATACCTTTTTTGAATCCTCTAAAAGGATTCGAATCCGGGAATCGAATCCTGAATGATTCGAATCCAGCCCAGCTGTTTTGTGTTTAGGTGGCGCTAGCTAAAAAAATTAAATGTTTAAAACCACTGATCTAGGCCAGTGGTTCTTAACCGGTACTCCGCGGAATACTGGTGCTCCGTGAATTTATAGAACGTGTTCCGCCAAAATTTGACAATCGGTGAAATATCGAAAAATTCTTGTAAACTTGTACGTGCTCAGTTATTCGACCAAGGCTCTAAACTGAAGTATCTAGAAAGTGTAGACTCTAGTCTATAGACTTCAATCGGGACTTTAATCTCTCATATTTTAGTCTATAGACTCTATACTCTACACTCTTATAGACTATACTATAAAGTCTGTACTGTAGATCTGGAGTTTAGGCAGTCGACACCTAGACTAGATTCTCGACTGTAGATGTTCTAGTGAAAACTGTCTATGGACTCGTCTTAGGTCTAATCCCTTGTGTTTAGTTTCTAGTTTCTTGAGCTGTTATCTGTAGCTTCTGACTAGACTTTGTCGTCTGGGTGATTCTGAATTCTTTGCGCTGCACAATGTGCCAAATCCGAGCGCGAGCGCCAGGGGGGGATTTTGAGGAAAACAATTTAATTAAATATTTCGAGAAAAAAACATATCCACTCCATTGTAGATACATGAAACCCTTCTAATCTATCATGTTTATATTTTTCAACCCCCTATATTATTAACAATTGACGCTTAAAGTTGAGCGATTTAGAAAACATCAATTTTACGGCATTTCACTCGCAAGTTTAAATAATTTATTACATGGATAGTAGGCGTACTATCAATATAACATTATACACTATTGTTTATAACATAATACTGTATATTATGGTTGAAAAATTAAGTCTCTAAATATTTTAGAACAAAAGTTAAAAAAAATTGAATATGAAATATATTTTAAATATAAAATTTAACTTTAGAAAGTGTTATAAAAAAATGTCAACTCGATGAGGTCTGGGACTATCACTAAAAATTAGTTCTATGTTTTCTCTAACTACCCTCAAAATTTCGTATCTCCACCGGTGCGTTTTTGGGGTCTTTTTAATTTTTTTATTTGACGCCACCAATTAAAATTGGGTCGGGCGAGGCCCGTGTGCGGTGAGTATCGTGGAGTCGAGCGCGCGCTATTCTCGAACAGCACAACATGATTTTTACGTTGGCTCCGAACAAAAAATAATAAAAACGCAGTTACAGAAAATATTAGCAAATGTTTATATGATAGTCACAGTTCTTCCGGTTTGCAATCTTCTAAAAAAAAATAATATAATAATAATTCAAGGCAGCAAAATTATATACAATTGTTATAATCATTACATAGGTTGTGACTTTCACCAAAAAATGTGGTATGTTTTTAAATGCCCTAAAAACTTCGTATCTCTACATGTGCGTTTTGTGTCAGGTTTTTGCGAATGACCGAGTCGATTTTTATCGGTTGCGCCTAATAAAAAATAAAGCACCTCAAAAAAACGTACAAATGTGAAAAGTATCTGCTGTAGTTTAAAAATAATTTAATCTGTTGTTTAAAATATGAATTTTTAATCAGAATATACATTACATTTTTCTGATTTTGCACAACGAAGTTATGTATTTTATACTGTTTTATTTACTTACTTCTTTAAAATGAAAAATTGTCAGTATCCTCATCAGTCTGTTCGTCTTCGCTGTCACTTGTGTCCGTTTCACAAATAACTAATTTTTTAGCGTCTGCAGGTAGTTGTTTTTTATGAATTTTTACATCGCTTCTCAAAGAAGAAATGATTGGATCAGAACATACAAGAAGCATATTAAATAAATCTCGAATTGTATTAAGCCTAGAGTTTTTCCTAGTATGGTTTTCTCTAACTCTCTTATATATTTTATTGGTTGCTTCCTGTGCCTCTTCCGAAAGTTCTCCGATTGGTAAAAGACATTGTCCAATTATTTTGCTCCCGTGAATTAAAATTTTATTGACACTAGGAGGCATTCTATACCATCCATATAACGAGGTGTAAAGTCGGGCCGTATCTTCTGCATATTTATCAAACATCAATACATTTATTTTACGAGAACTCGACATTGTTATAAGAATTGTATAAAATCTGTTCAATAATTCTTCATTCAATTCAGTGATGACAGCTACTTTCTCATAATTTCGAAAAAATATTCGAGCAGCGTTGCCAGTATTTGAAGTACCTCCTCCTTGCACAACAATATCAACCCTTATCCCTAACTCTTTACGTAATAGTTTTTGTATTCTAGTTTTCCGACTAAATATATTATTTTTCTCTTCTATCGTACATCCGTGAGTAGTTGTTTTCTTCAAATCTAATTTATAGGAGATATGAAGAACACATTCCATGAACTTAATCCATGCATGGAGGGAAGAAATACCATAATTTAAATTATCTTCGATAATAGGAATATTTTTAATTCTTTCAATATCATTCATCTCCTTCCGAGAACATTTGCATATAAAACAATTTGAGCTCGGAGTATTTGTTAAGGTATTTATAACTTTGCCGTCGATCATTGTAAACAACAAATTAAATTTTACCTCTACGTGGTTACCATTAATATAAATTTCTTTCTTTCTTTAGCATAAATAAATGTTATCGGTCTACATAATTTAATAGATGAAGGTTTTTCGTTTTTCCAAATAATACTTTCATCGGAAAATAATCTAAGTGGAACCAGTGAAAACACAAAGACACTCTTCTTTGTAATTTCTTCTTCATCTGTACTGCTATCATCAGATGGCTTTTGCATATAAGTAGAGTGCCCTGAGCTGCCATCGCAATCATATTTACACAACAAAATATTAATTTACTAAATGATGTATCTTGAGGAAATTTAATTGTTGATATTAATCTACATAAAGTATGCTCAAGAAGGCTCTGCAAAGGTACTGATGCTCCATTTTGAGAAATAGAAATATTAGCTGGGTAACACATTGTCTTCATTATTTTAATTTTATTGTAAGATGGTAAAAGGTCTTTTGCTCCATGAGAACGTAGTTTTTTTCTTAAATTTTTACAACTTGCTGCCGTCATTTTTGAATCAATAAAAATTGATAGAGCTTCTTCATCTGTAAATTTTTTTACGGTTTCAACTTCATTTGTTTTTAAATAAGTTAAGACTTTTTTATTTTTTCCTGTGAATCCGAGGAAGCACTTTCCACTAATTTGGCCGCTGGTATATTTCCTTTATCGCGTAAAATTTTTTTTGCTGCTGAAAATATTTGTTCTGGTGTATTTTCGGTGATCAATAAATTAGTTTGTCTTCTTTTAGATGTATTACTTTGTATTGTGAACTGTGTACCTGATGTACTTGGTATTGGTGAAATATTTTCTATATTTTCAAAGAGGTTTGTATTTTCAATTAAGGCAGAACCCTCGTTGTATTTAAAAGGCAGCAGTAACCAATTTCTATTTTTTTTAATGAAATTGATATGAGATCTTGAGCACATTTTCCACTTTCTATTAAGAGTACTGCAGAAACCCTTAACTTTTTTAAGAATGTCATCATTTTCACTATTGTTTTTCGTTGAAACATTTTCAATATATTTTATTAAATAATCAATGGTATTGCTTGACTGAATAAGGTTTTTAGGTTTTAGTTCGTACCATACCTTATATAAATCACCGTTTGTAATTTGAATTTTCTCCATTATCACTCAGCGTTTTGGATTAATTAATTAAATTACACTAACACTAAACACTAGTTTAATTAAAGTAAACTATTAAACACTAAACTAAACTATTTTATACACACAAAAACACTAAATCAAAGAAAGAGTATATAGTCAACAAATTAAATAACACTTAACACTAACTTAATTAATAACTACTTTATAATGTTCAATCGTTCGCTTAGGGATCAGAAAAATATGTGAACTGTTGGAGACTTCGTTCAACATTAAACGCATATTTTGCTTTCAAGAAAATTAAGAAAAATCCATTTCAGATACTTAAACCGTAAAAACTGTGTGATAAGAATGCCATTTGTTACGGTAAATGACAGCTCCAATCGGACCCCTAATAAAAATGTAAACACAAACCAGATGACCTTTATCAGTAACAGATGTACATCCTTATATATCAATAAGAAAAAAAACCATAAAACTATTTTTGTAAATGTGATTTAAATGGTGCAAAAAATACTCACAGAAGAAATAATTTCACTATGATATATACCCCTGTATATTAGAAAAATTGTAGATTGTGAGGATTATGACTATTATATAAACATTTGTCAATATTTTCTATAACAGCCCTAATTTTTTTGAATTTTTACATGTGCGTTTTAAGTGCGTTTTTATTATTTTTTTGTTCGGGGCCAACGTAGAAATCATGTTGCGTGCTGCTCGAGAATAGCGCGCTCGACTCCGCGATGCTCACCGCGCACAGGCCTCGCCCGACCCAATTTTAATTGGTGGTGTCGAATAAAAAAATTAAAAAGACCCCAAAAACGCACCGGTGGAGATACGAAATTTTGAGGGTAGTTAGAGAAAACATAGAACTAATTTTTAGTGATAGTCACAGACCTCATCGAGTTGGCATTTTCTTTATAACACTTTCTAAAGTTAAAATTTATATTTAAAATATATTTCATATTCAAATTTTTTTAACTTTTTTTCTAAAATATTTAGAGACTTGATCTTTCGACCATAATATACAGTATTATGTTATAAACAATAGTGTATAATGTTATATTTATAGTACGCCTACTATCCATGTAATAAATTATTTAAACTTGCGAGTGAAATGCCGTAAAATTGATGTTTTCTAAATTGCTCAACTTTAAGCGTTAATTGTTAATAATATAGGGGGTTAAAAAATATAAACATGCAAGATTATAAGGGTTTCATGTATCTACAATGGAGTGGATATGTTTTTTTCTCGAAATTTTTAATTTAATTTTTTTCCTCCAAATCCCCCCCTGGCGCTCGCGCTCGGATTTGGCACATTGTGCGCTGGTCGATAGATTGGTTCCAGGACACTAATCTCTAGAATGTTTGTATCTAAACCCTTGCATGGGCGATGGAAAAATACCGATTATTCGAAAAGTTACTGTAAATTTTGTTGATATCTCGTGCTTTTAGCATCATCTTAGCGTAGGCGTTAGAATGTCATGTATCCATCGTTTCATATCGGAGTTGAAGCTAGCTAGCAACAGATTCATCATTATCCCAGCGCTTCCGTTATTATTACTATATATTTTTAACGATATATACATACATATATATATATATATATATATATATATATATATATATATAGATATATATATATATATATATATATATATATATATATAGATATATATATATATATATATATATATATATATATATATATATATATATATATATATATATATATATATATATATATATATATATCAGATAAAATAACAATTTAATGATGTTACATATACCCTTAATATAAGAAAGAAAAAAACAATTCTAATACTATCCTAAAGGGCTCTTCCAATTATCAATGTTTATGATCATTAACTTCCGATAAACACATTTTATTCCTAAAATGTCTTCACTAATTGTTTAAGTAGAACACTATAATAAGAATGTATACAGGGCATGAAAAACCTTTTTGGCAGCCCCGAGAAGGTTTTTCACGTATGGAAAGGAAGTTCAGTCAGGTAACATTTTTTATTACTGGCGACAATTTTACTTGTGCAGTGGACAGGGTTGTTATAGTAGACTGTATACGAATTAACCTTTTACGGTAGCGGTGCAGCGAATGTCGGGACTTACCTCGGTGTTCTTGGCTTTTGGTCTTTTGGCTTCCTGGAGCGTCTTGCACGCATGCCTCTTTCTGCTTCTTAACGATACGAACAATAACGATAATACGACACAAATACTCACAATGTTCGGCCACCATCTTTGGTCTTCCTCTAAGGATCCGTCATTCGCGAGTTTATACCAGGGTTGTTATGTTTAAAACACTTTGTTTTAAAACAGTGTTTTAAACATGTTTAAAAACAGCCGTCGTGTTTTAAACAGTTTTGTTTTAAACATATTTTAAATCTTAAACTTGTTTAAAACATGTTTTAAACGTTAAATTTGTTTAAAACGTTTTTTTTTTATTATCTTAAATTTGCTAAATTATATTTTATACTACTTCATTAAATTTTTTTGTTTACGTTTGAAATTTTAGCTAAATTGTTGAAGATTTTTCAAATTACATTATTAATCATAGGATTTTAGTACAATAAAATATCACAACTGTGTGGGCATAAATGTGCATACACTGTAAATTTTACGACGTTCGTTGTTTTTTTAAAAGATTTTAATTTGAATCTTTAAACGAGGGATTTTCACTCCCAGACTAAGCATGAACTAAAATTTCGAGTTTAAAAAAATCCTGAACATTTGGATTGACCGCGTAGCGAAGCGAAGCGGCCAATCCACATTAGGCTTTTCTAAACTCGAAATTTTACTTCATGCGCCACACGTATAAAACACTGAAATATTGCAAAGTTTAAATATATACGGCTTTAGCAATCTAATATGTAGATGTGAATAAAACATGAGTTAAATTCTGCGATAACCAAATTGTTTAAAACAGTGATTATAGGCAATCTAATAACTCTAACGTATATTAGGTTGCCTATAATTGTTGTTGTATGTGTGTGTTTTTTAAACTTCACTGTAAATCAGTGTTTGTAATCCAAATTCTTAGGCTTTTCTAAACTAGAAATTTTACTTCATACTTAGTCTGAGAGTGGAAAACACTCGAAACAACGAATTCCCGCAAATTTAAAAAAACGCTGTAATTATCGGGATATGTATACTTAAAAAAAATGCCCTGTATGTTCTGTTATAAACAAGTTTTAAACGTGTTTTAAACATGTTTTAAACACGTTTTAAACATGTTTTTAATTGTTAATGTTTTAAACGCTATTTTAATGAAAAACCCGTTTTGTTAAAAAAAATGTTTGTTTTAATTAAAATGACAAAAACGTTTTTTTTAACAACCCTGAGTAAAGTGAAGTTATAATGAATTCTAGAGGTAATTACTCTAACAACGATATTTTGAATTTATTTTACATTAACGGCGAATCTCAAAGAGTTGTCCTCTGTACAACTCTGCCGTACATTTAATCAAAGGTATCCCCATTTAACGCCAATGAATAGATAGAAATTTCTTCAAACTGGCAGTACTAAGCATGCCCTAACAAAAAATATATTTGTAATCGACGAGAAAGCCAACGAAATAAACTTGCTAGCATATTTTCAAGTAAATCCTCATGCTTTAATAAGATCTGCGCATGATGATCTTGGAATAACTCAAACATCTATTCAACGTATTTTAAAGAAGAATTAAATGCACCAATATTCATTTGTTAAAGTGCAAGCGGTTAATCCAAATGATCAGATACGTCGTGTGTAATACTGTGAAATTATGTTAGTAAATCTTCAGGAAAATGGAAATGCTATGCATAATATTATTCGGACCCATGCCGCGATGAAGCAAAATTTAGAGAAGGCAAATAATTAAAAAAAAAATGGTTGTATTCATGAATTTTCAAGCATTTCGATAATTTTCGGGTTCGCAAATTTCAAAGAAAGTTATTTGAGAAAAAATATGAGGCCTTTCTTTAAAACGTTTATCAATCGTTAACGTTTGTTCTAGATATATTGTTTAAACAATTAGTAGAGACATCTCTAAAATAAAATAGAAGGTTTCGGAAATTTGATTTTTTTAATATTTAGTATGAATGGTAGCATACGCGGGACAGAAATATATTGTTTAAATAATTAACAATTGAGAGTTACAACATTCTGGTCATTTATACTCGTTCTAGATATATTGTTTAAACAAGTAGTGAAGAAATTTCAAAAATAAAATATGTGGTTTGGGAGTTAAACTTCTGACAGAGTGTTTAAGCATAAAGTTACATTTCGAGTTTAGAAAAGCCTGAACATTTGGATTGGTTGCTCCGCTTTGCTAAGCGACCAATCCAAATTTTCAGGATTTTCCAAACTCGAAATTTTACTTCATGCGCCACGCGTATAAAACACTGATTTCAAGTGAAGTTAAATATATACTATTAAGGCTGGACATTTTTCAAGTTTAAGTAACCGAATATTCACAAATATTGAATTATTCGAAAATTTTAAATATTTAAATTTTCGAATAATTCAATATTCGTTCAAAAACATACTTAAATATGAATTGATTCAAATACTTGCATTAGAATATTCGACTATTTGAATTAATCGGTTTCGAATCCCAGGCTTAATAGCGATGATTTGGTTATTTGAATCCTTTATAAGGATTTTAATCCTTTATAAAGCTTCGAATCTTTTTATAAGGAATCAAATCACCCACTTCTGGATTCGAATACGAATCCTTTTAAAAAAATTTAACGAATCCAGATTACGAATCCGTTTTCACTAAAGTATTCGAATACCTTTTTAGAATCCTCTAAAAGGATTCGAATCCGGGAATCGAATCCTGAATGATTGCCGCGATGAAGCAAAATTTAGAGAAGGCAAATAATTAAAAAAAATGGTTGTATTCATGAATTTTCAAGCATTTCGATAATTTTCGGGTTCGCAAATTTCAAAGAAAGTTATTTGAGAAAAAATATGAGGCCTTTCTTTAAAACGTTTATCAATCGTTAACGTTTGTTCTAGATATATTGTTTAAACAATTAGTAGAGACATCTCTAAAATAAAATAGAAGGTTTCGGAGATTTGATTTTTTTAATATTTAGTATGAATGGTAGCATACGCGGGACAGAAATATATTGTTTAAATAATTAACAATTGAGAGTTACAACATTCTGGTCATTTATACTCGTTCTAGATATATTGTTTAAACAAGTAGTGAAGAAATTTCAAAAATAAAATATGTGGTTTGGGAGTTATGAAATTTTGAATTTCTGGGGAATCTGTTTTATAATCCGTGTGATGGTGGAGGCGCCAAAATCCGTGGCTGGAAAATCCGTGGCTATCTTCACATCGATAAAGCTCTAAATATATTGATCATGTATGTACATTTACAAATCATAGCAAAAATAAATATATCTAGTCGATTTCCAGCGTACTGTAATAAATAATTGAGAAATCAGAATTTAATATGTGCGGGTGCCCACATGATCATAATAATTGCTGATTGATACTAAATAAGTCAGAAATACCTAGTACGCGAAGAATGTCCACTAAATATTCACGGGACCTAAAAAAATGGCAAGCTGACTCGGTGATAAAATCGCCGAATGCCGCACATTCAATTTGGTAAATTATAAATGAAAAAAGAATTGTTCCGACTCAGCGCTTGAATCAACATTTAGTAGCATTCCACATTCCTACTCAAAACATGAATCCAGAAATACAATTATATTTACAAAATGTATTGGGAAATATTTTAATAATGTCTTTCTTTGTTGTGTATCAATAACATAATTAATGAAAGAATGGTCCGCGTCAGAAAATATACATTCGCAACTCGGGAGCCAAGAGCCCGTGTTGCGACAAATTTCGTACACGAATTCTACATCTCAATCCTAATTTCTTTTCACATGTTTTTAGAAATCATAGTATATTTTTAAAATATTACTAAAAAGGCACGATGCTGCCCCCTGTTTATCAAAATTTACATTGCTCTTATGGAGATTTTTAAGCAACGATTAATTTTATTTATCATTTATTTTAGATCAATCTATTTAATACAACATGTTTATAATAATTACTTCAATAAATTAAAGCAATATGAAGAAGAAATATTGTTTCCTATGCATGTAATACATGGATTTATGTAATCATTTGACAGTGTTCCATTATTTAATTTATATTTAATCTAAGAATTAAAAAAAAAACAAAATACTATCAATTAATTCGCAAAGCTTCAATGTACAATATGTATAAGTTTCAATGCTCTAATTTAATTATTGTGAAAGATTAATCGTTGTTCGTTCTTATGGCCAAATAATATGTAAATTTAGTACAGGGTGTCCCGTTAATGTGGACAAATGGATTAAACATAGATTTCTGGGAATGAAATATGATGATATAACATAACTTATCTATATCCAAAAGTTTACGATTAAGCCGGAATTAGTCTTCAAAGTTCAAAAAAATATCATTCATTTTTTTTTATAACAATTGAACGCTATATACGATCCGACTAAAATTTATTATGGTTGATTATCATAATATAACACATAATTTTAGTTATTATGGTCATCATTGATTGACAAGAAGTATAAAAAACAATAGTACCACAACATAAAAACTAAAATATGTTTTTATTGGCGCACCTTACAAAAATTTAAAAAATACATCTTGAAATACTAGTTCATTTAAAAGCTTTTTTTGTCTCTTAATAATGTTTGATATCTTGTACGGTTTTTTTTGCCACAAAAAAATAAAATGCAAATAAATAATTTTTTATTATTTAGTAAAAATGAAATCTAGTTTTTCGGGTGATTAAAAATACATGTTCTTTTTGTCGCCGCCATTGTTTAACAAACATCAATTGTGTATAATATTAATTAACGAGTGTTTTTTGAAAATCAATTGTTATCTTCATTATGGTTTATAATTATGGCTCCTGGCCCAACGACTTTCGATAATCTCTATTTTTTATAATCTAAATCCTGGGTCTCCAAACTATCTTCTTCGCGGGCCACAAATACAATTCTACATAATAAAGTCGGCCAAGATCCGATTAATTTTATAAAATTATGAAAAATTAAAGGAACAATTGTTACAATATTTCAAAATATGATATTTACAAAAAAAATTACAAACAATCGCGGGCCGGATTCATGCAAGTCGCGGGCCGGATTTGGCCCGCGGGCCGTAGTTTGGAGACCACTGATCTAAATTATAGCACCCCTACAGCACCACCAAAAGTTTCTATAGCACCCCTTGCGTTTTCCGGAAAATCGAGGTAGGTCATTCTTGGGCCAGGGTAACGTTACCCTGGCCCAACGACTTTCGAGAAATTTAAATTAAACTAGTCGAATCGATAGCATTTCTATAGCACCACAAAAAATGCTTGCGCAAAGCAAATAGTTTTCTAGAACAAAAAGAAACCCCTTCAAAACCGTTGAAATCACCAGCAAATAAATTTACTGCATCAAAACGAATAGACAGAATTCAACGAACTGCAACTCATATTAAAGCAGAGGTAGCCTTGAATTTATGATGAAAAAAATGATTTTCTTATCTATTAAAATTTTTAAGTTTTTCTTAAAATATTGGAAATTACATAGATTAGACGCGAAACCCAGGCCTTAATTTTTTACTTGCTTTATTTTAAATTTAAAGAAGTCTAACCTATAGCACCCTTATAGCATCCCATAGCATTGTAAAAAGTTTTTTCTCTGACCTTTAGTTTTCCAGAAAATAGAGAAAAACCATGGAGACTTCAACAGGCGATACACACGAAACCTAAATAACTTATTCGAAAATATGTTTTAAAAAAACATAAAAAACGAATTAAAATTAATAGACTTTCTGCAAACATTTTGTCTCATTGAGACGTCTCCAAATATTCATTGAAACAACTACTTATCGAGCTAATAACCCGACAGATATTGAATTATACAATGAATATTTGAGTTACACGACAGCTTTACTGATTTATGCATAATTTATATGCAAAATGCAACATCAAGTCAAATTATTCTCTCCCCAAACTAAATGAAACAACAGGAATTTGAAATAAATTGAAAAAATTACAGGGAATGAATATTAATATTAAGCCATCTATAGACGCGTTTCGAAATTTATCCCTTATCAGTATAGCTATGCTTTAGACTTTCAATACAAAAAAATATTAAAACAAACAGGAAACGTACAGGAATGCCGAAGTGTGTCGTGGAAACAGGTACACAAAACTGGGGCGAGTGAAAATGAAGGGATGTTATTTAATTTATAGGTAAAGGGATTAAGTTATTAGTAGGTGCGAACAATTTGATACCTGATAATTTGACCTGATGTTGCATTTTGCATATAAATTCGAACTGAACTTGAAATCTGTGTTTTATACGTGTGGCGCATGAAGTAAAATTTCGAGTTTAGAAAAGCCTAGAACATTTTCACGGGGCTTTTCTAAACTCGAAATTTTACTTCATGCTTAGTCTGAGAGTGAAAAACATTCGTTTAAAGCTTCAAATTGAACTCTTTTAAAAGACTACGAATGTCGGAAAACTTACAGCTTATGCATATGTTTACCTAACAGAAAAATTCACTGTATGTTGCTTGTATTTGGCAAGAAAATTGAGGATACCATATTCATATTTTCAATTTTTGTGGAAAAACCGTACAAGGTATCAAACATTATTAACAGACAAAAAAGCTTTCAAATGAACCAATCTTTGAAGTAATATTTTTTTAATTTTTATAAAGTGCGCCAATTAAAACATATTTTAGATTTTATGTTGTGGTACTACTGTTTTTTATGCTTCTTGTCAATTAATGATGACCATAATAACTTAAATGATGAACCATAATAAATCTCAGTCAAATCGAATATAGCGCTCAATCGTTACAAATAAAATTATTAATATTTTTTTGAACTTTAAAGACTAATTCCGGCTTAACCGAAAATTTTTACATATAGATAAGTTGTGTTAAATCATCATATTTTTATCCCATAAATCTATGGTTAAGGCATTTCCCCCACATTAACGGAACACCCTGTATAAACTTATAACGCTTTTCATTGACAACTATGTATGTACACTCGACCGTAAAAAAAACGCGCCACTTGAAAATTCACGTTTTTTCGTGAATATTCAAACAGCCATAACTTCGGTCGATGTGGATGAAATTTGATGAATTTTTGAGTTTTTGGAACGCTAAAGTTTTCTCTTTAAGGACACAGTGGATATAACGAAATTTAAGCACTTCTGCATTTAAAAGTCCTACCAACAAAAAAAATGTTCAGAATGTTAGAAATGATAAAAGTTGAGAAGTTATACTGTGCCCAAAAAAAATCGTAGCTCTTCAAAAAGAGCGCAACCAAATTCCATCATTTTTCTTTGAAATACGCGAAAAATCATGTCGATCCAATGATTTGGCTCGAAGTTATGGCAGTTTTTTTAAAAAGTGTATTTTGGGGCATAACTTTGGCGGACAGGCATAACTCTGCTCGCAAACCTGTGACATTATGCGATTTAAAAAGCTTGAAGTTTTCTCTTTGAGGCATGTTAGTCAGATCTTTAAACATGCACATTTTACCCCCTTTCACCCCCTAAAGGCGATGAAACGTTTTTCACTTTAAAATTTTTAACTTTGTTAACTTGTACAATGCGCAAAAAAAATTGTGGCTTCAAGCAACATTTATTTGGCAGTAGGTTTTTTCGGTAGAGGTGAAATGCAAGTTTATGTAAGGCTTTTGCCTTATTTCAGGCCTAAATTAACTTCTGCTCATTGAGTTTGGGGAAAAAATCAATTTTTCTCAAATTGTCATAACTTTACTCCAAATCAATTTATCGATCTGAATTTTTGCGCATATTAAAGAAGGGCTAAATTTATTCTGGATGTCCCTTGCTCGAAGCCACAATTTTTTTTGCGCATTGTACAAGTTAACAAAGTTAAAAGTTTTAAAGTGAAAAACGTTCCATCGCCTTTAGGGGGTAGAAGGGGGTAAAATGTGCATGTTTGAAGATCTGACTAGCATGCCCTTAAAGAGAAAACTTCAATCTTTTTAAATCGCATAATGTCACAGGTTTGCGAGCAGAGTTATGCCTGTCCGCCAAAGTTATGCCCCAAAATACACTTTTAAAAAAAACTGCCATAACTTCGAGCCAAATCATTGGATCGACATGATTTTTCGCTTATTTCAAAGGAAAATGATGGAATTTTGTTGCGCTCTTTTTGAAGTGGAGCTACGATTTTTTTTGGGCACAGTATAACTTCTCAACTTTTATCATTTCAACATTCTGAACATTTTTTTGTTGGTAGGACTTTTAAATGCAGAATTGCTTAAATTTCGTTATATCCACTTATGTGTCCCTAAAGAAAAAACTTTAGCGTTCCAAAAACTCAAAAATTCATCAAATTTCATCCACATCGACCGAAGTTATGGCTGTTTGAATATTCACGAAAAAACGTGAATTTTCAAGTGGCGCGTTTTTTTGCGGTCGAGTGTATGTATTCACTTCAACTTTTTTTTTCACCGAAATTGAATCCGGATTATCGACTCTCCGGATTTTTGACATCCGCATTATCGACGCTCTACTGTACTTTGTTTTAACTCAAGGGGGCTCTGTTTAAAATAACACGGAAGTGAAATTGTTAATAAACTCCGATATCTACATGATACAGTTTGTTTGCATTCTAGTAATAACCATTGATGCCGTCATCAATTTAGAATCTGTATTTCTTCATGATTCATGTCCCGGCTTGTACCACGACGTGACAAAAAAAAAGTAAACAACCGAGGTTGTGAATCACATTACAACGAAATATCGATGATGATAAAAATGTGCAATCTGCAATATTTCCTACTTAAATTACCGAGAATTGCAAAAATGTTTGAAAGGTACAAGATTTTAATAAAATAAAGTGGTTGTATTTTTTTTTTACTTCCCACGTTCATTTTGTTTAAAACAATGGCTAAACTGAATAACGCGGGGTTTTTAAGGCATTCTTTGTTTTTTCATCGAGTTCAATTTAAAGTTTCGAACGAGTGTTTCCACTCCCAGACTAAGCATGAAGTAAAATTTCGAGTTTAGAAAAGACTTAAAATTTGGTTTGACTACGCGACCAAACCAAATTTTCAGGCTTTTCTAAACTCGAAATTTTACTTTATGCGCCACGCGTATAAAACACTGAAATTAAAAATACAATTAAATATAATAATAATAGAGTTTACTGTCTTTATCTACAATTGTATGCTCTGTCAGTGGTGCGCAAACCATGGAAAAGTGATGAAATGTCTAGGTAAAATATAATAATAATAGAGTTTATTGTCTTTATCTACAATTTTATGCTCTGTCAGTGGTGCGCAAACCATGGAAAAGTGATGAAATGTCAAGTTAAAAATGTTTAAATTTGCCATGGCTACGCGACCAAACCAAATTTTCAGGCTTTTCTAAACTCGAAATTTTACTTTATGCGCCACGCGTATAAAACACTGAAATTAAAAATACACTTAAATATAATAATAATAGAGTTTATTGTCTTTATCTACAATTTTATGCTCTGTCAGTGGTGCGCAAACCATGGAAAAGTGATGAAATGTCAAGTTAAAAATGTTTAAATTTGCCATGGCTACGCGACCAAACCAAATTTTCAGGCTTTTCTAAACTCGAAATTTTACTTTATGCGCCACGCGTATAAAACACTGAAATTAAAAATACACTTAAATATAATAATAATAGAGTTTATTGTCTTTATCTACAATTTTATGCTCTGTCAGTGGTGCGCAAACCATGGAAAAGTGATGAAATGTCAAGAAAAATGTTTAATTTGCCAGAATCTGTAATAAAAAAATGTTTTAAATATTTCAAACTCTACAATTAATCAGTGTTTTATGCGCGTGGCGCATGAAGTAAAATTTTGAGTTGAGAAAAGCCCGAATTTGGATTTGGACGCTGCGCGTCCAAATCCAAATTCTTCGGGCTTTTCTCAACTCAAAATTTTACTTCATGCTTAGTCTGGGAGTGGAAAACACTCGTTAGAGAATAATTAATGAATTAAATAACTACCGTGTCAATCTTAACGTCTAACGAGATAATGAAATGTCTTTTTTAACAGAAAATTGATATTTCCTATTAAACAAATAATATTTCATTATCATGATAGACGTTGAACATTGTGAAAAAAGAAGAAACTTTGATTTTACATTTTGAAAAATCCAGTCCAGATATTTAAATTTCGATTGCAACCCCTCAACGTTTATTAAGTTATGTGTATGTTAATCCTAATTATTCTTTGATGTTGACTATTTCTATTAGATTTAATTTATTATGTAATTTAATTCTCAAATAAAAAACGATTTTTTCTTCAAAACTGAGTGGAAATTGTGACTTCTGCGACAAAAAGTGTATTAACAATACATGTTCATTTTTTTGATTATCTACAACTTTCAATTTTTTCCCCATATGAACAATATTTAAGAAAATACATACAGACAGATGGACATTTTTATAAACTTTAAATAAAATCGTCCGAATTAACAAACATTGGCAAATAAGTTAAAATGTATAATTTTAACAAAAACATGCATTTCTAATTTCTGTATTTTTTTAGAAAAAGAACAACAGAATAGGTCAAAATTGATAAAATCTACAAAATTTAACAATATTAATTATGTATAATTTTTCCAAATAGAACAAAAAAAAAGTTCGTCAATTTAAAAAATAATAACAAGCAATCTCAAGTATTTATTTAAATATTTATATTTTTAATATTTTTCGAGATACATAAAATGTTATGTAGGGAAAGTAACCCCTGTGAAGTTGGCCCCCCAACTTTCAAATTTCTTAAAAATTATTAGAGTTCTGATTGCCCCCCACATAGTTCTAGAGTTCCCTATACATATAAAGAATAGTTCTGCCCTTTTAACCTCGCAAAAATAAAATTAAATTAGAGGGGGGCCAACTTCACGCTCATGTTATTTTAGAACGTTAGAACTACTTTATTATTGACTTTACAGCAAAAATGCATCTGAATAATTGATAGAACTCTTTGGGGGGCAACTAGAACTCTAATCAAATTAAAAAAAAAAACGAAAAAAAAACACCCCTCTCGGACTTGTAAAAATTAAATATAATAAAAGTTTAAGCAACCAAAACTCCAGTCAAATTAACAAAAACTTTAAAAAAAATCATCCTCTTAGGACTTAGTAATTTTAATATTACAAAAGTTTAAGTAGCCAGAACTTTTTTATTAATGATAATAGAGAATTAATTTATTAGAATAATCTGCAGAACTCGTCGGGGGGCAAGTGGAACTCTGGCCAGATTTATAAAAATAAAAAAAAATCATCCCCTTAGGACTTTATAATTTTAATATTATAAAAGTTTGAGTAACCAGAACTTTTTTATTAATGATAATAGAGAATTAATTTATAAGAATATTCTGCAGAACTCGTTGGGGGGCAAGTAGAACTCTTGCCAGATTTACAAAAATAAAAAAAAAATCATCCCCTTAGGACTTTATAATTTTAATTTTATAAAAGTTTGAGTAACCAGAACTTTTTTATTAATGATAATAGAGAATTAATTTATAAGAATAATCTGCAGAACTCGTTAGGGGGCAAGTAGAACTCTGGCAAGATTTACAAAAATAAAAAAAATCATCCCCTTAGGACTTTATAATTTTAATATTATAAAAGTTTGAGTAACCAGAACTTTTTTATTAATGATAATAGAGAATTAATTTATAAGAATAATCTGCAGAGCTCGTTGGGGGGCAAGTAGAACTCTGGCCAGATTTACAAAAATAAAAAAAAATCATCCCCTTAGGACTTTATAATTTTAATATCATAAAAGTTTAAGTAGCCAGAACTTTTTTATTAATGATAATAGAGAATTAATTTATAAGAATAATCTGCAGAACTCGTTGGGGGGCAAGTAGAACTCTGGCCAGATTTACAAAAGTAAAAAAAAATCATCTCCTTAGGACTTTATAATTTTAATATTATAAAAGTTTAAGTAGCCAGAACTTTTTTATTAATGATAATAGAGAATTAATTTATAAGAATAATTTGCAGAACTCGTTGGGGGGCAAGTGGAACTCTGGCCAGATTTACAAAAATAAAAAAAAAATCATCCCCTTAGCACTTTATAATTTTAATATTATAAAAGTTTGAGTAACCAGAACTTTTTTATTAATGATAATAGAGAATTAATTTATAAGAATAATCTGCAGAACTCGTTGGGGGGCAAGTAGAACTCTGGCCAGATTTACAAAAATAAAAAAAAAATTATCCCCTTAGGACTTTATAATTTTAATATTATAAAAGTTTGAGTAACCAGAACTTTTTATTAATGATAATAGAGAATTAATTTATGAGAATAATCTGCCGAACTCGTTGGGGGGCAAGTGGAACTCTTGCCAGATTTACAAAAATAAAAAAAAGTCATCCCCTTAGGACTTTATAATTTTAAAATTATAAAAGTTTGAGTAACCAGAACTTTTTTATTAATGATAATAGAGAATTAATCTATAAGAATAATTTGCAGAACTCGTTGGGGGGCAAATAGAACTCTTGCCAGATTTACAAAAATAAAAAAAAATCATCCCCTTAGGACTTCATAATTTTAATATTATGAAAGTTTGAGTAACCAGAACTTTTTTATTAATGATAATAGAGAATTAATCTATAAGAATAATTTGCAGAACTCGTTGGGGGGCAAGTAGAACTCTTGCCAGATTTACAAAAATAAAAAAAAAATCATCCCCTTAGGACTTTATAATTTTAATTTTATAAAAGTTTGAGTAACCAGAACTTTTTTATTAATGATAATAGAGAATTAATTTATAAGAATAATCTGCAGAACTCGTTGGGGGGCAAGTAGAACTCTTGCCAGATTTACAAAAATAAAAAAAAATCATCCCCTTAGGACTTTATAATTTTAATATTATAAAAGTTTGAGTAACCAGAACTTTTTTATTAATGATAATAGAGAATTAATTTATAAGAATAATCTGCCGAACTCGTTGGGGGGCAAGTAGAACTCTTGCCAGATTTACAAAAATAAAATAAAATCATCCCCATAGGACTTTATAATTTTAATATTATAAAAGTTTGAGTAACCAGAACTTTTTTATTAATGATAATAGAGAATTAATCTATAAGAATAATTTACAGAACTCGTTGGGGGGCAAGTAGAACTCTGGTAAGATTTACAAAAATAAAAAATAAATCATCCTCTTAGGACTGTATAATTTTAATATTACAGAAGTTTAAGTAACCAGAACAGAAGTTAAAGTGCCAGAACTGTTTTAATTTTTGATAATAAAGAATTATTTATAAGAGTAATCTGCAGAACTCGTTGAGGTACCACCAGAACTCTATTCATATTTACAAACATTTTAAAAAATCATTTTCGTATGGCTTGATAATTTTATTATTATAAACGTTTGAGTGATTATAACTTTTTTATTATTGAAAGTCGGGAATTAATTTGATAAAATAATCTGCAGAACTTGTTGGGGGCCAACTATACCTCTAGTCAGATTTACAAACATTTACTCTTGCTGAAAGAGATTTGGATAATTCTATATTAGAAATTTAAGCGAGCAGGACGTGGATAAATTAAATATTACACAAGTTTAAACGGTTTCCAATTGAGAATTTATTTATTACAATAATTTGCAGAACTTTTTTGGAATTTTACAAGAGTTTCAGCTCTTTGGGAGACAACCAGAACTCCTATTTAGAAAAACTGTGAAAAAACAACAGTTATCAACATTCTGTTTTAAAAACTCTCATAGACCAGAACTTTACTATTAATAATAACACAGAATTACGAGTACTATTAAAACCTACATTTTTGAGGAATAATGAATGCTATTAGGAAATGAAATATATTCTTACATTTTGGGCAGCATATTTTAATATTGTAACGAGGAATCAATAATACAATAATATATGCAGGTAGGTATATTAAAGAATTTGCGAAAATAGTTGTAGTTATAATTGGTGTTAATTGTGTTTTATAAGAAATGTTTAATATAATATATAACATGTGGATGAATCTCTTGCTGAGGCAATGCTATTGATCGTTTAGAAATTAAATCATCATATTTGTACCAAGTGTCGCCTGCATTTGTATATGCTATATAGTGTCCATCGTTATTTCCGCTTCTAATATACGATACGATGCCAATTAAATTGTAAGTATAATTGTCAATGATAATAGCTTTTGGAATGTCATGTAGGACTTGTTTGGGAAATTTGACACCTAGGGACTGTATATAATTATTATCAGTCAATATGCTCGTATCTATAATTAAATGTATGCCATATGTAAAATGGCGGGCAACTATTTTGTTACAACTATTGCATGTTGTTGTAGGCCTATACATTATGTCGTCAATGATGGCATTCTGTAATTGGTCAATGCCATTTTTTAAAATTGTGTGAACATTAATGCTACACATTGCGGATGTTCTTGAGAAATTATGTCCACATTCTCCACATTCATACGTACCAGTCTGGCAAGAGTTCTACTTGCCCCCCCAACGAGTTCTGCAGATTATTCTTATAAATTAATTCTCCATTATCATTAATAAAAAAGTTCTGGTTACTCAAACTTTTATAATATTAAAATTATAAAGTCCTAAGGGGATGATTTTTTTTTATTTTTGTAAATCTGGCAAGAGTTCTACTTGCCCCCCAACGAGTTCTGCAGATTATTCTTATAAATTAATTCTCTATTATCATTAATAAAAAAGTTCTGGTTACTCAAACTTTTATAATATTAAAATTATAAAGTCCTAAGAGGATGATTTATTTTTATTTTTGTAAATCTGGCAAGAGTTCTACTTGCCCCCCAACGAGTTCTGCAGATTATTCTTATAAATTAATTCTCTATTATCATTAATAAAAAAGTTCTGGCTACTTAAACTTTTATAATATTAAATTATAAAGTGCTATGGGGATGATTTTTTTGCTATTTTTGTAAATCTGGCCAGAGTTCTACTTGCCCCCCAACGAGTTCTGCAGATTATTCTTATAAATTAATTCTCTATTATCGTTAATAAAAAAGTTCTGGTTACCCAAACTTTTATAATATTAAAATTATAAAGTCCTAAGAGGATGATTTTTTTTAATTTTTGTAAATCTGGCAAGAGTTCTACTTGCCCCCCAACGAGTTCTGCAGATTATTCTTATAAATTAATTCTCTATTATCATTAATAAAAAAGTTCTGGTTACTCAAACTTTTATAATATTAAAATTATAAAGTCCTAAGGGGATGATTTTTTTTTTATTTTTGTAAATCTGGCAAGAGTTCTACTTGCCCCCCAACGAGTTCTGCAGATTATTCTTATAAATTAATTCTCTATTATCATTAATAAAAAAGTTCTGGCTACTTAAACTTTTATAATATTAAAATTATCAAGTCCTAAGGGGATAATTTTTTTTTATTTTTGTAAATCTGGCCAGAGTTCTACTTGCCCCCCAACGAGTTCTGCAGATTATTCTTATAAATTAATTCTCTATTATCATTAATAAAAAAGTTCTGGTTACTCAAACTTTTATAATATTAAAATTATAAAGTCCTAAGGGGATGATTTTTTTTATTTTTGTAAATCTGGCCAAAGTTCTACTTACCCCCCAACGAGTTCTGCAGATTATTCTTATAAATTAATTCTTTATTATCATTAATAAAAAAGTTCTGGTTACTCAAACATTTATAATATTAAAATTATAAAGTCCTAAGAGGATGATTTTTTTTTATTTTTGTAAATCTGGCCAGAGTTCTACTTGCCCCCCAACGAGTTGTGCAGATTATTCTTGTAAATTAATTCTCTATTATCATTAATAAAAAAGTTCTGGTTACTCAAACTTTTATAATATTAACATTATAAAGTCCTAAGGGGATGATTTTTTTTTATTTTTGTAAATCTGGCAAGAGTTCTACTTGCCCCCCAACGAGTTCTGCAGATTATTCTTATAAATTAATTCTCTATTATCATTAATAAAAAAGTTCTGGCTACTTAAACTTTTATAATATTAAATTATAAAGTCCTATGGGGATGATTTTTTTGCTATTCTTGTAAATCTGGCCAGAGTTCTACTTGCCCCCCAACGAGTTCTGCAGATTATTCTTATAAATTAATTCTCTATTATCGTTAATAAAAAAGTTCTGGTTACTCAAACTTTTATAATATTAAAATTATAAAGTCCTAAGAGGATGATTTTTTTTAATTTTTGTAAATCTGGCAAGAGTTCTACTTGCCCCCCAACGAGTTCTGCAGATTATTCTTATAAATTAATTCTCTATTATCATTAATAAAAAAGTTCTGGTTACTCAAACTTTTATAATATTAAAATTATAAAGTCCTAAGGGGATGATTTTTTTTTTATTTTTGTAAATCTGGCAAGAGTTCTACTTGCCCCCCAACGAGTTCTGCAGATTATTCTTATAAATTAATTCTCTATTATCATTAATAAAAAAGTTCTGGCTACTTAAACTTTTATAATATTAAAATTATCAAGTCCTAAGGGGATAATTTTTTTTTATTTTTGTAAATCTGGCCAGAGTTCTACTTGCCCCCCAACGAGTTCTGCAGATTATTCTTATAAATTAATTCTCTATTATCATTAATAAAAAAGTTCTGGTTACTCAAACTTTTATAATATTAAAATTATAAAGTCCTAAGGGGATGATTTTTTTTTTATTTTTGTAAATCTGGCCAGAGTTCCACTTGCCCCCTAACGAGTTCTGCAGATTATTCGTATAAATTAATTCTCTATTATCATTAATAAAAAAGTTCTGGCTACTTAAACTTTTATAATATTAAAATTATAAAGTCCTAAGGGGATGATTTTTTTTATTTTTGTAAATCTGGCCAGAGTTCTACTTGCCCCCCAACGAGTTGTGCAGATTATTCTTGTAAATTAATTCTCTATTATCATTAATAAAACAGTTCTGGTTACTCAAACTTTTATAATATTAAAATTATAAAGTCCTAAGGGGATGATTTCTCTTATTTTTGTTAATCTGGCAAGAGTTCTACTTGCCCCCCAACGAGTTCTGCAGAATATTCTTATAAATTAATTCTCTATTATCATTAATAAAAAAGTTCTGGTTACTCAAACTTTTATAATATTAAAATTAGAAAGTCCTAAGGGGATGATTTTTTTTTATTTTTGTAAATCTGGCAAGAGTTCTACTTGCCCCCCAACGAGTTCTGCAGATTATTCTTATAAATTAATTCTCTGTTATCATTAATAAAAAAGTTCTGGTTACTCAAACTTTTATAATATCAAAATTATAAAGTCCTAAGGGGATGATTTTTTTTTATTTTTATAAATCTGGCCAGAGTTCTACTTGCCCCCCGACGAGTTCTGCAGATTATTCTTATAAATTAATTCTCTATTGTCATTAATAAAAAAGTTCTGGCTACTTAAACTTTTGTAATATTAAAATTACTAAGTCCTAAGAGGATGATTTTTTTTTAAGTTTTTGTTAATTTGACTGGAGTTTTGGTTGCCCCCTAACGAGTTTTCTAGATTATTTTTATGAATTATTTATTTATTATTAATAACAGAAAAGTTCTGATTGCTTAAACTTTTATTATATTTAATTTTTAGAAGTCCGAGAGGGGTGTTTTTTTTTCGTTTTTTTTTTTTAATTTGATTAGAGTTCTAGTTGCCCCCCAAAGAGTTCTATCAATTATTCAGATGCATTTTTGCTGTAAAGTCAATAATAAAGTAGTTATAACGTTCTAAAATAACATGAGCGTGAAGTTGGCCCCCCTCTAATTTAATTTTATTTTTGCGAGGTTAAAAAGGCAGAACTATTTTTTATATGTATAGGGAACTCTAGAACTATGTGGGGGGCAATCAGAACTCTAATAATTTTTAAGAAATTTGAAAGTTGGGGGGCCAACTTCACAGGGGTGGGAAAGTAACAATTGTATAAAAATCAACAGATTGTTCAATTAACATAAGTATACAATGTTCGGAAAAATTGATGATAATCATGAAACTTTAAAATTCAGAAAATTAACAAAACCTGCCAAGCAAACAAACATTTATTGCAAATGAAGTAATTATTCAAATTATTAAATTAAAATTTTTATATTTTAATGATTTTTATAAGTATGTACAGTTGCGAGAGAAGAAAAACTAGTACAGCGGGGAGCTTTAGCCACTTCTACAATATATATTTTTTTTCTTGTAAAACACACTTGTCATTTAGAGGTTAGCAACAATTTTTTTCTTGGCCAACAAGACGGTGCTTTTATTGACATGCACTTCATTAGCAATGTGTCTAATGCTAATACCATCTCTAAACGGGTCGTTATTATCGCTTTTTGCGTTTCAGTCAGTTGAGGCATATCGATGTTAATTAAATTTCGTTTGATATGTCTTGAGATTTGTCAATTTGATTGACAATTTAAAAAAACATAGTAAGTCCAGTTTACATAGCAAAATATTTTGCTGTACTAGTTTTTTTCTCTCGCAAGTGTACATATGTTGGAGAAAGTGACATTGTCAAAAATTATCAAATTGTTAAAAATTGAGATAGTTGGCATAAATATTGAAATATGGTGTAAAGTCTTGTTAAGTGATGAAAATCAAAAACGCGTCGTTATTATCGCTTTTTGCGTTTCGGTCAGTTGAGGCATATCGACGTTAATTAAATTTCGTTTAATGTGTCTTTAGATTTGACAATTTGATTGACAATTTAAAAAAACATAGTAAGTCCAGTTTACATAGCAAAATATTTTGCTGTACTAGTTTTTTTCTCTCGCAACTGTACATATGTTGGAGAAAGTGACATTGTCAAAAATTATCAAATTGTTAAAAATTGAGATAGTTGGCATAAATATTGAAATATGGTGTAAAGTCTTGTTAAGTGATGAAAATCAAAAACATTTAGAAAACGACAAGATGTCTTTTAATTTAATAATTCAACATACAAAAAGTATAATAGATTCTCTAAAATTGTTCACTTTTTTATGCGTTCTCGACATTTTAAACATTTCTCAATTTTTGACATGTAGACATGACAATCAAGGAATTTGTCTTTTAAGTACATGTACTGTGTATTTTCAATAATTCGTTGATTTAATGAACGACTAAACATGAAGTGAAATTTCGAGTTTGGAAAAGCCTGAAAAATTGGTTTGATCGCGTAGCGCGGAGCGACCAAATCAAATTGTCAGGCGTTTCTAAACTCGAAATTTTACTTCATGCGCCACGCGTATAAAACATTGACAATATTGCGAAGTTCAAAATATACTGCACTTGTTTGATTTCGTCTTAATAAGTTTTAGAAAAGTATTATCAAATCTTGCAATTTCTCAATTTGTACTTTATGATATGTTTTCTTTTAACCTATAAAATCTGCAACTACGAGTGTTTGTTGTTCAAATAACTAAAATTTAGATATTTTAATGGCGGACACTTTAAAATTACTTTAAGGAATAACTTTTTTCTCCCTATATTCAGGGAGAAAATCTGGAATCATGGAAGAGTCAGGTAAAAGTCAAATTGGTCGCTACCATGTGAAAATATGACGATGATATCAATTAATAGAATTTGGCAGTCCTTGAAAGTGGAGGGAGAAAAATGTGTTTATTATATTAGTTTACAGCAAAGGTAGCACAATATTAGGTTAATAATATAAATCGGGTAATATACCTATATTAAACAGCCGATAATTTTTGATAACATCCTAGACCTGAATTTGCGAATTATTTTGCAGATTTGTGCGATTATGCTAACTTTACGGTTAAGTCAGCAGAATCTTGTGTACAAAAAAATTATTGCAGCGGAAAAAAATATTTTTGGGCATTTAAATAGGCGATAATTTTTGCTGTCATGTTTTGCCATTGTAGCGCAATTTTCAGCGGTTCTGCTAACTTTACGGTTAAGCCAGCAGAACCTTATATTAAAAAAAAATATTGCAGCGGAAAAAAATCTCTTTGGGCATTTAAATAGTTGATAAAACGCCGATACTTCTGGTACATGTTTCATGTAGTTCTGCCATCAAGTGCCTGCCAGCTTTACCGACGTGCTTTTAACATATAATTGACAGTTTGTGATATTTTCAATATTTTTGATAATTTTAATAATTTTTCGACATTCTTAAAATTTTTGATAATTTCAATAATTTTGATATTTTTTAATATTTCTTTTAGAAAGGAATTTAAGATATATTGAAATATGTATACTGTAAAACTTCAACAATTCGTGACTTTTAAAAACGATCAATTTCAAGCTCAAAACGAGTGTTTTCCACTCCCAGATTGAGCATGAAGTAAAATTTCGAGTTTAGAAAAACCTGAAAATTTGGTTTGGTCCAAACCAAATTTTCAGGTTTTACTAAACTCGAAATTTTACTTCATACGCCACGCGTATAAAACACTGATTTATTCTAAAGCTCAAAATATATTGATTATGTATGTACATTTACAAATCATAGCATAAATAAATATTTTTGGTCGATTTTCAGCGTACTGTAATAAATAATTGAGAAATCGTAATTCCAGGGGGGACAAGTGCCCCCCCCCTTGCCCATATATGCGGGCGCCTATGCCCTTAAGTGAATAAATAAATAAATATGTGTACTTGGAAGAAAAATTCCTTTTATATTATTTGTGACTTTGTTTAGGAAATCCTGGCTGTGCCACTGCACAGAACATACTCAATTTCAACCTTGTTTTTTTGGTTTTCTTATTCATGACGCATACTTATAAAAATAAGCTTGAACTCGGATCATGGTGGAAATACCAATGTTATCGAAAGAGTGGCAGTTTTTTGTTGTTTTTGGATGATATCGAAAGAGGACTAGACCACTGTATAAATAATAAAAACAGACTGTTTCGAAAAGAAAAAAAAAACAATGAATAGCAAGCAACAGTTAGTATTTATTTGAGTCTAAAAAGATAAAACGTGCTAATAACAACAATCAACAGATTACAGTGGAGAGATTCAGCAAGGAAAATAGTGTGTACCTACAATAACCAGTTTCAAAGGTATTGTAATAAATTATATTAGAGGTGATTAACCGTAGGTATTAGAAAACGGAATGCAATAACATTGATATGACAATAAACGCAATTAAATAAAAAAACGCCTCATTAAATCGTTTCTTGATGAATTTCGTTCCCTTTGTAAGACGAAGTGTAAATTCTTTGATTTGTTTATGACGGATTAAAAGGATGAACGCTGGAAGTTGAATGATTTTGTGGGAGAGGTGAGGGTGTTAAAAAATCTGTACAAATAAACGAATCGTCTCACCTTATTACATCGATGAAGCACCACAAGAGTTTAATTATTAGCGAGAGGTCATTATATATACAGCATCCTAGCGTAGCAGTTATAAGAGCGTAACAGAGAAAGCAAACAATAACATTAGATGATTACACTGGGGAAACACTTTCCGCAGGCGATGAGCCTTAAAACAACCCCGTATTTTTATCCTTGCACAAACACCAGGTCCACAAGTCCTTGTATAAACCGCGTTTGCACTAAAACTCACCGCCGATGTATTACTACCAGTGTTTCACATACTCCATTTTGAACTGATCTATAAAGAATGTGTGTATACTATGTTCTTGTCGAATTCTCCTCCTTTCTGACCGTGCATAGCCGCTCAAACGTCCCTTTCAAATCCTCCTTCTGTCACTATTCACACCGCACGTATGTTTTCATTAGGTGTGTCTTTGTACAGCCAAATATAGAATTAAATTCACATCGATGCAGCTATCACCGCTATCACCTATTAGCTTACACTCCGCACCGCCATACACAACATTAGAACCTCACGCAGTAACCATCTTTACCCAAAGATGGAGTACCCGGCTCTCATCGACAGTCCCTTAAGCACCGCCCATGCGGCGCGTTCCGAATTTAAGGGCGTTCGTGATTACACCGATTTTTTTTGGTAACCCATTTTTTATCAAGGGTACAAAAAATTAATTTCATTATTTTTATAACATTTATTTGGAACAATTTTAAAATTTCTAAGTAATATTTACTAAAATATTTAAATGAAACTTTCAGAAAAAAAACTTATGCAAGTTTTCGCCAAGGTATGCTTCATCACAGTCTTATTCATTTACAGCAGCGCATATAGTTCTTGTTCTTGTGACGTAGACAATATCAGGGTTGTTATGTTTAAAACACTTTGTTTTAAAGCAGTGTTTTAAACATGTTTAAAAGAAAACGTTGTGTTTTAAACGGTTTTGTTTTGAACATTAAGTTTGTTTAAAACATGTTTAAAAGGTTTTTTTATAATCTTAAATTAGCTAAACTATATTTTGTACCTACTTATTAAGATGTTTTTGTTTAAATTTTTGCTGAACTGTTGAAGATATTTCAAATTACATTATTAAACATACAATTTTATTACAACTGTGTGCTCAATTACAGGGAGTCCGTATTTGTATAGAATGTATGAGGATCTCGATTATTTGACGAGATAGAGATATTGTCAAAAAACGGATTTTTTGAAATTACGTTCTAATTTTTTTATTCAAAAACTATTCAATCCACACATTTACAACTTTTTAACGAGAAATCTAGTAAGATATATTATTTTAAGATAACTATAACATTTACCCACGGACCATAGCCAACTTTTGTTTTTCTTAGACGCGCCATTTTGGACTTTTATATTTCTTGGAAGAATATTTTTTTCTGAATTCAATGATCTATCACACTTATAGTTTATTGTACATTTTATATGTAAAATTTTAATCTTTTTTTGTAAAGAGTGTCTTGGAAACACTTGGATAACTCACTCATTTGACAACTCCTAGGACCCATAATTTGCTTACATGTCACCCCTGAAAACGGGAATTAACTGTTTTGTGAAAACGCACGACTTTTTAAAAACAACTCTTCATTGTGGCAAGCACCAAGATACAAGCATAACTAACTTCTAATACTAATTTACAATAATTATATGGTTAATAATTGATTACTAATTAAATTACATATTGCTTATTCATAGGTATTGCAATAAGTCAGGTGCGGTCGTTGAGGTCATAAGGGTATCATATGATGTTGACACATAACTCCTCCCCTCTTAAATAGGAAGATTGAGCAGGGAGATCTTCGATTCTTCATCGTTGTTTTGGGATTGCATCCTTCTTCTTCTTTGATCTAGGGAAATGTATACCTTGTAGAGTGCAAATGACGTGGTTATAGTTCCAATGATGGTTAATATGATCCATGGGATGCGTTCGGTTGTTTTGGTTGCCAGGATCTGTGGATTGGCTATTTCTTCTAAGTTGATCTTCTCCAAATGAAGGCTTGTGTAACTGGCTTTGTGCTGGTTGATCATGTCCAGTTTGAGTGGAGGCAAGATGTATGGCTCTCTGTCTTCAAGTTCTATTTTGTTATATATCGTCTAGTTTTAGATGGATATACTGCACGTTGGTGGAGTTGTTATTAGACTTGGTCCATTTATAGTAGAATAGTGTTTTTATTTGCAGTTTTTTAGTAGTTGAATGCCTTCTTGTTTCGGGATGCTGACGGTGTAGCTTGGAGACAGTTGTTAACACACATTTCTCTTGGTTGGTCGACTGGATGTAACTTGGAATACACTCGTCGTGGTTAGCCATTTTCGGTTTGGTACAGATGTAGATATTCTCCTATTTTAGACATTTGGTTGATTCATAGACATTTTTTTTTCGTTCAGTGCCAGGTAGGGATAATTTGGAATGATTGTAAAGTTTTTAAAGGGTTTTTATAGTTCGTATAAGTGCTAATTGTAAGGTTTAGTGATCGAGAAATGGATAGCAAAGATGATTTTATCGTTAGAAAAGGTTACTTGTAGACTTGCTAGTTGGTAGTAGGTTATACTATCTTGAAATTTAATTATTTCGTTGGAATTGTAATAATTTGGAAGCAAACTTAGAATCATTGATAGGTCGGTATGTATAGTGTGTTTAATTTAGTAAAAATTATTGCGTTTTCGATGTTATCTAAAATTGTAACTAGGAGTTGAACGTCTAATATTATTTGATTGAGCAACGCTTAACATAACATTAAGTATTCGTCGAATGAATATTCTGCGTTTGAAAGAAAAGTTTCTAATTCTTTAATTTTGATTGCAGTATTCTTTTGGTTAAGGTCGGAAATTTACATGTTATTTGGCCATAAGAACGAACAACGATTAACCTTCCACAATAATAAAAATAGAGTATTGAAGCTTATACATATTATACATTGAAGCTTTGCGAATAAATTGACAGTATTTTTTTTCAAAAAAATGTTTCTTAAATTAAACATAAATTAAATAATAGAACATTGTCAAAGATCACATAAATCCGTGTATTACTTCCATAGGAAACATTATTTTTTCTTCATATTGCTTTAATTTATTGAGGCAATTATTTTAAACATCTTTTATTAAATAGATTAGTCTACAATAAATGATAAATGAAATTAATCGTTGCTTAGGAATCTCTATAAGAGCAATGTAAATTTTGATTATACTTTCAATAAATAATAAATTATTTCTAAAAACATGTGAAAAGAAATTAAAGTTGATATGTAGAATTCGTGTACATTTGCCGCGACACGGGCTTCTGTCTTCTGGCTCCCGACCTTTAGTTGCGAATGTATTTTTTCTGACGCGGACCGTTCATTCATTCATTATGTTATTGATACACAACAAAGAAAGACATTGTTAAAATATTTCCCAATACATTTTGTAAATATAATTGCATTTCTGGATTCATCTTTTGAATAGGAATGTGGAATGCCATTAAATGCTGATTCAAGTGCTGATTCCTTTTTTATTTATAATTTACCAAATTGAATGTTTTTTGTTATTTTTGACATTTTAAAAGATTTTAATTTATTTTTATTATGTTTATTTAAAATAATAATAATAATCCCCGTGAATTTAAAAGATTTTAGTTTATTATCAAAGTTTCCAGAATTTTTATTGAATTTCCAAAATTTTAGTTGATCTTTAACGCTTATTGTAACTTTTCCAAGATTTCTTTTAATTTTGAAAATTCCTGAATTGTTTAAATTTGTCTTAATTAATTTCCCCAAGATTTTTATTAATCTTTAAAATTTTGACGCGTGTTATGAAACTCTAAGATTGTTGTTAATTTATAAAACTCTAACGGTTTTTGTGAATTTCGTAATTTTTTAAATGTTGATGCTATTCATGAATTCTTGAGATTATTGTCATATTTTAAAACGTTAGCAATTTTCGTAAATTTCCCAAACTTTCGTTAAATTGCATGAATTTCCACGATTTAAGTTAATTTTCATAATCTCATTTTTCGGGAATTTTCAACGTTTTAGTCACCTTCATAAACCAAGACGCTTTTCGTAAATTTCCAAGATTTCTGTTAATTTTCAAAAATTCGACGGTTTTCGATAATTTCGATAATTTTCAAAATCTAGACGCCCATCATAAATTTTTCAAGATTTTCGTAAATCTTTGTCAATATTCGTGAATTTCCAAGAACTTTGATAATAAACTAAAATCTTTTAACGGGGATTATTATTATTATTTTAAATAAACCTAATAAAAATAAATTAAAATCTTTTAAAATGTCAAAAATAACAAAAAACATTCAATTTAGTAAATTATAAATGAAAATAGAATTTTTTCGACTCAGCACTTGAATCAACATTTAATGGCATTCCACATTCCTATTCAAAAGATGAATCCAGAAATGCAATTAAAAATCTGCAATAATCTTGAAAAATGCATGATTTTTTTCAAAATTTTAAAAATTGTTATAAATCTTTGAAATTAAAAAAAAATGAAAATTAGCGAACGCATTGAAAAATTCAAGAGTCGTCAAAGTTTCGAAAATTAATTCAATTCTTGGAAATTCACGAAAATTGACAAGATTTAAAAATTGAACAAAAACTTGAAAACCCTCAAGATTTTGTAATTAATGAAAATATTGTAAAAACCCAGTGATTATTTTTTAACGAATGTTTTCCACTCCCAGACTAAGCATGAAGTAAAATTTCGAGTTTAGAAAAGCCCCGTGAAAATTTGTCGAGGGTCGCGCAGCGACCTGAGACAAATTTTCTGGGCTTTTCTAAACTCGAAATTTTACTTCATGCGCCACGCGCATAACACTGATCTCAAGTGAAGTTCAAATGTACGTAAATTTCACAATATTTTAGTATTTTACGCGTGGCGCATGAAGTAAAATTTCGAGTTTAGAAAAGCCCAGAAAATTTGTCTCGGGGCTTTTCTAAACTCGAAATTTTACTTCATGCTTAGTTTGGGAGTGGAAAACACTCGCTTGAAGCTTCAAATTGAACTCTTACAAAAACAAAGAATATCTAAAGGTTTACAAAAAATAGGCGGATTTTGAAATACTTAAACTTTAAAGAAAAACTTCCTGTATATATTATACATATATTTATAATAATTTTAATTCATAATTGTATAATAATAATAGTTCACTTGTATAATAATAGTTCACCTGTCTACTGAAATTTAATACCCCATTATTCGCCCGGCGCTATCTAAACAAACAAACAACGCGCTCTGCACTCATAATTTTTATTATTCGTTGTGATAAAATTCGGCAGGCACTATGAACCAACACATAGTCAAAACTACTTTCAGCAATTTCGCTATCTCTGCGCCATCTCGTACTCCCGAAACCCACTACCAGCAAAAATTGGTCCTCTTAACGTCGAGACTTGAAATGCTTTTATTAAAATTGTTTATTATTTGCTTGTTTAATGTAATTTGTTGTAGAGAGTTGCATTGTATGATTTTGAAATTATTTTTTGATCTTTTTATACCTTGCTCATAATGACTTCCATCTTCGCTATCGAGAGTGCCAAATATCCATTTACTCACTTTACCGACAATGTTTACTAGTGCTCTTTTTCGTTTGTTCTGAGGTTTGATATTTTTTAATTTTTGGGATGCGTCGTTAATGACATAAGTCGCATTATCAATTAATTCTGAGAGAGGTAGAGAGTTTACAGATGAAATATTTTTAAACGGTGAATTTAGTCGAAAGTTGTCTTTTTAGAGTTTGGGTTTGATTTGACAGTAGGTCCAATTCAAAATAATGTAGAAAGACATGTCGCGATGAGACCAATTTGGCATTACCGAGCATGAATGGTAAAATACCAGCAGTGCTCGGCGTAATTTTAACTTCTTCTGGGGTTATTTGGTGGATCCAAATGATTACTAGGAAGATTTTGATTGTCTTTATTCTGTAATAATTGGAGGCAATTAGTTTTCTTGGTTTTTTAATTAAGTTTTTATGAAGAGTTTCATGTTTGATGAGTAGTTTTTTATTATGATTTTTTTATAGCTAATGACTTTATAAATGTAGGTTTATGTTTAGCTGTACGCTGTTGTTTGATGTATGCAACTCTATTTTTAGGGAATGTCGATGGTTCTTCTCGTTTCTCGTTAATTTTTGAAATTTGAGCGATTTTCTTTTCCTCGTTGTTAGCTTTTGCTTTGCTATGAAGAATGTTTAGCAATTTCTTATGTTTATTCGTATATTCGTTTAACATGTCGTTGACTGTCTTTGTCATTAAGTTTTCTTCTTCGAAGTAGATGGCGTAAGAGTTTTGTGGTGAAATTCGAGTTTTTATAAATTTAATTAATTCAGATTTGAAATTAGTTTTAGGGATTAATATAGTATCAATCCCTAAAACTAATTTCTTTCTTTGGTAGCGAAAGGTTTAAAGGATTTTATGAAAGTTTGATCGGTGTCGTTGGTTTTCATAATAATTTGATTTGCCTTTTCAGAAATAGGTATTTCGAGTATTGGGTGTTCAACAGAAGTATGCACCGTTTCGTTTGTGTCGTGTAGTGGGATAATAACATCTTGAAGAATGTTAATGCAATTTCGTTTATTTTGGAGTGGTGTACCAACAATTTGATCTAGTTCATTTTGTGGTATATCTGATGGTTTGTTTTTTATTTATTTATTTATTTACGGAAAAATCCATTATACATAATATGTTATAGTAATACAATTCAAATTTCATAATACAAAATATATATAAATACAAAAACATGTCTACAAATTGGCAAATTAAAGAGAACAACAAACATTTAACCGCTTAAGATTAGATATAAATTTGGGATACGAATTAACAAAAAGATCGAAATTTGGATTTAGGGATAATTTATTTGACGTACGCATGAACCGAGAAAGTGGGCTATTAAGACCGTAGTTGGATTTATGGAACGGAATGGAAAATAGTGTTGGATGTCTGATTTGTCGATTGGAAGGGTTAATACAGAAATTAATTTGATTAAATAGATATAAACAATCCGCTTGGTTACTAATTAATTTATAAAAGAAGCTCAAGTCCGCGAAAGTTCTTCTACAACATAATTTATCGATAGTCAGCTCCTGACGAATTAAATTTATATTTTTATCTTTGTTGTAACCTAATTTAAATAGCATTATTTTCAAAAATTTATTTTGAATTGTTTCGATCTTATTGCTATACGTTACTTGATATGGTGACCAGACACATGATCCATATTCAAGAACGGAACGAACATAAGCAAAATAAATGACTTTGAATGCTGTTGAAGATAAATCGACTGCCAATCGTCTTATATAGCCAAGCATCCTTAGAGCTCTCATACAAATTCTATTAATATGGCTACCGAATATCAATTTTTTGTGAACGTTATGCCCAAATCCACAATTTCATCAAGCTCATCTAATTCAAAACCGTCTATAAAGTAAGAAGGAGAAAAATCCAAAGGAGTAAATTTCCTGGAAAACCTCATTATTTTACATTTATTAATATTAAATAAAAGATAGTTTTTGCAACACCAGTTGTGAATTGAGAATAAGTCCTCTTGCAACAATAAGCAATCATTTGGTGAGTCGATTCTTTTGAACAGCTTCAAGTCAACGGCAAAAAGCAAAAAAGACGAATGTTTAATGACTCGATGTATATCATTAATAAAAATTAAAAACAGCAACGGCCCGCAATGTGATCCTTGCGGAACACCCGAATCCACTTTGATTTCCTTAGAAAGATGGTTTTTAATTTTTACGCACTGAATACGATCAATTAAAAAACTTCTAAACCAATTGACTACATCAGCATGGATTCCTAGGGCAGTAAGCTTTCCAATTAGTATTTCATGGTTGACACGATCAAATGCTTTAGCAAAGTCAGTAAGGTTAGTTGAGGTAGATTTGCCAGATCGGAATCCATGTTGCTCATTTATGAACATATTTTTACACATCCAATTCAATTGAGTTGAGACTAAGCTATCGAACAGTTTCGGAATAATTGATTGTAATGAGATGCCTCGGTAATTTTTAATGTCATCTTTTTTGCCGGATTTAAACAAAGGTATAATATAACTCTTCTTCCAGCAGTTAGGGAAGACATTTTGCGACAAAGATGCTTCAAATAATAAAAATATTGGAACTGTTATGTACCATTCGATTTCTTCGGATGGATCTTCTGTATCTGAGAAGCTTGGGTTGGCCATAGGTGAATATGTTTCAAATGCATTTAATTCTATCCGCGAAAGAGCGTCTGCATTAGTGTCAATATTTTCCTTTTTCATATTTTATTTTATAACTGTATTCTTATAGTTTGAGTATCCTACCGACTGCGCCAATTAACTGTTTTATGGAAACGCACGACTTTTTAAAAACAACTCTTTATTGTGACACGCATCAAGATACAAGCATAACTGAATTCTGATACTAATTTAAAATATTTATATGGTTAATAATTGATTACTAATTAAATTACATATGCTTATTCATAGGTATGGCAATAAGTCAGGTGCGGTCGTTGATCAGGATCGCTGACGTGTTGTCTGGATGGTCATAATCATATGATGTTGACACATAACTGGGGCATCCAACTGATTAATTTCTGTACTGATAAAAAATGTATTTGTTTATATGCAAACGAAATACTGGTGTGACATTTTGAATCTTAATAAATTGCTTGACTCTTTTTGGACTATCATATGATTTTGTTATACTATATTTTTATTGGCCGTGTTTTGACTATTGTGACTGTAAGTGGCTTGATTCACTGTCTTTTGATTATGCTAGGATTTTGTCTGATTATGTCTCTGTATGGACTGTATTTCGGCTTTTGTGATGTTATGATTGTAAGTCACTTAAATCACTATATCAAATACAGTTAATATACTGATCTAATGACAAAATACAAATACGATACATATTTTAACAGTTGTGATGTATTTTAAACTAATGAGTGTCTTCTACTCCCAGACTAAGCATGAAGTAAAATTTCGAGTTTAGAAAAGCCCCACGTAGAAAATTTGGAGAGGGTCGCGCAGCGACCCGAGACAATTTTCACGGGACTTTTCTAAACTCGAAATTTTACTTCACGCGCCACAGGTATAAACCACTGATTTACAGTAAAGTTAAAAATATATAACGCTTAGATGTGATGGTTATCAATATTTATTGAGATGTAGCGAAAAATGCAAGAATAATTTTTTTGTGAATAGTTTTGGAATAATAATAATAAAAGTAGAATAAATTTAATTTGTGCTACTTTTCCATACTGTTGATATTAAAGTCATCATACCTTTAATAGGGAAAGTGCCATGATGGACGAATCACATTTTTTTACTTTATGTTTTGTGTAATAATCGATACTTATTATTATTATTACAAACGATTGACAGTTATTATTTAATTTTAACTGCTAACAATGATTGACTGTTGTCAATATTTCGAATAAATTATAAGTGAGTGAGTTCAGAAAAAAATATTCTTTCAAAAAATATGAAAATCCAAAATGGCGCCCATAAGAAAAACAAAAGTTGGCTATGGTCCCCGGGTTAATCTTAGACAAAAATATGCTACTAGATTCCTCATTAAAAAGTGCCTCTACATTGTCAAAGTTCTAAATGTCCAGATTCATTAGTTTTTGAATAAAAATGTAGAAACGATTTTTCAAAAAATAAACTTTTTGTGGATACTCGAAAACAAAAAATATATTTTAAAATAGTTTCCACATTATTGTTGACCCTAAAATACGCAGATTTAACCGACTCTTTATCTCTTCAAATAACTGAGATCCCCATACATTCTGTCGAAATACGGACACCCTGTATACAGGGTGATTCAGAACAAGTGTAAAAAAAAATGAACATCTGGTTTATAAACATGGATCCGATTTTCAAAACTACTGCTGATTGAAAGTTTGTGAAATAAAGAATCGTTATTAAATACAATTTAAATAAAACGCGAAATAAAAATTTGTAATATTCATTAAAGTGAGATTAAACTTAAGAAGTATTTTTTTAACTTCAATTTAATTCAGTGTTTTATACCGGTGGCGCATAAAGTAACATTTCGAGTTTTGAAAAGCCTGAAAGTTTGGATATGGGCGCTCGCTTCGCTCCGCGCCCTAATCCAAATTTTCCGGGTTTTTTTTAATTTTACTTCATGCTTAATCATGGAGTGGAAACACTCATTAGAAGTTTTAATTGATAAAAACAAGTGACTCAACATGTATTTAAATAATAATATAATTTTCGTAACTGCCCACTGGGCAAACACATTGAAGCAATGTTTTATCAACATTAAGACAACGTTAAATGTTGTTACAATGTTGATATAACGTTATTTGTTTATTTTTTGCTCAGTGGGCGGAAATGATTCATTACCGATTAATCAAGTTTTGTTTGATGTTATTTAAGTAAAAGTGGTACCTATATTTTTTTATTATGTATTAAACAAGGGTTCTCAGTCCTTGATTAAGCATGAAGTAAAATTTTGAGTTTAAAAAAGCCTGAAAATTTGGTTTGGTTGCGTAGCGAAGCGTTTAAATTAAAATGAAAAAAAGCCTTTGTTTAACAACCCTAGACAATGTGGTTAATATCGCGTCATCGGACCGGAGACCCTGCCTCCATTCTATTGCATTCTAATTCAGCGATCCTTATAAACACTATATACTCGATCGTCCTTGGTTTTCACATTACGTGTTTTTTTTCGTTCAGCCTCGTATGTAATATTTTTTGACAATAATATTTTTTGTTAATATACAGGGTGAGTTTTTTTTCACGGTCGATTTCCAAAACTATAAGAGATAGAGAAATGGTAAAATTGGCAAAGTAGTGCAGTTTTACGAGCTGAATAAAAAGCCATTTTTAATTTTTTTTAAAAGTCAAGGCTAAATAGGTATTTTTAAAAATGTAAAAAGTGTCGATTTTTTAAATCGATTTTTTCTAAGGTCATTAGTTTTCAAGATATAACACAAACTTACTTTTTTTAATTGAAACCATAGTTAGCTATGTTATCATTAGAAAGGGATTTTTTTTTCTCTTTAATCAGATGTATCACTTGACATACTTAGTTACAAAAATGACTGAGTTAATAACTATTTTCTATTTTATTTACAACACAAAAATAGTTATCCATGTAATAATTACTATAATAAAACAATTGCGATTGTTTGTAACAGTAACTTTCATTGTTGTATTTTTGTCAACTAGTTTAGTGTGTTTTTTCCTACCAACTTTCATTTCTTCCTACACATAACTTCCAAATAAACTTATTTGACAACAGTTTTACAAACTCCTATATTACAAAAAGCCTCAATTGTTTTATAGTTGTAATTTTTTCATAGCCAACTATTATTTTGTTCTAAAAAAAAAGAAAACTGTTAATAACTCAGTTTATTTATAAATAAGTATGTCAAGTGATCTATGAGTTTAAAAAGAAAGAAATCCCATTTTAATGATGACATAGCCAACTATGGTTTCCATTTAGAAAAATGCAAGTTTGTGTTATATCTCAAAAACGAATGTCAATATAAAATATCTGATAAAATATTATTGTTTTCCGTAAAATTATCTAAAACTTTGCTTTTTATCGCTTTTTTTCTATCTCTTTTAATAGCAGAAAAATCGATTTAAAAAAATCGACGCTTTTGACATTTTTCAAATTAACTAGTTACCTAAATCCAAACGCTCAGGCTTTTCTAAACTCAAAATTTTACTTCATGCTTAAGCTGGGAGTGGAGAACACTCGTTTAAAAATACTTAAAACACTTGCATTTAAGGTTTTTTGGCGCCCAACGTGAGGCCAGGCTAATGCCCCCCTAGTTGGGCGCCATAAATCGCAAGCCTCTAAATTCAAAACTTCCAACTGAATCAGCGTTTCGTACGCGTTGCGCATGAAGTAAAATTTCGAGTTTAGAAAAGCCTGAGAAAAGGCTTTTCAAAACTCGAAATGTTACTTCATGCTTTGTCTTTGAGTGGAAAACACCCGTTTAGAGCTTCAAAATTATAACTTATTGATTAATGACTAAATACGCTTTAATTTGATTAGTACATTTTTTTTAATACTTATTAAGAATTGTAAATTACCCGTGGTTCAATAAATTAGTAAATCTAAACCGGTTTACCTATAATTAACCGGGAAATCATGATATCGTTGTTTCAGGGGTAAATATCATTTAATACGTTACGTGTATAATTAATAGAATTTAAAGATTTACCTCAACCAAGTGTTTCCACTCCCAGACTAAGAGTGAAGTAAAATTTCGAGTTTCGAAAAGCCTGAGCGTTTGGATTTGGACGCGTAGCATCCAAATCCGAACTCAAGCTTTTCTAAGCTCGAAAGTTTACTTCATGCAGCACGCGTATAAAACACTGACCATATTGTGAAGTTAGAGATATACTGCTTATGTTTAATAAATTTTAACCAAATCTTGCTCTATCGAAATTCGAGCAATTTACAATAAATTTTAAGTAATACTCATAAGAAAAAAAAATTATACACTGTTTTTTTTTATTTGTTTCTGTTATCTATAAACTGTCGATAAATAGAATAATAGCTTGTATGCAAAAGTAGCTCGCGTATGACAAAAGATTGAACACCCCTGCTATATAACATATTTTTTTCCTCTATGTGTGCTGCTAACGCTGTGGCCCCTAGTTGGGCGTTATAAAATTGCGCCATAAATTGCGAGAGTAAAAGTTGAAAACTGCCCACTGAATCAGCGCTTCGTACGCGTGGCGCATGAAATAAAATTTCTAGTTTAAATGTTAAATTTTACTTCATGCTTTGTCAGAGTTGATTTAATAATTGAAGCGTGCCATTTGCAAAAAGTCGTAAGTGCCAATTTTTAAGTAATACGTTTTATATTCAGAATATGTTCTAAATGTCATGCTTTACTTGTACAATAAATGCCAGGGCGATAGTGCTACTACAAGTGGCAGAAATAGGGACTCAATAATCAACACGTCATAAGTACGATAGTACTTTCATTCACGTTTTATGTTTCTCCTGTAAAATATGTCATTTGGTACTTACGACCTTTTGCATATGGCACGCTTCAATTCATTATTTATTTATAGTAAGTTCTTTGTTATCTACAGATTGTCCCACACCAGTAATTCTATCTCATCTACAAATTATCCAACATCTTAAAAGGTGTAAGTGTGTTCTTAATTATCTAGAAATTGTGCAATACTCGCATAGATTTGAGGTTTTGTGGTGCTCAACGTGGGGCCATGCCCCATGAAAATTAAAGTAAAAACCTTCACACTGAATTAGTGTTTCGTACGCTTGGCGCATGAAGTAAAATTTCAAGTTAAGAAAAGATTTAATTTGGTCGCTACTGGTCTAAATCCAAACGCTCAGGCTTTTCTACACTCAAAATGTTAGTTCATGCTTAAGCTGGGAGTGGAGAACACTCGTTTAAAAATACTTAAAACGCTTGCATTCGAGGTTTTTTGGCACCCAACGTGGGGCCAGGCTAACGCTGTGGCCTCTAGTTGGGCGCCATAAATCGCAAGCATCTAAATTTACAACTTTCAACTGAAACAGCGTTTCGTACGCGTTGCAGATGAAGTAAAATTTCGAGTTTAGAAAAGTCTGAGTTTGGATTTTGACGCTACTCGTCCAAATCCAAACGCTCAGGCTTTTCTAAACGTAATTTTATTGGGATTAATTGGCATATTTGACCCCAGGCGCCGTTTTTCCTTACTGTGGCGCTGCTCTAAGTAACAAGTTTTTTTTAAAGTTTCTCAAACAAATAAATAAAATTGTAAATTTTAATATTGTTTTTGTGAAAGTCACACAACTTATATATTTCAAAATGTATACTTTAAAAAGCATCTTCTTTTTGGAATTCCATTACGAAACAATCGCAAAAATAAAGGATAATAGAGAGAGAAATAATTATGTTGCTAATGATGCACTGATAATACAATTGTGCACCAGCGACGAACTGTTACTTCGGATGTTTGAAAACAAAATATTGTTTTATTTTACAGGATCCATTTTTATACCTACATTAAATAAAAGTATTTATCAAGTAGTAAGCAATGTTATATGCAATAATGTATACATAAATATTTCTAAATTTAACCGCTGGGGGAACCATCGTGCACTGGGGTAAACTCTCCGTTTTTGGCTCATATTTTCTACAGTGCCACACTAAACCACATAAATAGATGTAATAGACCTGTCAAGTGCGATGTGCTACACCAGTAACCAGACATCAGCGCATAAGGTAAGAAAAACAGACTGCGGGAAATTACACTTCTATACATGTGTGAAAAAATTACAATTATTGATCTCCAATTTTCATTGCGTTATAACATTATACACTTTAAATTCTATTTTTAACGCATATTTCACCGATTCGGCATAATATTATAAAATTATTGGGGCCCCTGTCGTTCTGCAGTACACTTTCACTAAATAGTCCATCTTGCGGAGCCCCCAAAGCGCACTGGCTCGGAGGTGGTCGTCCCGCCTGCCTCATTGTACCTTCGCTACTGCCCCTATAGCTCAGGGGCCCCGAAAGTCGGTCGCACTGTATCATTGATACAGCTGATACAGCGGACCCCTGTTTTTTGACAATAATATTTTTTGTTGATAAACAGGGTGAGTTTTTTTTTCATGGTCTCTATGGGGATTTCCAAAACTATAAGAGATAGAAAACGGTAAAATGGGCAAACGTGGTTTGCGAAATGGAGAATCTCAATTAACCCCAATAAATCCAAACTCCTGATCCCTTTTCATCGCCTTAACAGTTCTCAATCACTATTTACAACAATCGAATCCCACCATCCTCATCCTGCATATATCCACAGTTCATATATATCCAGTTAGCCAGTCCCCATATACATTTTGGGTACACGCGAATGGGAGCAGAGCGCTGGATGCCAAATTGGTGTATATGGCTGCCTATATACACCAGTCTGGCTTCCTGCGGTCGGTCGGTTACGACTATTTTACTCCAGATGTCGCGAAATCAAGTCTCAGAGAGAGAGACAATTTCTTTCTCCCTCTATTCCTCGCTTCTCGTTGTATCATATTCCAGATGTTGATTTTTCAATCTTGAAAACACGTTTTTTTTTTCTTTTAACGAGCTAAGGATGCGTGTTACATTCATTCATGCGTTTCCTTCTACAATTTTATTTTCTGCGTTATTAGAGAATAGATTTTATGAAATTATATGTGAACGTTGTAAAATTCATTAAGTATTATTTATTTTGTACAAGAAACTTAAAATACAAAACTATTTAACTTTTGATAAAAAGTAAAACAAATACATCAACTTATCATTTTATTAACTAATCAGATCAATCAATCAAATCAAAATGCAGTTAAATCATTTCTTTTAGTTTTTGAATTATTACCGTTTGAAGTTTTTAACCCATTATGCGCCGTTGATGCATACACGCAACATTATTATTTTTTGTTAATTAAGTTACTAAATAAGTTTATTTGATATATTATATTATTTGACCTGAATTGAAAATGTACCAAGAAAAATGTAAATATTTTGTTATTTAAAGTGTATTATAAATACTTCACAATATTACAATGTTTTATACGCGTGGCGCATGAAGTAAAATTTCGAGTTTAGAAAAGCCTAATTTGGCTCGGTCGCTCCGCTTCGCTACGCGCCCGAGCCAAATTTTCAGGCTTTTCTAAACTCGAAATTTTACTTCATGCTTAGTCTGGGAGTGGATACACTCGTTCTTAACTTCATATTGCACGTTTTTATATAAAATCGACGAATGCCTGAACATTGACAGCGTATACATTACATTGTTGAGGCACTAATTTTTTGAAAATCCATTATCACTTTAATATAATAATAACAATAAACTATTTATGATTTTTAACTTTTTATTAAATTCACGTATACATTATGTGTATTTAAAGAAAAAATTCACAGTATGTAATGCAATAAGTCATTCATAGAAATCATAAAAAGAAGTGTAGAATTTTAATTAAAATTAACTTTTAGAGTTAAAATTGCTTGGCCGTTAATGGGTTAAAATAGTTTTAAATATACTATGTGTCCCGTTTCAATTCGCATTGTATGTTTCATGTAAAGATTTCCAATGTAATTGGAATTTGAGTTTGTATCGCTTATTGAACCAAAACGATTACAATAAAATTAAAATCATTTCTTTACCTACTAGCAGTATTTTCGAGGTATTATTTTTGAGTTCTCCTCAGTTTCATTTGAAATATAGCTTGAAAATAGTGAACGATTATACGAAAATAAAATCGTCAAAACAGTAGTTGCTACGAAAAGTCAGTGTTTGGCATCAAATTTATTAAAACACAAAACAATAATTCAATTCAACATAAGTGTTTATTCTGCAAAAGAAAAAAATCAGATCCCAAAATGGACTCAGTATATATTTTAATCACGATGCGTATTTTATTAAATGAACCATACTTTTAATAAATATTAACAGTTTCAGAAATTTGTAGTTTTTGCACTGACTACTTTAATTATCCGTTTACTTTGAACGATTGTTACATCAACTTGTACCTTTCCGATTGAAATTTTATAAACGCTTATTGTGTGCCATTTGACCAACACCGACAACACTCAGCGGGCACTAAAATGTTACCTAATTTTTGGATTAAAATTTATGGCATCCGTCGTGCGGCTGCATGGGGATAATTTTAAAAAGAATAAGCAGAAATATTTTTCGATGTTCTCAATACTTCCCGAGATACACGAAATGTTATATAGAGAAAGTACAAATTATATAAAAATCATGAAACTTTATAATTGAGAATATTATCAAAAACTGCGAAACAAACAAACTTGTTAAATCAAGTAATTAGTCACATTAATAACATTATAAATTTTACATTTTAATAATTGTTACCGACCTCATGGCTTCACATAAACTAGATTTTTTATGTCGCTGAAAAAAGAATTATGGACGTTTTCACATCACTTGCTTTTCACACCATTTTCTTTTCATACAATTGACAATAATATTTTTTGTTAATGTATAGTTTTTTGTGACAGTTGTAATATTTTTGCAAATTTTTTTGACTAATATAATATTTTTGAATAATTTTTTACACTAGTTACATTTTTTGTCACTATTACAATACAATTGTTAAAATATGTATTTTTAAATTTATGTACATTTTAAACGGTCATAACATGTCTAGACAATATTTTTTACTGTCTTTGAGTCTTTTTTAATTAATCGAATTTTAAATTTCAGAGGAATAGATTTTTTTGCAACGTTTTTCTGTTTTGTTAGAGGTTTTATAAATATCCACGGCCATGTATTGATTTTTCAAATGCAAGTTCATTGCTTTTTTTTAAAGCGTTCAGTTTGAAGTTTCGAACGCGTGTTTCCACACCCAGATTAAGCATGAAGTAAAATTTCGAGTTTAGAAAAACCTGAAAATTTGGTTTGGTCGCGTAGCGCTACGCGACCATACCAAATTTTCAGGCTCTTGTAAACTCGAAATTTTACTTCATGCGCCACGCGTATAGAACACTAAATTGTAAAAATATCAATATGTCAGGATAGCGACCTGCTAAATTTGTCCGTTACAGTCAAATGCCGATTTACATAAATATGATTTTTTGTCGTTGATCATTTTTCGTAATTTTTACTTTCAGTGAAGTTTTAAAATAATGTTGAAGAATCGTTTTTTTTAACATTTTCGACACTTTTTCATTGCGATTCTCAAATGTTCGACGCGTATAATTTTGCAAAACATTTTTCGTATTTTCGACGCGTAAAATTTTTCAACGCATTTTTCGTATATTTAAAGTCATTTTTCGTTTTTTGGATTCCTCAAATTTTTGACACATAATATTTTATTTTTCCTACTTTTGACATTAGAACATTGGTTGACAGTTGACGTTTATCGACACTCGGACACAAGTCAGTGTTAGCCGATATTTTATCTATAATAAGCCATGGCGTACGGATTATTACACCAGTTTTGACGATTTTCAACAAATGTCGTTTTTTTTTATTTAACCAGTTTTGGCCAGCGGCGGCTGGCTGCCTAACTTCATGTGAGGCTCAAATCCAAGATGCAACATCGGAGATTGAATTTTCAACGCTCGTTATGTCAGAAAATTACGTCACTGATACATGCATCTGGCAGCGAAATTCTCGGACGTATTACCTTGGCATTTTAATAGCACGTGAAGTTGGCCACCAGCCGCTACAGGTCTTGACATGCTGTTAGATAACAATTCGCTTGTTGTTTTTATTTCTTAACAGCTTTTAATTATCGACAGTATCGATTTTTCAATTCAAATTTATTCAAACAGTTTTTGAATGATTTCAGTTTTTATTTCGCAATACGCTTGTAGGATTTCATTGATTTTTTTTATTAAGCTTGAAGTAAAATTTCGAGTTTAGAAAACGCTGAAAATTTGGTTTCGTCGCGTAGCGCTACGCGGCCAAACCAAATTATCAGGCTTTTCTAAACTCAAAATTTTACTTCATGCGCCACGCGTAAAAAACGTTGAAACATTGTGAGATTCAAAATACTCTTGTTTAGCACTATATTCTTATTATTATTGGCAGTTTATTTGTAATACTGGTTTAGCAGTATATTTTTAAATTCACAATATTTTAGTGTTCAATACGCGTGGCGCATGCTTTATTGCTTTTTTTAAAAGCGTTCAATTTGAAGTTTTGAACGAGTGTTTCCACTCCCAGATTAAGCATGAAGTAAAATTTAAGTTTAGAAAAGCCTAAAAATTTGGCTTGGTCGCCAATCCAAATTTTCAGGTTTTTCTAAACTCGAAATTTAATTTCATGCTTAATCTGGGAGTGGAAACACTCATTCAAAACTATAAATTGAACGCTTTAAAAAAAAAAACAATGAATAGGGGATCAATCCCCGCCACGAGTCTTTAAAAATTGGAGAATGAAATAAAATACTCCTTTTGTGTCGGCGATTGATTTTGTTATAATTTATATTTTATTTTTATATGAATCTAAGTGAAAAATAGAATCATTTTATGTACTCGTTTTTGTAGAAATTTAGAAAAATAAATTTATGAAACAAAATATTGAGTCAAATCCCCCTATTGCAAAAAGCTATCTACGCCACTGACTCTGATAAATACTGAAACCAATGGGCCCGTTCATCAAAATGTTTAACATCCAAGTTGGTTGAATGGGGTTCTTACACATTTTTTTTATTATCTTAATAATTTCTTTAGAATCAAAAAACATTATGTCCTATGTGTTTATTTTATTTTTTACTTAATTTTTAAATTATTAATAGTTACATTTATCCCGAAAAATGTACTCGTGAAAACGATGTGTTACGTAGCAATCCACGCACACGCATGCGCTGTAAGATGCTAATGTCCTTAGATTTAGAAGTACCATCCGTCGTGACGCCAAAATAATATCAAGGTGTAACGCAAGGTACGTCGATGGGCGTAACACATATGTGTTACAGGGTATGACAGAATTGGATCTTTCAATGTTTTCCCCTACCCCTTTCCCCGCGGGTCCTAGTTCCTGAGAGAGAGAGAACAATGACGTTGTATTTGGTTACGTTTTTGAGTCTAGCATAACCTCTCTTTCCGGTTTCGCTGTACTTTCATAGATAGATTTTTTTAATATTTATTGTTAAAAATAAGTGTTATTAAAATAAGACTTTATGTTAGTGTTAAGTGTAATTAAAATGATAGTTTGTGTTACATGTAATTAAATTTAAGAAATATGTTGACGTTGATTGGGTTATAATCATAGAGAAATATATAAGAGAGAGATCGATTCTGTAGAAAGAAAGAGATACTACTTGCGCGCGCGCGATTTTTGAATTATTAAAATATATCTGTATTTTTGTAATTCAAATTATAACAACTTTTAAATATTAAAATTAAATCTGCATTACACAAATTTAATTTTGACACTTAAAAGTTTATTTTAACTGATCATTATTGACAAATAATTAAGGAAAACTTGCATACTTACCAAAAATAATTCATAATAATATTTAGTTCAATTGTGAAACTGGTTAAATTAACCAATAAAAGTAATATGTATCTATAAAATCTATAAAACTTTATTGCCACAAAAAATACAAGGTTAATCTTTGAAAGTTTATGCGAAACATGACTGGAAGCTGCTTCATATGGAATCTAAGATACCTTCTTAAGCGAGAATCATATGTGACCATTCGGAGGAAACAGTAGAACCACCTCATGGTGTAGACATTGCAGCTATGTTTAAGATGATTTGGAAATAAATTAACATAATAATATATAAATATGAATATATGTACTAAAATATTGCATTAGCTGCAGGTCTAAAAATGGAAATGTATCTATCATTTTATTCACTTTCATTGCAGTATAATAAGTTGTTCATAATAAAGTTTCAATTTTCTACTATAAGTTTTAGGTTATGTTCTGACCAGTTGCCAAATAAATTATTACTGTATATAATTAGACCTAATATGCACCAAAAATGTTGTATAATTTACGTTCATATAAACTAACTACTCAGTTATAATAGACGATTGGTAAATTTTATAAAATTATCTGCTGATGACAAAGCATATCACAACGCGGAGTTAAAAACGGAAATAAATAAATGTAAATAAACATGGCCGAATAATCGACTTGTGCCCACGGTTGCCAGTTGTCTAATGATTTTCCCCGCTATCGGAGAGCTACAAATCGGCCCAATTGCGCCCAATGAAGAAAGTTACCACATGAAAGCGATAAAATTGAACTTTTGTTTAAGAAAATAGATTATTTTTAACACTGTTATTATATTGTGTGCATATATAAATTAAATTAAAATAATGTTTAGTTTAATTAAAATACGCACATTTAAAATATCACTTTTACGCGTTACTGAACTAGTTTTCCTTGATTGGACGTACTCGTTATTAACTTAGAAAAATTCCGCAAAATCAAATTTTATCCCGCGAGATGAACTTTTCCAACCCAAACGGCGGAATTGCGCCCAATCTGGCAACCTTGCTTGCGCCTTATTCGACGAAAAGCGGCTAACTTCATTTTAATTAAACTTCCATAGCTGCTTCACGTAAAAGTGCCCTGTTGTTAAATGGAACGATTCCAAAGTCACACATCTAATGTAATAGCCTCTGCCTTTTATACATCGCATACAAGAAACGTAACTGCAGTAAAGTTAATATTTAAAATGAGTTATTGTTACTATATTGTATCAATGTGTCCTAACAACTCGAAAAGAAAGTTTCTACCTGAAAATAAGTATTTAGTTAGAAATAGAATTTTTATTTTATTTAAATATTTAAATTATCGCGGTTATATTGCAGTGCGCATGACTTTTTATATACTTCCAATAAGAATGAGTTTTTGGGAAAGCTGAAATTTGTTTAAAATTAGCACTTTTCAATTTTAAATTACACATAAAATAATTTTTATTTAATGTTTCCTTTTAGTAGACAATGCTTTTATAACTTAAAATATTATAATAATAATTTTATTCGATTTTAAAATTGGTGCAAGACCCCATTTGTTTGTAATGTATGTTAGTATCTGATAAACGGTACTACAGCCGGTCTATTTTGTACGATTGCGAAAATCCCAAACACGTTCACGATTAACAGTCCAGTCATCAGAGAATTCACCAACAGTTGTCAGTTAACTCCCAACTGTTGTTTCTGATGAACGGGCCCAATACTATAAAATGCTAAATACACAATACAAAAGTTATTCGTTATAACCAATGAGAACATGATACATTTGGCAACATTGCGCGTTTGCAATCCATATGTTTACTGTTGACGCCAGACATATACTTATTATATATGACGCTAGATGACTCAAAGTCGGCACCTCAAAGTGCAGGATAACCGGAATATAATTTATTTATTCCTAATCTATAATGAAAATCTTAACTTTAGTGTATTGATAAATAAAAACTTAAGTATATTTTGAAATATCCTATATATCACGTAGCTAAGGATTTTTAAGTTTCTTATCGATAGAATATTTGTTCGAAATCGGTACAAATGACAATGACGAAAATGTAAGTAAGTGATCTATGTAGCATAATAATGTGCTGCCGATAAAAATTACACAGATATTCTATTTAAGAGTTAGTTATTTACAGATTTTAGTTATCGAATGAACCTTTCTAAAACAACATTTTTGTGGATTTATTTTTTGAAATTTATCTTCGATTTTGAAAATAACGAATCAATAAATCGACATTTGACTGTACCTTGAATGATAACAGGCCGTTAAATGTAACGTTTTGCTTATGGAATTATCCCTATTCCTATTATATCAGGGCTATTCCGTACACGAAATGTTAAATTTAACGTACATGTTATTCTTAAACATCACAGTCTAAGCGCGTTTAGTACTTGATATGCAAATTTAGATTGTGAAAGTAATAACGTATACGTTAAATTTAACATTTCGCGTACGGAATCGGAGGGATATATGTTTTCTTAAATCTCGACCTCTTATTTATATTGGAAATATTATAATTTATAGTCATTTTATATAAAAAAGAAGTACCCAATAATTAATTTAAAGAAGTAAACGATAATAAGAAAAAAGTTTAGAAGGGGTATATATCTGCTTGTTGCGGTAGGGCGGTATTTTGGTAAAAAAAAAAAAAACAGTAGATCTACCGTTAAAACGGCAGGTCTGGCAGCAGTGGCTACAGCGCATATGAGTATAACGACATGTACCATTTTGGAACAAATCGAACAAATCAGAAGACCGCAGATGATACGATAGATGGCGAAATGTAAATTACGAGCCTGCGCAAAACAGGCCCAGTAATTTGGTAATTGTGACAGCCAGCTGTTATGGCAATATTTTGATCTTTGTGCGATTTTTTCGGATTTCATCCAAATAATTCCACAAGAATTGATAACGTGCACGGTATCTAACATTTACGGATATGACTATCCTACCTACAAAGCGATCGGGTGCGACCACCGAGGACAAAGTCGATAATGTTCAAAATGTAAGTGATATGATTCACAAACTATTTACTTCCATAAATAATAAAATGACCTCTTAAAACTTATACCTTGGGTTATATTGACGTTCTTTCGTTTTAGGGCAATGCTGACAGATCTAGACGGGAACACAACTCTCACCCTTCAACAATTAGTGATGCGAATAAATCTGTGAATCGGAGAACCTTCCGCAGGTATTTATATTTCATTTTATAATATTGTTATACGGAGTGAACAAATATATACCGAATGATCCTTTTTTTATTAGGAACATAGCAGTTTTACGTGGACCATTTCATATTTCTGTAATGTCTCTAGTTTTGAGGTTACAATCAAGCTCTTTTCTCATTTGAAATTCGTATTTCTTTGGAGTGTGGTGAAACCATTGAACTAATACTAATACTGTTTATTTGAAAGTGTTATTAAAGAGATTGTTTGTAAACTTTATTGTTTTAAAGAAAACTTAAATTCAGCGGCGGCTCGCAGCCTAACTTCAGGGTAGGCTAGAGACCCAAGGTAATATGTATTCGTTATTGAAAGGTGACTTTGTTGTGTAATTCCTTGTATTTATAAAGCACCATCCCAACCTCAAATTTTTTGTGCCTTGGCGCTGTGGCCTTCCCTGAAGTTAGGCTGCGAGCCGTCGCTGCTTAAATTCAATCTATTTTCTCCTGAAAATATCATTATATTTTTATCATATGATTGCAGTATCATTGATTTAAATTTTGACACGTGCGAATGGAGTTAAATAAAGTGACCATTAATTTTTTCATTAAAGCGGAACTCCTAAAGAATTTTGTAAAAAATACCTATTAGTTGTCAAAGTCAAAACCTTATACTTATTTATATTATTTAAATTATCGTTTAATCTGTTTGCGAAAGCGAGACTTTTTTCTCTCGCTAGGGACAGCGGGACAGCCTAAAAGCGGGACGTATTGTCACGTCAGTCATGGCGGCTCTTGAATCTAACTGACCTAGCTTAGTCATCGGGATCTAGTTCCGCACTTTGGAGTTGGATCGCAATGTTTCCGTGCTGGATGAATGTGTGTTTTTATAGGCGCACACACATTTTCAATAAATTTAAACACGCTTGAAGTATAATCACACGAAATGAATACACGTTTACTATAATTTTGATTACAAATTCACTGTTAGGTTTCTTTATAAATTATGTTTAAATTATTGCAATTATTGTGTAACCGACAACATTTATCACTGTATCGTTAAATTCAATGAGTTGGCGAGTCAGATGAATCTATAAGAGTCAGAACTCTCGGCGGATAGCTAGCTCGTAACTGAGTCATGTAACTCTTTTGAGCTGGCTCACTGAATCAGCTCTTTGAAGTGAGTCTGATTTTTTGAACCAAATTACTGAAAAGAGCCATTTTGCCCATCTTTAATACATATTAAGACCGATCGGTTGGCCTATGCAAATGTTCTTTATGCAGGAGTGCAACACCCGAACAATCGGATCATTGCCTGCGGAAACGATTTAAGGAGTCCACTAAACCATCTAGACGTAAACAAGCAAGAGAAAGAAAAGTGAATCGGCCTGAACCGGTCGCAGAGGAAAATCACGATTCTGGAAATTCATCTACTTCGGGCGATCAGAAGAATGATGAAACGGCTAACCTTAACCACGAAAATGATAACAACGATACTGAAGATGCCACTGGATTCAATAGCGAGGACGAATACGGCACACCGTTGCGTACTGTCAATAACATCACTGACGAGGAATGGACTGCTGTAAGATGATTTTAAATTTTCACTTTTATGATTCGTCTAGCTTAATTTATGTAGTAATTAGAAGCATTTCTTATTATTAAGGCTGGGAATTTTTAAAATTAAAGTATTTAAATATTCATTCGAAAATATATTCAAATATTTGAGTATTCCAGTATTTGAAATGTTTGATTAATATGTATTTAAATGAATATTCGAATACTTGAATTTTAAAAGTTCCCAGCATTAATCAAAACATGCATCCTTATTATTTTGTTTTAATCTTGTGGTAGATTAACAATAACTCAGTATGTTTTGGAACTTCATCTTAAATTGATGTTTTACACGAGTGGCACATGAAGTAAAATTTCGAGTTTAAAAAAGCCTGAAAATTTTACTTTATGCTTAACCTGGGAGTGGAAAAAAAACCCTTGTTGGAGAACTATTAAAACCTTTAATGACAACTCCGAGTCCCTAAAAAAAATGTAACAACAAGATAATTAACGAAACTCATAAAGTTTACGAAAATAACTACAGTATGTGTTTGTTTTTTTTTTAAAGAAATCAGTATTGTCAAGAAAGGTTCTAATTGCTGCCGAACAAGTGTTTTCTACTCCCAGGTTAAGCATTAAGTAAAATTTTCAGGCTTTTCTAAACTTGAAATTTTACTTTATGTGCCACTGGTATTAAACACTGATTTCAAGTGAAGTTTAACAAAATATACTATTAAAGTTGAGAATGATTCAAATTTAATTATTCATTCATAAATATATTCAAATTATTTTAGTTATTTGTATTTAAATATTTGACTATCTGAATCATTCGTAATCGAATCCTAGCCTTAATTATTATCATTAATTTACAGCATAGCAATATCATTGTATTAAATATCGAGTAGTAAACAGTGACACACAGAGTGTAAAATATGAACTTCTAAGAAGTGGTGTTTTTACTGAGCTTATCTAATAATTGCTGTGCTCTAAAAAATGTACAAGACTCATTCAATTGTTTTAATTAATTTTGTTGTCTATTATAAGAGGGATAAACTTTTCGCACGTTGCTTGACTGGGCTTGGCTACGAGATAAAACAAATGAATGAAGATGGTGCTTGCCTGTTCCGAGCTATTGCTGATCAAATTTTCGGTGATCAAGAGTTACATTATATGGTGCGCACATCCTGTATGGATTATATCGTAAGTTTATTTTTTAATCATTTAAAGTCTTCAAACTAGTTTTTCCAGTTCTTCTGAGTAATAAACCCAATTTATCTTGAAATATATATGAGGGGTGATCAAAAAGTAAGGTTACAAAATGTACACGTTTTATTGCAGGCTTTGTAACCTTACTTTTTGATCACCCCTTGTAAGTACTTTAAAAACACTTATAAATAGTTATTTCTGTTTAAAACAAGGTTATATAATAATGGAAACTAAACTGAAATTTTATCAAATTATTTAAAAGTATTTTTTTGTTCTATCCCCATGTTTTCTTTTTGGAAATATTTTACACAGCAATTGGCATAAATACTAGAGATTTTCCTAAAAATTAATAAGTGAGGTTATGTTTCACCCCTTTTCTCCCATTTTCCGTTTGTTGAAGAAGATTGCATTGTAAATGCAGAAGATTGTAAAGGTTTGTGTAACAACCTAAATCTGAAAATTTAAAATTATGATTTTTTAAATTCTATGTCTTTATTTCAGGTAAAGAATAAAGACTTTTTTGCCCCGTACGTAACTGAGGATTTTGACAAATACGTTGCTCGCAAGAGGAAGTGGAACGTGCACGGCAACCATTTAGAGATTCAGGCAATGAGCGAAATGTACAATCGAACAATCGAAGTTTATTGTTACGAAATTGGTAATTTCAAAAAAATAAATTAATAAGTAGATGTTCATAAATCAAAGCTGAATAGGAGCCCAGATTCGAATAATTTTATAGGATATTGGAATACATCAGTAAGAGAAAATTTATCCAGATTCACAAAATATATCAGAAAACATTCGTATTCAAATCACGACAAAAATCAACGAAATACAAAATGTTTTTTTGATTACTTGTAGTTATTTATTATTTAAACGATTTGTATCTGTGATTCCTAATAAATTTTTTCACTTAAGAACTTGGTCATGGTTCGAATAATTATTTTTTATAGATGCATTCCAGTATGTAATAAATACATACATGTTTTCAGAACCTATAAACATTTTCAACGGACCCAGAATCAATGCTGATGAACCAATCAGGCTTTCTTATCATCGCATGTGTCATTATAATTCCATTAGTAATCCAAATAACCCGTCGGTGGGTGTGGGTCTCGGCCTCCCCGCTTACCATACAAGTGATCTCAACAGAAGGCGGATGGTAGATGCTGTCCGGGCCAGCGAAGAGCTTCTCATTGAACAGGTTGTTACAAACAAAAATAGTTGGCATGTATTCTTGTTACATAGAGTGTAATATGTTTAGACTATGTTGGAAGATAAGTTGAAGGCTACAGATTGGGAAGCTACTAACGAGGCCTTGGAAGAGGAGGTTGCCCGGGAAAGTTACATACAATATTTTAGGGATGCTGAGAAGAGACTTAAGCCTCATCAAGGCCACGCCGCTGGAAGTAGTTCTACCATAACTTCGGCTGTTTGCTCCAGCCCGAGACCGAATTCTCGACGAGGGTCGGCGTCTCCTAAAGGTGGAATGTCCCCAAAAGGGGGTTCCTCGCCTAAAGGTGCTGGTTATTCATGTACGTTGTTTCTATAGAGTATAAATATTTATCTTTCTATTAGCTGCAAATGTTATTATCTGAGTAAAAATGTAATTCAACTTTACTTTAAATCAGTGGTTTATACGCGTGGCGCATAAAGTAAAATTTTGAGTTTAGAAAGGCCCGCAAAATTTAGTTTGGCTTTGCTACATGACCAAACCAAATTTTGCAGGCTTTTCTAAACTCGAAATTTGACATTATGCTTAACCTGGGAGTGAAAGACACTCGTTAATTTGAATATGTCACAACTGTCAAAATGTGTGTCATAATTGTTATAAAGAAAAACAAACAAGACCATCATTACATGGTTCGAATAATAATTGTGTCATTATTATCTGAACCTATAATAATGACACGCATTTTGACAGTTGTGACATATTTTACATTAACGAGTGTCTTCCACTCCCAGGTTAAGCATAAAGTAAAATTTCGAGTTTAGAAAAGCCCGCAAAATTTGGTTTGGTCACGTAGCGGAGCGACCAAACCAAATTTTGCGGGCTTTTCTAAACTCGAAATTTTACTTCATGCGCCACCCGTCCACCCGTATAAACCACTGATTTAATGTAAAGTTGAAAATATGTATCGCTTAGATGTGATGGATCAATATTTACTGAGATGTAGCGAAAAAATAAAAATGTGCTGAATATTTTTATAAATAATGATATGATAAGTACAAGAAATTTAGTTTAAGACACTTTTCGATATTGTTAATATTTAAATCATGATATCTTAGACGGGAAGAGTGCTATGATGGACACATCATTATTTTTTATTTTGTTCATACACTGAATTCATAGTCCAAACAAAATAATAATTTTATATAATTATTGTAGCCTCAAGACTTAGTCCTCGGTCTTCAACTTCTACAATGGATTATACAAGTAATACTTCTGCTTTCGTTTCAAATGACCCAGGTGTTCACTTTGGGCACAAGGTTGCATCCGGTCAATCACCAAAAAGCCAAGCCACTACGGAATATGAGACAAGGTTCAAACTTGGATTCAACTACACTGATCTCTGCAATAGAAATGACATTAAAGAAACAATAGCTCAGGATGGCGCATCTACTTGCAAATCTTCATCTATCACTGATGGCAACAACTTAATTTGTAAGTATTGATAACTAGCAATAACTGCATTTTATATATATTTTATGTTTACATTTTATATTGGAATGGTTTTAAATAGAAACTTGTTTGTTTGCTCATTTTGTCTACAATTGTTCACTTTATAGATGAAGATGATTGGGAAGATGGAATAGTGGCACAGGTACTGGCCGAATCAAGGAAAACCTACTTGGACGACTTGAAGCGAAATTCCAAAAAGCTGGGCTCACCGGGTCCTTCCACATCTAGATAATCACAAGGAATGAAGTCTTAGAATCTCTTGATTTAATTACGGGGTGATAACGAGAATGCAAAATTATTTATTTAAGTTGAATGGCAATCATTTCCTGTTTATTCTCTAATGCATTAGATCATCATACAGTTGGGAGTATAACACATAGAAATAAAAAAAAATGTCCATGAATATTGTAATATTACAAAATATTTTCTACTTAGAAAGGCTTCTCGTTGGACATTTTCTTACCGTATTATTAGATAATAACTAGACTAGGGCTGCCATTTTAATATTTCTTTTATGCTTTACAGGGAATCAAATTTCAACCTTTTTGCCTATTTTTTTTTAAACCGTAATTTGTACGTAGTGAGGAAATGTTTTACAAATTGTTTTTTTGTGTTGATTGCGAAATCAATATTGTTTTCATTTTTATATAGAAAAGAGTATTTATTTTTAAAGAGAATTGTCTTTTATTTATGATCTGTGCTAATGCTTTAGCATTTGGCTAGATTATGTTTATATATATTTTATGTTAACTATCAGTTTATATGTGCCATCAGTTTTGGCACCCTTTAATAAATAGAAGTATTTATTTCAATTGAAAGCAAATATTTACCTACATCCGTTTTCACAAATAATTTACCCTTTTCCTTATACAGTAAAACTTCATCCTTTATCAAATAAAAATATTATGTAGCAGGAATTTTAATCGATTTTTAAATTCATGCAAGAACGTCATTATGGTTGGAAATTTAATAAACAAATATTAAACACTGAGGACGGAATGCCAGAAAGCAAATATGTATTGAGAACAGCGGCGGCTAACAGCCTAACTTCAGGGTAGGCCAGAGACCCAAGGTAATATGTATTCGTTATTGAAAGGTGACTTTGTTGTGCAATTCCTTGTATTTATAAAGCACGATCCTAACCTCAAATTTTGTGTGCCTTGGCGCTGTGGACTACCCTGAAGTTAGGCTGCGAGCCGTCGCTGAGAACTAACGTGGTCGAATACGCCATACCTGGTGGCAGGAAAAAGGGTTAGAGAAAGGTTGTTGTGTTTTATTCGTTTTATAAATGTTGAAATTGAGCCCAAAATGTGTAAAATTGCTGCTAAACTGTTGCTTATAGGAGCGCAATTACATAGCAAGTTCAAATATGGTACTTATCATCCATAGATTTCCAAGTTGTGCATAGATTTGAAGATTTTGGTTTAAAATGGTCATCTTCAAAAAGGGTTCTGGCACCCCCTCTGAGACAAAATGTAAGATGTGCCATTCACTACAAATATCTATGTATCTATTTTGTACTAATATAAACATATTACTAAATTTTCCTTAATTAAAAACTGGACCAGCTGATCGACAGTACTTCTTCTGCCAGCGCCCTCAATGGTCATGTTAGTTCTCAATAGTTGGATTCAGTATGCAATTATAAGAACTGCTAAACAACGAATTTTTACTATGAGAAGACGTGTGAAATGTTAATATAAAGAACAGCACAAATGTATTACAGGTTCCTATTATAAAAACAAGGGGAAAGAAATGAAATTCATATTAATAAAAAAAGTTCATTGTATTTAAAGAATAAAGAAATAAAATCGTATTTTAATATAATTTGTTATTAATAAAAAGAACAAATTACAAATTTTGATTTATTCTGTAAATAAATAACTTGCCAATAGAGCAATTAAGCAATCATTCTTTTAAATATAAAAAACAATACATATAATCAAATCAATTACATGGTATTTATTACATATTGTACTACCGATAAATATATGTATATATATAAAAGGATATACCTCATTACATGTATATAAAAAAATTAAAGTATTACATGATAGATACAATCGGTGTCTTTTAACGATACGACTATATTTTTGAGATCTTAATTCATTATCTGCTGTCGTAAATGTTCTGGTGCATGATATAACTGCTGGGTGTTGATAGAATTGTATACCGGAGGTGGGAAGCATCTGACGTGCTCCACGGATTGCTCGTCATTATCACTAGATTTGAGAAATTTGTTTAAAATTGCAAATATTTGGGAATTTAATACTTGGAATCTTCGGATGCGGTCAACCATCCTTTTCAGACTCTGTAACAGTAATTAATGAATGTTAAACTATTTACACAAATAAGACACTTAAACTTTGTATAACTGAGGTTTTTATTGTAGCTATAGTTCTGACAACTTTAATAATGATGTTAAAGTTGTCGAAACTATAGTCACAATGAAAACCTTAGTTATACTAACAAAGTTTAAGTGTCTTATTTGTGTAAATAATGATGTTCAACAAAGTAGAAGCCTGCACAGTTAAATTATTTAGGAAATTTTTAACATGTTAAGTGCCGCGTGCTCTAGGCTACGGCTCTGCTTGAGTTATATATGATTCCGTGGTAGATTTTGTTCTAAAGCATAAAAAAGTAATGCGACCTCACAGTGCCTTTGCCAATTTCTGGCGGGGCAGTTAACGTGTTATTTGTACACTTACAATGCCTTTTATGACTTCATCTTTCATATCAACTCTTTGGACTCTCAAAATGTGATAGCAAAAATCGAGAGCTTCAAACCTCCTCTGCTGACCTAGTAATACTATCATTGTACAGCCCGCCCAATGCAGACCCTCGCCAAAGAGCTCTCTGCAACATTAAATTTATTACAAAATTTACATTACTTACAACGAGGGTGGATCAAAAAGTAAGGTCACAAAGTCTGCAATGAAACGTGAACATTTTTTTTATCACCCCTATTAAAATTACACTTACTCTACAGTAAATTCTGTTTCCCCAACGGGTATGCAATATACAAATTGCAATGCTGACCACAACCTGTGGAATTCCGTGCATTCATCGATGTTCATAACTCCATTAGCGGGTGGAGGACCAACCCACACGGGGTCGTCCAAGAAGCTGCGTAATCTCGTTAAGACAACTTCGAATATTGATAATCCACAGCATAATCTTTCTCTTGTTAACAGATCCCCTTCTCTGGATATCATAGCCTGTTTGGCAGTCCCTAGTTTCTCAATATTTGGTACAATCTGTAGTGCGGCATATTTGCCTTCTAAACGCTTTTGTTTGGTTTCTGGCTTCTCACCCTCTAGAATATATATTTTTTTCATTAGAAAAAAGGTAACGTGCAGCTCCTTGTAAGGCTACTGGTAAATGTTCGTATATATTAATCGGGAGTTTTTATTCATGTGCGAGGCAAGGAAATAATTTTAAATGGATACTTAATAATTTTAGAGTATGCCTAGGTATGTAGTTGGTCATGGTTTTCTAAATAATTACGTAAACACATGAAAATAATTTTTGTTTCTCCGAAAAATCTCAAATTAAATGATTTGTAAGGGATTAAAGTAAAATGGAAGGAGCAGGTAAATGGCATCATTCAGGGTAGAGAAATTAAATATTTTGTTATGGAAATATTCAATTTTAGTATGAATTTCTAATGGTCTTACAAGTAGCTATAAATCAGAGCTGGGTAGAATCTAAATTTGAATTTCCCGCCACAAATGCTATCTACTAGTATTAATACATCAATTCATCAAAATGTTCAACATTCAACTTGTTTGGATTTGTTTGTGATGTATGTTGGTATTTAATGAACGGTACTCCGGTCGGTTTATTTTGTACGATTGCAAAAATCCCAAACACGTTCACGAATAACAATCCGGTCATCAGAGAATTCCCCAACAGTTGGCAGTAAACACCCAACTGTTGTCTTTGATGAACGGGCCCAATGGTAATAAATTATCATAGAAATTTGTATGATCTTTAACTTATTCTAACAATGTACGCTTGAAGTTAAGTCTTTTATTAAAGATTATATCATCATTTTGAATTCTAAACTACTCTATTTCAAATTTAAACTAATATTTAATTTTTAATATATGTTTTTGAGTATATGTTTTCTAAATACAGAGATTTCTTTTTTTAAGTACACATATCCCGATTAGTAAATTCGCGATTAATTTGAAGCTTCTAACAAGTGTTTCCACTCCTAGACTAAGCATAAAGTAAAATTTTGTTAATTTAGAAAAGCCTGAAAATTTGGTTTGGTTGCTCCCGCTTCGCTACGTGGCCAAACCAAATTTTATTTTATTTCAATTTTTCCAATTTTTTAATTATAATAATTTATTTCTATTGATTATACATCTTCCAAAAACGGTTCTCTGGGTAATAGTGATGATTTGACTACTTTTTGAAGATCCAAATCCTTTTTAAGGAATCGAATCTTTTTAGAATGATTCAAATCACCTATATTTGGATTCAAATCATTTTTCAGGAAGTTGATTAAGACCATTTTTTAAAAATGTCTGTCTGTCCAACTGTCTGTCTATATGTCATTATTTTTTGAAAAGTCCAAATGTAAGTGATTCGAATCCATTTTAGGAAATCGAATCCTATTAGAATGATTTCAATCGCCTACATTTGGATTCAAATCCTATTTCAGAAAATAATGATATGTCCATCATAGTAATATTTAAATTGGTTTAGTCTGTACGTTACAATTGGACAGACAGACAGACGGACGGACAGACAGACATTTTTCAAATACGGTCAATCAACTCAGGGGACTTCAAAATGGGCATATCTACCTTTTTTTATGTAAAAATGTTCACGAAAACAATCACACACTTTGTATTACATTTAGGGGAAAGTAAAAAGTAATCGAATACCTCTTTCGAATCCTTTAAAAGGATTCGAATCTTACCCAGCTCTGCTGTAAATCACCCAAATTATCTTACCTTTGCAATACGGCCTAGGAAGTATATTCTGGAAAGGTGCAGCTTGTAATAAATCGCACACTTCTTCCTGTGATAAAGCTTGTTCCATTAATAAACAAAAGAGTATAATATTTCCGAACTCTCTAAAGTTATGGAATAACTCAGTGCGTGCATCTGGATATTGAACAATATCATTCAACTGCGCGTGGTAATATGCTAACACACCAGGAGACCCGTAATCATATCTGGGCAACTTACAAGCTTTGGGCATAGCTTCCATTAAAGTTTTTGTAAATTGCAATAAGTTTCCTTGTATCAAGCTCTTTACAATGGTTAATAACTCTTCCATTACCACCGCTATCCCTTGATACCCCAATAACTTGCACATCGTGTGGAAATGATGGGATCCGACGAAACCAGAATACTGTCCGTACTGCGTGGTGTAAGCTACATTTAAAGGTTTCGTTCCCCAAAGGTAATGGTGGGCGAGTTGAGGGGGTTTATCTCGATGAACGGCCGCTGCAAATGTTATTTGTCCTTTGTATTTAGTGAAGCGATTTGTCGCTGCATTGTACACATAGTTAGGTAGGAAGTCGTAATTCAACTCCCAAAACACATGCAGTGTGATTCTACCGTATGGAGCTAGTACATTGTGGTTAGCCTCACGGAACATACAGTCAAAATCATCGAGCGCTAGCCATTTACTCAGCAGTTTGTGGCATAAACGGTTAACCTAAAAGCATTGTTAGCAATTGTCAAACACATGCTCTCTACTTTAGAAATGGAATAAATACAAAAAATTAATGACGGAAACTTTTCTTTATTTAGTTTACTTTGTTGTTTAATTTTAAATGGGAAAATATTAAAAAAAAAACAAAGCGAATATCGCATATAAAAAGAGAACAGCTTTTCCTTCAACAAAGTTGAATTCAAAAAATTGTATAAAAAAATACTGCCGAGTTTTGTTAAATGCTTACCTGTAATAAACCATTTAACTCCATCACACCTGTAATATCTCCCGCTTCGAATTTACAAATAGCTAAATCCAAAGATTTTTGCATATCCGCATTAATTCTTTGAGTAATCAATTTGTTGAGATCAATCGATCTTCCCAATAATTGAACATGTCGTTGTTTTAAAAGCGTTTCGTATCTATTGGCTCTGGGATATGGTAACAAATAAGCTCCTAATGTAGCGCACTCAACTCTGAACCGTTTATCCAAAAATATGCTGGCTGCTAGTTGCTTGTAGTACGCAAAGATTTGTTCGCTTAGCTTGTACACGAATTGATCGAAACATAAGTTTACTTCGGCTTCAACTTCATCGTAAAGAAACTGTTTTCGGAATATAGTCAAGGCATATAAAGCACTGTCATTGTATAGATCAAGAGGATATAACACGTATCTGAAAATATTTTAACAAATTGATACAGAATAATCGACTAAAAAAAAATTGAACTCATACTGAGAAATTTAACTGAAGCCAATAATATCATATTTTCCTTTAAAAAACCAGTGTTGTCATTAAAGGTTCTAATAGCTGTCGAACAAGTGTTTTCCACTCCTAAGTTAAGCATGAAATAAAATTTCGAATTAAGAAAATCCTGAAAAAACCAGGCGTGTAAACACTGATTTAATATGAAGTTAAAAAATATACTTAGTTATTGTTAATTTACCAGAAGATTAAAATAAAATATTCGGACAATCACATAAACAAATTCATGGTCATAAGAAATCAGAGCTGTTCCGAGTACAAGTAAAATGTACTCGAGTATTGAGTACAAGTACTCTACGCAAATTGTACTCAAGTACATTTATAAGTACAAAGTATTGAGTACAATAAATGAAAATACAAAAAACTGTAATTCAAAAATGTTTTTATATATTTTGAACTTCACTTAAAGCCAGTGTTTTATACGTGTGGCGGATGAAGTAAAATTTCGAGTATAGAAAAGCATGAATTTGTTTGGGCGCTACGCGCCCAAATCCAAACACTCAGACTTTTCTAAACTCGACATTACTTCATGCTTAATCTGAGAGTGAAAAACACCCGTTAAACAATCGTTTGATTTTTTTTTTACCTAATACAAAAAACTAAAATATTTGGACATTAATAAACACGCATCCATAAAATGAAATGTTGATATTTTTCATATTTTATTATTCAATTCAGAAAAACTTTAAAATTTGGTAAATATCAAAGTTATAAGAACAAAAATCAAAGCATTGTATGAAAATATGTTTTAGGGGCCTTGGTGGCCAAGTGGGTAGAAACCCTGCCCACATACCAAGAGGTCGCGGGTTCTAATCCCGTCTGATGGAATAGTTTATGAGTAATAAATTATTCCATCCGGGTCCATGGATGTAGTGTGAATGTATTGTGGCGTCTAAACGAATTGAATAAATGTGAGGATTAGTTAATTAATTAAATTAAAAAAATAATACAATGGCAGATGGCTGTATGGCGAAAGCCGAGGCCTATGAAACAAACAAAAAATATGTTTTTTTCCTATAAAAACAAAAATTAATTAAAGAATTATCTACGTTTGAAATTATTTAAAATCATCAGCAATATTTTAAAATGAACTATTTTTGTTTATATCAAAAATACGGAAAAGAAAGATATCAAAGTTATAAGATCCCAAAATTAAAATATAATATTGTATGATATGAAAATAATTGATTTTCTTAAAAGACTAATATAAAAATTAATTGATAAATGATCTAAATTTAAAACCAATTTTAAATCCTCAGCATAATTTGAAAATTGACTAATTTTTCTTAGTCCAATACATAAAACAAAAATATTTAGTAAATTATTTAAAAATTATTTGATAATTTCGAAAATTTGAACTAAATTAGAAGATTTGATGAGAAACCGTTATTTTAAAATATAAGAGTTTCTATGAAAACATGTAAATCTATTTCAAATTTTGATATAAATTGACTATTTCTATTTAAATGTTGATTACAATTAAATTTTGATATAAATTGATTATTTTTATTAAAATGTTAATATAATTTGACTATATCCATTTAAATTTCGATATAGTTTGACTATTTCTCTTCAAATGTTGATATCGTTCGACTATTAAGTCAAGTTTTAATATAAATTGACTATTTCTATTAAAATGTTTATATAATTTGACAATGTATACTCAAATTTTGATATAAATTAACTATATCTGATTATTTAGATACAAATTTTCATATAACTTGACTAATTTTATTACAATTTTTATATAAATTAATAATTCCCATTTAAATATTCATATAATTCAACTATTTCTGTTCAAATTTTGATATAATTTGACTATTGCCATTCAAATTTTGATATAATTTGACTATACTATTCAAATTTTAATAAAATTGACTATGTCCTTTCAAATTTTGATTTAATTTGATTATTTAAAGTCAAGTTTTGATATAAATTGACTATTTCCATTCAAATGTTGATATAATTTTACTATATTTATTTAAATTTTAATATAAATTGACTATGTCCTTTCAAAATTTTGATTTAATTTGATTATTTAAAGTCGAGTTTTGATATAAATTGACTAGTTCCATTCAAATTTTGATTTAATTTGACTATTTCTATTTAAATTTTGATGTAAACTGACTGTTTTCATTCAAATTTTGATATAATTTGACTATATCTATTCAAATGTTGATAGAATTTGACTATTTCTATTCAAATCTTATTATAAATTGACTATATCTATTCTAAATTTTGATGCAACTTGACTATTTCTGGTAAAATGTTGTTATTAATTGACTATCTATTCAAAATTTGATAGAATCTGACTATTCCCATTCAAATTTTGATATAATATGACTATTTCCATTTAAATATGACTATTTCTATTCAAATTTTGATACAATTTGATTATTTCCATTCAAGTTTTGATATAATTTGATTATTTCTATTGACATTTTGACGTTAAACCTAAAAATTGATCGGGAAATCAACTTAAGTAGGTACATCCAAATGCACTCAAGTGCATTTTATGAACTAAAAACGCTCCGAGTACAAGTACAAGCACTTTAAAAATAAAGTACCCGTGAACTGAGTACCGTATACACGAAAAGTACTCAGAGTACAAATTTTGAGTACTTGTAATCGAGTACCGCCCAGCTCTGTAAGAAATGTAAACTTACTCCATCATAGAAGGCTCCTTGGTTTTTAAAATATGATCAGTCAAAATCCATGGCATGGACATCTCAATAGGGAATTGTATACGTTTCTCCATTGTAATCAAATCACTGCATTCCTCATTATGTTGGTGCCTCACAGTGCATTTCTGTAATTATTGTAATTAGTGATTAACAAAATATTATGATATTTCCGTTGGACAATAAAGAATTATTAAAATATATGATAATATTACTCACTGTAATTCTTCGGCCCATTGTCATTTCTAAATAAAACTCTCGGTACCAAAGTTGTGACAAATCACAACACTGTTGAAGTGATTCTAGAAATGAAAAACTCTTAGCGATTAATATTTAATGAAATGAATATAACGATTTTACCACTAAAGCCTAACAAGTAATTCCAGAAAAACGAAGTTTTGTGAAAGGCATCAATTTGCATTAAGTATTGTCCATCGATGTCCTTCCTTAAGGTTCTTTTTCCTCCAGATTTCTCTGCTATTAGTGATTCTAGCATTGTTCTTACCATGTATAATTGTGTCGATGATGGTCCTATAATCGGTAATAAATAATAAAAACGGAAATTAATGTACCTAATATTAAAAACATACCTACATTCCTACGTGGTACTTTAATGACAAAACCGATTTCATCTTTCTTTCCTTTTAACGCCGGATCACCTAGCGGCTCTAATCCTCGTTGCCAGTCGGCGCAGGTTTCACGAACAGACATAATAATACTAAAATTGAAATGATAAAATTCTAACACCTATGCCAGGTTTATAAAATGTTTAACGTTTAATGGCTATTGATTATCGTTTAGTGCACAGGTTGAGAACCTTATTTTGCCCACCGCCCACTTTGAGAATTTGTTTTTCTAGAGCCCCCCAATTCTTTTTTACTTACCATCTGTCACGAATCTGAAACAGCTATTGCCACAATTATATTTAAACGTGTAATATTATAAGCCCCCTAATTTTCTCTAGGTTTTCTACTGCCCCCCAACAAGTCTCAAAAGCCCACAGGGGGGTCTTATCGCTTACGTTGAGAACCTAAAGTTTAGTGTTTAACATGCCGTTCATTAGAGAATTAAGGTTTAAGAATTTTAGGGTATGTATTTCCATGTCGACATTGCCAACTATTTCATAATTTATATTCAACAGAGAAGACATTTTAAGATGTTGTTTATAATTCCCAATTTGTTATTTTTAGAGTTAACAATTTGGTCAAATTGTTAAAATTACTTTACTATCATGTTGTAACAAAATCTGGCATCGCTGTGCTAGAATAGAGTATAAATTCAGAGAGTGTCAGCGCAAAAAATGGCGCAGATCCATTTATGTTCGAGGATATTTAAGGAAAATAGAATATAGCAAACTCCTAAAATTTAAACGTTAGTTCTCAAAATCTTTAAACTCTTAAACATTAAACATCTTATAAGCCCAGCACTAAATTCTTCTGAATTTTGATACCTTCTAATTAAGTCTTTTTTATTTTTAATTGACTTTCGCAGCGGTTCTCTTAAAAATAATTGTACAAAATCTTGAAGTTCCGCATAAATATTCCTCCTGATTGCATCAGTGAATACTGTTTCCATTCTGGCCATCAAGACTTGAAGTCCTTTAATCATGGCAATCACTTCGATAAGGGCGAATTTTTCCTCATCACTATAATTATAACGTGTAGCCTATAATAAATAAAATATTTTTATATAGACACCAATCAACCTGACTATCGCATGTTCAATAAGAAAAAACCTCTATAGTGTCATGATTTAATCTTTTATTTAATTTAGGGTGGCTACACGCTTTAGGTATTGACATATAAAATGTTTGACATAATTATTTTAATAAAGGGTGTGGCAACTTTTAGTTTGTTTTAAAAATGCGTATTAGATAAAAATGCAACAAATATTTTCAAATAAATTATTTTTTATTTTCAGGAGTACACCTTCCGATTAAGAATGGAATACTTTTTCATTTAAATGATTGCCTTGGCTGGATTTGCAGTAGCCCATTCTGTCGACCCAATTTTTGAGTACATTTTTAATCACCAAAATTGTTGAGACCTTTACTACGTTGTATTCCATTTTAAATTATAAATAGAAGAGTTGCACTATGTGTAATGCCACAATATTTTTTATTGAGCACTACTTAAGTTTCGACATTTTTAGTGTCATTTTCAAGTAATTGACCTGATACAGTTCAACAATTACAGACAATCAATCGATGTTACAGACATTATAAACATCCTGTATTCCTCACTCCTAAATTGTTTATAATGTCTGTAACATCGATTGATTTTAATTGAAGAACCATAGCATGTCAATCACTTGAAAATGACACTAAAAATGTCGAAACTTAACTAGTGCTCAATAAAAAATATTGTGGTATAAAACATAGTACAACTTTTTTATTTATAATGCATTTTCAATCGTATGAGCCTTTATTTCACTAGAGCCACTTTAATCGCATCATTCAAAGCCTCAATCATCTCTGGATGATTGGCATAACATCTGCTCCCCACAAATAATATTCCAACGGAGTCAAATTGTAGCTTCTAAAGGGCCAGCTAACATCGCCATTTTGGCTGATAATGCGATTTTTAAAAATAGGGTGCAAAATGTCGGTTGTAGTGTTGGCAGTGTGGGCAGTGGCACCGTCCTGTTGAAACCAAATATCGACCAAGTCTTTCCCTTCAATTGTAGAGAATAAAAAGACAGTTAACATGGCACGATAACGGTCGCCATTGACTGTTAGTGCGGCTCCTTGTTCAATTTTAAAGAAAAATTATAATAATAAATTGTTCTTTATTCAAAATTTAAAAAAATAAACTTTTTTGATGCCCCAAATACGGCAATTTTGCTTGTTCACATAACCCCGAGGTGAAAATGAGCTTCGTCGGAACAGATGATTTTTTGGTAAAAATGCTCATTTTCTTCTAACCGATAATTGGCCCATTTAGAGAAGTGAAACCACAATGGATTCTTGAAGCAATTGTTTGTAGGCCTTCATATCTTCAGTACTGTGCTGATGTTCAATTCTTGTGAACGATGGCGAGTGAATGTGTGTCGGATGTTGACGCACACTTTTAGCTACAGCAGCAATATTTTCCATCGATTTTTTTTGGCAAAATAAAAGCCTTCGTGAATTTTTTCCGATTTTTTCGAAATAAAAAATTTTTCATTCAAATTTAAAAATTTCGAGAGGGTATGGAAAAAAGTCAAATTTTGAAAAAAAATCCGAAAATCTCAGAATAACTTCATATTATACCAAAATGTAGCTTAAGAATGGGAACATATTCTCTGTAAATATGCGAGCTATCCAAAAATAAAATTAAGCACAATTCGTTACCGCAGGTGTCTCCAAACTACAGCCCACAGGACAAATCCGGCCCGCGCCATTATGATTCCGGCCCGCGACCACAGATACATTTTGCATAAATAAAATATTTTATAACGATTTAGTGTTAAAATATTTTAAATTATTATACAATTAATGATGTAAAGTTATCAGTAATTTAAAATTGGATAATATTCTAGATAATATTACTGGAAACATGGTAACAATTGGTAATTTAAAGTTAGACATAAAACACACACAAATTTCAATAAATGATTCAAAGTTATTCCATGATTTTGTAAAAATTATAAGTTTTTAAGAATCTTTCAACAAACTGTCATTTTTCTTTAAAAAAGAAGATAGATAAGAAAAAGCTTCAAGAAAATTTTTCCAAAATTTTATTAACTAAAATATTTTGTTTGAACCATTTTTCTGTATTCCCATTAGTTATTGATTTATTAGCAACTTTTGCGAAATACAAAAAAAGCGAGCGCACTCACGTAAAGTCTCCACCTTTTTCAATTTTGACAAAAAAACGTTATAACTCAATAACTATTCAAGCTACAGAAAAGTATAATATATAATAATGCATTTCGGCTATTTCGACGAGATCTACAAGATGGGCGTATTTGTTTTTATACAGGGTGATCCATAGAGTATCTAGAAGAAAATGTCAATTGTTTCTTTTTTTTTAATCAAGAAGGTGTAGCGCTACATAACCAAACACAAATTCTAATAAATAGTTCTATGAAGTTATTCCATAATTTTGTGAAAATAAAAGTTTTTACAAATCTTTCAACAAACTGTTGTTTTTCTCCAAGAAAAAAAGATAGCTACAAAAAAACTTGAAGATAGAAAAATTATCCAAAATTTTTGTATCTAAAACTTTTGTTTGTTTATTGAGGTATTCACAACTTTTGCAAAATACAAAAAAGCGAGCGTACTCGCGTAAATTATTGACATTTTTAAATTTTCACAAAAAACGGCTATTTTCGGAAACGGCATGCCTCACTAATACCGTTCCCATAAGATCCCGTACAAATGAATTTTTTCACCCTTTATATATTTTTAAAGTTATTAACCTACAATATTTTCCATAGCGCTTTTTTTTATTGAACATACGATATTAATAAATGATGCATCAATTCTGTGATTAGTAGAAGGGGCTTAGTTGCCAACGCCATTAAACAAAAAAGGATACATCAACATTGTAAATTACCCTTTCATATTCTTCAGCTTCTGGTGGACATTCTTTATTTTGATGATGATCGGTGGGATGCAACAACTTCCAGGAATACAGTTCTGTAACTACACTCGTCCATTCTGAAAGAAGTTGCAGTCCCCTTAAAGCTAATTCAGCAGTCTCGCGATTCTCTGTATCACTCCCGCTCTCCTTGTATGTAGTGGTCACTTCGTTGCTGTATTTCGCAAGTTCACTAATGTATTTCACGTGATCGTCGCGGATTTGAGGCAAATGCACCATCAAATCCGCTTGCGGAGACGATGTGTTTGAACTAGAAAGTGGCCATTTACTCGGATCAAAATGTTTGCTCCTCTTGATGTAATTAAACGGAGCAATCTGCATATCTCCAAATAACGGCACAACTTCTAAATTCTGTAAGTTGATTATATTCAGGGAATTTTTCTTTTTAGTAATTATAGTTATAGAGTAATGTAATTACTTTTCCAATAATTATAACTACAAAATAATGTCATTACTTATCCAATAATTATACGAGGGATGATCAAAAAGTAAGGTTACAAAATGTAAACGTTTTGTTGTAGGCTTTGTAACCTTACTTTTTAATCACATCTCGTAATTACCAAATATTTCATTACTTTTCTCATAATTACAATCATAATATGATTTATTAACTTTTCGAATAATTACAATAACAAATTACATTACTTTTTCCATAATTATAATTACAAAGTAACTATAAATGTAATGTAATTACATTTTTGCCCAAAACTGATATATACATTATACATTTTTAGGCATTCATTGAATTTGAAGCTTCTAACGAGTGTTTCCACTCTCAGGTTAAGCAGGAAGTAAAATTTTGAGTTTAGATAAGCCTGAAAATTTGGATTTTTCCTGCGAAGCGAAGTGAGCCCGGCAAATCCAAATTTTCAGGCTTGTCTAAACTCGAAATTTTACTTCATGCGCCACCCGTATAAAACACTGATTTCAAGTGAAGTTCAAAATATACTGCTTTAGGATACTGCTTATGCAATATATTTTAAACTTTATCATAATACAGTGTTTTATACAGGTGGCGCATGAATTAAATTTTTGAGATTAGTAAAGCCTGAAAATTTGGATTTGGATTTGCTCGCTTCGCTTCGCCCGGCAAATCCAAATTTTCAGGCTTTTCTAAACTCGAAATTTTACTTCATGCTTAACCTAGGAGTGGAAACACTCATTAGAAACTTCAAATTAAACACCTTTCAAATACATCAAATGTGCGAAAATTCGCAAAGATGTATACACAAATTATCCACGAATATAATTTAAGAAAAAATTAACAAAACAATACCTTAAATATTCTGTCAATTCTATCCAACTTTAACTTCTTTTTTTGATCAAGCTTGTTGATGTTGCAAAGTTCACTGTCCATTAAAAACAGGCCGAAACCCATCACTTTGACTAGCATGTGTTTTTCACTCGGTGTAAGGTACATTTTCGAATCAAACATTTGCACACAAATATTCACAACATCCGCTAAGAGTTCCTCGTAACCGTTGATCTTTTCTAAGTTTTCTTTAACAGTATCTCTGATTTTATTTTGCGTTGCTAAGAACATGGATAAATTTTGGGATTCTTGTAGGGTTTGTGAATCTGACATTACTTTCAAAAACTGTGCAGCTCTAGAAATAACGAAGTATTCGCCATAATCTAAATTGTGTTTAATAGGCAGTGATCAGCTTGAAACGAGTGTTTCCATTCCTAGGTTAAGCATGAAGTAAAATTTCGAGTTTAGAAAAGCCTGAAAATTTGGTTAGGTCACGTAGCGAAGCAACCAAACCAAATTTTCAGGCTTCTCTAAACTCGAAATTTTACTTCATGCGATACCGGTATAAAACACTGAAATAAGGTGAAGTTCAAAATATACTACTATAGTAGATTCTAAAGTAGTACATTTGGAACTTCACTTGAAATCAGTGTTTTATACGGGTGACGCATGAAACAAAATTTCGAGTTTAGGGAAGCCTGAAAATTTGGTTTGGTCGCAGGCTTTTTTGAACTCGAAATTTTGCTTCTTGCTTAATCTGGGAGTGTAAAACACTCGTTTAACATTTCAATTTGAACTCTTTAAAAAAGCGACGAATGTCGGAAAATTTACAGCGTATGCATATGCACACTTAAAATAAAAATTCGCTGTATGATTCTCCTTTATTTTGAATAATTAGAACTTACCGTCTATATGTGGAATAATCATTTTTTACACTACTTTTCATATTCTTTAACTCGTCTAACACGGCAAACATGTTAATAAATTTTCCCAATGTTAATAAATATGCTTCAGATACAAAATCCTTTCTCTTTTCCGTATGACATAAACGTTTAACCTCCTGTGAAAATCGTTCAATCGCTTTTCTCTACAATCAATAGTACATGTTTCAGTGGGTATTAAAAAAAAAGTGTATTCAATTTTGAAAACTCTGTGATAACAGTCATTTGTGAACAATCTTGCTACTAACTTAGTTTAATAATAAGAATAATCACTGAAAGGTTATGTATTCGTCAATTTAATAACAATCACCTTTATTCACATTTACAAATTTATATAGAATAAATAATTCAAATGTAAAACGTCAAATAGAAGAATGAAGAAATTCATAATACAGTTTCAATTTGTGAAAATGTAATCAATTAAATCTCTTATTAGACTATCAAATATCTAAAACACCAAAGTTTTTTATTTATGTTTATGAATCTTACACCGTCCATATATTACACATAAAACAAATATTCTCTTATCACACTGATAAATTTAATAAATTCCAAATGTTTGTACAAATTTATATAGAATGAATAATTCAAATGTAAAACGTCAAATAGAAGAATGAAGAAATTCATAATACACTTTTAATTTGTGAAAATGTAGTCAATTAAATCTCTTATTAGACTCTATCAAATATTTAAAACACCAAAGTTTGTTTGTTTATGAATCTTACACCGTCCATATATTACACATAAAACAAATATTCTCCTATCACACTGATAAATTTAATAAATTCCAAATTTTTGTAACACATTGTAAATGTAAATAAATAACTTACCTGGAAATACATGAAATTAAGAAGCTTGTTTACTTCTGGATTCAGTACTTCAACTGTTTTTTCATATATTTCAACACGATTTGGTTGTTCATTTGATTTCGGTTGTGGGATTGCTCTTGAGCAACACCTCCATGTGTATAGCATCACCGCATGTTCCTGGCCTTCCTCAAGAAGCTCATTCTAAAGATATATAAAATATCTGATGTGTTTTGAATAAAATTTAATTTTAACGCTATTAGTGAAAAAAATTTGTTTAATTGAAAAAGTGGAAACTATGTCGTAGTAATTAATCATTTCATGAGCTTGAGTATACTCGTAATGGGAAACCTATTTTATATATGTTTTTCAAAATCCGTATTTTTCACAGACTATGGGGGCTGTTCACAACACCAAAGCAATTTGTTTTCAAAATGACATCATTTTAGCAAGAATTCGCGAAACCGCATGCAGCAAATTGACATAATTTTAGTGCAACTTCTCACCTATGACAAATTGCATGGGTGCTGTGAATAGCCCACCATATTTATTTGTTGGTCACTGATCTATCTATACTAGCAAGAAATTCATCGATTGATTTTTCATCGAATTATAACTAAGATTCTTAACATAGATTTAATGTTAGATAGCAATGAAAACTGTATAATTAAAAATTAGTATTTATATCTACTTGCACATAAATGTTTACATACTAAGTTAAAAACTCACCAGACTTGCATGCACAGTTGCTTCCTCAATATACTTAGCCACACCGGTGAAAAACCCATTCCTATCCTCAAAATTCGTATCAAAATTAGCCTGATATACAACGGAACAAGGCTGTGCTTCAATGCACGGCTGTTCGTCTGGTAAAGGTAGTTCATCAAGCACATCAACGTTAGATAATGCATCCGTTAAGGAAACCCTGTCCGTTCCAGCCATGGTGATTTAAACCTGAGGATTAGTCAGTATTGGAGTCACCTATGAGCCAAACCCACTTATGGACTTACATAAAAACAATATACACCAAGTAAAACTTATCAAAACACTTGAAATTATTTTATTAATTATCCATGGTGTGGGCACTGACTGCAAATATCTGTTTAGTTTATATTGTTAGGTGGGGTCAAACATGAAAACAATATGGGGAACACTGATATTTAATCTATTTAATAATAGTGACTATACTCTACACATCGACTTGACGTTTCCGCGTTGATGAGACGAGCATAGAAAAGGAGAGGAGTAAAGAGTCTCACTTAGTTAGAACCAAGGTCAGTAAAGTAAACATGTAGAGGTTGATACATTTACACGAATGTCAAATATCCAATCGCCGATACAAGCAAGGACGATCGAGTATATAGTGTTTATAAGGATCGCTAGAATGCGATGGAATGCGGGCGGGGTCTCCGGTCCTATGACGCGACTAACACACAGGGAGTCACATTGCAATGTTACAAGACAGAGAAGTATGACGTAAGGTGGCTGGTGAAAATAAAGGAGACTGTGGTGCAGCATACCTTATGCACATGACTCACTCGACATACCTTGGATGCAAGGACGATCGAGTATATAGTGTATATAAGGATCGCTGGATTAGAATGTGGCTCGTTGTGTGTTATATAGCGTCATAGAAGCGGAGATCCCGTCTCCGCTCCTATGACGCTATATAACACATAGGGAGCCACATTGTCTAGACGTCACAGGACCGAGAACTATATCCGCGGGGTAAGGTGGCTACTGAAAATGAGAGACTGAGGTGAAGCGTATCTTATACACATAAGTATACGTATGTCACTCAGCGTACCTTGATCTAAGCCGATGTTCCAAGCCGTTTTTCACTAAATTGCAGCCAGTGACCTACTTTATTTTTGTTCTTAACTACGCCGGTAATAAGAGTCACATTTTTACAATTGAAATTAGTGGTACATTCCGAAAGGCGCATATGCACTTTTCTTGTGTTTTCAACATAATCGGCCCAATTCCGTACCTCAAACGTTAGGTTTAACAGCGGCTGTCCTTAAAGAAAACGGTAAATGACGATTTGGTATTCCATATCTCCGCAAACCTTTATCACGCTCAACGTTAAACGCCATGACACCCGTTAAATTTTATATATTGAAAGTGATTGTAATTTTATTTATCGCACATTTGCTTATAAGAAAAACATAAAAGCTGCGTAAAGAGTTGGAATAATGCCTACTTGCACCACAGATGATTAACTTTAATCAGTGTCAATCAGTGATTATTACTTCTTCAAATACAACAATTTTATTCACAAATTTTTAACACATTTGCATTTTGATGAAAGAATCATATTTGAGATACTATCCATCGATAAATGTATTTAATATACAGCTAAAAGGAAAACAAACAACACACAAAATCAAAATGTCGGGACTATCGGTCATCAGATACCAACATACATCACAAACAAAATCCAAACATGTTGAATGTTGAATATTTTGATGAACGAGCCCATTATTTTGGGAAAAAGTTACCCAACCGTTTGGAGTCAAATGACGTCATGTCAGTGCAACTTCTCACCGATGACAAATTGCATCGCTACTGTGAATACGGGCCCAGTTTATGAAGTTAAACAAACAAAATGGTTATTCATCGTTGTGCATCCATACCATCTCGTGAAGCTTACAAATATTTGAGTTTATGTTGATAACGCGCGCTACTGCCAATATTAAATTATCCCGTTAGATGGCGTTGAATTCACGAAAAATTAAACGATTGAAAAGATAACATGGATTTTGTTATGTAAATTAAATAAATAAATACTGAAAATGCTTCTGGCAAAAAAAAGCTACAACTTTTTAGGCAATAAACTTTTCTTTGCTGTATTATCTTCATAATTGCTTGCACAGGATAAAACTACTTACAATTAATAGACGTTTGAGCATCTATATAATAATTGATGAAATGATCATAATTTTCATGGCCGGGCCTCACAATATTTATAGTATCAAAAATTACGGCCAAAAATAGTGTTTTAAACTTTGTAGGAAACCTGCGATATACAGGGTGAGTTTTATTTCATGTTCTCTATGGGATCTCGGAAACTATAAGAGATAGAGAAACGGTTAAATGGGCAAAGTAGTACAGTTTTACGAGCTGACTAAACAGACATTCGTAAAATTTTAGAAAAAGTCAAGAGTAACTAGATATTTTGAAAAATATGACAAGTTTCGATTTTTTCAAATCGATTTTTTATAGTTATTAAGAGACATAGAAAAAAACTATAAGTGGCAACGTTTTAGATAATTCTACGTTTAATAATTAAATTTCATCAGATATTTTATATTGACATAAGTTTTCGAAATATAACACAAACTTGATTTTTTTTAAATGGAAACAATAGTTAACTATGTCATTATTAATATGAGATTTTTTTTCTCTTTAAACTGATATATCACTTGACACTTATTTACAAAAATATTATTATTAACAATTTTTAATTTTTTTTACAACAAAAAAAATTGTTGGCTAAGAAAAAATGACAATTATAAAACAATTGCGCCTTTTTGAAATAGAGGAGTTTATTAAATTTTAAGTTAATTAAATTTTAAATAGAAATTAATATGAAAAAAAGTTCAGAAAAAAACAGTTGTTTTTAACACTCGATTAATTGACAAAAATACAACAATGAAATGAACTGTTACAAACAATCGCAATCGTTTTATTAGAGTAATTATTTCATGACTATTATTTTTGTAAATAAAATAGAAAATAGTTAATAACTCAGTTATTTTTGTAAATAAGTATGTCAAATGATATATCTGATATCTAACTATAGTTTCCATTTAACACGTTGATCGCCACCTTCATAACAATAAGAATATTACCACAGGCCGCTGCTTAAGTTTTTGTTCCAATTATACAGAATAATAAAGCAAAAATTTAAAGGAACATAAACGTTTTTAAACTTTTAGGCCACCTAGTTTATATGTCTATATAAGGCACGGGCAGCACAATGCTTTAAAAGTCGTTTCTGGATGCGGCACAAGGTAAACGCAAATTTAACTGCAACACAAGTAAATGCCGTGCTTCGATCAACGTGTTAAAAAAGTGTAAGTTTGTGTTATATCTCGAAAACTAATGTCGATAGAAAAACCTGATAACATTTTAGCGTAAAATTTTTTAAAACTTTGCTATTTACAGTTTTCTCTATCTCTTTTAATAACTGAAAAAATCAATTTGAAAAAATTGACACTTTACATTTTTTTAAATATCTAGTTACCCTCAACTTTCATGAACATTTTATAAATGTATTTTTATTCAGCTCGTAAAACTGCACTACTTTGTCTATTTAACCGTTTCTCTATTTCTTAAGTTTCCGAGATCCCCATAGAGAACATGAAAAAAAACTCACCCTGTATATATCATCTACTTCGGTTCTCAGATTGTTTCTGATAGTACCATATTTTCACGTTCATTCGTGTTCATAACCATATTTTTACTTTTGGAATATTAAAAATAAATAAATTCAAAATCGAGAACCATTTTTTATTAACAAATTTAAAAAAATATGGAACAATTTAAAGTTTACAAACCAAACAAAAAATCAAACAATATCTTAAATATGTATACAACATCCATGACTATTGTTTTTTTAAAATCATGGCAGTTCTTGAAGGAATGTAGACCTAAAGAAAAATAAAAATGTATTACAAAATTCGGATTCAAGTTCTTGTACAGATTTTCTCAGGATAGGTGAAATGCTATATACCTGAATAGAGTTTTTTTTCTAAGTATATATATATCACGATGTGTACTCTTTAAGTGTTCAGACATTCAGTGTTTTTGATAAAGTGTTCAGTTACACTTCCAAATTAAGCATGAAGTCAAATTTCGAGTTTAGAAAAGCCTGAAAACCAAATTTTTCACTTTTCTAAACTAGAAATTTTACTTCATGCGCCACTCGTATAAAACAGTCAAATATTGTGAAATTAAAAATACACTGCTAAATCAGTATTAAAAATAAACTGCTACAGCAGGATTTAAAATATACTGCTAAACATTAATACATTGATTGTTAGGCTTTTCTAAACCCGAAATTTCACTTCATGGAAGTGGAAACACTCGTGAAAAATTTCAAATTAAACAATTTTATAAAAACAACCAATGCTAGAACATTTACAGAGTATGCATTGAGATGTATAGGTACTTAAAAGAAAATTCCCTGTATATTCTTGTGTTTTCTGAATTGTTAGTCCTTTGAAAAGTGGTTATATTTAATTTCAAAAGCATCCAGACAACTTTATGAGCAAAAACTTAAAAAAAAAGTTTATATTGTGTTCCACCTAGCCCTGGGACAATCCATGTATAAATATCATAATTTGCAGACTCAGCTGTTTTAAGTAATTTTTTGATTTACATAATTTAAAATTTATACTGACAAATTGTCTACCGACTGGGGGTTGTTAAACTAATTGAAGTTCAAGTTTGTTCACAAGCTTTACAGTTAAACAAAACTGTCCTTTTCAGTGAAGGTGGTGCTAAGAAAAATTGTTTACACAGCTCTGTTAAAATTTTGTGTAGGAATTAATGGAATGCCTAATGTTTCAATTTTATTTTGAATCAAAGCTGTTCAAAACAGAGTACAGATAAACAAATAAATCCAGTTTACCACCAGCAGGAAGCAAAATGTAAACAAAAACTTGTCTATTTGTAATCTGTAAAGTATACCTCATTATTTTATGAATAATATAAATCTTAATTATGCAAAAAAAACTACTATTTTGGAAACCTGTGAACTTTATGATTACCTGAATTGAGTTTGATCTTCCAGCAAATCCATCTGGTGATGTAAAAAATGGCACTGATTTGTCTATCCTATCAAAGCCTCCGAATTGGGAATCATCAGAACAAAGTACAACTTTTAACTGTCCAGCATCGTTAAACCCAATTTTATAGTCGGTGAAACTTTTATTCGGGTGGAAGTTGAATATAAACAACAATCCAGCTCTTTCAAAAACAACCATTTTATCATCTTCATGTTTCCAACTGACATAAGCAGGCCCTTTGGATAACCATCCATGTTCTTCTTCCAAAAAGTTCATAGCTGTATCAAAATGATTTAAAAATTTGTACTTTAAAAGATCATCATCAACCAAGTTGAATTGCCGTCTAGCATAATGATATGAGCTATCGTTTCCAGCTCTTGGAAAATCTAACCATTCAGGGTGGCCGAATTCATTTCCAATAAAATTCAAATACGCTTCCCCTCCTAATGCATGAGTTATCAAGCGTATCATTTTATGCAGTGCTAATCCACGATCAATAATTGCACTCGGTTCAGAAAGCATACTCATATGGCTATACATTTCCTTATCCATCAACCAAAAAGCTATGGTTTTATCTCCAACCAAAGCTTGGTCGTGAGACTCTGCGTAAGCTACATTTGATTCCATCCACCTCCTGTTAGTCAAAGTATGAACAATATTACCTATATTCCAATCTTCGTCTTTTGTCCCTTTTAATAGCTCAATCCATTTATCAGGAATGGCCATTGCTAGGCGATAATCGAAACCTAAACCACCTTCTGACACAGGCCTACAAATACCGGGCATACCAGAAACATCTTCTGCAATCGTAACGGAATTAGGGAATATTTTATGGACGATGTGGTTTGCTAACGTTAGATAGACAACAGCCTCTGTGTCTACATTCATGCCATAGTATTCATCGTAGGAACCGCCAAAACCATGTCCTATACCACGCGAGTGGTAAAGCATCGAAGTCACACCGTCAAACCTAAACCCATCAAATTGATATTCTTCTAAATACCATCGAAGATTAGAAAGTAAAAATCTTAACACTTCAAACTCGGAATAATTAAAAAGCCTCGAATCCCACAGCTGGTGAATTCCTTTAGATCCAGCGTGAAAGAAACAAGCATCAGTACCATCGAATTGATTCAACCCGTCCAAAACATTTTTGCTGGCATGTGAATGTACAATGTCTAAGAGAACATACAGGCCCAATTCATGTGCCCTATCAACAAGACGTTTTAATTGTTCAGGTGTACCGTATCGGCTAGATGCGGCATAGAAACTAGTCACTTGATACCCAAAACTGGCATAATATGCATGTTCCATTATTGCCATTATTTGCAAGGTGTTATAGCCCAAGTTCTTGATTCGAATTAGTACATTATCTGTGAATTCATCATAAGTTCCAACTTTTGGAAGTGGAGTAGCAATGCCTACATGACACTCATAAATGCGCATGCTTTTCGGGCGTTTTACTTTTTTATTTCTAAAAATATAACGCTGAAAGAAAACATTTTTAATCAGAAAGGCTAGCACACTAATATTGATATGCAGTAGTAAATTAGATTTAAAGTATATTTAAAAAATGCTGATTAAAATAATTAAGTCTATTGTACCTCAAAAGTAGGGATGTTAAAAAAATTCGATAGGCCTGGGACCAGAGCACTCAAAAATTTTACTGTGAGTACTTTTCATGTACTCAGTCCACTAGTTCTATATTTTCTAAGTACTTGTACTCGACGCCTTTTTACACAAAATTTACTCGAGTACGTTTTAAGTACATTTGGGTGTACTCCAGTACATTTCAATTTACATTGAGAACTTTTTAACACGTCGATGACGAGATTGAAGAGAGTTATATAAAAACTTCACACTACTTTTGTCTACAATATAGACTGTCTTCTATCGGTGGTTCTCAACTGTTCTTACCTTTGGACACCCAAACACAAAATATGAATATCTTAAGGCACCCTGATATTTAGTCTCTATACAAACAAGCAACTGTTTCGCATATTCTCTGACTTTATTAAGAAGAAGTTGAGGCAATGGAGAGAGTGGTGAAATGTGAGATGAAGTTGTGTGAATTCTAAAGTGAAAGACTAGTGAAAGAGGTGTAGAGAACATGCAGGGGAATAGGGATGAGTAAGTGGAGGATGGAGCGCAGAAAAATGTTTGAAAGGGCAGGAGAGTCAGAGAATATTGAGAATGAGTGGTTAGAGAATGGAGTAAATGTGGCGGCATGGATGAAAGAGAAGTGAAAGGAGGTGGAGATGCACGAGAGGCAAGGGTATATCGGGAGGAGCGAATACAATCCGATGTATGAAAGGTGGCAAATGCATAGGAGCATGCCAGAGTACCTGATTAATAGTGACTTGTCAAAGAAGGATAAGATAACCCTGGCAAGAGCTAGATGCGGTTCAGAGGAGAGAGGAAGGAAGGTTTCTATGGGAAAAGGGTATGGTAGATGTATGCTGTGCGAAAATGGAATGGATACATGGAGGCATCTGGCACAGGAGTGTAAAGGGGTATGTGAGAAGTGGTTGGGGGAAAACAGAAGGGTAACCGAATGGATGAGGGAGGATGAAGCTGGTCTAAGGATTGTAGCGAGACTATGTTGGTAGAGGGAGATAAAACGGAAGGACCATTAGAATGTTTGATTTTGTATGTAGACTTTTTTTATGCCAATAAAGGTTTTTTTTTTTACTAAGAAGTGCCCTAAAAGATTGAGAATGTATTCTAATTTTGTTATCTTTATTCCTTGTTTTTACTTACTATTTATTTTAAACTGTCATCGGGCATGTGTTATATTTTTTAATTGTGTTTCATATTTATAATTATAACATGTTAAATCTCTATTACTAGATGTATCAAACAGACTCAGTTAACTGAATAATTAAAAAAAGAAATATTGGTTTTGAACTTAAACTCAAACCAGTGTTTTAAACGCGTGGCGCATGAAGTAAAATTTCGAGTTTAAAAAAGCCTAATTTGGTTAGGTCGCTCCGCTTCGCTACGCGACCTATCCAAATGCTTCAGGCTTTTCTAAACTCGAAATTTTACTTTATGCTTAATCTGGGTGTGGAAGACACTCGTTAGAATTATACTTAAATGAAAACAGATTAATTCCATTTTGTAGTGTCTTACTTTAATTAACCAACATATTCAATTTAGTAAAAAACCATGATGCGTTAAATTATAATTGTCGAAACCTCCTACAACAGGCACAAAACTCAAAAAAAAACTGAATATTGAGGAAATATCAAAAAAGGCTAGGTGAGTTGTGAAAAATCTCATTATTTTAATATTTAATAATGACCGCAAAAGACATAATCAAAAAATTATTATTAAAAACTCTCATAACTGTCACAAACAGTAATCAAAATTGCAAAATTGAGGAAATATCAAAGGCCTAACTTTTAAAATATCAATGGTTGGGTTAGGTTAGATGTCACATCAAGAGTTTGAAGAACTTTTTCAATTTAAATAATATAAAAACCAACTGAAATATATTTAATTATAGGGAAACCTCAAAAATATATTTAAAATTAATTAATATAATAAGATAATATAATATACAACGCTGTTAATTTACCTACATTTGTTGTTTTTAAAAAGATTTCAAAAAGCTTTAAACAAGTGTCTTCCACTTCCAGATTAAGCATGAAGTAAAATTTCGAGTTTAGAAAAGCCTGGAAAATTTGGATAGGTTGCGTAGCGACCTATCTAAATTAGGCTTTTCTAAACTCCAAATTATTTTTACAAATGTTTATTTTGATTAATTCGGACATCTGGAGATTTTTTTTTGAATGTATAAAAGTACAGGGTGTAGCATTTTCGATGGTTTCTTTAAGTAAAGTACCAATGACAAAAAATAATATATGGTTTCAGAGTTTTTTTAGAGTTTATTTCTTGTACTTAATCAAAATTTGTCCTCAATTGTTTTGGAGTTATACGCCAAAACTCAAAATTTAGCAATTTTGAAATAACTTCTTTATTTATAAAGATATTAGCATGCAGCAAACACTTTCTTGAGGCACTATTTTAAGTAAAATATCGTGACTTTATCAGATTTTGTTTTAAGTTTAATTTTCTTGAGATATGACATTAAGTTGTATTATTTTTAATACATATCACAGTTGGCCATGACTTCATTCGATCACGTTTTTTGTAAGCTTTCTAAAAGTATATCATTTGCAATACTTTTTTTTTGTCACATGAGGTGGTGTCGCTTAAGGTCTCCGGTGTCCAGACACAGTAGCAAGTAGTGTACTAGATGAGTTAATTTGAGTTTAGTTTGATTTTGTTATTTCGACCCAAGCCTGACTATCACCCTCCCTTTTAAAAGGTAAGTAAAGATTTAATTTATTGGCTGTTTATTGCTAAAATAAAATGACCTTGTAGTCGCGAATGACCCCTATGCGATATCCAGGTCATTTCATTGTAGCAATAATCAGCCAATAAATTAAATCTTTTCTTACCTTCTAAAAGGGAGGGTCAGGATGGTCAGGCTTGGGTCGAAATAACAAAATCAAACTAAACTCACCTACTGCACTAACTGCTACTGTGTCTGGACACTGACTCCTCGATTCAACGCGTCTCGCGGACTTCCTCGATCCTCCTTAATTAGCAAAATATGTTTTACATGATCGAGGAAATCCACGATGAACGCTGCTGACTTTGCAGGAGCAGTTGTGGACCGGATGCAACCCTGTACGGGTTGATCCGCTTCGCGATAATATGGCAATTGATATATTTTTGGATAGCTTATGAAAAATAGATGCGATTAAAGACATGGCCAACTATGATTTGTCTATAAAATAATACAACTTTGTCATATATCATAGAGGTTAAACTCAAAACAAAATATGATATGGTCAGCGTATTCTACGTAAAAAAGTGTTTCAAGAAAGTTTTTACCGCATGTCAATATCTTTTCAAATAAAAGTTATTTCAATATTTCAAAATAGCCAAATTTTGAGTTTTGACGTATAACTCGAAAACAATTGATGATAGACAAATTTGATTAGCCACATAAAATATGCTCTAAAAAAGAGCTCTGGAAGTGTATATTAGTTTTTGTCTATCATTCAGATTTCTGGTACTTTATTTGAAGAAACCATCAAAAATTATGCACCCTGTATACTAAGAAAAAATCACTGTGTGCATCTTAAATGTAACTTTAAATCGTAAGTCAACGGGTTAAAATCATATTTTCTTATTCACTCCATGTACTCATAAAAGTACTTAAGTACGTATTGTTACGTACTTGTACTTAGTCTTTGAGTATATATTTCGTAGAGTACTTGTATTCAGTACTCGAGTACATTTTACTTGTACTCAGAACAGCTCTGCCTGGGACTAATGAAATCAGTCCCTGCTTATAAAATACTTCAGTCTTAAAAATGATAGTGTGAAACTTACTTCATGCTGTGGAGGGTTCCAAAATTTCTGCTTATAAACAGTTCCTTCATTTTTAGGCGGTTCTACTACATATCGAGCCCAAGGTGAGATTCTCTCCCGTTTTACCCCATCATTGCATTGTACAACAATCTACAGAAACAATGTTTTTAAACTATTTTAGCTTTACAAAACAAAAAACTACTAACTTTAATTTCTGACAAATGATTAATTTGGCAAGATCCATCAGCCTTTGGTGGCAAAATAAGCTCCCATTTACCGTAATCCAATTTTTGGTATGGGTGACTGTCTCGATTCCAGCAATCTACAAAATACTGAAATAAGCATTTATCTTATCAAGGTAAAGAATAAATTATGTCAGGAATAAGATATTCGATATTTAATCCCATCAACTTGTTTTTTCCACATACAATATGCGCATATCATTTGATTTTATATAAGGTGACCAAGTTTTTATGTTGTTAACGCAGTACACAAAGAAATTAAATTCCCCGCTAATAAAGAGCTAAAAAAACGCCTTTGCTTATTTCTTTCGTTGAAATGCGAAGAGCAAAAAAGGATTCAAATATTTCGCACGTCCGAAAGTAAAAAGCAAAGAAAACGAGTTTACATATTTCCTTCGTAGAAAAGCGAAGAGCAAAAAAAAATGGCTTCACTTATTTTGCCCAGCGAAAAGTGAATAGTAAAAAAAATGGCTTCACATATTTCTTTTGTCGAAACCAGAAGGGCAAAAGAAATGGATTCATAGATTTCCGATATTGAACAAAAAGGAAGTGCAAACAAATAAAAAGAATTTATAGATTTTCGATATCGAGCAAAAAGGGAGTACAAACAAATGGAAAGGAGTACTTTTCAAGCACGATTTTTTAGAGAGTACAGGTCATGAACGAGGAGTATGATTGGTCACCTTATTTTATCACATGTTTGACAGAATTAAATACTGAATAAAATCATTGTAATACAAATTCAGTTTACACTGATGAACTAATTCACATAAACAGAAATAATAGTGCATAACATACTAAATTCGCCCATTAAAAATAGCTGCTGAGCACCAGGAGCCCATTCCCTAGAAATGATACTATTATCTGATTGAACTTGCAACCCATAATATCTGTAAGCTTTTGTAAATTCATCTACACCTCCGCCATTGGACTCAATTTCATCCTGGATATCTTTAAAACAAGCGTAACTAAGAGAAATAAATAATAAAATAATAAAAAACCAATAACAAATAAAAACACTTGATCTGCCCTTGAGTCACCTTGTGAATGTCAGGCCTGTTAAATACCTACCGGCGCCTTATTTCCCTTTCGTAGGGCTTCAGATAAGGATCTCGATCCAGAAACACTTTCAAATCTGGCACCTCAATTTCCATCGGGTCCATTTTTGTATATTTTCCACCCATTTTGCGGACACACGAGGGGAACTTATCGGATGTATGTTCAAAACTTATCACTATACTGATTAAAATGTCAGTGTCAAATGGTCAAAGTTTTTTCACACAAATTATGCACAAAATAAAAATTTGTTAATCAAGACGATGAAAGTGGGGATAAATCATAGACTTAGAATTATCTATGCATAGACTAATAATCAGTGCTGCCAGCCAGATGGTCATTTCATTTCATTTTCATTTTTCTAGGCAGGTGGTGGCCGAGTTGTATCGCTCGGCGAGCCACAAATCGGGTTCAATTCTCGTGCACTGCCAGATTTTATTTAATAAATAATTTCTCGTCGCGACCTTGGGTGTGGTATGAACAGGCGCACTCCCAGGGGGGTGGCTCGCGGTCTTGAGCCCCCCCAAGACTAAACTAAATTGTAGTACGTCAATGTATATGTTTTGAACAAAACACGAAATACGGATAAAACGCGTTTTGTCTAGACAAAATGCGAATTGCCCAATGTTTTTAAACAATAGCCGAATAAAATTGCATTCGTCTGTTATTTTGCACATTGACAAATTATTTATTAGGAATTTATTTTAAACTTCACTTGAAATCAGTGTTTTATACCCGTGGCGCATGAAGTTAAATTTCGAGTTTTTAGAATAAACCTTGCACAAACCCACTGAGCAAACACAATTAAGTAATGTTTCATCAGCATTAAAACAACATTTAATGTTGCTACAATGTTGATATAACGTTATTTGTTTGTTTTTTGCTCAGTGGGAAATATATTAAAATAAAACTACTTGATTTAAAAAGTAAATAATTATAGGCAGTTTTACTTCAAATAATATGAAACCAAACTGGATTAGTTAATAATAAATCACTTTCAATTATGAATAGAAGATTATTTTTACAAGGTTAATTATAAAAGCGTTCAATTTGAAACTTCTAATGAGTATTTCCACTCCCAGATTAAGCATGAAGTAAAATTTCGAGCTTAGAAAAGCCTGAAAATTTGGATTTGTTGGGGCGCGCGAGCGAAGACGTTGAATAAACGCTGAATGTCCGCCTGCAGGAACGTTGCATGCTAACGTTTAAAGAAAAATGTTGCTGCACCGTTGACAAAGCAAAGCCTATGCAGCACGAGCGATTACTCTTATTTGTATGCAACCCAACATACGAATGTATGTATTTTAAGTTGCATACGATAAATGCATAGAATCCGTATTGTATAGAACCCGATGTGCAGCAATTAAGTGAACGTTATAGAAATGTGTCTCTCGTAATCTTAACGCAAAATTCATTTCTGCGTTTAAATGAAAAAACTGTCTTACAAAAAGTAATGTGTAGTCTAGGGGAGACAGTACCCCGAAACCTAAGTACCCAGTACCCTTAAACTCTAAAAACATTAAAATATTGTTAACAAGTGCATGAACTTCAATTGAAATCAGCGTCTTATACGCGTGGCGCATGAAGTAAAATTTCGAGTTTAGAAAAGCCCCGTGAAAATTTGTCGAGGGTCGCGCACCCGGGACAAATGTTCACGGGGCTTTTCTAAACTCGAAATTTTACTTCATGCTTAGTCTAGGAGTGGAAAACACTCGTTTAAAGATTGCGGTTGAACTGTTTTAAAAAAACAACGAATATTTACAGCATATAATTGCGACCTGTTTACTTAAATGAAAAACTCTCTGTATGTTTAATATCCATGAAATGTGTGAACAACGATGCTGCATTACAGCAACAGTATGAACAATTATACAATGTTAAAAATGTAATGTTACCATTTTCAATATATATCCAATGTTTACAATACAATGTTGCATAAAAGTCAAATTGTAATGATTATATAACGTTGTGTTACTTTTTCGCAATATTTTTGAAACATTATAAAACAAGATAAATTCAAATTCAAAACTATTTGAATTCGAGAAAATAAGCTTACGCTTCTTATAGTTTGCACACTTTAAACATAATATATAAAATTACGAAAAAACTATTCGTGAAAATGCAAACAATGTCTTAATTAATAAGACAACTTAAGACGATAAATATCCATTGAAACAACTACTTCCCGTGCAAATATACCTCCGGATATTGAATTATACAATGAAATAAAGTATATGTAACGTTTAGGTCAAATTCTCTTCAAACCAACTAACAAATACAAATTTAAAATGAAAGGAGAGATAACAAAAAAAAATTAGAAGTGAAAGGACTTGGATTAAAACTAATGTCTTAGGCCATCTATAGACGTGTTTCGAGATTTATCTCTCTTCAGTATAGCTTTGCTTATGACGTTTTTGAAAAAAATTGGGAATAAATTAAAATTAACTTAAGTTAATTTTAATTTATTCCCACGGGTGTGGTCGAGCTGTGCGTGGAAAACGAAGGAGTGTTCCCGCTAGTTAATTGCTGATCACAATTAACGGGTGTGGTCGTCCCGAGTTAGTACTGCAGAGTTATGTTCCCGCTGGGTGTGGTCGAGCTGTGCGTGAAAAACGGAGGAGTGTTCCCGCTAGTTAATTGCTGATCACAATTAACGGGTGTGGTCGTCCCGAGTTAGTACTGCAGAGTTATGTTCCCGCTAGTTAATAGCACAAAAGCAGTTGACGGGTGTGGTCGAGCTGTGCATGGAAAACGGAGGAGTGTTCCCGCTAGTTAATTGCCTGAAAACAATTAACGGGTGTGGTCGTCCCGAGTTAGTACTGCAGAGTTATGTTCCCGCTAATTAATAGCACAAAAGCAGTTGACGGGTGTGGTCGAGCTGTGCGTGGAAAACGGAGGAGTGTTCCCGCTAGTTAATTGCCTGAAAACAATTAACGGGTGTGGTCGTCCCGAGGTAGTACTGCAGAGTTATGTTCCCGCTAGTTAAAAGCACAAAAACAATTGACGGGTGTGGTCGAGCTGTGCTTGGAAAACGTAGGAGTGTTCCCGCTAGTTAATTGCCTGAAAACAATTAACGGGTGTGGTCGTCCCGAGTTAGTACTGCAGAGTTATGTTCCCGCCAGTTAATAGCACAAAAACAATTGACGGGTGTGGTCGAGCTGTGCTTGGAAAACGGAGGAGTGCTCCCGCTAGTTAATTGCCTGAAAACAATTAACGGGTGTGGTCGTCCCGAGTTAGTACTGCAGAGTTATGTTCCCGCTAGTTAATAGCACAAAAGCAGTTGACGGGTGTGGTCGAGCTGTGCGTGGAAAACGGAGGAGTGTTCCCGCTAGTTAATTGCCTGAAAACAATTAACGGGTGTGGTCGTCCCGAGTTAGTACTGCAGAGTTATGTTCCCGCTAGTTAAAAGCACAAAAACAATTGACGGGTGTGGTCGAGCTGTGCTTGGAAAACGGAGGAGTGTTCCCGCTAGTTAATTGCCTGAAAACAATTAACGGGTGTGGTCGTCCCGAGTTAGTACTGCAGAGTTATGTTCTCGTTAGTTAATAGCACAAAAACAATTGACGGGTGTGGTCGAGCTGTGCGTGGAAAACGGAGGAGTGTTCCCGCTAGTTAATTGCCTGAAAACAATTAACGGGTGTGGTCGTCCCGAGTTAGTACTGCAGAGTTATGTTCCCGCTAGTTAATAGCACAAAAACAATTGACGGGTATGGTCGAGCTGTGCGTGGAAAACGGAGGAGTGTTCCCGCTAGTTAATTGCTGATCACAATTAACGGGTGTGGTCGTCCCGAGTTAGTACTGCAGAGTTATGTTCCCGCTAGTTAATGACACAAAACAATCAACGGATGACGTCGGGATCTGCTTGCTAATCAGAGGAGTGTTCCCGCTAGTTGGTTGTCTGGTAAGCTCCGAGATGGTTTTTGTGGGTTTCCCATCTCGTAATGCAAATGCAGGGGTTATTTAATTTTGCTCCCACAAGTAGAGTCATATACTTTTTGAGTTTAACTAAAATGCACATGGCTTCTAAGTACAAACGAAAATAAAGTATTTCGAGAATATAAATAATTTAAGAAACACAAATTAATTAGAAATGTCATAATTGAGGTCAATAAACTTTGCATCCGTTAAACTCACATCCAGTTTTATTTATTGTCCACACATACTCCTGGTCATTAAATGGGAAGAAAGACACAGTATTTCCGATAATGCATATTGACACAAACAACGAATCCGTTAAATAAATTAAAAGGGTTACTACATACACAACACAACGTAAATAAAATACAAATTATAAATTTGTATAATACCTAGGGTCGAATCATTACAGTATCATTTTTAACATTTTTAACATATATATAAATCAATATTGCACGGAAAACGTTTATATAATGTTTGTAACGTTGCTAAAACTTTGTTGTAATAATTTTATTACAATGTTTTATTTTAGTATTGTGTTCAATATTCGTGCAATGTTTAAAATGTTTCCGTGTTCAGTGGGTTCAGGTTTTTCTAAACTCGAAATTTTACTTCATGCGCCACACGTATTAAACACTGATTTAAAGTGAAGTTTAAAATATCTCCCTTATAAATAAATAATTTATCACTTTGTTTATAAAACAAAGTGATGTTTTCCAGTACTTTTTTTGCTTTGTTTTGTTTGATCGATTTATACTGCCTTTCAAAAAAATCAGAACACAAAGTATTTATTGGACGATTTTAATGAAATTTACAGAATTTGATCATGTAAATGAACTGCATCGATGATCAAAAAGTCAATTGTTTTGGGTACTATTTAATGGTATTTTTTCTTGATTTCACCATTATGAAGAGCTGCTGATTTTTTAATGTAATTGCTTCTAATATCCAAGTAGCCTCTGAGTAGTTTGACGTTTCAGTTTGTAAAACATAAAAAGATGCCCCGTGTTCGTCGGCGTGCACAATATCATCATCTAAGTGAATTTGGAAGGGGTCGCATTATTGGAATGCGAGAAGCGGGTTTTTCGGTTCGTGCTATTGCTGAAAGGGTAGGCCGTAGTGTATCGGTGATCGTACGCTGCTGGTCTAGATGGTCCGAAGCTGGGGAGAATCGACGTACACTTGGATCAGGACGTCCAAGAAGCACCACTGAGCGTGAAGATCGAGCTCTTCGTCTTACAACTTTAAGGGACATATTTACAACGTCGCGGGCATTGGGAAATGACTGGTTGGCTCTAAATGGCCAAAGAGTATCCATGGCTACTGTTTACAGAAGAATCCGCAGTTTTGGTATAAGATCCTACCGTCCACAATTGTGTCTACCTCTTACTCCGCAGCATCGCAGAGCAAGACTTGATTGGTGCAGGGAAAGACAACATTGGACCCATGAATGGAATAACATTATCTTCAGCGATGAGTCTCGGTTCTGTTTATGGGCTCATGATGGTCGCAGAAGAGTGAGACGTCGACGCGGTGAACGCAGAATTTTACAATTTGCTGTTGAAAGACATACGGCTCTTACACAGGGAGTTATGGTTTGGGGGGCGATAGCATATGGTAGTCGGTCTCCTCTAGTTTTTTAGAAGCAAGTCTTAACGCGATTCGGTATATTGACGACATTTTACGGCCAGTGTTAGTGCCCTATGTAAATGGCTTGCAGAACCCCATTCTTCAGCAAGATAATGCTCGACCTCACACAGCGGCCATTACAAGACAGTTTTTTGATAGTGCGGAAATCAATTTGTTACCTTGGCCATCTCGTTCTCCAGATCTATCGCCAATAGAACATGTTTGGGATATGATAGGTGCTAGAATAAGTAACTTACAGCGCCCCGCTAACACTGTAATGGAACTTAGAGGTCAAATTATCGAAGTTTGGAATGAAATACCCCAAGTCGATATTGACAGCCTGATTTCTAGCATGCCTCGACGTGTTAATGATTGTTTGGGAAATCGTGGAGGCCCAACACATTATTAATTTTTATTCATTTGTTTTTTTGTTTTTCAAGTTGATTTTTTGATCATCGATACAGTTCGTTTACATGATCAAATTGTGTAAATTTTATTAAAATCGTGCAATAAATACTTGGTGTTCTGATTTTTTTGAAAGGCAGTATATTTTATAATTTCGGAAAAAAAGCGGGAGAATGTCTCGTATTTTTTATAATTTAGTCCCAACATTTAGCTCCTCTACCTTAATCGGCCCAATTTTCTTGTTGTCTTTTACATAAAAATAAAGAAATTAATATTTCCTTACAAATTGTTAATTTGTTTTTATTATTTTGCGAGCGTCAAAATACAGCACAATGTTCTTATATTTTCAATAACTTCGATTAACGCGTTGAGATTCTGTTATTACAACTTTACAAACTTGACATATTTATGACACTTAGCATCCCACCGAGCAAACACATTCAAATAATGTTTCAGCAACATTAATACAACATTAAATGTTGCTACAATGTTGATATAATGTTACTTGTTTGTCTTTTGCTCAGTGGGATGTTAGGACTTGTCCAAACTCACGCGAACAAAACCCAAAATTATGTTTTAATTCGGACTATGCCTGTGAGCAGTAGACATCTCGCGCTTAGTCTAGACCAGTGGTTCTCAATCTTTTTTGGTGACGGAACCCTTTTGGAAAGCGAAATACTTGACGGAACCCTACAATAAAACAATAGTTTTGAAAAGTGTATTCTTTATTAATAAGCATAATAATAGTACCATGTAACAGTTACTTGTTACTTACTTACTTACATAACAAGTATAATAATATAAGATATTAAAAAAGAAAACAAATCTAACTAATGGGAGGTATGAAACTGTTTTATATTGTTCATCAATTGGTTGACATCAGGTTTGATAGAGGATAGTTGAAGTCTCATATCAGGTTCGGCGTCCAGTCTATTGTGGTATTTTGTTTTCTTGGCTGCATAGGTTGAGAATTCTGTTTCGCACAAGTATGTTGTTGGGAGTTGGAGAAGAATATTCAGAGCCATTTTGGCAAGCATTGGATATTCATCACGGATTCTGCACCAAAAATCGTTGAGAGGCGTCGTTTTGAACAGTGACTCCATACTTGTGTCTAATGACATTTATAAAAGAGATTCATATATCTCGTTTGACATACTTTCGACCTTTTGTAAGTTGGGTAGAAAAGGATTATGAATTCATGAATTCAGTTTCATTTTTGTATTCTGTTTTTCAGGAAAATACTTCTCAAAAGATGCGCGCATCGAAGTGAGATATTAGTCCAATTCTTCAAATACATCATCTTGAAACATTTCTAAGTCGTTATCGCTAACAACTCACGTAAAGTAAAGCTTTCTATTTCTCTCTTTCCAACGCAAATAATCCAAAAATCTAATTTTCTTTTGAAGGCGGTCAAGCAGGCCTGGAACACTGTTGTCTGTTTACCTTGCAATGATAAATTTAATTCGTTTAGTTTTTGAAAGATATCCGCCATAAAAGACAGTCGTAACAACCAAGTTTTATCATACAAACGGTCTTTCAAATTAAAAGAAGTATCTGAAAGAAACATTTGTAACTCGGCTCTAAGTTCAAATAGCTTTGTTAAAGTTTTACCCCGAGACAGCCATCGCACTTGTGTATGGAGCAGCAGTGTTTTATGTTTGCTGCCATAATCTTCACACAATAATGAGAACAATCGGGATTGTAGTGGTCGTGATTTGATAAAATTAATTATTTTTACCCCTTCATCCATAACTAATTTTAGATTTGACGGCATTTGCTTCATCGCCAGTGCTAGTCTATGCAGGATACAATGGCTGGAACTACAATTAGGCGACTTATTTTTTATTCGTGACACTACTCCTGCTGTCATACCCATCATCACCTTGGCCCCATCTGTACAAATGTCAATGCAATCGTTCCAACTGAGATTATTTTCCTCAAAAAATATATTTATTTTATTAAAAATGTCTTCTCCGGCAGTGTTTGTGGGCAGCGTTGAACACATAAGCATGTCTTCTTCAAAAGAACTTTCATATGGATATCTCACGATAACCATCAAGATAGCCAGCACAATCGTTACTGCGTAGAAGAGTTTAGTCCAAAGAATAAATGCACAAAACTGATACAATCAGAATACAGCAGTAGAACAATAAACACTCTGTTTCTAGCAGGCGCTGCGAACGCTAATCGTCGACTGACTAATGTGACTAAGTGTCGAGGCGCGATCGTCGCTTTTATAGTCCTAGCCTCGATCTCGAACATTCTCAAAAATAGTCGAGTCCTTTGATAAATAAAATGCCGAAATAAAAATAGAAATACAAAAAATGCGGTGTAAACAATTTACGTTTTGAAGTTAGAGCCGAAAGTCGCTTGTTCACAATTATAGCGTCTAATCTCAGAGGCGGCTTTTATCAAAGCGATTACGCGCTTACTAGTAGATATCGGCGGTGGCGGCATAGTAAAATTGTACGAGGCGACTAAGTTCGGCTGCGCCTCGTGAATCGTGATACGCGGCGTCAGAACGGTCGACCAGAGAGAGACGTTTTGAATTTTTTTTTAAATTCTTGCGGAACCCCTACAGGGGTGTCGCGGAACCCTAGGGTTCCGCGGAACACACTTAGAGTATGGCTGGTGTAGACAAAAACGCTAAATTTTCGAAATAAACAAAAAATATTTTTAAGAGATGTATTAAGCATTGAATAACCTTTAAATCGCTGTTAATTACAAGTTTTTATCATAAACATTTTGTCGAAATTTTGGTTTTTCAGAAAATAAATAGTTTACATTATTTCTGATACATCGAAATAATCGCATTTTTTGGCATGAAAACATTTCACAAAAATAAAAATAAAAAAAAATCAGCCGCACTCATTCCAAAATCAGTAATGGCGCTATTTGGTTTTGCGGAAAAAAAATATTTCTCGAAAATGTTGCACTTTCAAAAATTTTAGATTTTAGATTTTTGAGCGCCCGTACTAAGCACAATTTTGGAGTCCAAAAAACGTTGCAGACATTAAATTAGAGCTCTTTCAATTATATACCGTTCGCTTTCGAATAAATTAAATCATTCTCTTTTTCATAAAATTTCACCAAATGCAAAATTTGAAAAATGTCCTCTTTTTAAAAAAACGTTGATTAAATGCTGAAATTTAAAAATAAACAAAAAATATTTTCAAGAGTATATTTTGAGGCTTTGCTTGAAGTGGGTGGGTAAAATGTACGTGTGGTGCTTGAAGTAAAATTTCTAGTTAAGATAAGCCTGAAAATTTGGTTTGGTCGCGTAGCGCTACCCGACTAAACCAAATTTTAAGCCTTTTCTAAATTAGAAATTTTACTTCATGCGTAATCTGGGAGTGGAAAACACTCGTTTAAAGCTTCAATTTAAGCCATTTTCAAATACGACGAATATCTAAAAATTTACAGCGTATACGGTATATACGGTATACTTAAAGGAAGAACATGTCTAGACTGTAAAATACCTTATTCTACCCCAAAATATATAAATCCCCTGAAAAACCCACACCTCTTTGAAAACGCAAATTTGGGGTTCCAACAAAGTTGATATGCTGAAGTGACACAAACAGAAAATTAGGGCAAAATATAAATGTTAAAAATGATACTAAAACTTGACATTGTTTTATAACGTTTCAAAAATATTGCGGCAAAGTAACACAACGTTATATAATCATTACAATTTGACTTTCATGCAACATTGTATTGTAAACATTGGATATATATTGAAAATGGTAACATTACATTTTTAACATTGCATAATTGTTGAAACTGTTGCTGTAATGCAACATCGTTGTTTACACATTTCATGGACATTGAACATACAGAGAGTATATATAAGCCCCAATTATATGCTGTAAATCTTCAGATATTCATTGTTATTTTTAGAAGAGTTCAACCGAAAGCTTTAAACGAGTATTTTCCACTCCCAGACTAAGCATGAAGTAAAATTTCGAGTTTAGAAAAGCCGCGTGAAAATTTGTCGAGGGTCGCGCAGCGACCCGAGACAAATTTTCTGGGCTTTTCTAAACTTAAAATTTTACTTCATGCGCTACGCGTATAAGATGCTGATTTCAATTGAAGTTATGCACTTGTTAACAATAGTTTAATGTTTTCAGAGTTTAAGGGTACTGGGTACTTAGGTTCCGGGGTACTGTCTCCTCTAGATTACACATTACTTTTCGTAAGATAGTTTTTTTCTTGTTACCAACACATATTTGTATTTTTTGACCCATTTAAACCCAGAAATGAATTTTGCGTTAAGATTACGAGAAAAACATTCCTCTAACGTTCACTTAATTGCTGCACATTGGGCTGTATACAGTACGGATTCTATGCATTCATCGTATGCAACCTAATATACATACATTCGTATGTTGGGTTGCATACAAATAAGAGTAATCGCTCGTGTTACATAGGCGTTCCTTTGTCAACGGTGCAGCAACATTTTTCTTTAAACGTTAGCATGCAACGTTTCTGCAGGCGGACATTCAGCGTTTATTCAACGTTTTTCAACATTCATGCAACTTAAACGCAACGTTTCGTGTTGCGCGGTAACATTGATGCAACGTGTCATGTAACGTTTCTGTGCTCAGTGGGAGATTATTCAGCAATACTAAATTTACTGAATTTACACAAAATTCAATCAATTTTAACATTCTTTAAAGAAAAGTTATATCTCAAGTAGTTTTTCACACAAGGATTTTTTCTTTTCAGTTTACGTATCATGGTTAAGTTTTATGTTTTCAAATATCCATTGTTTTTATAAAATTGTTTAATTGAAAGCTACTAACGAGTGTTTCCACTCCCAGATTAAGTATGAAGTACATTTTCAAGCTTTTCTAAACTCGAAATTTTACTTCATGCGCCATGTGTATAAAACACTGATTCATTTTGTCCAGCAAGGAATATGATCACATTTTCAGTATCTAAATTAAGGATAAAATGTAAACTTTTCTAAATTTAAGAGTTGAAGAAATAGAAGGAACTGCGTCGAAAAAAAATCTGTCAGCACTTCGTTTTACACGCAAACATTTTTGTTGTGGTGTTTGTTAAGTTGCATATATCGACCCATAATTTGCACTTGCGCCTCTATCGGATAGTTTAGTTCCAATAAAAGATAAATTTCCAGTTTCCTATGTAGTGGTCGAGGCCCGACTTTAGTGTTTTTAAGTGGGGAACTCAATGGAATGTAACTTAATTTTTGTTTTTAAGATATTTCCTACTTTTATTTTTATTTATTATTAGTAAGTATACGCGTGCGGTAGTGGATATGTAGTGCGGTGTTGTGATAAACGATAATTTTAGGTTGTGTGTGAAATGGCTGTTTATTTATGAAGGCTAAATTCCGAAAATGAGTCACATAAGTGACAAATCTTCACTTTCTCAACCTTTACGAGTGGAAACAGAAGATAATAGTGGGGACACGGATGGTGATAACTATTTTGCAGAAGATAAGGATAATTACAATCATGAAAATGACAATGAGGATACAGAATCACTGGGACCTTTACCTCCGAAGTGGGAGAAAGCATACACGGAAAGTGGAGAAGTTTATTTTATCGAGTGAGTATTACTTATGCTGTTTACTTATGGTGTATTTGCATGGGGTGGTTTTCTTTTAGTCATGCAAGTGGAACTTCACATTGGCTAGATCCTAGGTTATCGAAATTTCAAAAAAAATCGTTAGAGGATTGTATGGATGATGAGCTGCCTTATGGCTGGGAGAAGATTAGTGATCCACATTACGGTACTTATTTTATTGATCATGTTAATAGGCGAACGCAGTACGAAAACCCAGTTATTCAGGCTAAGCGTGCGGCCTCTCAGGCTTCGGCCAGAGCAAGCCGCACTTCTTTTACTAAAGATCCATCAGAATTGTGCGGGCAACGATATAGAACTTCTTTGGTTAAATCGTCGAGAGGCTTAGGTTTTACTATAGTTGGAGGTGATGATGGAGTCGACGAGTTTTTACAAATTAAATCCGTTGTGCCGAAAGGCCCTGCTTGGCTGGATGGAAAACTGCAAATGGGTGATGTTATTGTTTATGTGAATGATACTTGTGTATTGGGATATACACATAACCAAATAGTTCGTCTATTCCAATCGATTAGTGTTGGATCTACCGTAGCCTTAGAATTGTGCAGGGGTTACCCGTTACCCTTCGACCCGAACGATCCAAATACTGAAGTTGTAACAACCATAGCAGTCGACTTGCATTTACAGACTGTTCCAAATGAAAAGCATCTTGCCAATCTGGATACAAATTACAACTTCCTCGACGGCGATGATATCTCCAGAGATGAAAACAGTGCAATTGATAACAGTGATGATATAGAGGATATGCTTAAGGGTATTAATAATTTAAGTGTTAGTAAAGTGGAGGTGAGGGTGAAAATTGTTAAAGGGAACTTGGGATTCGGTTTTACAATAGCGGATAGTGCATGTGGACAACGCGTTAAAAAAATCCTAGATCGGCAGCGTTGTAAAAATTTAATGGAAGGAGACATACTCTTAGAAATCAACGATAACAGCTTACAAAACTTATCACACGATGACGTGGTTCAGGTACTCAAAAACTGCCCTTTCAACAACGAAGCTACAATTTGTGTGCAGCGTGGGTGCACCAAACCCCCTGTCAATCGAACCAAACCACGGAAGCTCGACAATAGGTTTAATTCGAAAGATATCGCAAACGCTTTTAGAAGTAAAACACCAACTGCAGATATTTATAGTACTCAGCCCAGAGAAGTCCTCCCAAGCAGGCCGAAAACTCCCATTGTTGACACGAGGAACATCACCAAGACACCTGTTAAAGATCTGAATTCCAATAGCCACGAGATTTTGAGGCGAGAATTTAGTAGTGAGCCTGGAGAGAGGTCGCATTTGCGGTTATCACTAATTGAGAATCAGGATGTTGAGGATGAGGTGGAGATTAACGGCATAGTGCAAAATAAGCCCACTATCGAATACCAAGCGGGTGATCTGAAGTACGGGATGTACATGCCCACTCACCGCTACGATTGTTTATGTTACGCATGTCAAAATCTAAGGCCCGGTGCAACGGACTGTGGCGGCAGCACTTATGACAGCAGCAACAGCCGAAAAGGGAATATTCAAGAATGGTGGCAGCCTACCCAGCCTAGTGATTACATTGAAATGAACATTACTTTACATCGACAAGAAACTGGATTCGGATTTAGGATAGTCGGTGGAATTGAAGATAGATCTCAAGTAAGTACTTATTGTTATTTTCATACAGAGTTCAGACGATATATATTATTACGGTATTTATCATGATATGTATCGATATTTATAAACTACGAAATATATATTAGATATTTATGGAATTCACATGACCATTAAATTGCACGTCGCCGGATATTCCCCCGTTTCTTGAATATTCTCAGTTGCAGTTTTTTTAAATTAATTGAAGAATTGCTAATAGTTAATGTAAAGAACAGAGGGACGCGAGAGCAGCTGCAATTCGTAACCTAACCTCATTGTAGAGGAGACTACAAGCTTTTTGTTATTAAAAGATTGCAATAAACCTTCCTACATTCATTGCTTTTTAAAAGAGTTCAATTTGAAGCTTTAAACAAGTGATTTCCACTCCCAGGTTAAGCATGAAGTAATATTTCAGGCTTTTTTAAACTCGAAATTATAAAACACTGGTTTTAAGTGAAGTTTAAAATGTACTTGTTTAGCATAGTATTTTAGTAGCATATTGTGAACTTTACAACATTTCAGTGTTTTAGGCGCATGAAGTAAAATTTCGAGTTTAGAAAAGCCTGAAAATTTTACTTCATGCTTAGTCTGGGAGTGGAAAACACTAATTTAAAGCTTCAAATTAAACTCTTTAAAAAACAATCAATATCTGAAGATTTAAAGCATATAAGCTGTAATTGTGACATGAATACTTAAAAGAAAAATTCCATGTATATTAAATAAATACTATAAATAATAATATTTATAACAAAAATAATTATCAAGGAGTTATATATCTGATAAATATTGATATATATATATATACGATATTTTGATACTTATATAAATAACATGATATATCCGAACCTTGTTTTCATTACTTCAAGTAATCATTTTTTTTAATAATCCAGAAATATTTTATGTGATTTCAACATAACGTAAAAACCTTTTTATCTGAATATGTGTGTTTATTTAAACACTCACATTATATCTCAAAATGATCAACTTTTGGGTGAAACGCGGAAACCGGAAGTGGTTTACTTTTAGTGTTTTCTTCGTATCTCATAAATTATTAACATAATTGAAATATCTTTCAAATAAAAGTTGTACAGAATCAAAAAAAACAGCTTTAGTTTCAAAGTTATCATAAAAAAAGTGAAGTTTTTTATTTTATTGTTTTAAGAGTAGAATTTTGTAAGTAATATTAATAATCGATGTAGTAGTAGTGTTGGCACTGTGTTAACATTTGTAAGCAAATCCCCCTAAACTCGTAAATTCAAATAAAAATGTCGTTTTGATAGGTATTATAGTTACTCAAAACTCGTTATTTGCGTATCTTGTAAAATGTTTTTTGTATTTATCGGGTTTTGCACTCGAGCTTCACTAATAGCAGTGTACCAGCCAGGGCTGTGGAATCGGTGCATGAATCATCTGACTGCGCTAGTTTTCGAAAATCTGACTGCTAGTTTTCGAAAATTCGACTCTGGATATATTATAAAACCATAGTCCAGTCTAGTGATGGGCATAATCGAATGATATCAATAACCTATTATTGGGATTTGAATTTAATTGGTAATCGAAAGATCAGTCGAATGATTGCTTGAGAGTCGTATGGATGATTGATCGAGATCACGTGAATGGCTGCTGGAATGATCACTCAAATGATTGCTCAAATAATCGCTCAAGTGATCATTTGAATATTTGTTGAAATGATTGCTCATATGATCATTGGAATAATAATCCAAATAATAAAAAAAAAAGACCCTTATTGGCATAATAATACATTAAATCTACACTAATCGCTACCCCCTCTCTTCCTTCTGCTTTCCCTCTTTTCCCTCAACTTCTCCAGCTTCCTTACCCCGGCCCCGTCCTCTCTTATCCAATCCGTCACTCTTCTATTCCTTCTTACTCCCACCTATGCCTCCTTCACCCCCTCGCACTCCTCCGCCAAATGACTCCACGTATCCCTCCCCCTTTGATTTAATTCAAATAATAATTTATCGCAATAAAATAATAATACATACAAACATTATGTAATAAAAGTTTAAACAAATTCAATTTGAATATGAGATTAGCATACCAGTGGACATAAGAGCGATGTAGTGGATCACTCGAGTGATCTTTCAAGTAATCATTTAAGAGGCCTCTCGAGAGGCCTCATTCAAGAGATCTCTAAAGGAATCATTCGAGTGATCTCCTGATCTTGAGATTTTCAATTATTTTCATAATCGAATGAATTGATTATTTTCATTCAATTGATACCATCACTAGTCCAGTCCTTTTCATTTTTACGTAATTTGGTTTTCTTGTAAGTGAAAATTGGCTACATTTCTATTGCAATTAAAAACCTGATTGACTTTGAAATTTTAGAGGGAAAATTTAACATTTTGATCATAATTATATCTAAATTATAATATTAAAAATGTATTGGAGTTGAAGTTATAGAAAATTTTCGGCGACATAGATTTACGACTCCGGCCATAATGCTTAAACTCTTACTCGACGACTCCAACACCGACTCCACAGCCCTGGTAATAGTTATGTATTAAAACAATCAATTTGGAAATTCATTCGAAATTATAATATTTTAGCTATTTTATCTTTGTTTAATGTAAAATATTAATTGCCTGCAAATTTATTCTATGTCTAGCCTCAATTCAGGTGGTTGTCAATGGTAAGTTTTTGGAAATGTAAATAATATACAGTGTGTACTCTAAAAGAAATACGTTTGAAATATTCACCTAAAATATTGACCCAAAATCGTTTCAAATGAATGAATGCACCTTCGGATATTTAATATGAATTGTTTATTCCACATCTGCATGAATTTTTCGTGAATACATACATATACATATAAACAAAAAACATACACGTCCTCAACAATAATAAGTCTTTCACGTCAGTCGGCGTCTCTTCATCAAATAATACTTCATTGTCTGTTATGTTTCCGCCTAGCCTGAATCCCAGTGCGAATTTAATTTCTCTCAACATAAAATTTTCAGAAATACACAAAAGTTAAACAAACCGGAGCGACCAAACGAAATTGTCAGGCTTTTCTAAACTCGAAATTTCACTTCATGCGCCCCGCGTATAAAACACTAAAATATTGTGAAATTCAAAAACATATTCTTTAGCAGTATATTTTAACACTAATTTAGCAGAATATTTTCAATATTGATGAGGCAGATACATAATAACACTTGGAATACTGAGTTGAAAGGGTTTTACTTTATTGCTGCAACATGTTTCTCTACAGAGTGGCCACCCATTCGGGTTGTTTTATTTCAAGTAATCTTGATGTCTGATAATTATAACTATACATTTACTAAAAGTCGAAAGCTACGCTCCAAAGCAGTGGCATCGTTTATCGTGTAGCTGTCGATTTTTGCTAATTAAAGGCTTGATATAGTCTGAAATGTTCAGTATATCTCAGCATTAGGACATACGTCTCTGTAGGTATAGCATAGCAAATTTAAGTTAGACAGACGCGCAGAGAAAGAGCTAAAAAACAAAAATGAGCGAGACCGAACTCGCCACAATTATACCACTGCGCATTAGCAAGTAATGTTTGCCGTACTATACGAGGTGCCGGAATACTGAACACAAATTAAATTTTATTAATTATTATAACAAAACATGTAGACGTGTTCTCATTGGAGCGTACGTTTTCTGTTTAACCCCTCCACACAGTTTTTTTTTTTTTTCAAAAAACTTGCAAGAGGAACATTTTTTTAGCATGTATATGAAGTTATTTTCAATTAAAAATAATAAAAATGTACAAGTAAACTAAAGAAATCGAATGGGAAAAATATAAAAACAAAAAAGGCGACATCGCTCAAATTATCTCGAGCATGCACCTTTCTAGCCGGTTTTGTGCGCTCGAGATAACTCAAGCATGTGCGTTAAGAGGTTAATGTTCAAATTGGAGTATTTGTAAAGTAAACGATATCTGAGAAATTAATTAAACTACGATACCTTTTTTTTTTTTTAAATAGAAACGTCAAGATTTTTGCAGATCTTTTATGCCTTTTTAATATATCAATAAATATTTCATATTAGTCACTTTTTCTCTGAAATTTGGGCAAAAAGTTATCCACCTGAAAATGCTCACCCTTATCCAAACACTTTAATACGTTTTAGATTTTAATTGGTAGACACCAAAACTTAAAGATGATCTATTTATATTATTTATATTGATACAAATTTTATAAAAAAACAATTCTCTCTGTTTTGGTGTTTTTTTAGAAATAATGAATGCTTCTTGAATTATGCCGAGTTTATAAGACATTTAGTGATCATCGTTTAGCTTTTAACGTTTAGGAAATGATGCCGTTCATACGAGATTTAAGGTTAAAGAATTTTATGTGTCTGCATGTTGACGTTGCCAACTTTCATCATAAATTTCTGAAAATACTGTTTTACAATTCATTTTTACAATTAAAAGAGAATAAATTAAAAATAATCGTTTATTATTTCCAATTCCTCCTTTTTGCTGTTAACAATTTGCCAAATTCTTAAAATTACTTTACTATCATGTTGTAATTGCTGTCTAAGTAAATCTACCATCACTGTGCTCGAATAATAGAGTATAAATTCGGAAAGTGTAGGCGCAAAAAATATGCGCAGAAACATTTATGTTTAAGAGTATTTAAGGAAAATAGAAAGTAGCGAACTCTCAAACACTAAACGTTAATTCTTAAAATCCTAAAACGGCGTATGAACGTGCTCGTAAGAACGCGCACGTTCTACTCCTCTTAAACGCTAAACTTTAAATACGCTTTAAACGTCTTATAAACCCACTATTAATTTCTCACTTAACACTTGGTGAAACATGTGTAAACAAATTAATGCATTGGATAAGACATTTTTGTGAATATTGTCACCTACTTGACCTTCTCCATTCCTGGAAATCTATTAGGCAATGAGTAATTAGTCTGGAAATTCCCCCATACTTCAGTGATGACTAACATGATACATTCTCCAATTAATTTAATAGTTCTCTTATTACTGTTACCTGTTTTCAGTTGATAACAATTATAGTTTTTGATCTGTTTTTTTTAACTCTTTAATGTTTCCTATTTTCAGCACATTGTTGAATAATAGAATTTATAATCATATAAAATATGCAACTTTTCTCATTTGTATCTTTGTTAAAATTAAAAATAAAGAATATTTATTATCTTGATGTAAAGAGTTGGGATAAAAATCAACACACAAATCAAAATCAATTGTATAAGTACTAAATGATCACTCAAATAGTTGCTCATATGATTACTAAACTGATAATTCAGATAATTATTTATAAAAATTATAGGGAAATTAATGGAGCGAATGTTTAATTATCATTTTATTTCGAATCCCAATAATCGGTTATTAATATTATTCGATTATGCCCGTCACTAGCGTATATACTGTAAATCTTCAGATACTCCTTGTTTGTTTAAAAGAGTTCAATATAATGCTTTAAAAAAGTATTTTCCACTTGCAGATTAAGCATGAAGTCAAATTTCGAGTTTAGAAAAGCCTGAATATTTGGTTTGGTCATTCCGCTTTGCTACACGTCCAAACCATATTTTCAGGCTTTTCTAAATTCAAATATTTACTTCATGCTTAACCTGAGAGTAGAAAACACTCGTTTAAAGCATTATATTGAACTCTTTTAAATAAACAAGGAGTATCTAAAGATTTACAGTAGATACGCTAGTGACGGGCATAATCGAATGATATTGATAATCGATTATTGTGATTCAAATTAAATCAAACACTCGTTCGATGAACTTCGCTATTATTTTTATAAATTATATTAGAATCATAGATTATTTATTAATCTATAATTATCATTCAAATAATGATACAAATGATCATTCGTATGATTTTTTAAATGATCATTTGATTATTGAAATTATTCATTAACACCTATAATAAATAATTTTATCAATCAAATGATCGATACTTAATTGATGTTGATAATCAATTGATCATTTAAATGATTATTCGTATGTTCATTTGAATGATCATTCGTATAATCATTAGAAGGATCATTCAAATAATCATTTGGATAGTCAATCGATTATCAACATCGATCATTTGATTATTGAAATTTTTCGTTATTGCCCATCACTAGATTCAGCCAAATTGTAATAAAACTTTTTTGAAATTCTATTGTACAAACAAATGTTTTTACTTGATGGATTAATTTTTTCAAATGTTTGAGAGGTGCACTACTTGTTTTACTACTGTGGAATAATTATCACAAACAATAAAATTTCTTTGCACCTCCGTTAATGAAGTAATTTTCAGGTTGCTGTTGGTCACATCGTTGTGGGAGGAGCGGCAGATCTCGATGGACGTATTCGTTCTGGAGACGAAATTGTCAGTGTGGACAATTTCTCCGTCTTAAAGGCATCACACCGCCAAGTCGTTCAGTTAATGAATCAAGCCGCTACCAGGGGACAAGTTAATTTAGTATTAAGAAGGAGGAACTACCCTCCGATGATAGCACCGTTTTCTCCTCCCGGCCATCCTGTCGATTACTTGCCACAGCAAAGGATCCACACCCCCCTTGCTAGCCCCAATAACCAAACGTACGATGTTGTCGTCCACCGGACGGAAAATGAAGGTTTTGGCTTCGTCATTATTTCTTCGGTTAATAAAGTTGGATCAACAATAGGTATGATGTAAATACTAGTATAATTACCAAATATACATTTGTAGGATATTAAAAAGCCATCCATGTAAATATATAAAACATTATACCTACATAGCAGGGTTGTTATGTTTAAAACACTTTGTTTTAAAACAGTGTTTTAAACATGTTTAAAAACAGCCGTCGTGTTTTAAATGGTTTTTTTTAAACATGTTTTAAATCTTACATTTGTTTAAAACATGTTTTAAACATTAAGTTTGTTTAAAACGTTTTTTTTTTTATTATTTCAAATTTGCTAAATTATATTTTATACTACTTCATTAAGATTTTTTGTTTACATTTTAAAATTTTAGCTAAATTGTTGAAGATATTTCAAATTACACTATTAAACATAACATTTTATTACAAGAAAATATCAAATATGTGTGCATCAATGTGATTTTTACACTGTACATTTTACGGCATTTGTTGTTTTTTAAAAATATTTGAATTTGAAATTTTAGACGAGGGTTTTCCACTCCCAGACTAAGCATGAAGTAAAATTTCGAGTTTAGAAAAGTCTGATAATTTCAATTGGCGGCGTAGCGGCCAATCCAAATTAGGCTTTTCTAGACTCGAAATTTTACTTCATGCGCCACACGTATTAAACACTGAAATATCGCAAAGTTTAAAATATACTGCTTTAGCAATCCAATATGTAGATGTAAATAAAACTTGAGTCAAATTCTGCGCTGAAGAAATTGTTTAAAACAGTGATTATACAGACAGTAGTTATTGGGTAACTCTAACGTATATTAGATTGCCTATAGTCGTTGTTGTATGTGTGTGTTTTTTGAACTTCACTGTAAATCAGTTGAAACCATGCGCATGGCGCATGAAGTAAAATTTCGAGTTTAGAAAAGCAAATTCTTAGACTTTTCTAAACTCGAAATTTTAGTCTGGGAGTGGAAAACACTCGTTGAAAGCCTAAAATTAACCACTTTTAAACAACGAATTCCCGCAAATTTAAAAACGCTGTAATTATCGAGATGTGTATACCCTGTATGTTCTATTTTAAACACGTTTTAAACGTGTTTTAAACATGTTTTTAACACGTTTTAAAAAAAAAAATTAATTGTTAATGTTTTAAACGCTGTTTCAATGAAAAAAACACGTTTAATTAAAAAAAATTGGTTGTTTTCATTATAATAAAAAAAACTTTTTTTTTAACAACCCTGCTACATAGTACATTCTTTATAATAATTAGTACTACATTCTACCCCACAGCATATCCATGCTCATCATATTTGCTCATTTATTGGTAGCATTCTTTATTTTTTCATGATGTATACATTCAAGGCTTTAGCCAGGGGGGAGGATATGGGGGTTCAAACCCCTCCCGAAATTTTTGAAGTGAAAACAATATTTTTACCAGTAAACCCTCCCCGAACTGTTTATGGCTTCCTCCGAATTTTTTTTTGGCTATGACCTTGTATACATTATAAATTTTCAAGCATTCGTTGTTTTTGAAAAGCGTTCAATTTCTAACCAGTGTTTCCACTCCCAGGTTGAGCATAAAGTAAAATTTTGAGTTAAGAAATGCCTGAAAATTTGGATTTGCCGGGCGGAGCGAAGCGAGCCCGGCAAATCCAAATTTTCAAGCATTTCTAAACTCGAAATTTTACTTCATGCGCCACCCATATAAAACACTGATTTCAAGTGAAGTTCAGAATATACTGCTTTAGAATACTGCTTAAGCAATATATTTAAACTTCAGCATAAAGTAAAATTTTGAGTTAAGAAATGCCTGAAAATATGGATTTTCCGGGCTCACTTCGCTCCGCCTGGCAAATCCAAATTTTCAGGCTTTTCTAAACTCGAAATTTTACTTCATGCTTAGCTTGGGAGTGGAAAACACTTGTTCGACAGCTTTTAGAACCTTTAATGACAACATTAATTTCTTAAAGAAAATGGAAAACAAACAAAAACTGTACCTTCATAATTCGGCGTTGTCATTTAAGGCTTTAATAGTTTACTCAAACTCTAGAGATCTGTTGAAGTATAATTTTTTTTTCCAGGGAGGTTAATTGAGGATAGTCCAGCAGAAAGATGTGGTCGTCTTCACGTTGGCGACTACATAGTCGCAGTGAACCACATTGATATAATGCATTTAAGCCATGGAGACATTGTGAATTTAATAAAGGATTCTGGACTCTCTGTTACCTTAACCATCGCCCCGAACTCCGATCAATAAAATGAAACAATAATAATTAGCGAGCTTAATCAAAATAAAAAAAATTAAATTAATTCAACGAATGTTGTGATCTTGTTGTTTTCTATGTACTGATGATTATTTTTTTACTTATTTTTAAACGAATTAGCTTTATAAATCACAGCCATTTTAAAATTGAATGATGTACATGTTCATTTATTTAATCTTAAGCGATTATACCAAAAGTTATTTATGTAGATGTTGAAATCTCTTAAAAGTTTATAATTCTGCGTATGCTGATAGAATCGTTCTCATTGTCTTTTATTTAGGGCTGGGAATCCGAATATTCGTGAATATTCAAATATGAAACATTCAAATTAGTCAAATATTTAAAAAAGAAACTATTTGAATTTGTAAATTGTTTAGTTTTAGAAAATATATTAGGCATTTTCTAATACTAATTTATCGAAATATTAAAATAGCTAAATTAATAAAATATGTTAAAAAGTGAGTGATTTAATGTGAGTAATGTGGTATTTAAATATCCGCAAATATTCAAATTCCCAGATCTACTTTCATTTTATGATTTTGTGTATTCACCTTTACCGAACACACTGCACTGCCATTGATTTTATTTGAGGAAGTTTCAGCTGTGGTGAATAGTATTTTTTATATATATAAAAAAAAAACGTTTGTATATTATTGTGTAACCTTTTTAAAATGTCTATCTCATTATTTATATAAAATATTTAGATCTAAATGAAGTCATCGTTACCTTCTATCTCGATTTTCAACATCTTTTAGTATTCAGTGTTACAATTGTGGCTCGGCCTTAAAAATTTGCCCGAGTTGTGGTGCATAGATAAAATTTCACTTAGAATGTGAAAAGGCTCAATATTAATTACAATTGTTCGTATATTATATATGAAGATTTCTAGACTGATTACAATTTCTAAAAAAATACAATAACAATTTTTATCACATAATCACGTTAAAAAGAAGAAGAAAAAAAAAGAAGATTATAAAAAACACTTAGCAATAATTAAGCATTAAATTTATTGTTTTTATTATTATATGTAAAAAGTATGATAAATGTATATAAATAATAAACATTAAAAACAAACAAAATCGACAACGTTTTTTTTATAACAAAATTTAAAATAGTGTTCCAATCATTGCGCTAGGGCATCTGAAATAATAATGAAAAGGGTTAGAATTTTTTTTGTAATGTTTTTATTGAAAGTATTTTATACAGGTGTTAATATTCTCTGAGCTGTGTCCAATCATAGTAGTAATACTGCTCAGATTGTTCTAGTTCAATTTGTCTCTGTCTTTTGTATTGTGGTGTCCAGTACGTCAAGCTAAGATCCTGTGTTGTATTGTTAGATTTATAATTTAAAGACTTGCCTGGCATCTCTAAAGAATTACGCTGGATTGCTTCGAGCTGTGGCTGCACGTAACCTAGTAATGGACGATCGTGAGGTTCAGCAGCCCAGCACTGTTCCATTAAATTCCAGCAATCTTGAGTAAAAGAAGATAGGCATTCAGGCCTAATACCTAGAAATTTTCCAGTTGTTAAAACACACTTTTAAATAAATTAAACCAATTTGGGTCTATACTATACTTTTATGATATTGACTCGTAAGTAAACACCAGATTTGATGACAAAATACCTGATTTGGTAGCAATGCTTAAGTGGGCGTGGCTACGGCAACCCTCCCATTCAATCGCTGAATCTTAATAAGTGTGATTGAGGTTTAAGGGTGGAATAGAAGGATTGCCGTAGCCACGCACACTTGAGCTTCATCTTATAAATCTGGTGTTTTATACTTTCGGAATGAGACAAATAGTTTGTGATTAAAACATGGTTAAATTCTAGAGTTCGTTCGAAGTTTTCAGTAACAATCTAATGATTTACAGTTATCCATTAAAATTAGGTGAATTAAAGTTAAAATAGTCGAATTCGCAATACCTGCAACCTAACTTAACCTAAGTACTTGTCATTTAATGTAACTGCGCAACTACTACCTATTTTACTTGTCATAGAGACTTAAACCATTTTACTTAGCGTGCGCATCTGAATCGACAGTTAAAAAGTGAAGTTATTATTAGGGCTGGGAATATTTCAAATTTAAGTATTCGAATATTCATTCAAAAATATAGTGGAATATTCTAATTATTCAAATATTTGGATATTCAAATATTTCAATATTCAAATGTTTAAATATTTTAATAATAATAATACTTTATTTACGGAATAAACCTTTTTACATTATTTGAATTATAATTTTACACACTTATAATATATAATAAACAATTAATATATAAACATACATATTCGATATAATTAATACAATATACTCCCAAGCCCTGTAGACAAAAACAATTAAACATGGTTGTATAAAGATGGATCAATCAGCTTTAATCGTTTCATAAATGATTTAAAAGATATACCGTACAGCTCAAAATGTGGTGATACACAAACCAAATTGCATAATTTTGTCATACGACAAATGAACTGTTTCTCTAAAAATTAATTGTGAACGTGTATTAGATGGGATTAGAAACTTTAAACCAGTCAGTAATTCATTGCAGTACATTAGGCCGTTTACTATTTTGAAAAGAATTCCTAAATCAGATAGAACACGTCTCTCTTTCAAAGATGTCAAGTTTAAAAAAGTTAGCGTAAAACTGCGACTGTAATTAATTCTAGAAATTCCCAATCTAAAGGATATTGACAACAAAAATTTGTTTTGTACCCTCTCTATTTGATCAATTTTATTGTTATAAAATGGTAACCAAACAGAGGAAGCATACTCTAGTTGCGTTCTTACAAGAGAAATAAATAAATGCTTGTATGTGTTCATTGAGAAATTCGTACCAAATCTGTTTATAAAGCCAAGCACTTGCAATGCTTTGCAGCACATGCTGTCAATGTGCTTCGTAAATGACAAGGTACAATCAAATATTACTCCTAGGTCTTTGACATGTGGAACTGTAGATAGCTGGTATCCATTGATTTCATAATTTGATTTAATGACATGACCACGACCAAAGGAAATAGATACGCACTTGTCATTATTAAAATAGAGACGGTTATTCAAGCACCATTGATAAATGTTGTTCAAATCTTGTTGCAAGACTATGATGTGGTTAGTGTTTTTGATTTTACGGAAAAATTTAAGATCGTCTGCAAAAAGAAGAAATTTACAATGCTCGACATAAAATCATCATCATTAATGAAGAGTAAAAACAGTATTGGTCCACAATGCGACCCCTGCGGTACACCTGATGTGACATTAATTTCTTTTGAAATAAAATTATTGATTTTCACATACTGTAACCTGTCTGACAAAAAGCTCTGTATCCATTTAGTGATTTTTACTCCAAAGCCCATTCTCTGCAATTTATGCATTAAAATATCCTGCGAAACGTGATCAAAGGCTTCGGAGAAATCGGTGTATACCGCATCAACTCGGCAATTACATTCTTGTGGATCTCCCGGAGGATAATCCATTTTGCTCTTCACAAATAACATTTTTGCAATGAAACGATAATTGATCAGCTATCAATTTGTCAAACATTTTTGGTATAACAGATTGAATGGATATTCCTCTGTAGCAATATTTTCCCTATTTCCACTTTTAAAGATAGGTCTTATAAAGCTTCGTTTCCAGACAGAGGGGAAATTTCCCTGATTTATTGATAAATTGAATATTGTGTGCAGGGGTGTACATAATGAATACATTGTTTTATAAAAAACGATGATATGCCATCGGGGCCAGGTTTACATGAGTTTTATAATGAATTGATTGCACTAAAGACATCACTAATATTGACAACAAACTCGGATAAGTTAACAAACTGATCATTCACAAAATTGTTACACGCTCCATCGGGTATTGGCAGGCTATCATTGGTATATACACCAGAAAAATAATCTGCAAACAACTCAACACAATCATCTCCAGAATCACTTGATTTTTCATTAAAAAACATTACCTTAGGGAATCCATCAATTTTCCTGGATTCATTCACATAGTTCCAAAATGATCTAGGTTCATGGGAAATATTGAATTCAATTTTTTTGACATAATTTTCATGTAACTGTTCGCTGAGTAACTTACAATTACAACGGTAGATTTTGAATTGTTCATAACCATAAAATGTACCACTTCTTTTAGGCTTTGTATAAGCCTTATTTTTCTTTTTAATCATATTTATAAGAGTGCCATTGAACCACCTTGGGTAAGAAGATGATTTAATAATTTTAATAGGAACGTATTTATCAATTGCATACAAACAAATATCATAAAATTTGTCAAGGATTACATTTATGTCAGAGTGCTCAAAAATCTCTTTCCATGACATCGAAGACAAAAATAAATTTATTTTATTATAATCTGCGGCTTTAAAATTATATATATAATCAACATACTTGAGTAGATCTTTGATATTGTTAATATACTCAATGACATTAGAAGCGTAACACCCAGAAGGAGTTATTATTTTAACTTGATTTTTTGCCAGTATGGTAGTCTTACATCAAGAATAAAATGATTACATTTTCAAGAAATTTTATTAAAAAACAATCTAAAAAAAATTAATAATGTGTTTGGCGACCCCTTTGCTGTATACACTCCTGTAGACGTCTGGGCATCGACAAAATGAGATGGTCAATGTCTTCTTGAGGCATCTCGTTCCAAGCAACTTGAATTTCATCGATCAACTGTGCTAGAGTCTGTGGAGGATGGTGCAAATATTCTTCTTCCCATGATATCCCACACATGTTCAATGGGATTTAAATCCGGCGAACGGGGCGGCCACGCCAAAAAATTAACACCAGCTTCATTAAGAAAGTTCATAGTTCGACGAGCAATATGGGGACGTGCGTTATCTTGTCCTATTATGACGTCTTCAACATAACGCGCAGCTGTCATACTGCCTCGAATGAATACAAGAGGTGATCGACTACCATAAGCAATAGCCCCCCAAACCATTACTCCAGCAGTCCTGTGTACATGCCTCTCAATAGCAAACCCAAGATCAGGTCGTTCTCCACGGTAGCGTCGTACCCTTCTACGGCCATCATGCGTGCCTAGGCAAAATCGTGATTCATCGCTGAATACGACATCGTGCCATTCTGCCTCCCAATGCTGCCGTTCTCTGCACCAGTCAGACCTTTGGCGACAGTGTCTCGCTGTTAAAGGAAGCACTAATCTTGGACGGTACGAAAGAAGCCCAAAGGATTGAATGCGGCGATATAAGGTTCGCATACTAACGGGCTTACCTTCTTCTCCAATCCATTGATCACCGATTTGACGCGTAGTAGCGAAACGGTCTAGCAGGGCTATTTGTCTTAAGCGCCGATCTTGACGTTCTGTGGTACGCCTTGGTTGACCAATTGGTCTTCTTTTTGCTCCTCTACCTTCTTCTGTCCATACCTCATACACACATATTACAGTTGCTGCAGTGGAATCAATACGGCGGGCAATTTCGCGATAGGATATACCGACATCTCGATAAGCAACAACTCGACCCCGGTCAAAATCGCTCAAATGGTGATATTGTGGACGTCTTCGGACTCGAGGCATTTTATTTAAGCTTAACACACTCAACGGAAACACGAAAACTAAAAACATCTGTACTAAACAGCTCATATAAATAGTTTTATCAAAAAAGAAAAAGTGAAATATATTTTTTTTTTCACAATAAATATAAAAGGCACAAGGTTGAAATTGTTATCAATGTATGCTTTAAATATATTCACTCTGTTGCTGAAATATGAATTCAAAAAAATCATTCCTTCTTGGTGTTACGCTTCTAATGTCATTGAGTATATTAATCAATATGGTATAAGGTATATGATAAGTACTTTGAGTAAATAAAGGATCATCAGATGGCGATACGTTAACATCTTCAATATTTAAAAATAACAAGTCTAGAAGAATACTGCGATTATTAGGTATTGTATTAGATTGGCGCAAATTAAAAAATTCTAAAGTCGCACGTGGTACATTAAAATCACCGCAAAAGATTTTTAATTTGAATATTGATTACAAATAAAATCAATTGAAGAGCAATAATCGATATACGATGGTGTAGATAGACCCGGAGGAATATAAACCGACGAAATAATCAAATCTTCTCCCACTTTTACATATATTTCTTCAATATTAGAAAAACTATTGACAACATTACTTTTAATATGAGATTTTACTGCAATCATAACACCGCCCCCACGAGACTTGCTACTACTCTGGTTAGAACGATCACATCTATAAACCGTAAAATTAAACAGGCCTAACTCATTATCAATAACTGAGGAATCCAGCCACGTTTCGACAATAACTAAAATATAGTATTGTGTTAGATTAACGTTCGATTTTAATTGATTTATTTTTGACCGAAGGCCACCTACATTTTGATAGTATATTTTTAGTTTTTTGTTGTATTACTGTCAATACTTTTAACGATGCAAGGATGACCTTTAGTATATTTTATAGTTAAATTCCGTTCCCCATTTCCTTTGCGTTCTTCTAGCTCCTTATTTAATTTTTGTAGATGTTCTCGCTGCAATTGGGTCCTATCATTTACAAATCGTACAGTACCAGTATCTGCACCTTTGGCCACTTTTAGAAGGTTGATAGCCGACTCGCGATCTTCACATATAATTTTTATTGGTCTTAGCTTTGTCGTTGGCTTGCCAATGCGAAAAACTTTTCGAGGACAAAAAGTATTAATTCTTGTACCAAGCATAGACTTAATAGTTAGCACATCATTTTGAGTCGAATCTAGAGTTTCAGGAACGTTAAAGACTATAACATTTAAGGCACGCTTTTGACAGTCTTCTATTTCCGCTACGATATTAGCATCTTGCAAGTGATCACGACAAACAGAAGAAGTCAAATTTTCAAGTTTAGAAATGCATTCTTTCAAGCCATTAATTTCTGCTAGTATACTTCCCAACGCTGTCTGAAATTCTGCCTAAAATGGATAGCAAGTTCCTCTTTTAAGACTTTTTTGATTGTTTCATTTAATGAAGACGATGAACTATATTGTTGTAGTTTTCCAATTTCCAATAGTCACCATCACGTTTTTTAGATTCATTGATATAGTAGTCTAATAAATCTAATGAGCAATTCAGACAAGCAGCGTGAAACCATTTATTGCATTTACTGCCATGACATTTCAGAGAATCAGAACGGGGGCTTATATTTAATTTACAAACACTACAATTAATAACCATTGTGGCAAATTAGATGTTTGATAAATAAATAAAATATAGAAGCGGATTATATAATGGGAAATCACATTTAAATTACATGGGACACACCCTTCACCTCATAGGGTCGTTTATGAGGACTTTAAAAACAAACACGGTAGACCACTGATAAAATAAAGGATTAGTGAAAGAAAAAATAATGATGGAGTAGGTAAATACAATAAAATTAATCAATGAATTGGATTAATGACCATCAAATCCGATAAAATTTGATCTTTTGAACGAGATTTTTTTTTTATTTTACGCTCCGCGCAGTGACCTCGCGGCGTACATGGAGAATTTGTGGAAATTTACAGACTTAATTTATCAAATTTACGGTGTAATATTTGAATAATATATCCAAAATTAACGTAATACGTTACATAAAGGTAGTGTAGTTACCTGTATAAGTTCCACAATTTTAAAGTAACAATTTACCATTTAAATAGTTAAAATAGTCACAGAGCCACAGAATCACTTGTCACACTCACACGAATTTATAGTTTAAATAAATATATAAATCGATTATGTTGACTATTTTGACTGTATCGATTAGATTGACTATTTCCGCATTACTGATTGAATTGATAATATCCATTATATTTTTGACAGTACCGACTATATTGGCTGTATCGATTATGTTGACTATTTTGACCATACTGAACTGAATATTGACTGTATCAATTATTTTCACTATTTTGACAGTACTAACTATATTGACAGTATCGATTATATTGATCATTTTGACAGTACTGATTTTATTGACTATCGATTATGTTGACTATTTTGACCGTACTGATTTATATTGACTGTATCGATTACTTTTATTATTTTAACAGTATCGATTATATTGATCATTTTGACAGTACTGAGTATATTGACTGTATCGATTAGATTCACTATTTTGACATTACTAATTAAATTGTTAATATTGACTGTATTGATTATGTTCACTATATCATTTAAGTAATTTGACAATATTGACTGTTCTTTGACTGCATTAATTGCTAAGACTACATCACTCGCTCGACAACTTTAACTATTTCGACATTTTACAATACTTACTTTTTCATAAAATAAGAAATTCAGAGTTACCGCCTAAATATGAAAATATTAAAAATAGAGATTGTTGACTGAAAGATTTTGTGACGTTTTTTCTTGTCGCACAATAATTATAATAACTCTTTTAGTAGAAATAAAATTTTAAAATAAAACCAAAAATATTCTATGAATTTTGCGAATGAATGAGCATCACTAGACTTTTGTAGAATATTTAAATATTCAAATGTTCAAATACTTAATTATACGAATACTCAATTCAATAAATAATTTGGTGATTTGAATATTCGAATATTTGAACAATTTTTATTCGAATCCCAGCCTTAGTTTAGATAGCAGTAAGTTAACCTAACTTTTTTCAACTCGTTTAAACCAGGGTTGTTAGAAAAACGTTTTTTTCATTTTAATTAAAACAAACAGTTTTTTTAAACAAAACGTGTTTTTTTCATTGAAACAGCGCTTAAAACATTAACAATTAAAAACATGTCTAAAATGTGTTTAAAACATGTTTATAACACGTTTAAAATGTGTTTAAAACATAACAGGGCATTTTTCTTTTGAGTATACATATTCCGATAATTACAGCGTTTTTTAAATTTGCGGGAATTGGTTGTTTCAATGTGGTTAATTTGGGCTTTTAACGAGTGTTTTCCACTCCCAGACTAAGCATGAAGTAAAATTTCGAGTTTAGGAGAGCCTACGAATTTGGATTGGCTGTGTAGCGAAGCGGAACGGACAATCCAAATTAGGCTTTTCTAAACTCGAAATTTTACTTCATGCGCCACGCTTAAAAACACTAATTTACAGTGAAGTTCAAAATACACAAACATACAACAACAATTATAGGCAACCTAATATACGTTAGAGTTATTGGGTTGCCTATAATCACCGATTTAAACAATTTGTTTAGCGCAGAATTTGACTCACGTTTTATTCACATCTACATATTAGATTGCTAAAGACGTATATTTTAAATTTTACGATATTTCAGTGTTTTACACGTGTGGCGCATGAAGTAAAATTTCGAGTTTAGAAAAGCCTAATTTAGATTTTCCGCTAAGCGGCTAATCCAAATTTTCAGGCTTTTCTTGAAATTTTACTTCATCCTTAGTCTGGGTGTGGAAGACCCTCGTTTAAAAATTCAATTTGAAATCCTTCAAAAAGCTATCTCTTGATATTCACAAAACAACACACACATAAACTATAGATTGTTTTTTAAAAATGAAACGAAAACATTTAAATTGATAGGATGGTAAAATATTTACTGTAATTCTGTGTAAGTGTATAGAGAATGAATAGCATTTAAAGCTTTAAACCTGAAAGAAAAATTCACTGTATTTAAAAATCACAATTATGCACACACAGTTGTGATATTTTATTGTAATAAAATGTTAATTTGAAATATCTTTGGCAATTTAGTTCAAATTTAAAAATGTAAACAAAAAATCTTAATAAAGTAGTATAAAATATAATTTAGCAAATTTAAGATAATAAAAAAAACGTTTTAAACAAATTTAACGTTTAAAACAAAACTGGTTAAAACACACTGTTTTAAAACAAAGTGTTTTAAACATAACAACCCTGGTTCAAACCCAACTCATGTCATGTTTATCTATACATGTAGTATGTATGTATAGGGAGTTTTTTAATTTAAGTAAACGTATCCCAATTACAATATAAATATAAAGTGAAGTTCAATACTGCTTAAGTTTGATCTCACATTAATAAATATTACAAATATTGAAATTTCCAGTTTATATAAGCCTAAAAATTTGGGTTTTTGGCGCCCAACGTGGGACAATCGCTTGTATACAGCTGTCCTTTTGTTGAGCGTCAAGAAAAATCTTGAACCTTTTAATAACTTCACACATAATCGTTGTTTTATACGGGTGGGAAATTTCATGTCAAACCAACACAGTCTTTAAACTTACCATCTCAGATTTTATAAAATTTTGTTCACTTATTGCCTTCATACAGAAAAAGAAAAATATCTAATTTTATGATAAAATGTCAAATCGTTTTGACAATATATGCATCTAAATTTCAGAAAAATGAGCCAAAATCGCAAATCGCTAAATTTTTAATTACGATTACTGGTTTCCCAATTAAGCTAGATATGTGAAACTTATCTCATTTTGTAGCATTTTTCGTGAACTTTTTTATAATATACAACACAAAGAACAAAACAAAAAAATCATTTTTTTTAATTTAAAGTCAAAATTTTGATTTTGAATATCTCAAAAATCACATCTTCAAAAATGTTTAAAATAATATATATAATAGTTCATGTAATTATTATTCACCATATACATTTTAAAGTGGGATCATAATGGATTCATATTAAAAAAAAAAAACTCGTTGAGCTTTATTTAGGAAATATTTAATGTATGTATTATTACATCTAAAAAATATTTTGCAAATAAAACTTAACGAGTTTATTTTTTTCAATATGAACCAATCCTGACCCCATCGAAATTTATGGGGATAATTAACAATTGCTTGAACTATTATATATATAACTGTATATTTTTGAGTTTACGTGAAGTGATTATTACACTAATAAAGACTGTTATTTCTTACTTCACTTTTTATTTTTATCGTTAGATGTACATTTCGAGACACAAAGTGTTCATTATCAATAACAAACTGTTTATATAAGCCTAAAAAGTTTGTTATTGATAATGACCACTTTGTGTCTCGAAATGTACATCTAACGATAAAAATAAAAAGTGAAGTAAGGAATAACAGTCTTTATTAGTGTATTATATATATTATTTCAAACATTTTTGTAGATGCGATTTTTGAGAAATTCAAAATCAAAATTTTAATTTTGAATAAAAAAAAATACAATAAAATTGCGAATTATTGTGTTGTATATGTATATCATGCAGGGTCTTTATTTCAAAAAGAGCCACCCCGAAAAACTCTGGATCTGACCTGACGTAGATAAGGTTTTAAGGAAAAACTCGTACATTTTTTTTTCAAGAGGGAACTTAAAATACACCGTGTTTTGAATTTTAACTTTACCTCCTCATCCCCAGCCACCCTAATCTTATAATTTTAAATGACACCTGCCATCGTGTGATCCCTCATTTTAAAGGGCAAAGAAATTACCAGGGTTATTAAAAAAAAACGTTGTTTTCATTTTAATTAAAATAAAGTTTTTTTTAACAAAACATGTTTTTTCATTGAAATAGCGTTTAAAACATTAACAATTAAAAACATGTTTACACCAACATACAGGGCATTTTTCTTTTGAGTATACATATCAAGATAATTACAGCGTTTTTTAAATTTGCAGGAATTCGTTGTTTCAAAGCGTTTAAATTTAGGCTTTTAACGAGTGTTTTCCACTCCCAGACTAAGCATGAAGTTATATTTTGAGTTTAGAAAAGCCTAATAATTTGGATTGGCCGCGTAGCGAAGCGGAGCGGCCAATCCAAATTTTACTTCATGCGCCACACTTACAAACACTGATTCACAATGAAGTTAAAAAAAACACACACGAACAACAATGATTATAGGCAACCTAATATACGTTAGAGTTATTGGGTTGCCTATAATAATAATAATATGTTTATTAATGCCAAAACCATATACATAGTTTACATAGGTCAAGTTATAGATATAGATTCAAACACAGTACCTTGATTTAACAAGGCAACATAGATAAATTAACATTTTAAAAATTCTAGTTCTTAGCAGCAGTATACGTTACAAACAATTACATAACATATTAAAATTACAGTTTAGAAAATCGTTAAAATTATAAAATGCATTCTCATTTTTTTTTTATTGTTGACTCATCTAACACTTGGTGAAACATCTTTACACTTTTTATATAAGGTTGATCAACCTTATATAAAAAATGCATTCTCGACTAGGAATTTTTTCACTATAGATTTAAAAGATTTAAATTCTATATTTCTCAGTTGAATTGGGAGTTTGTTAAAAAACTGTATACTGTAATAATTTGTTCCAGTTTGACTCCGTGACAATCTAATCCTTTGTTGGTACAGATTTCCTCTCGCTCTAGTGTTATATTCATGAATATCGTCATGCAGGTTATACTTGTTCATATTCTTTTTCATGAAGAGTAGACATTCAAGAATAAACATAGACGGTAGTGTCAATATTTGAAGACGCACAAAATGATTTTTACAATCGCCCTGATAGCCAATTCCAGTAACTATCCTGATTGCTCGTCTTTGCAGAGCGAACAGTCTGTGACGGCTGGACGAGTGACCCCATACTAATAGACCATACGCTAGATGGGCATGTATGAGGGAAAAATAAGCTGAACGAACCATAGCTGGCGATAGGTTATTACAGAGATTTTGTAAGAGAAATGTTGATTTATTCAGCTTGCTAGCAACTACTTCCCCATGATCTGCCCATAATAAGCGCCGGTCTAGATGGATTCCCAGAAATTTGACATGGGTATCGGTAACGTCCTTGATTGATTTATTCAAGGTGAATGTTTTAGTGACCGTCATCTCCTCATTTAGATAAAGTCGATTGCATCAAAACCAGGCGGCAGCCTTCGTTAAAGCCGTTGTATTTTTAGTACTAATGACCTCCATATCTGAACCAGAAGAAACCAGCGTGGTGTCATCTGCGAACTGGATTACTCTACCACCTTCAATGTAGTTCGAGAAATCATTTATATAAATGAGGAAAAGTAGCGGTCCCAAAATAGAGCCCTGTGGCACACCTCGATCCAGTAACATCGGTTCTGAGTACATACCATTATGGAAAACAACCTGCTTTCTGTTCGTCAGGTAGCTTAGCAACAATTTTTGACTGGTGCCGTGAAAATTGTATATATGTAATTTTACAATAAGAGTATCGTGAGGTACGCAGTCAAATGCTTTACTCAAATCAATAAAATTAGCCACCGTTGACTGTCCTGCTTCAAACGACTCAATGATTTGATTGATCAGATCCATTACACCGTCAACGGTAGATAATCCTCGACGAAAACCATATTGGCTACCAGAAAACAAGCTGTTTTCCACAAAGTACGCAGTAATTTGTACCGAATTTACCTTTTCAAAATTTTTGTAAATACAGGTAGCAACGATATAGGTCTACAGTTGTTCATATCTTCTATATCACGCTTTTTATAAATGGGAATCACCTTTGCAAATTTTAATTCATCAGGAAAGTTACTGGTGGTCAAGACGAAATTTATCATATGCGTTAGCGGTTTTATGATGGCAACAGCAACGTTTTTGACCAAATCCATACTTAGTCCGTAAATATCACAGCTCTTTTTTGACTTAAACGATTTTATTATATCTAAAACATGTACAGGTAAAACGTTACAAAAGCTAAAACTGGACTGACACTTTATCACAGATTTAGTTATCACTAGAGGATCAATATCACATGTTTCCATAGTCTTTTCAATTTCATCAGTAACCGAAGTAAAAAATAGGTTGAAATTGCTAGGTAAGATTTTATTTGTTTTGGAGTTTACATTGGTATTAGATGGCCTCTTTCTATTGATTATGTCCCATAGTGATTTTGTTGGGTTTACTGAAGCGCAGATAATTGCGTCATTTGCGGAAATTTTCGCATTTTTAATAGCCTGTTTGTATTTAATTGATAGACTTTTTTTAGATTTAATAAATTAATAGTGAGGGTCCTGACAGACATTTCTTGTACTAAGTGGAGAGTTTCTCTCATTTTTTTTTATATCATTAGTAAACCAACTGGTGTTTCGGGCCTTGGAATTAGATTTATTATGTTTAATTTTGTCTGGAAATGCTGTTTTAAAATGTTTGTTTACTATAGACATGAATTTATTGCACATGAACCCGGTGTCGCAATCGTTTAGTAACCATGGTTCCTCCAAAAGCAAATTATAAAATATTTGAGTTCCTCTCAACGTGATCGGTCTTATAATGTTGAATTCGTTTTTGACAGAAGTATTAAATTGTGTACGAAGAATGATGCCATCGTGATCAGAGAAATGAATTATTATTGGTTCAACCTGCACCAATGAAAGATCAAAGTTAACGAAAATATTGTCAAGGCATGAAGGAAAAAGTAACAGTTTTCCAAAACCCAAAGCTAGAGAGAAAGTCGCAAAGTAAAGTAGTATCTGAGTTATTGTTGATAAAATTTACATTAAAATCACAACAAATTATTATATTGCTGCTAAGAACATCTATTTTACAAAAGGCACCATTTATTTGTTTTATAAAATTTTTGAGGCTACCATTAGGACACCTATACATAACAAGCACCACTACATTAAAGTCTGGTATATAGCAACCACACATTTCGCAATCTAGTTCACTTGATAAATGATTAATATTTATTACATTATTTTCAACCCTGATTTTATCATAGCAAGAACACCCCCGTGGATGTGGGTTGCTCGGGAGAAATGAGATGCTACTGTGAAGCCATCTATGTTTAACAATGGCGTTTCATGAGAGGTAAGCCAGTGCTCCGTAATGCATAGTGCACTGAATTGATGATCCACGCAAATGGCTTCAATTTCTGGTATCTTGCGTCTGATCGATTGTATATTTAAACATAAGACATTAAAATGTATTGTTTTGTAATCGCCTCTATTTGTACGATCATTTGTGTTTTGCAGATTTTGATTATCGCCTAACTTATATACTATTCCATTTGATTGGGAAAACGATTCTTGTGAAAATTCGTCTCATAGAAAGGTCTGAACATAACTCCAATGGGCCAGAAATCAGCATTCAAGACCATTTGTTTGTGTAATACTGGCAATGTGAGTTTAAAGGCTTTGTAATTACCAGATCTTACCCCTAGCTCCAAGACGGTTATCTCCACATCTGGCAATTTGTTGTGTACATAATCGGTTATTTCATTTATAGTTACGTTTTTATTTACTTTACTTAAATGAATCTGAGTATTGGGAATAAATGCACTGAAGGTGGTGTTTTGCGCTTTTCCGTAGTGTTTCGTGTTATGTCTTTTTCTTCTTTTGGGCAGTTGAAATCCATCTTCGTCTGCCAGTGTAGTAGTCGGATATAAATCACGCTGGGCGCCTTGGGCTCTGTTGAGTTCCGACGTACGCGGGCGCAATCCAAGTGCGTTTGCGCTCTCCGTACACGCCGCCGCCGACGATCCGGGTTGTGGTTGAATATTCTGCGCAGGTGATTTAGGAGCCTCATGCTCAGCTGAACGCGTCGGCGCTAAATTTTCATTCAATTTTGTTGCCGATGGCATAGAATTGCTGGAATCGATCAGTACTCCCGCGTATTTAATCTTCGTTCTAACCTTTTCAGTCGTTTCGAGGTTACACAGTTTTAAGTTCATTCTTTCAATTTCTACATCTTTTTCAGCTACTGCTGCCTCCAGATTCCCAACTTTTTCCAATAGTAGACTATTGCTCAGGCGTAATTCGAGAACTAACGCTCTAAGCATAACTACGTTGACGTTCGGATCAGCGGCCGCCACGGTAATCTCGTCATCATTAACAATCAAATCTATTCCACAGCACTTTTGAACCTTATACACACAACCATGATGATCTTACAAATGGTGCATTGGCTCCCTGATTTTGCTATTGAGTTGCATTTGCACTTCTTAGTTGACGGAGCACTTTCACACACATCTTTTTCGCGCGCCATGTCAATATATGTATTATAATCACTGGTTTAAACAATTTGTTTAGTTAAGAATTTGACTTACGTTTTATTTACATCTACATATTAGATTGCTAAAGCCGTATATTTTAAACTTTCCGATATTTCAGTGTTTTATACGTATGGCGCATGAAGTAAAATTTCGAGTTTAGAAAAATCCAAAATTTTACTTCATGCTTAGTCTGGGAGTGAAAAACCCTCGTTTAAAGATTTAAATTGAAATCTTTTAAAAAAACAACGAATGTCATAAAATTTACAGTGTATGCATATGTATACCTGAAAAAAAACTTCCCTGTATTCCGCACATTTATGCACACACAGTTGTGATATTTTATATTGTAATAAAATGTTATGTTTAATAATGTAATTTGAAATATCCTCAACAATTTAGCTAAAATTTAAAAGTGTAAACAAAACATCTTAATGAAGTAGTATAAAATATAATTTGGTACATTTAAGATAATAAAAAAACGTTTTAAACAAATTTAACATTTAAAACATGTTTTAAGCAAATTTAAGATTTAAAACAACACCGTTTAAAACACGACGGCTGTTTTTAAACATGTTTAAAATACTCTTTTAAAACAAAGTGTTTTAAACATAACAACCCTGCAAAATACTATCCAGCAAACAAAAAATAATTGAAATCAGTTCACTTGTTTCACTCTTGGGGATACAGTATTATTTTTTAACCTTCTATACTTGAAACAAGCGTTGATTAAAATTATATTTTGCTAACTTAATAGTATTTTTATGCCCTTCAAAACAAGGTATCACACGATAGGGGGTGTCATTTAAAATTATAAAGTTGGGGTGACTGTTAAAATTAAAAAAAAAAACAGTGTTTTTTAAGTTCCCCCATGAAAACAAAATTAATTTGTTTTTATTCAAAATCGTGTAGACCTCAAATCCACAGTTAATCAGGCTGGCTCGTTTTAAAATTTAAAAATTGTTTGCTGGATAGTAATTTGTATGCCCTTTAAAATGAGATACCACACGATGAGGGGTGAAATTTAAAATTATAAAGTTGGGGTAGCTGGGGGTGAAAGTTAAAATTAAAAAACAGTGTTTTTCAAGTTCCCTCTTGAAAACAAAATTGACGTGTTTTTTTTCCTTAAAACCCTATCATCTCTAATTCAGGCTGGCTCCCATTGAAATGAAGACCCTGTATAAAAGTTCAAGAAAAATGATAAAAAATAAGACTTGTTTTACATCTCTACATCAATTTGGAGAGCAGTAATCGTAATTTAAATTTGATCAATTTGCGATTTTAACCCATGGTTCTGAAATTTAAATGCATATATCTTCAAAATGACTTGACATTTTATCCTAAAATTAGATTTTTTTTTTCTATAGAAAGGCAATAAGTGAACAAAAGTCATTAAGAATAAATAAGTGTTATACAAACAAAGTTTAAAGTGATTTATTGTTAAGTGAACAACATTTTAAAAAAAATTAAAATTGCAAGTGTGTTGATTTGATATCGAATTACCCAGGTGGCACATGAAGTAAAATTTCGAGTCTGAAAATTTTACTTCATGAGAGCGGAAAACACTCGTTTATAGCTTCATTTTGAACTCTTTAAAAAAAACAACAAATATCGGAACATTTACAGCGTATGTGCAAATGTATAATTATAAGAAAAAAAATTCCCTGTGTACTAAACTTAGATTAGGTAACAGCTTATACAATTTTATAAAGTTTGATCAAAAGTTATGTTTGAACATAACCTTAGCTCAACATTTGGAAAGGTCATTAAGAAATACCTTTTTGAACACTGGTCCATAGTTGCTCCTTATTATGAAACTGCTCGAAATGAATGGGAAGATTAACCTTGCCAGCACAGATATACCAAAAGAGAATCCCGAAAGCATACACGTCTACACTGGAATCGTACTGACCGGACAACAACTCGGGAGCCATATGCACTGGAGTTCCTACGATACTACCAGACATCATGGCTTCTGGTATGCAAAAACCGAAATCTGTTAGCTTCGCTCGATCATTTGCATCCAGCTGCAATGTCAACAATTAGGAAAAAAATTAAATTACAGTTTAATTTGATTACCAAAACGTTTTTCAATTTGATATCTCGATGCACTAATCCTTGTGAATGTAAGTAGCGTATTCCTTCTACCACATCTATAGCTATTTGTATTCTTGTGACCCAACTTAAATTCGTTTTCAAACCGCAGTAAAGATCTCTTGTCATTTGCTCCATTACTAATAAGACGGCACAAGAACTACCACCGCCGTAACTATTATCAATCACAGATCCACATAGTTTTACTATTCTAGGGTGTTCAGGTATTGTTCTATAAATATTAATTAACATTTAAATTAATTATGTTGTAAGTAAAGTTCATTTCAAATTATTTTATTAAATATACACAAGTGATTATTTAACAAAGGGCCACTCCCAATAATTCTAAAAAAGCTAAAACTAGCGAGAATTGTCGACCTATCTTACCAACATTTTGTTTTTAAGTTCAGGTTGGTCTCTTCGCAAATCACCCTGTATCAATAAGCTCTTCATTCATATAAAGATTAATGAGATATTCAAATTATTTGTGTTAAATTCACAGCCTTGAGGGGGGGCCACATGCAGAGCTGGGCGGTACTCGAGTACATGTACTCAAAATTTGTACTTCTCATGTACTCGCTACTCAGTCCATGAGTACTTTATTTTCCAAGTACTTCTACTCGACACATTTTTTGACCTGACCTCGACTACATAAGGATGCACCTACTTAAGTTCATTTTAAAATAATTGTCAAATCAAATGACATTAGTCATTTAAACAAATGAAAACAACACTAAAATTCATACAAATTTCATCTTTGAAGTTTCACTGTAACTGTCAAAACAAACGAGCTACGAGTGATTACACCTTTATGTTGGGAGCGGTGTTATTTTTGTCAAAACAAATAAAAGCTGTAATAAATTCTGCACAATTTGTATCTATGAAATTTGACTTAAAATGTCAATAGTACGTCAAAAGTGATGAAACTTCAAGAGTTAGGTTAGGTTAGATTTTGCTTTGTCAAGTTAGGTTTGATATCACTCTGTCAAATTAGGCTAGGTGGACTAAATGTCCCCTGATGCCAACTTATGTCAATTGTAAATATAGTTTAAATATTGGCTATCGCCGACCAACGTCAAGTATCATTATAATCCAAATGCTGGCTAAGGCCGACTTGTAGCAACTGCTATTATAGATCAAATATCAGCTAAATTCGACTTATCTCATATGTCATTGTGGATGTGTTAAACAACGTCAAAAGTGACGTAAAATGTGAAAAGTGACATAAAATGTCAAAAGGCAAAAAACTGTCATTGTGTAGAAAGTGATATAAGTGATATTTATAATGGTATTAAATGTCGAATGTGTCAAAAGTGTGAATTATGTTAAAAAGACATGAAATGTCAAAAATCTTATTTATTATTTCTAGTACTTACTACTTTTAGTAAGTAAATTTTCATGAACTTACATTTTGCGAGATTATTATATCATTTTATTACTATTTGCCATAATTCACATTTTAGTTCGTTCTTAGTTTAACTACAATTTGATATATAACATAACGCAACCACAATACAATGTATCATCTAACTCAACTTTACCACTTGTTATCTAATCCAACTACGCTAAATTGTGAAGTTGGGTTAGGTTGGATAATAACCTAACCTAATTTGTCATATAGCCTAACCTAGTTTCAGAGTTTGCCATCTAACCTAACCTAGTTTCAGAGTTTTTCATCTAACCTGACCAAGCTTTACTAAATTATGAAATTGTGTTGGGTTAGATAGCTCAATCTAAGCCCACTTACATTACTCAATTTTGACAGCTGTCAACTCGATGCGGTGTGCTGTAAATTGTGTCTTGAATTAATTATAATTATTTTTAGTTTTATGATCTAACCCTGTTATACATCTACAGGCACGCAGAGATATGAGCGTGTGTGTTAATGATGCTTATTGGGTATCCCAATAGATGGCGATAAAAAAAGGAACATGGGCTGTCGCCCCTCTGGCTTTAAATGTCCTACATATTGTCCGATTTATCTGATCTGGTATCAAATTGGATTTGGTGTGGATAGATGCATTGCACAAAAAATCTGTGAAGCATCTTTTCAGACATCTAATCAGATAAATTAGACCGATCCATTTTATACCTCGTGTAGTAAAATTCCATAGCTAAATCATTCCAATGCCTGTCATCGGGGGGCACCACCGATTTAATAGCACACGGATTTACAGCACCCCAGGGTTCGCTGGAGTACACGACTCCAAACTGGCCCCTCCCAATTTCCCGTGTCAGTTTTGGCATCCCGAATCTAATTAAATCACAGAGGGAGGTGCTTTCTAATGTCAAACGGGCGAATCTTGGTGCATGCCTTTTCCGAATGGCGATTCGTTGTTCTTCTGTTTGTTCTATTTTTCCCATGAGTTGGCTTTCCAAAGATCTGATTGCTGACTTGAATGATTCATGTGATAGTTTTACATGTTCTTGGAACTAAAAATATACAGAGAGTTTCATTAAAAGAAAAAGATTTCAACAATGAAAAACATTGGAAATAAATGTTTTAAATAAGCATGGATATACAAGGAACTGTTCTTTTTAAGTAAACATCCCGATAATTATAGATATATAGATTATTCTGATTCAAATTAAATTGATATTTGAACGATCGCTCGAGATATTGTTTGAATGATCAGTTGAGAGATCACTCAAATGGTTGCTCAAGTGATTGGCTGAATTTTAGCCGAAATGATGCTTGAATAATCTATTGCAATAATAATAGCAATAAAAAAATAATCTACTTGAAAAGAAATATACAGCACAGAAGTTTATACAAATTCAATTTGAACATGAAACGAGCAAACGAGCGATCATTATAGTAATCGCTCGAATAATCTCTAGAGCAATCATCTGAGAGATCTGCCAAGAAATCATTTGAGATAACTCTTGAGCAATCATTCGAGAGGTCCCTCGAGTAATTATTCGAGATATCTCTTGAATAATTATTTGAGAAATCTCTCGAGCAACCATTCGAGAGATCTCTCAAAAAATCATTCGAGAGATCTCTTGAGCAATCATTCGAGAGAGGTCTCGTGCAAAAATTCGAGAGATCTCTTAATCAACCATTCAAGAATTATATTCGACATCACAAATTACTGCATTTGGTAAATGTACAGCAATTCGTCGTTTTTATAAAATATTTAATTTGTGAAGCTTCAAATGAGTGTTTCCAATCCTTGATTAAGCATGAAGTAAAATTTCGAATTTAGACAAGCCTGAAAATTAGGTTTGGTCGTGTAGCGAAGCGAACAAACCTAATTTTCAGGCATTTCTAAACTCGAAATTTTACTTCATGCGCCACCCATAGAAGACAACGATTTTGTGTGAAGTCATAAATTGAAAGGATCGAGATTTTTCTTGACGTTCAACAAGAGGACAGCTGTATACAAGTGCTTCCCCTTGTTGGGCGCCAAAAACCCAAATTTTCAGGATTATATAAACTCGAAATGTTAACATTTGTAATATTTATTAACGTGAGATCAAACTTAAACAGTACATTATGAACTTCACTTTGAATCAGTGTTTTATACGCGTGGCGCATGAAGTAAAATTTCGCGTTTAAAAAAGCCTGATTTGGCTTGGTTGCTCCGCTGCTTCAGACTTCATGTTTAGTCTGGGAGAGGAAACACTCGTTGAAGCCTTAAATTCAACTCTTTTTAAAAATATCGGATGCCTGAAAACTTACAATGTATATTTTGAGGTATGTATACTTAAAAGAAACATTCTCCGTATATCTACTTTTTGCAAACCGTAACTAATCTAGGTATTTTCATAATCAACATGACTTCATTAGTATATTTTTGAAATATTTTTTTGAATGTTCTCTTTTTAAAGATTATTTCGAAAAATGATTCAAAAAGGGGACACTGTAAGTATATTTCCATTTTTAAAGATTAACCTAATGTAACAATCAAATGAATTAGGAAAATAGAAAATATTATGGTAGTGGCAGATAAGGAAAAAAGCAGATAAAAATAGTGATAGGTATTTGTAAATTAGATTTACCTGAGCTGAAATGATTTTTACAAGTTTAGACGAACTCAGTGATTCAATAAGTTCGTTAACTACTTGCGTCTGCCACTGAAGGTCGAATTTTGGCTGAGTGGAAGCTGACCAGGGCAGTTGAAAGTTTTGGATGAACTTGTGTAAACGGTCCATGAACGTGTGAACAATTGTAAACTTCGTTGATGATTTTATGTCAATATTGTATGCGGCACTGAGTATTTGTTTGACAGCGTCAGAAGCCGTCAGACTTAAATCGGATTCGTGGCAGCTCCTCTCTAGACTTTCTAAACACCTCTGCAATGTTCCGGTAAAGCTTTCTTGAAGACATGCTACCGATTGAACGAGTTCAGTGGCCACCGAATTACTTAGCCGTCTCAACACTAACTGGTGAATTTCCATCGTGATCATTTTCGCAGACGGCAATCTACCATCTTCACCTTTATATGTAAATCATATATTTTTTGTAATATTATGAAAAAAATATACATATACAGAGCACCCGTATCAGGCAATTTTTGAGAAAACGGCTAGTCCTAGAGAGTTAGGACAAAAAAATTTATTACAAAAGCCGTACTAAAGAATCGAATAGTGATACTGTTTTTTCGCAAAAAGGTTGGCATTCCTGAGAGTTTGCTTAAAAATGTCCATAACTCAAGATTTTTAAAAGGCATGATAGGTCAAAAGTGGTATAATGGAAAAGGTCTTTGAAAAATAAGTAACTTATACAGGAAAAATATGTTTGTAACTGGCGTTTGTTTTGAGTAATTTTGGATTGAAGTTACTAAATATCAATATTTCATGGCTGCCTTATTTTAAAAGTAAATACTTAGAGCGACTAGTATTGGAACCAGAACAGTTCAACAGTGCTAGAAGTAAATGGAAGACAATTTGAACCAGTGCTGTAAACTCTGAGTCGGAGTCAAAACTGTGGAGTCGGAATTTAAGTATTTTTGTGATGAGGCAATCGGAATCGTGGACTTGGAAATTTCGTATAATTCCGACTCCAATTTTCAATATAACTATTTAAATATAATTGTGCTAAACATATCTCGATTTTTTTTTCTAAAATTTGACCCAAATAGAGTTTTCAATTGCAATGGAAATTTATGTAATTTGCATATGAGAGAAAACAAAAATTTCGATTTTTTTTATAAAAAACTATTAGATTGCAATTATGCAGATGTAGTTACCATTAAACATTTATTTGTATTGCAAAAAATTGCATTATTAAGTAAAGTTTTAAAATGTTCACATGATTCAAAGCAGCAGTCAGAGTTGGCATAGGATTTTCGAAAAAAAGAGGAGTCGGAGACGGAGTTGTAGTCGAATATTTCTTTAGCGGCTTCGCGGACTTGGTTAGAATGTATCTGAGAGGTCTAACTGAGATTTAAAACTCAATCTTTAGAAAAAAGTTAGCCATAAAAAATTGAAATTCAAAAACTTTAATCAGATATTACTCAAAATCGATGCCAGTAACAAAACTATGTTTTCTACAAAAGTTTCTTATTTTTTAAAGACCTTCTCTATGATACCACTTTTGACCTATCGTACCATTTAAAAATCTGGTGTTATTGACATTTTTAGGCAAACTTTCAGGGATGCCAACCTTTTTGCGAAAAAAAAAACAATATTACCATTCGATTCTTTAATACGGCTTTTGTAATAAATTTTGTTGTCCCAACTCTCTAGGTTTTCTCAAAAAAAGGCTGATACAGGTGGTCTGGGACACTATGTTTTTAATGGGATCTTATATTTTTTTTTTAGACTAATGTAATCTATAAGTTACATAAATATGAGAATCATACTGAAGATTCTAAAAGTTTTGATTTAAAAAATGTTCATAAACCAGGCAAAAGAATTATTATTAATTATGTACTTACATTCATATTGGTAACCATTTAAAACTTCATTCACATTAGTCTTCATATTGTTCAGTGTAAATTGTATAATTTTTCGGATCTCCTCTTGTTTCTCACTAGCAATTTTCATAAGAGACTTATACAACTTCATCTCGACTTCCTGTGCATATATTAACCTCTTTGGAGTAATTTGAATTTCACGAGCCATATCAAATGCGGATAAAATAAATACTCTTAAACAACTAATATGAATCTGCAAATAAACACCATAACTTGACAACATATTTCAAACGAAATTCAATAATAAATAAATAAACAAGTCCATGTCCCACGCTGGGAGCCAAAAACCTAAATTTTGAGGCTTACATAAACTTGAAATTTTAATGTTAGTATTCATTAACGTGAAATCAAACTGAAGCAGTGTATTTTGAACTTTAGTGCAAATCAGTGTTTTATGTGCGTGACGCATGAAGTAAAATTTCGAGTTTAGGTAAGTCTGAAAATTTAGTTTCAGGCTTTTCTAAACTCGAAATTTTACTTCATACTTAATCAAGTTGTAGAAACCCTCAAAGTTTGATTATAAAACACATCCAATTATGAAACGTACATTTTATTTAGGGAAATTTTCAGGCTTTCTTTTATAAAAGCATTCAATTTGAAGCTACTAACGAGTGTTTCCACTCCCAAATTAAACATGAAGTAAAATTTCAAGTTTAGAAAATCCTGAAAACTTGGTTTGGTCGTGTAGCGAAGCGGAGTAACCAAACCAAATTTTCAGGCTCTTCTAAACTCGAAATTTTACTTCATGTTTAACCTGGGAGTGGAAAACACTTGTTCGACAGCAATTAGAACCTTTATTGACAATACTAATTTCTTAAAGAAAATGGGAAATAAACACATACTGTACTTATCTTTTTGAGTTTGTTAATTATCTTGTTGTTAATTTTTTTAAGGATTGGTTGTTGTGATAAAGGTTTTAATAGTTTTCAAACAAGGATTTTCCACTTCCCGGTTGAGCATGAAGTAAAATTTCGAGTTTAGAAAAGCCTGAAAATTTGGTTTGGTCGTTTAGCAACCAAACCAAATTTTTAGACTTTTCTAAACTAGAAATTTTACTTTATGCGCCACGAGTATTAAACACTGAAATATTGTAAACAAGTGAACTTTACTTGAAATCAGTGTCTCATACGCGTGGCGCATGAAGTAAAATTTCAAGTTTAGAAAAGCCTGAAGCAAACAAATACCTCTTTTGAATCCTCTAAATGGGTTCAAATCCTAAATGATTTGAATCCTGCCCAGCTCTGGTAAATATTACAACAAAAATTGATAAACATTTGTGTAATTACCTCACTCAATAAAGCAGACCGCTTCAACAAATAAGATTGTAACACATCTCTAATAAACGGTAAAAACAATTCCTTAATCCTACAATCACTTATTAAATTATTTTTTATCGAACACTCGGTACACAGCGAAGTGCGAATATCATCATTCTGTCCATTCATCTCATTAAGGTATCCTAAAAACAAAATTATGCACCAATTATAATATTTGATAACTGTTATCTCTATTTTTAAATTGTGAATCCTTTAGTAAATTTTTATCTTATTTTTATTGAATCCAGATACAAGGAAAAATTGATTAGTTTATCTGAAAGGCAAAAGTTGAAACATGAATTTAAATTACCTAATCTCACTAACTGATTTCTAACAGATTGAAGTAAGTTATGCTTTTCATCAGTCTTCTCGCACGAATGTTGCTCCGATTCTGTAAGCGATTCCGTACTGCAGGTTATCTCACTTTGTGCAATTGTGATAAACAATATTGGCAAGTCAGGGTACTTCTCTTTGAGTATTCGAATTTCTTGAATGTTCTTTGAAAACATATGTTAAAGTTCGAAACACCATTAATATTTGTTGTTCAGTTGCTCACCTCTTTATATGATTGCAGGCGCGCACCCAGCGGTATGGCTCACAGGCTTACCCCCCCCCCCCCCCCAACACTAACTAAATTGTAGTATTTCGATATGTTTAAATGTGCGAGCCTCTGTAAGAGCTTCTCCCAAGATGCGTGAGCCCCGCCTTAGACCGATTTCTAGGTGTGCGCCTGTATTATTGTATACTTAAAAGATACTAACCTTGTCGGTTAAATTTTCACCAGAAACCACATACGTTATTATAGGTAAAACATTATCCAGATTTCTAGACAAGACATTCATTAACTCATCCGTTGAGCAATCGGGAGGGATCAAAATAGAGACATTTTCTTGTAACAAGTTGTGTGATAATTCAACGTCAATTGTGATGCAATGATCACGGGGAGATTCCGTATCCTTTCGCTTTAAATCTTCCTCGGGGATTGTAACCCACTTCACTTCATTAGCCTGTAACTTCTCGACGATCTCGAACTCGTATCCGAAAGTAAGCCGTATCGTCCGATGTACACCGAAAGAGAATTTTACCTGTCAAGTATCACTTTTATTATACGAAGAAGTAATATTTCAATTTTAAACACACCCATCTCCACTTCGAACTAAAGAGCGGAAGAACGGCTTGTTCCAAAATTGTATTAACAAATAGGGCCTTGGCATGACAATTCTGTCCAAATACTAAAATAGCCGGGGTTATGTCTAAAAAACTGTCCAAAGAATCGGAGAGTTTGGGGTTAAACAACTGCTCTTTAATTTCATCTACGTAGAAAAACCAACATTAACACAGTTACAATCAAGTGATTCATTAGCTACTCACAACTGAGCAAATGATTATTCCTGATATCATTCAAAGCATTTTGGGTATCCCTCAGTAACCTCTTCAAGATTTCACATTTCCGCGAAAACTTCTGAAAATCCCTGGGCATGTCGGACAACATCTTGACACTATAGCGAGCACTTTACTTTAGTTATCATGCCTACATTGGGGACAGTTTTGGGTTAAAACTGCTGGAAACACATAAACGTCAGTTTGTTTAAAAAATATCAAAACAAAAAATGTTTCCTGCAAAAATATTTGCAGGGAATTTCGGCGATCGTACTAATCAAATCGCAAGTTACCAACTTGTCCGGGGTTACAAACATGACCAATGAAAAATACCGAAGTAAACATTGAACATTTGTTACCATAAGTAAACAATAGAAATTTAAACAATTAGTTTTATTTTTAATAGTGCTTTTTGCTTTTTACCCCAGTGTGCACACACAGGTGTTGCGATTTTGGTTATCCTGCTTTCGTCAACAGTAAACAGCTGGATTTCAAACGCGCAATGTTGCCAAACGTATCATTGGATATTACGAATGACTTTTGCATTGTGTATTTAGTATATCGTAGTATTTATTGCTTTATTAATAAAAGTTAATAGAAAAAACTGCTGTAAGCTATAAACATCTTACATAATCAAGTTTTTATTTATTATTTATTATTAACTAGACCTCATTGAGATCTAATAGTACAGTTTTTAGAACTTCATTAAACTCTAGTTATGCTTAGTAGAACGATTAGAAACTTTCTACTAACATTTGTTCATACGGCTGTTGATTACTTATTACTTATTTTAGGGTTTGTAGTTTTAGGTTTTAATACTTACTATTTTTTTAGAGTTTGTTGTTTAAAGTTTTGTAGTAATATAAATAACTAATTATTGACAAATAAATGAAATAGAGTTTCAATTTTTAAAATCACAGTGAGCAGATAAATGAAATACTCCTTATTTATTTCGAAAAAGAGCAATCTGTATTTAAATCAATAAGTTCACTTGATTTAGTTTACAAACTCTGCTAACAGAGAGCGCTGCAGTCGTGAAATCCCTAGATGAAAATCCTAGGGATTTTAATCGGGTATGTTTTGAATCGCGTTGTTACTGTAAACAAAATTTTAGTGCGCATTTAGAAAATGAAGATGATTATTGTAAAAAATCATTTTATTCATTTCCTTCCGCCTTAAAACAACAAAAGTTGCACATTCTTCGTGGATGAAATTCTGCTACAGGTAGGGGCAATGTTTCCATTTTAACCTATAAAGTGCATGCTTGCAATTACAATGAATGCATATTCCGGCCGATTCTGTAAGAGAAATGTGTAATTGAACTTATATGTTATTTTTAACTTTATATTTTAAGTGGATTTTGTGTTTTTTGTGTACACTTAGAAGGTGAAGTTCAAGAATAACATACTTACAGGGACTTTTTCTTTTAAGTATACATATCCTGATGCACATGCTGTAAAATGCCGGGCATTCATTGTATTATAATAGAGTACAATTTAAAGTTTTTAACGTGTTTTTCACTCCCGGATTAAGCATGAAGTAAAATGACTTTAGAAAAGGCTTGACTATTTCAGGCTTTCCTAAATTCAAAATTTTAGTTCATGCGCCATGCTTATAAAACATTGAAATATTATGAAATGAAAAATATTCTTGTTTAACAGTATATTTTCAATCCTGCTTTAGCAGTTTATTTTTAATACAGATTTTACAGTACATTTTTTATTTCACAATATCGTTTAATTTATTAAGATATTTAACAATTTATTAAAATATTGTTGAAAAAATAATTAATTAAATTACTTTAAATAGTCATAATTAATGTGCCGCTTATTTTTTCGGTAAATTCCAGCCAAATTTGAAATATTGTTGAAAAATCGATCGATAATTAGATCTTTAAATTTGTATATTACTTGAAAGGATTCAAAAACGAATTGAAATTTAACAATTTTTAAAAACAAATATCTTCTAATTATAATTCAAAGAAATTTGTTTTTAAAAATTGTAAAATTTCAATTCGCTTTTAAATCTTTTTAAAACTCACAGATATTCCTTAAAACTGAATGCACTTTAATAACCTTAAAATTTGGTTTAGTCGCGACGCACAGCTAAGCTATTAACGAGTGTCTTCCACACCCAGACTAAGCATGAAGTAAAATTTCGAGTTTAGAAAAGCCTGAACGTTTGGATTTGGACGCGAAGCGTCCAAATGCAAACTCAGGCTTTTCTAAACTCGAAATTTTACTTCATGCGCGTATAAAACAGTGAAATATTGTAAAATTAAAAATATTCTTGTTTAACAGTATATTTTTAACCCTGCTTTACCAGTTTATTTTTTATACAGATTTTGCAGTACATTTTTAATGTCATAATATCGTGTTAGCTGTATTGTTTTTTTTTATAAATAAATTTGAAGCTTTAAACGAGTGTTTTCCACTCTCAGATTAAGCATGAAGTAAAATTTCGAGGTTAGAAAAGCTTGAAAATTTGGTTTGGTCGCTCCGCGAAGCGGAGCGGCCAAACCAAATTTCAGGCTTTTCTAACCTCAAAACTTTACTTCATGCGCCACGCGAATTAACCACTGAAAACACTGAAATATTGTGAACTTTACTTGACATCAGTGTCTTATAAGCATGGCGCAAGAATTAAAATTTCGAGTTTAGAAAAGCCTGAAAATTTGGTTTGGTCGCTTCGCTTCGCTACGCGACCAAACCAAATTTTCAGGCTTTTCTAAACTCGAAATTTTACTTCATGCTTAACCTGGGAGTGGAAAACACTCTTTTAAAGCTTTGAATTGAACTGTTTTTAAAGGCAGCGTATGCATTTGTACTTAAAAAAAATCCATGTAGAGTATAAATATAACAGTAGACACTAATCGGTTAATGAAAACAGTGATATAAAAAATATAAAATTTCATAATTAGGTCCAACTCAATACGTTTTTGAATTATCGTATTAGCTGTTTTGGTTGTGTTTTTTTTTTATAAATTTAAAGCTTTAAACGAGTGTTTTCCACTCCCAGAATAAGCATGAAGTAAAATTTGGATTTTCAGGCTTTTCTAAACTCGAAATTTTACTTCATGCGCCACGCGTTTAAATCAATGATTTCAATTGAAGTCTAAACTTTCGTTTACACACAGCAAAATAAAACTAATATTACCCTAGGGCGTAAATTAGTAGTGACATTTTTGTTTAATTGAACAATTTAAAAAAGTTGATTCTAAAATATTGATATCTAAAATTTTATCTATAACAAGCCTGAAAATCTTAACCAAATTTTGAGGCTTTTCTAAACTCGAAATATTTATTTTTTTCTTAATCAAGGAGTAAATCTTTAGAATATTATTGAAGACTTCAATAAATGTAAGAGTTAAAACAAAATCATGAATTTTCAGTCAAATCGAACGTTTTATCGATTTGACTGAAAACACTGGTCTGCAAAAAAAATTTTTTTTTCGAGCCCTGACACCATTCCTGCTGATTCTTATGTAAAATGACCTCCTGAATCCGAATCCATTTTCCCCCATCACCCACCGTTTTCGGGGGAGGCCCCCCCCACCTATTTTTATCACTTTTCGATAATTTGGAGGGATGAAAAGGATTATTTTAGCTTTTACATTTCTTCTGAGGGGCTAGAGAGGTGAAAAGTTCCAAAACATAAACATTTGTAGCAAGGAGGTAGATTTGGGGGGGGGATTTGCCCCCTTAAATTGTAAAAAAATCATTAAAAATGATCAATTTTTTCCGTTTTTTTCGCAGTTTTTTCACTTATTTTCTACATATTCCAGCTTCCATTCCCCCTCATCCTCCCCCCAAACACTCCCAAATAATAAAAATATATTGCAACAATATATAGCAACAATAATAAAAATATATAGCAACAATATATAGCAACAATAATAAAAATATATAGCAACAATAATAAAAATATATAGCAACAGTTCGGAAGATTCACTGTACCACGCTGGCGCTCTCAATACTCCCCTCGTTTCCCCCATCCATTGGAGGGGTGAAAAGGATTATTTTAGCTGTAAAGAATAATAAATAAAAAGTAAAATAATAATTGTAAAATAATAAATGTAAAGAATAATAAATAACTAAGATAAGTACCTTCATTTGGTGCTTGCTTTCCTTTTGTACCCTGAGGTAGAAGTTTCTCAAAAAACAAAAACCAGCAGTACTCTGCTAACATGCTCGCATTCCACTTCCCCGAAAATCTCCTCTCGAACTTAGAGATGTCTTGATGAAACCGTTCCCCGTGTTCATCCGAAACTGCTCCTAAATTTTCAGGGAAGAAGTCCAGGTGTGAGTGAAGGAAATGCACTTTAAGAGACATGTTACACCCCATGGCCTTGTACGCTGACAGCAATTCCTCGACATGAGCGACATAATCATCACTTTTGTTGTTACCCAAAAAGTTCTCACACACGTTTTGGAATGCAATCCAAGCTTGTTTTTTTTTTCGATTCAGGTGTTCAATAAACGTCGAATCTTGGAAAAGTTGTCTAATCTGGAGGCCCACGAAAACTCCTTCCTTGATTTTAGCCTCACTAAGACGAGGGAATTTAGTTTTCAAAAATTGAAATGCATCACCGGTCTTGTCCATTGCTTTCACAAACTGTTTGATCAATCCGAGTTTGATGTGCAAAGGCGGCAAGTAAATATTTTCCTTCGGGATCAGAGGATCGTGAGCGACGTTTTTCTGACCGGGAGTAAAACTTTCTCGCAGAGGCCAGTTCCGTACGATGTAATGTTTGTCTCGGGCTCGGCTGTCCCATTCGCATAGGAAGCAGCAGTATTTTGTGAAGCCCGATTGCAGGCCCATGAGTAGAGCAACAACTTTTAAGTCAGCGCAAAGTTTCCAATTATAATCATGGTATTTGATTTTATCAAGGATCCGGCTGATGTTTTCGTACATCTCCTTCATATCCACAGAGTATGCAACCGGGAGTGATGGTAACTCATTCCCATTGGCCAATAGGACAACTTTCAAGCTTGTCTTTGATGAGTCTATAAACAGTCTCCATTTGTCTGGGTCACATGGCATCTTCAGTTCTATCATCAATGCATTTGAATTAGGGCAGAACACTAAGCCTTCATCTGCCGAAAAAAGTAATTTCAGGGTTGACTGCCTAGTCCTGTAAGAAGAGATTTTTACACCCTTTTCTAAGAGATTCCACTGCTGAAGTCGAGATCCAAGAAGTTAAGATTTACTCTAACTCCAAATCCCTGACGAGATCATTCAATTCCGACTGAGTAACGAGGTGAGGTTTTCGATGAGCTGAATCAGCAGAACACTCTTCATCATCGGTGAACGTATCATAAGATGGTCCAGGCTGTGGCTCAAAGTCTTTCAAATCCGTTTCTGGCTCTAGAGAATAGGTTTTTGGGGGCACTGGGATTGGCAAAGATTCGTTGTGAGGAACCGGTCTTAGAGCTGAAGGGATATTAGGATACTGAATTGTATGCTTACTTTTGCTAGATAACCCGACGGTGGAAGTCATACAAAAGTAACAATCTGTGAGATGACAGCGAGGTTCGCGCCAAACCATGGGCACAGCAAATGGCATTGATTTACGGGTACCTTTGAGCCATTTGGTCAAGCTACTGTAACAAGTAGTGCAGCAAACTGTTGGAGCCCAATTCTTGTCCTGATCGCCAACTTGGCAATCAAAGTAAAATTTATAAGCAGTTTTAAGAAGCGGAGAAAGGGGTTTTCGATATTAATCACAACTCACACTCACGTCTGTAATTCACTTGGAAAAAGCCGGAATTAAAAAATTTCTATCGTTATACACAATTTAAACAACTTGGAAACACAGAATCCCCGCCTAGAGCACCGACAAGTTGACTCTACGATCGCTAGAGATGTACTGAGGGAAGATAAGGATTACAGTGCAGGTCTATAGTGACAAGAGCAATGCAAGTTTAAACCTGTCAAAGCATGAAAATTCCTGGGCAAACCTGTGCGCGCGAGGTATTGAGAGCGCCAGCGTGGTACAGTGAATCTTCCGAACTGTTGCTATATATTTTTATTATTGTTGCTATATATTTTTCTTATTGTTGCTATATATTGTTGCTATATATTTTTATTGTTTGGGGGAGGATGGGGGGGGATGGAAGCTGGAATATGTAGAAAATAAGTGAAAGAACTGCGAAAAAAACGGAAAAATCGATAATTTTTAAGGATTTTTTTACAATTTAAGGGGGCAAATCCCCCCCGCCCCCAAATCTACCTCCTTGCTACAAATGTTCATGTTTTGGAACTTTTCACCTCTCTAGCCCCTCAGAAGAAACGTAAAGGCTAAAATAATCCTTTTCATCCCTCCAAATTATCGAAAAGTGATAAAAATAGGTGGGGGGGGGGCTCCCCCGAAAACGGTGGGCGATGGGGGAAAACGGGGGTCATATTCGGATTCAGGAGGTCATTTTTCATAAGAATCAGCAGGAATGGTGTCAGGGCCGATTTTCATGCCGACCAGTGAAATTCATGATTTTGGTTTAACAGTTACACCAATTTCTACGAATTGTGATTGTTATTTTAATCATGTTCCTTATTCCAATTTACATTGTGTAGCTGTTAAAATAATTTTCAATTTACAATATTTGAAAAATATTTACTAATAAGTTTCAAAAACGAATTAAAATTTTACAATTTTTAAACACAAATTATAATTTGAAGATATTTGTTTTTAAAAATTGTAAAATTTCAATTCGCTTTTGAATCCTTTTAAAACTCACAAATAGATATTCCTTAAAATTAAATGCACATTAATAATCAGTAAAGAAAATGTTTTAATCATTAGATATACATTTCGTTCACCAAGTGAACATTTTCAATAGTTGTACTAAACACAGTACAACTATTAAAAATGTTTACTTAGTGAACAAAATATACATCTAGTGATTAAAATAAACCAGTGAAGAAAAAGGATTACGTTTCATTTAATATTAAATTTATCTTCACGTAACTCATACCGAAATATTTAACTACTTTTAGTAATTATAGACTTTATGAAATGTTGAAGAATTCTAAATGTTGTTAATATTCAACAATTATTTACTAATTTAATGATATTTCTTAATTTTAATTTAGCGAATTTATTTTTCCGTAAGTTTTGTGCATTTGGTTTATTTAAATGATTATAGCTAAACAAGAATAATTCAAAACTATTTGAATTCGAGAAAATAAGCTTACGTTTCTTATAGTTTGCACACTTTAACACGAATAGTCGTAATTTTGTATATTATGATTATATCTATATCATTTGCTATTGTCCCCCTTAAAACTCAAATTGCCCCCCTATAGGGCGCAGGCCCCACGTTGCGAACCACTAAACTATAACATTTAAGCGTCTTAGCTACAAACGAGATTTTAATGATCAGCAAAATTCCCGGTACGCAATTATCCTAACTGAATCACAAATAACAATCCATGTGCAGCAAATGTTATTGCATTTATTTATTTCCTTACCCGTTAGTGATTAGACAGTTTATACATTAATATACAAAATGGCTCTAATTTTGTGAGCAAAATGGCAAATTCAACGTGTACAACAAATTTTTTAAAGAAAAAGGCATTTATTGTGTTTTAACGTTTTGGTTAGGCATGAAGTAAAAAATAATTTAAAGCTACTAACGAGTGTCTTCCACACCCAGACTAAGCATGAAGTAAATTTCGAGTTTAGAAAAGCTTGAGCTATTGGATTTGGACGCTTCGCGTCCAAATCCAAACTCAGGCTTTTCTAAACAAACTCTTTTTAAAATTAATACCTTCATATTGTGTATTTTTTCAACTTTAGCTCAAAATTACAGAAAAATCGGCTGGAGAATTTAAAATATATCTTAATTGATTATTATAGTAATTTTTAAATAAAATCTGTGTGTTTTGCATTAAATGGAATTTATTTTAGAATACACTTCAACTTTTGCTCTAAATACAGAATAATGGAGTACGATATTTACATTTCTTTACTGACTTTTAAAGTGCATTAAATTTAAGGAATATCTATCTGTGAGTTTTAAAAGGATTCAAAAGCGAATTGAAATTTTATAATTTTTAAAAACAAATATCTTTTAATTATAATTTGTTTTTTAAAAATTGTAAAATGTTAATTCGTTTTTGAATCCTTTTAAGTAATATTTTAAAGATCTAATTATCGATCGATTTTTCCACAATATTTCAATTTTTCCTGGAATTTACAGAAAAACCAAGCGGCACATTAAAATGGTTATGACTATTTATTTAAAGTAATTTCATAATTTATTTTTTTCACAATATCTTAGGATTTTCATAAATTGTCAAATATTATAGCTTTATAAATTTAAAGCTTTAAACGAGTGTTTTCCACCTGCAGGTCAAGCATAAAGTAAATTTTCACGCTTTTCTAAACTCGAAATTTTACTGCATGCGCCACGCTTATAAGACACTGGTGTCAAGTGAAGTTCACAATATTTCAGTGTTTAATACGCGTGGCGCATGAAGTAAAATTTCGAGGTTAGAAAAGCCTGAAAATTTGGTTTGGCCGCTCCGCTTCGCGGAGCGACCAAACCAAATTTTCAGGCTTTTCTAACCTCGAAATTTTATTTCATGCTCACTCTGGGAGTGGAAAACACTCGTTTAAAGATTCAAATTTATTTATAAAAAAAAAACAACAGCTAATACGTAACTCAAAAGCGCACTGAGTTACACCTAATTATGACATTTTATATTTTTTATATCACTGTATTGATTATCCGATTAAGGTCTACTGTTGTATTTTTACTCTACAGGAAATTTTTCTTTTAAGTACAAATGCATACGCTTTCTTTAAAAAGAGTTCAATTTAAAGCTTTAAAAGAGCTTTAACACTCCCAGGTTAAGCATGAAGTAAAATTTCAAGTTTAGGAAAGCCTGAAAATTTGGTTTGGTCACGTAGCGACGCGAAGCGAAGCGACCATACCAAATTTTCAGGCTTTTCTAAACTCGAAATTTTACTTCATGCGCCACGCGTATAAGACACTGGTGTCAAGTGAAGTTCACAGTGTTTAATTTGCGTAGCGTATGAAGTAAAATTTCGAGTTTAGAAAAACCTGAAAATTTGGTTTAACCGCTCAGCTTCGCGGAGTGACACATTTTCTGGGTTTTTCTAAACTCGAAATTTTACTTCATGCGCCACGCATAAAAAAAGCTGATATCAAGTGAGGTTGAAATATACATAAATTCACAATATTTTTGTTTTGAACGCGTGGCGCATGAACTAAAATTTCGAGTTTAGAAAATCCCAGAAAATAAATAAATTAATAATAATAATAGTACATTTATTCCATAAATCAGCAAATACATACATATATACATTTATAGAACAAGTCAAGAAAGGAAAAAAGAAAAACATGTGAACATTAGACTAATGAACAATTTAAAAATTCGTCTATAGAATAGAATGCGTGTTTTATGAGCAATTCTTTAACTTTTTTATTAAAGTGGTATCTAGACTCACAGACTTTTAAAGAAGTTGGCAGGTGATTGTATAATATGCAACCATTATATGCAAATGATTGTTCATAGATAGCTTTAAGATGGGCAGGCATGACGATATCATTTCTATGTCTAGTGTAATAATTGTGCAAATCCGAATTTAACTTACAAGATAATTTGCCAGAATATGCAAATTTTCATAGATGTACATACACGGAACAGCGCCTTTTTTTGTTAAATAAAAACTCTCAAGATGTTACTTTTATTTGAGTTTCCCCAGAACATAATTGCATAATTTATAAGAGAGTAGATTTTCCCAAAGTAAAATGTTTTTAAAGCGAATGTATCACATTGATTTGAAAGTATGCACAGAACATACAATTGCTTACTTAATTTAGTAGATAGATCTTCGATGTGATCATTCCAGCTTAGGTGATTGTCTAAAGTCGTTCCTAACAGTTTAGTTTTAGATGACAGCTGAATTGTTAGGTTCGAAATATTTATGTTATTGGGAATAGATAAACGTGATCTCTTATTTTTAAACAAAATACAAGATGTTTTCTCTGAATTTAGAATTAATTTGTTGTTTTCTATCCACTGTACAAGTTTGTCATATATTGTATTAGCTTCATTTGTGACTTCATCAATATTTTCGCCTATAATAAATACATTATTATCGTCTGCATATGAAACTATTGCATTATTGCCAATATTAAGGGACTTTGCCAGATCATTTGCATAGAGTATATATAGGGTAGGACCAAGAATTGATCCTTGGGGGATCTCCACTTCAATAATAAATAAATAAATGTTCACAGGGCTTTTCTAAACTCGAAATTTTACTTCATGCTTAGTCTGGGAGTGGAAAACACTCGTTTAAAGCTTCAAATTGAACTCTTTTTAAAAAAACAACGAATATCTGAAGATTTACAGCATAAACGCTGCAATTGGAATATGTATGCTTAAAAGAAAAAGTGCCTCCTGTAATTCGATATGTATATCTAAAAAATTGAGCAAAACCTAGTAACATTAGTAGGGAGAGATAGCCGATTCTAGAACCTCCTCCTCCTCGCGGAGGAGGAGGTTCTAGAATCGGCTATCTCGTGGGAGGAGGAGGAGGAGGAGGAGAAGGATGAGGAGGATGAGGAGGACGATGGGGGGGGGGGGGGGGGGGGGAGGTTTTTGAATTTGGGCTAACAAGGAAGAAGAGGGAGTACTTTTTTTATATATTTTTTTTGTTATTTCTTTTTATTATTTATTTTAGTATTTAGTTTTTGCTTATTTATTTATTTTTTTTTTAATTACAATGAGGGTGTGTGTTTGAACAACTTAAGTAAGATTGTAGAAATGTTTCATGAAATAAAAAAAAAATATTTTACATTAATTAAATCAGATATTTAAAAGCAGTTACCTGGGGAAATATTTATAATGGATAGTGGTTTTATAATAAAGTAGGCAAAAGTAATATTTGAAGCAATATATTTAAAATAATACAAATATACATAAAAAGAATAAAAATTATAATTGTTCAGACATACATTTATTAAAGATACAAATAACTTTATAATACTTATAATGTAATTGTATCGAAAGAGTAAGCGTTTCTTACCCAGGTTTATAAAAAATAAAAATATAATTGAATGTTTAATCAAGCTCTTGAATTGCATCGTTAATCATTTTATCCAACACCTTTTCGTTTTCTAAATCCGCTATACGTAAATGGCCCCATGCTAATGTATGATATTTATCATTTAAAATGTATCTTTTGTCGTCTTTTGAATTCAATGCAATTTTGTTTTGAAGTTCTGTAAACATATTATGATAACTGGATCTAAATTTGTACATTTTTTTATAAACTGCACCCCCATTCTCCACTACAGTAATGTAATCATTTACCGTTAAATGTTTTTTTATTACATATTTTTTAACACCTTTAGCTTTTTTAATCGAGCTTGAATTGAGTAAATTTACACAATACGCCTTAGCACCAGTTCCATAAAATGATTCAATGATCTGACCTTTAAATTCGTCTTTCATTTTTCCGATGTAAGATTTATTTGGAATGATGCAATGCTGATTGTCAACTGGATAGTTGGATGTATCAAACTTATCAATATTAATTTTAATATCATCGTAGACATTTTCTGTAAAAACTTGAAGAACTAACGAATCTGTATCTGTGTACAATAATGTTACGTTGTTATCGTACTTTCTCTTAAGGAAACTATAGAAAAAATCGTACATTACAGTTTTGGATAATTCTAAAATAGAAAATCCTACATACAGTGGTTTTGTGTACTGCACTTTGAGAACACCCATTTCCACAGCCACTAAATTATTACAAAATATTTTTGAAGATTTAAAATTTGGTTTCGATATATAAAATTCTGCACCAGGTTTCCTGAAATGAGAATCCCAATGCGTACATAATTTAATATCAACGCGATTTTCAACATTTTCCATCGTTTTTCCAAATACAACATTATTCATACTTTTGTAATGATTGCGTTCAAATTCATTTTTAGATTGTTCTCTCTTACTAGTATTGAAATCAATATATTTTTGCATCCAATTATCTTGTTTAAATTCTAAAATTCTATGTATCCGTCGCAATTTTAAGCCTTGTGTTAAACATTGTTTTAGATTTTTATAATGAATAATATATTTTTCTTTGTCATATAAGGTAGGAATTAATTTAGAATATTTTGAATTTGGAGGTATTGCCGATTCTGGGCAAAAAGGAAAATCATTATGATAATCCTGTAAAGCTACTGGATATTTTAAATCAACTTCTAACACATAACCCATCTCACCATCATCTTCCAGTGATGCGATATCAAACTCGAGAATTTCATTTTGATCAAGCCAGCGAAACTTTCCAACAGGAAGCTTACATCTCATAGCATACCCATACAAATTTGTAGCATCTAAATAAAGAATATATGAAGTTGGTTCAGAAGCATTAAAATTTGGTAAAAACTTATTATTTGCTTCAGCTTTTCGTTGAGTGCACATACTTAATCCACCTCTGATACCCTTTTTAAAAAAATGTAACATGTCAATGTCTGTCAATAATTCCAATTTTACATTTGTCATCCTTAACAAAGCGTCCCAAGCAAATCCTGGCGCTGTGAAATAGTGTGCAGGGTCGAGTTTGTAGAAATCTAATGACATTTTTCGAAAATTTTCAAATACGTCAACAAGCAACAACACATCAGATGTCAAATAAGTGTTTACGTAATCACGTAATGAATTACAATTAAATACGTCCCACACTTTACAAGCTCTCTCATAGTTTTTTCTGGATATTTTTTCATCCGTTAAATGATCATAAAACTCATCCTCACTTGGCAAATGATTGTAATTTAATTTTTCAAATGAATTCATAAAACTATAAGGAAAAACGCCTTTCTGCCGTATTAGATTAAATTGTTCATCCTCCTGAAACCTTTTTCTTATTTCAACACACTGATCATTGTCCAAAAGTGATCCCAATGTTTCTAATGATTGTGATAAAAATTTAAATGAATCTACAAACCTTAGTTTTATAAATACTTTTCTCTTTTTTCCGTTACCATTAATATATTCACCAACGTGCACATTTTTTGTAAAAGTTATATACTTTTCTTTGTTTTGTGCAATAACATCAACATCTTCCTTGTTTAATGCAATATTTTTTACAAACATATGACTGTCATAATTTGAAAGATTATGAAAAAATATTGGAATATATTTTGGAATTTTATAATTAATATTGCAAACGGAATGGGCTGGGCCACGAAACTTTCCTGTTAAGTGATCATGATCATATACTTTATCATTTACTGACAATGTCCTTTCGCAAATATGACATACATTTCTTTCATATATTAGTTTTTCTTCCGGTGTTAATGGTAACATTTCTTTACGTACTCCTAAATCATTTTTATAAATAATTTTAATATCGTCTTCTAATTTGTTTACAAATTCTTGTGCAGCATTTTCTCCATTATATATATTAAACTTTGAAAGACTATCATCATATGAACATTTTATGTGGTATGCAAAAGCATAAGGTTCATGACGAAAACATTTAACTGTGTACGGTTTACTCGAATCTGTATAAGTAGTATTATTGTTAACATTTACTAACAATGCCTCAAAATCAGCATAAACTACAAAAGGAATTTTCATTTGTTTTTGATAATTTTCAAACTCTAATATATTTCCCAGAACTTCTTCACCCAATTTATTAATTTTTTTACTACAGTTCGGAAGAACAGCTTTTACATTTCCACAATCTTCTTCTTGATGTCTTTTTAATTCATCTTTTTTAGAAAAGTAAATTAAACAACCTTCGCATATAAATTTTTCATGACCATGTAATGATATTTGAGTTCCAATTAAACGCGACAAATTTTTAATCCAGCAATAATGATTCTGATTGTCTATTGAAATATACAACAAGTTTATATGAACTATTTTCTTATTCTTTGATATTCGTAATGGAACGAATTCATAGTCCATTTTATTTTCGTTAAAATATTCATTAGCGCCATAAACGTTTATTGAAATATTATTTTTACCTTCAAATATATTGATATCTTTTATTGTAACTGGAAATTGTAAATTTGAAAAGTCACATACTGTTGAGTAATGTGGATATGAAGATGGTCTCTGTGCCAGTCCTGTTGGAACCCGAAGTGCTGAAGTTATAGCCCAAGCAAAGCATGCATTGTCGGTATTGTAAACATTGATTACTGCACGTTTTGCCTTTATTGAAGCAGGTAACTCGATGTAACTAGATGCTCTCATTGGATTATATACATTGAAATTAAGTTCAATGCTTGTAATTTGAAATAATGTCCAACCTTAAAAAAAAGAAAAAAAAATAATAATTATAACATTAAAAATCGCCAAGTTTCTAACTTTACCTGAATCTTTCTCCTGAAATTCTGACATCTTGGTTTTAATTTCGTCGAGGAAGTGTGCGTATGTCTCATATAGATTCGTTGCAGTGGTGATAATTTTGTTCGACGTGTTAAATGATTTTATTTCAACATTTTCTTTTGCTGTCAAAAAGTACAATGCAAAGGATTCCATGTTTAATTTAAAATTTCCAATAACCGCCAATTTACTTTCAATGAGAGTAATAATTTTCTCCCTCACTGAAATGGAAAACTTGTCTAAATCAACATAGTGTCCAGGTTCGGTGATTCGGTAACTTGTTATTTTGCCCCCATAAGCTGTAGATATTTCCTCTACTCCATCATCAACAATAATAAATGCATTACTTTTGTGTAAATTAGTTCTCAAATGGGCGGCAAAACATGCGCTATCTACTGTTATGTTACATACATCACATATTCTGTGTTTTGATGTTGATGCAAGTTTTTGTCGTTTATTTGGAATTTCACAAACTTGTTTCGATGTGGATGGATTTTCCAAAGATGTTGATGGAAGTGGATTTACCATTTTGATATCTCCCTGTTGTGCGGATCGGGGTAGAATAAGTTTGATTGTTGGCTTTTCTCCTCTATTGCTTACATATGAGTTTTGCTTGGAAACACACGAGTTTTTTTCGTGTCGTTTTAAGTTGTCTCTTCTTGTAAAATTTTTACCACAATATTCGCACAAAAACATGCTTTAAATGTAATAAAAGAGTAAGTTGCTTTACACGTCAACACACGATATGATGCTTGGGCCAATACGTTACCTTTATATAGTGAACTTAATCAAGAAAAGAAAAGGAGGAGGTTTAACTATGAGGAGGGGTAAATTTAATATGACGAAGAACAACACATTCACTCACACATGCACACACTCACACAGAGAAAAAAACATTTTACAATCATTTTAATCCTCTTCTTCATCCATGTCAGTCGATGTGTCCCACACTGATGAAGTAGAAGATGATGAAGATGAACTATCTGTTCGTTTACGTTTTACAGTATGTTTTGTTAGCTCGAATAACGGTGTGAAGAAACAAAATTCACAATAACGTTTTCGTTCTAATATCCATGTATGCAATTTGTCTTTTCGAAATAAAATATTCTTTTCGTATTTTATCCTGAATAATTTTGTATTAGGTTCTAAATTGTAAATTTTTTTTCTACACCAACGGCAATATCTCTTTCCCTGTGTATCAATCCAAAATCTTTTTTTAACTAACACTAAAAATGGATTTTGTGGAATGTTCATAATTTTGGAAATATTACCATTACGATTTAATAAAAAATCCACTATATATTTAGGTAATGGATTGTGACATGTAAATGGTCGGCATTTACAAAGAACCGAATACATATTTGCTTGTCGTAAATGTCCAAATGTCCAAACATAAAAACACCAGTTGTCAAAAATTGTCTTACCCAAACATTTTGGTATTTCTGCTAGGCGTACCATTTTTTTTACATCTAACCGATCTTCTATTACATTTAAACACACTTGTTTTAGAGCGATTGCTTGTAAAGTATTAACAAAACTCATTGTAGATAAACTTTAATTTGTGTTCTTATATTTGACAATGCAAAAATTGATTTGATCTATGGAAAAATAGCCGGTTATTTTATATTAATATTGTAACCTTATTGTAACGGTCAAAAGTATTGCAATTTAGCTCCGCCTTATAAATTTTCAAAAAGTGTTGCAATTTTTGCCCCGCCTTTTAATTTAACCACACCTTTATGAGTAAAGGTAATTTTAGTCCCACCTTTTAATTTTACCACACCTTTATGAGTAGAAGTTAACTCAAAATCTTTTAAGAGGTGTTTTACTTTAAACCCCTCCTCCTTATACATCCTCCTCGGTTTACAAGCTATTTAAGCACCAACACACTAAGTTGAGAGGAACAAACTGAACAGCGGTTTTAAAGTGTTAAAGTGAATCATGGGTGAGTAATTTATTTTAAATAAAACAACATTTAAAAAAATATGTTTTGTATTTATAAAGAAACATTTACATTTGTATTACATATATTTTATGTTTTATATTTTTTTATTACAGACCGCACACAAATCTACAACGAAATTAGAGAGGAATATTGCAGGCGATTCAACAACAAGCGAGTAAACAAGTTAATACGTGCATGTAAATAAGAGAAAATTGAGATTATAATAATTTACAGGTCACCATAATCGAGCTGGATGACTCGATACCGCCAATTCCTCTACCCCGGGCAAATATCATTCTCCAGAGGGCAGAGTATACGGCCATTATTTGCCCGGAGGATAACGCGCTCGTGTGGTTGCGGATCCATAACACATTATAATTTAATAAAAGACTAAATATTTATAAAACATTTTTATTTGATATCCATGAATTATGTGAATCATCCAAACCCAACCATTTTACTAAAACTTTATTCTTCATTCTTTTAATAACTTTTTCGACGAGATATACATCCTGATGTTGAACTTTTTTTAATTCTTCCTCATAGAATCCTCCAATTATGTCCTGGTTTTTTATATCTCGTAGTAGATATGTTCTGGGGTTCGTGTTTTGAACTTTGGATACTGTGAAGATTTCGTTGGACCAATTTGGGGTGTAATTTTTATCAAATGCTTGACGATGTTTGCTAATCCTTACGTGGTCACTAACTTTAAATTTCTTCCTAAATCCATCAAAAACTTTTAAATTACTGTACACAGAATTTAACAATAATTTTTCCTTATTTTTATTTACTTGTTTTGGTTTCATACCAATTGTTCTATGTTTTGTATTATTATATTTATTAATTATATTTTGTAGAATACTAATCCAATTATAATTGCCTTGCATGCTAAATTCCTTCCACATCAGTTCTTTAATAGTTCTATTGTACCGTTCAACAATTGAACTTTTTAAAGATGAAAATGTGCTGTAATGATTAATTCCATATTTTTCACATAGTTTTTTAAAATTGTTGTTGTAAAACTCAGTACCATTGTCTGTTTGAATATTTGCAGGTATCTGCCTCTTTTTCAACAATTTTTCCATTTGTAAGGCAACTTCTTTTCCAGTTTTTGTTTTTAACGGTAAAGCCCACCCAAATTTAGAAAAAGCATTTATAACCATCAATATATATTTGTATCCTTTATTTTCCTTGGCATAAGGTATCATTTCAACTAAATCCGCTTGGTATAAATCATTTAAACTCTTCAATATTACTCGACGTCTACGAAAATGTTTCCGAACTGGGGCGTGAATTTCATCAATTACATCGCGTTTAATGTTGGGTTTCATTAGTATTTTGTTCGATTAATATCTCAATGCAAAACTTCTTATCGACACCTTCTGGAGTCGCTGCAAATCTGCGCTTAATTTGTATTGTATCATTCAATTTAAGGTTTGTTAATTCAGACAATACATACTTTTCATTAATAAATAGAATTACATTTCCCAGGTAATTTGTTTTAAGAACTTTTCCAGCGTATAATGTGTTTTTATATAATATATCACCCCCCTTATTATCAATTGTATAGAATCCATCGGAAGATACGTTTCCGTTGCCGGCAAGTGTCAAAATTAACCTATATCTTCTATCTTTATCTGTTTCATCGAATTTAAAATACCTCTGAATTATCTTGTCTAAATTGTTAGATTTTTTAATATAGCTCGAGACACTATGCCCATGTACATGTTTTCCAAATTTGTCAACAGTCATTGCACCAAAAATAGAATTTCCAAATTTGTCTAAACTCATTTTATACACCGGTTGCTCGTCTGGTGTCTAATGAGATAATAACATATGTTTATTTCAGGAGCCACACTTATATTACTTTATAATGTTTGCTTCCTTCAATTCTTCAATTATTGAAATTATTTCATTTGTATGCGCATTATTGCCAGCACTTTGTGAAGCTAATAATAAGCGTAATCTATCTACAAGTTCATTCGGATTATCCCAATATTGCAATTCTAAGGAAGAATTGGGAATAATTTTTTTTTGCAAACCGCGTCCAACTTTCCATTTTTTAGTCCACCACACTTTTGGAGGTTGACCATTTAAAATTGGCTTAATAATGTTTACATATTTCAAAGCTTTACTACCAATACGTTTTCCGCTTGGATCATAATTAAATCGCGTCGCAGATGTTTGCTCTAAAATACGTTTATAATTTCGAACATCGTCAGGTTTAAAAGTGTAAGGGTCCTTTTTGAAAAGTAATTCGTATAGACCGGTAGTGCCCTTATATGGCACATCGTTAATAACAACATTTGCTCCATCAAACTTAAGTGCCGCGTTTCCGATATACAAAACACCATCAAATGTTTGACGAACTCCATAACGAGTATCGAATTTATCTCCACGATCTAATTTAAAGTCAATCAAATATGCGCGAGGTATATGATGAAATTGTTTCAGGGTTTGTTGTAGGACTGACGAAGTATTAAGTTCGTCTACCAGTCTATCATGAGCTTCATCTAAACGTGTGGTAGCAGTCCGTAGGACTGTAGCGTCATCATCAGAATCTACGATCTCTTCATCATCATCATCATCATCATCATCGTCATCATGTGTGACGTTTCCTGTTCTTGGCGGTGAAGTTTGATAAACTTCTTCAGTGTATCCTGTTGCAGTATCCTCAATCGGTGTTGATGTAATAATATCTTTTTTCAAATGCAATTGATGTCTCGGTCTTCTGGGTGTTGATGATGACGTTTTAATGGGTGTAAATATTCGTTTGTGTACTTTAATTTTCAACGGACGTTTTCTAATAGTTTCCTCAGATGAGGTTACATTGGATTGCGGTGTAGTAAATATTTTTCTGCGTATTTGCGATTTTCTACTTGAACCAAATCCCGTTTCTTTTTCTTTAACATAACTAGAATCAATAGGAACAAATTCTTCATTGAATTTACTAGCGATTTGTTTCAGTGGTTCACTCAAGGGTAATAACGTTGCGGCAAGATGTTCTTTTGAGTCTGCAATATCTGTTTTTAACGATCGAATTTTATCACGCAAAGCACTACGTGCTTCCACGAGTTGCTTTGCAATGTCTTTATCCATGTTAAGAACGCAAAGTGTCTGTAAACACTGATAACATCTGCATCGTTACAGCGCTTTTTAAATAGTCAGAAATTTATCGAAACCTTTTCGATAACGACCATTCGTTACAGGACAATCTAAATCAATTACGAATGGAGAATAAGGTTGCTTACAACATTCTGTGCAAGTTTCTAGAAATGTATTCAATGTCATGTCACCTATTACGTGATCATTGAAAATATGCTTTAAATTTGTTGCATCTTGCTTAAATATTACCAATAAATTACAATTGTCTCGAACCAATTGCTTTTGAATGGCACTGTAACTTTGGCATATTTTAAAACAATCAACATTTTTGTGTCGACCGTATGAAAAAAATTCCTTAATTACATTATGACCGGTCGGTGGAATATCATCAAATATAACAATGGAATATTCTTTAATATTTTCAGGCGGTCCAAGTGATTCAACATCCGAAAACTCAAAATAACCACATTCTGGCACGTCTTTTACTATTGATCGTAGATACGCGTATTTATTTTGAAATAATGATTTTGAACACAAGTATATGTTTTTAAAACGTAAACCGTTGGTTGCAAGTAATAATGATAGCATTGCATTTGTTTTACCGCAGCCAGAAGGGCCTATAATAAGACCTCTTTTGCAATTTCCTCCAAATAGATCACTATGTCGTTTATATCGAAACTCGTTAAGATCAAAATTTATTATTGGTAATGACAAGCAGTGATTTTCAACATTTTCCGACATAATAATGCTATAAAAAACCCAACCCTGCGTACAACTTAATTTTTGAAGGGTGAATGAAAAGAAATTGAATTGTCAACAGTTATATATTACAAATAATATTAATAATTAAATATAAAAACTAATACTAAATAAAAACTATAAAAAAACTAATACTAAATAAGAACTATAAAATAATTCCCTGACAGATGGTAACACACATCCAAATGACTAGGAGCGACACACATCAACCACACACGACTAGCAACAGACAATGACCACAAAAGCAGATGTAGCAATCAAACACCTCATTACAATTGTTTGAAAAGAATTAGACTTGAAACAAATTGACAAATTTAAAAAATAGTTACAAAAATGTAATGTGCTTTCACAATTAAATTTCTTTTAAACGTTTTTTTAAACTTGTCAATGAATAATGCTCCTCTCGTAGCTGATTTCGTTTTGCAGCTAAGTAATTACTAACGTCAGGAGTGTTAGAATTAGTAGATTGCACAACGAACTCAACCACATCAGGCTTTGAAAAACTATTCAAATTATCGATTATACTATCAATTCTTTCCAATCGATCATCAATGGATGTCATGAAAGAGTCTTTGCGAGCTTGCATAGAACGAATTGTTCCTTTATCACAAATGATGGCTCGCATAAACTCTTCGAAATTGTTAGTAGTAGTGGTTAAGGGAGGAATCTGGTTGGGTGGTATAATTGTCGGTGGAGGAGCGTTAAGATTGGGGTTAGTTGCTCTTACTACATCTGCTGATGAAGATCTTCCAGGTAAAACTGTATTGGTTATTTGCAATTCACGGACAGAAGATCGAACAGCACCGTTATCTTGAGAAAGTGTAATTTCTTGTGATAACCGCACTGATTTAAACAAGCCACCCAGCTCACTGTCTCCCATATCCGAAACTGCAAATCGACCATCAGTATTATTTTCCGACTCGACTTGGCTGGAAGATCTTTGGCACCCACCTGCAGGCCACAATCGCAACGGAGACTGAGTCATCTGAGCTGATTGCTGTGGCCCAGGTGTGCTCGATTTTGTCCCTGCAATTAAACAAAAAACATTGCAATTAATAAATATCATTAAATATTACAAAAAATACAGGACTTACCTCTCACGTCATTGGTTGCAAGTGATGCATCAAAACCTGGCTGGGAAACCACCAAGTTTACCAATGACTGAGGAAATGTATAATTTTGCCCAGTCGGTACCGCGACATAATTTTGTCCAGTCGGCATCGCGTAATACGTGGAATCGTTTTGCACGATGACAAACTGGTTTGAGGGTTGAGGTTGTGCAATAATTTGGAATGAGGATTGTTGTGGTGGTTGGATTTGCATATTTTGTTGGATTTGGAATGAAGGATTTTTTGTTTGCGGTTCGACTAGGTGTATGCTCTGAGGGCGTTGTGGTTGATGTGTGCTGCTGCTGTATTTGTTTTTTTGGCCCTGCTTGGATAATGTCGAAGGTTGGTGGTTAGAAGGCGATCCAACAAGTAACGGCATTGAACACATAGGATTCGTTCGCCCTGTACACAATAATTATGCATTAAAATTATAATTAGGAATAGAAAATAATACATAATAAAATATCTAATCAACCCGGAAATAACCTTTAGTCTTTCGTTCCTTTTTCGCTTTCAACGATCGATCAGTTGCCGGTTCGCCTTTCTCCTTCGAAAGCAATTTATTTGATGAATCATCTGCCACTGATTTCTTTTTGTCATTTGTAAACAAATCAAAATCATCCCATGATTCATCAAATGAAACTGAAAACAATAACAATAGATAATCTAGAAACATTTAAATAAGACGTGTTTTAAATACTTTTTACATCAGGTCCAATTATGTTAGGATGTGCATCTGAATTGGTGGTGCTCGTTTTCTCAACTTCACCTTAAAACAATAGACAATAAATAAGATACATTTGATTAAATAGAATTAAAAAAAAAAACAAAATACCTAACATATTCCCATCCATGCTGGAGTTCAGAAAATCGTCGATGCAAATGATCTTGTTACCTAAAAGCAAAAACAAACACACAAAATAAGAATATCCAAAATATGTTAAAAATATTCAATCACCAAAATATAAATAAAGACCACTTACCTTCCATTTTAGAGTGGAGATGTTGTTCGTTCCAAAACTTGCACTGGATGTGATTTCTTGGTTTGTTCTGACTTCTTTTATACCCAATTTTGAGGTCAGTAAACGGTAGCGAAAGTAAAACAAGTGAGGGGGAATCGAGGTTAAATTTTTTTCGGGGGGTGGGCGGAGTAGCCAACTGGGGCGTGGGGGAGGAGCCAAGGAGGGGGCGGGGCGGGGAGTGGCCAAGGGGGCGTGGCGTGGGAGGAGCCAAGGAGGGGGCGTGGCAATGGGCGTAACTGGAGGGGGTAATTTTATTTTGACGCCTCCCCGCTGCCGAAGGGGGGGGGGGGGGACGAACGTATTTTTAGACGTTTTCCCCACTCCTACCCCCACTCTTCCCTCTCTCTTTGTGGGAGGAAAGTAGGAGGAGAGTAGGAGGAGACTAGGAGGAGATTCCTTCTAACCATCATTCTCTTTTTTTTCTCTTTCTTTTTTTTCTCTTTCTTTTTTTCTCTTTCTTTTTTTCTTTCTTTTTTTTTCTCTTTCTTTTTTTTCTCTTTCTTTTTTGTTTATTTTTTTAGTTGCCGCAATTAAAACAAGTTATATTATAAAAAACATTTTTTATTTCTTAATCATGGATACATTGAATATTTATTAAACAATATACATTGAACAATAACAATAACAGCAATCACATTTTACGATACTCTTGCAAAAGAAACAATCCTTCTTCATTGGTGGTGGTCCATCGACATGTGTCATCCAATTAGCCGTGTTGAAATGTTCATTGCATGGCAATCTTCCTTGTAAACATTTCATTGTGCGTATGTGGTCCGGTAATATGGGCCATAACGTAGCGAGTTCCAATGGTGTCATTCGTTTTAGCAAATAAATTAATGTAGAATTAGTAGCACGTTGATCTTCTAGAAATGGTGTCCCGTCTCTACCGATATATTTTGATAATGCATTGTTAATCCTTCTTAAATAATTAATAACATAATACTTTAAGTTACAAGTATACTGTCGAACTGTTTCCATGTTAACACAGTTGTGAACCAATGCCGTCTGATATTATTTCACTTTCCGACTCAATTATATGCATTCAAGTTTGCTGTACATTTGTTCTTTTTTCTGTTCTACTCCATTTGCTGAAGGTTGTTTCGTCGCAACCTCTTTTATAAAATTGTTTCTTCTTCTTCTTCATCTTGCATGTAATAATTGATAGGATTTGACATTTTATCGTAGATATAATACACATTTGTTAATGCACACATTGTATAATCTGTATCTTTGTGATACGTACACTTTGGGTGAGACGCTGACAACTTTATATCCAATCTTTTAATGTCCTCAATTGGCCGATCCAATATTTTCTGTAGATATTGTGATTTTTGCTCACCTCTCACATAAATGTTTTTAGCTTTTTTACTAAACACTCGAATAATTTTATCAATTTTATTGAGTGGTACATTTCCACTAGTCCATTCCAAATGGTGGAAATTCGAAGTTAACCAATGTGCTGTTCGACGTTGCTTAGCAGGTAAACAATTTACAGAATGGGGAGCCTCAAACAAATAATGGCTAATTCGACGTTCGCTATCACAAATAGCCACTTCTTTCGGTAGTAATTTATCATTACTATCGTAAAAACCTTGAATGTCGATTATGATATAGTCCAATTTGTTTGTGTACTTCTTAATTCATTCACTTCTTGTACTTGACTGATGTGTAAAGCAAATTACACTACTTTTATAATGACAATCGCCCCTCCTTGTTTTATAGCAACAGGGAATTGCAGCAGGACGGGTAACACCTCTTTTACAACAATTCTTTTACCACTTTTGTTAGTGGTGCATAATAAAACGCCTTATCGTGCAAAATTAAACAGTATGCTGTCGTATTAGCCGGAACTGGTTCTTTTGAAGTAAATTCAATTTTAATTTCAACGCCACTTTTGTGAATAGTGTCTGCCTGATACGTACAATCGATTCCTACTAATGGAATTTTCTCTTTAAATTCTGCTGGTGAAAACATTGGTTCACTTTCTGGCACATAGTAGTATGATTGTTGGAATCTGCTATACATATCGTACACAATAGCATATTTATTGTTATCAAAATCAATATTTAAATTATCATACGGAAATCTTGTACCGTTCAAAAATACACTTAGGTTTGTCAACTTTATATTATCAAATAGAGCCATTGAAGACTTCATCTGGCCTTTTCGATTGGTTTGAAAACCGAAAATAATATATCTGGGCGTTTCGAGTTGCGGCGCCGTCTTTACGGCCCATGTATGTCTTGTTGTTTGCGGCAATGACGGATACTCATGAATCTCCCAACTTCTAAACCATAAATTGATATTTTGATTTTTGTCAGTTAATTTTGTCAAGGCTAACTGTTCTCGTAGACCGACTGCAATTTGAGGTATTCTCCAAATAATTTTATCTATTGTCAATTTTACTTTTTCTTTTTCAGCTTCACTTTGAACAATTACATCGTTATCATCGTTATTCCGAATGAGTACCAACTCTTGTCTACAGTTTAATACAACTTTCTTAAAATCTTCCGCAAATCCTAAAATACTTTTAAGCGGTACACTAATTGCAAAATGTCCATTGTCATCGACTATATCGCAGAAACCTTTTTTCTCAATGTCCCACCCTGCATTTTGTAATTTAATCATTTCATTTTTATTATACGAAAAATATCCTTTCATACATGATGTCACTCCCACGTTTCTAACGGAATCCACTTGAACACCATTCATTAAATACCGAAGATCGCTAATCATAAAGCCTGCTGGGTTGTTGACTAATTTTGAATTCTTACTAGCCTCGTTTTTAACATTCCCATCCTCACCAACTTTCCGTAGAGTACCCTCTACATATAAATAACTCTCTCCTGGTAATGTATAATTGTCAGTTTCAGGAACCGTTATCCTAATTTCATCATTATTATCAAAACTTGCCGATCCATAAGGTTGGTATGAATGATACTCGTAACTTACTATTGCATTGTTAGATTTAACTTTGTCGGTAACATTTAAAATGTCCATTATTTTAGTAGTTTATAGCCCAAATCTTCTAAGAATATACGATTTTCTGTTGTTAACTTCTTCACTTTTTTTAGGCTACTGCACACATTTTTCATATCGCTACCCAATTTATAGGCTGACCGGTTTGCTGTGTTCTTCTTCTTCTTCTTCTTAACAATATGGTTCCTCTTTCGATTCGACGTTTTTGAGTTATATAACTTCATCTCATTCAACCTTACGCAAGTGTAATCGTGTCGTTACTTCTTCACCTCTAAAATTGATCAATTTCCCTGATTGATCCAACACTCTTACCACAATTGTACTGATAATATCTCCAGTAACAGATAAATATATAGGTAAATGTGGCGATTCTACCATCTTATATCCGGCCGGCACTTTAGGAAAAAAATGATAAAGCACGTGTACCGGTTCACCGTTATTATAAGAACCGCTCACTAAATTGCAATAAATTTGAATTGCATTGACTGTGTGGATATTAACAATATTTTCTGCTTCATAACTCTTTCCGCCCATTAGTACTTTCTTATCAAATCCCAATAAGGTTCCTATACTTTTTTCAGCTGTAAAATCGATTTCTACATCGGTTTTTATGTGCACCTTCTGAGTATTATTATTACCGCGTATACGGACCAATGCCGTATTGTCAATGTCCCCTTCTATTTTAGTCTCTATAAAATCAGCAATATCATCTAAACCGTAAATTCCAACGGGCAATTCTACTATTTTTTTGTTGTTTCCTATTTTGTAGTGAAATAAATTATTTGATATGTCAACGTTTGGAATTGAATTGAATGACTCAAAATTGAGTAAAGCCAACTCATATTCTTCATCTTCATCTTTGCTCAAATAAATCGGTGGATTAAAATTGCAACTTAACTCGGAACTGATTCCGGTCAACGTAAACGTAAGCGAATGAGAAGTTTTCACCATTGCGTTTAGTCTTCGACTGATGTTTAAATTGTTTTCTTAATTATTTATTAAAAACATTAAACACAATTGTCCACAGTTTAAATCATCGATTGTCTGGTAGCGTTCATAGTTATAACTTATAACATTATTCTTATCATCTGATCTTAAATATTTTTCAATTTCAATGGAAGGTTTTAAATCACCGAAACTGTCAAAGTATTTTACTCTACTGCCACTTTTTTTATAAGCTACCCAATGCGTTCCTTCACTTTCTTTATTGTCTAAATTGATAACTGCACTTTCATTTTTTTTAATTTTTTTCGGTAATGCATTTCTCATATAGACACCTCTAAACGATGGTATTTTCAATAATTTTGCTATTTTTAAAATTTCCAAATTATTTAGAGGTCTTTTATGAAGGAACATTATTTTCAGTTTTTTGAATATTCGGGAAAATATAAACCACATCCTTTTTTATATGGTTTTATGTAATAACCAGAACCCACTGATTTGGCTTCCATAGCTCTATTGTGTCGCTCAGCTTCTTTTTGTTGTTCTTTAGCTGATTTTGCACTGTTTACTGCTTTCGCTATAGCGGCTGCCCCTCCTCCAAGGGAACCCAATGCACCTAAAGCTGCAAATAATGGAATCAACGGAAGAAATCCTCCTTGTTTCGGTATAGGAATGACTCTACGTTTTGGAAATTTAATTTTTCTCTTATATTTTTTCAAAACATTATATGCAGCTTTTGTAGCATCAAATACACTTTTATGTTTTCTTCTACTGATAGCGTTTCTGGCCAGTCGAACTGCCTTGTTAAACGTTAAAGTACCACCCCGACTCATTCTTTTGCGGTTTCTACCCTTGCTTTTTCTCTTTTTTAGACCCATTCCAAATGAAGTTTTCCCTTTCATTGCTGCTGCAACTCCTGCCGATGCAATCTTTTCTCCGGCACTTGGACCAACCTTCTGAATTATTTTTTTTGCAGTTTTGAGTAACCTCTGATCGGCTATATGCCTTTCTTTTAAATTATTTGTATTATCGTACACTATATCGTGCTCTTTACAAGCTTCGTCGAGTTCGTTTATTCCTTTATCGCCTCGCGCTAATCTCTTTTCTAATTTTGTTCCAGGCCCACAATAATTATATCCAGGTAAATGAATTTCAAAAGGCAGCTTGTTTATTAATTTATTTAGTAGCCCCCGACCGATCCATTTGATAGTTCTTTTACGACTGACGGGATAATAGACATACATTTTATTATAAGGTATACAAATAAACTGTGGCAACTTAAAAACTGTTTATTGATTTTTATAATTTAATTTTAACAAACATTTACCACTTCACCTAATACTAACACATATACTAACTATGTTCTACTTAAACCTTGAGTTATATACATTCTCCCTAAAACTACTTTGTAAACAAAAACTTATTGCTAATTCGATTCTTTTCATTTTTTCTTTGAATCTTAAAGAATCATAATAATATATATGCCATGCACCTTTCCTAGCTTCTTTATACGCAAATTTCCATACATACATATTATGAATAATATTTTTACTTTCACACATTACTACTTTCTTTTTACTTTCCATTATTATAAGAATCTAACATTATATGTTGCATATCAAAATCAAACAATAACTTATCATTACCATAAAGTAACAATTCATCAATCATACAAGCATATTCATTACATTCGCCTTGCATTATTTTCGAAAAACGAGTTTTCATATCCCCATCCAGTTCATTTAATAAACCCAAGCAAGAATAGTAATATTCACTAAACTTAAGATTTTTTAAATATTCCAAACGAGACGAAACAACATCAACCAGTTTCCACAATTCACGAAGACCTTCATACGATAAAAATACGTGATTTCCACCGATATCAATTCTTGCAACTTTACGACAATTATTCATTAAACTAAATGAAATGTTTACTCCATTAAAGCTGATTGTTTGATCCGTATCTACATAAAAAAATGTTTGGTTGATATTCACTTTTTGTTCTAAAAATACTGTCCACATCTGTTCATTCAAAGAAATTCCTTGCCCACCCTTACCCAATATTCTAATAACTGGTTCAAGATTAAGATCTATGTCCAAACCTACCGACACCCATTTAGAATTACTTTTATTTAAAAAATACGTATTCGACGACAGTAAATTTTTCATAGCGTTCTTCTTTTGTTTTACAAGTTGATTGTTGTGGTTGGCATCATCGTTGGTATCGTTGATATTCCATGGAACATCAACAGTAGTAGTCTCACCATGATTCGGTAGATTTATGTTCGAAAAAGGTTCTTCACCCTCTTCAAAAAATCCCGAGTCATTTGCTGAATTCGCATTATCAATTGGCCCATTATTTTGAATATGTGCTCTAATAATTTGTTTATTACTCGGGTTTTGTCGTTTCACTAAAATTTCACTTCAATCAATAAATTAATTTATTTTCAAAATAATTACAAATACTTACTTATTATTCAATTTATTATTGACAACAACACTAATTAGTGACACAGTTCTGGCAGATGTATTCTTGACAACAACACGTGTACTGTAATAAGTTACACCCATCCGGCAGATCTTATATAGTCCCATAATATTATGTTGGGGGGAGGTTCTGTATATATTTTTACATCACAACGACCTCACATACTTCTCCTCTGAAAAGGACTAACTACTTTATGTTTTTCCCGCCTAAAGGAGGTCGTTTGTCCACTCATTAGAATCCAATTGAAGGCATTCAATACCTTTAATCATCGATGTTGCTAACAACACTTTAACCGCATTGACAATATTTATTAATAGATTCATATATGACATCTTATGTATTATTCATCAGTCGCCCTTGAACCATCGAGATGAACACATCTTGTCTTGTGCATGGTCCGCCTATAGCGATACAGCGCATAAAAGCTGTAATGTATCGGGTGAAAATCTTAAGGGGGTAAGGGCCCCTTTGGATTTTGATTAGACACATTATTTGTCTTTAATGGATGCTAGACAATACGTTAGACCGTGGACTGTAAGCACTCAAGGGTGATATTTTTAGCCGATTCTATGAACCCTACCTCTTCTATTTGGTGAAAACTATCTTAAAATTATTAAGAGTATATTGCCTCTTTAGAATCAATAAAACCGTAAAGTAACCTCCTCCTCCTCCTCTTCATTTTATGAGGAGGAGGAAAGAAGGTTCTTTGGAGATTCTAAAAAGACACCTCCTCCCTACCAGGAGGTTTTAACTCTTTTAATCATTTTGAGGAGTTTCCTCTCAAATGAGGAGGAGGTTCTAGAATCGGCTGTAACCCTCTACTAACATTGATAGCAAAAATTCCAAGGTATATGAAAATAGTAATATTTATTGATTTATATTAGTAATAACCGTAGTTTTACATGCTCAAAGTAGATCATTTTACAAGAACAAAAAATGATCAAAAGTTGCGCTACAGTTTTAATTAAATAGATCTTTTATTTTTGTTTCATTTTAGATACATTTTTTACAATGTTTCTGTAATAATATAATGCAAATATATGTTAAGTTCAAGCGCTGCAATCCGTTTTTGATCCCACAAGATGTATATAGGTAGCTATTTTCGAGCAGAAAACATATGATGCAACTGTAAATTGCGAGTTTTGCTTTTACAAAAAGTAAAAACGCCGGATGCGCCATAGCAAAATTTGCCTCGTGAATTGGCACAAACTGAACTCTAACTATCCTGGCACCTGGCGTCGTATTCATTGCACATAAACAGTGGCCCTGGCTCTGACAATATGCGCAAAAATTAAGGCCACTTTTCTAGTAATATTTTTTATACAAACATCCATACAAATTCCCACTCTCGCGTACTTTACATTTTTATTACACTTTGTCCTAAAATATGCAAGCAACAAAAAACAGCTGATCAAATTACTCGATCTGAGGCCAGATTCCAAATGGAAACCATTCCGTTTCGTCGGTGTGTGGGTATTCTAAATAAACAAACTCCATACGAATTATACAGTTGATCAACGTAACTTGCTGTCTCGCAGTCGCAATTCGGAATCGGGGATCTGATTCGCTGCTCAAAAGGAAAAATTACACTGAAACGTAATTTTCTTTAGAGCTGTTTGTTTGGAACTCCGTCATTTTAAGTATGTTACCACCTGTGTTTGTATAGCTATTTTATAGTAAGTAGCAATAATATCCTTCAAATAAACGGCAAAATAGCTACAAATCCAAGTCCATTTCGTGAATATGTTCGGCTCAAATTTTGGCTGTGTAAACCCGAAAGTTTGTTTTGGTCTTAGTATTTTTGGGACGAACAATAACACATTTAATCTACATGGCTTTTGCGTATTTTTAGCGATTTAAAAAAAACGATTTCATTATTTAAATTGATTGAGTTACTTGAAGATAATTATAACTTTGAATAAATGTTTTAATCAAAGGTACGATTTTATTAGTTTACGCTGTGATAAAACATACAGAATTTAAATGTTAAATTTCTATATACAGGCATTTTTTTTAGGTATATATATTTTATAGAAGCGTTCCATTTAAAACTTCTAACACGTGTTTCCACTCCTTGATTAAGCATGATGTAAAATTTTGAGTTTAAAAAGGCTGAAAATTTAGTTTGGTCACTTCGCGAAGCGTACCGAAGAAACCAAATGACTTTTCGTGGGTCTAGAACGTAGAGATCCGTCAAAATCTTAAGTCGATTATTTTGACTATTCCAGTACTTTCTCTAAACGAGAAAGTAAAAGCAGTTCTCCAAATTATGCTGGATTGCATCGCATTTAAAGTGCTCCTTATCTTTCAGGAAATCAGAAATAATAGAATTTTGTAATTGTTTTCATTAATATTTTGGTCAAGCTATTTAAATAAGACACAAGCAAGGCCGTAGCCAGAAAAAAAATTCGGAGGGGGCTATAAAAATTTCGGGGGGGGGATTAATCAGGGATTCGATCCGATTTTTACTGTTTTCGGTTCAGCTCCAAATGATCGTTTAATTTTTCAAATGTTTTTGTTTCATATTTAAAAAAATGTTGATGTGTCCATTATAGATATGATGATTTAAATATTAAGAATATGGAAAAGTGTCTCAAAGTAAATTTGTTCTACTTTTATTATTATTATCGCCATCACAAAATAAATATTTTTTACATTTTTTCGCTATATCTTAGTAAATATCTATCACATCTCAGCCGTATATATATATATATTTTCAACTCTACTTCAAATCAGTGGTTTATACGGGTGGCGCATAAAGTACAATTTCAAGTTTAGAAAAGCCCCGTGAAAATTTGTCGAGGGTCAACAACAACAATTATCTACGCGGGGCTTCTCTAAACTCGAAATTTTACTTTATGCTCAGTCTAGAGTGGATGACGCTCGTTTAATTTTCGTTAGATTTTTAACATATCGAGAATTTTATTAATTTGTAAAATTTTCATGAAATGTTTAATATTTCGTCAATTTATAAAATTTGTATTAGATTTTCAATATTTTTATTCAGAATATATTGATGAATTTGATAAATTAAGAATTAATTTATCAAATTCATCAATATATTCGAAAATTATTTGAACACACAAATTTGAATTTTGTTTCATTAAGACATACTTTTTTGGTGTCGAAAACATCAAATTAAACAATTTTGTATTTTTTTGTGATTTTGTTGATTTATAAAATTTTCATCAGATTTCGATATTTTCAACAATTTATAAAATTTTCCTCAAATTTTTAATATTTCCAGATTTTCATCGATTTATAAAATGTTCAATACTTTGTGATTTTTGTCGATTTATTAAAAAGTTCATGAGATTTTCAAAATGTTGTGATATTCGTCAGATTTTCAATATTCTAATGTTTTCATCAATTTATAAGATTTTCAATATTTCTACTTTTTCGTTAATTTATGACATATAAAAATGAATGTCAATGTGCAATAGATATGGGAAGTTTAAATCTTTTATGTGATTCGAATTAATCGAATCATTCATTAAAAGTGATTCGTTTTTTATGAATCGTTCGTAAATGAATCAGTTATAATAATAATAATAATAATTTTGAAAGAGAAGAAAACCGGACGAAATACCTACCAAGCTGGTGATCTTATATTATCAAATTGTTTCGTAAAACTGTTCGAAATAATATGTCGGTGACTTGAGTTCGTGTCAGCTGATAAAAGTACGCTGCCTTATTTACAGTGAACAGAGAAATTCACACTAAATTTAGACCTAAAAAGAACATTACTATTACATAACAGCTGACCAGATTGAATACGTTTAAGCCTTTACGAATTCAAGTGAGCGATCTATAAAATGGCGCGACGGTCGAGTCGTACAAAATACAAATGAGGGCTGACGCAGCGGATTCATTTCCGCAAGTTGTGAGAAATCGTTTTAACCGATTCGAGCGAACGAATTGGTCATCCGATTCGGGCGGATTCAGATTCAGACCGCATGCACAAAGCGGAGTTGAAGTTTTGCGCGAATTCGAGCAAACGAATTAGTCATCCGATTCGGGCGGATTTGGATCGCATATACAAAGCGGAGTTGAAGTTGTGCGCGGATTCGAGCGAACGAATTAGTCATCCCATTCGGGCGGATTCAGACCGCATGTATAAATCCGAATCGGGAATACGATTCCGCTCGACGAAAATCGTTCGGACGGTCGGGTCGTCTCGAGTGAATAAATGATTATCGAATCAATTCGTCTTGAAACACGGAATCAGTTCATTTAAATCACCGCACAGAATCGTTCTTTTCGAACGAATCATTCATGAACGATCCATCTCTAATGTGCATTGTCAAATATCTAATGAACTTCAATTGATGTGAGTGGTTTAGCCGTGCGGAGTAAATGTCGACTAGCGCCGACTTCTGTCAACTGTTATCTGTCAATTTTGACATTTTATTATTTTCAGTCTGTCAATATTCTTCACCTAATTTGTCAATTTTGACATTTTATTAATTTTTAATCTGTTAATATTTTTCACCTAATTTGTCAATTTTGATATTTTTGAAATAGTTTTAACTTTAGTTGAAATTAGTGTTTTATGCGGGTGGCGCATGAAGTAAAATTTCGAGTTTAGAAGAGCCCTGTGAACATTTTCCACGCGGGGCTTTTCTAAACTCGAAATTTTACTTCATGCTTAGTCTGGGAGTGGAAGACACTCGTTAGTTTAAAACATGTCACAACTATCAACATGTTTGTCGCAAGTGTCATAAAGAAAAACAATAACATGACCATCTATATATTTTAAATATTAGTTGTCTCAAATTGACAATAATCGGCTGACGCCGTCAAGTTTAATACATTGGACTAAATGTCTTTTCAGTTGACAGGATAGACTAATGTCTGCTAACGGCGACTCATGTCAAGTTGACACAATGGATTAAACGCCGACTATCGTCATCTTAAGTCTAGTTGACACGATAGATTAATGTCAGTCAATCAAGTGACTTACAGTCATAAAGTCACAATATTGAAGATACAGTCGATATAGTGATTTAATGACAAAATCTTATCATAATCAAAAGACAGTAAACTAAGTGACTTACAGTCATAATATCGCAATAATGAATATACAATGAATTAATGACAAAATCATTTATATTCTCAAAAAAAAATCAGAGGTGAAACTAAAACTCACTTTTTTTCAAAGCCGAACGAAAACTAAAATCTAAAATGAGTGAGGAGACCTCGAATATTTCCAGTTTTGATTTAAAAGTTGCAAAAAAGTAGAAACTGTTGTAGAATTAAACAAGGTTCACGTGCGTGTTTGAACCGTCAAAAATGACGGTTTTTTCCGGTTTTCGGTTTACGGTTCAGTTCCGGTTTGAAGCCCTGGTTTTAATGGTAAAAATTTTGTGTTTGCTCTTACAGGGCCGCTTTTACATACAAAAAAAAACATTTTTTAAATTTCTGGAGGGTTTGAACCCATATTCCCCCCTGGCTACGGCCTTGGACACAAGTGCTCATTCTTAAAAGATTAACTAAATTTAAGGGATTGCGGTGCAATCCACCATTAATCTAGATAGTCCATTATAATAGAAAATAAACACATGTGACATACGGAGTGTTGACATTCACATGATATAAATAAAAGACAATTAGGTAAACATTTCATTGCATTCAAATTATAATATAAAAATTAAGTGTTAAGTTAGGCGAGACATTAATTAAGGATATACAAAAATAAATTAAAATTAACAATCGAGTGGTCAAACTACAAAACTCAGGTTCTCCACTTTTGAAAACTTTTGGCAAATTACAAAAAGCACGTGTACAGGGTGGTTCATTTTGGAGGTGCCACATATGGAAAACTTTTTTATTTTAAGAGATATTGCAAAACCGGTTTTACGAGCCAGAATCACTTCTTTGTGTTTTAATCAATGGTGAAAAGAAAATTGATCTATCTTTAACCGTTTCCGCTCTATAACAGAAAATTGATAAAATGTCATTTTTATGAAGTTACTGTAACTCATTTGTTTTAAAAGTTATAACCAAACTGTAAACACTTTCTAATGGCAACTTTTTATGCCCAATAAAATGACGTACGTGTTTTATTTCAAGGACGTATCGTTTTGGTTTTCCTACACCAAATTAACTTTTTTCTTACAGGCGCATATGGAGATATGCACATCATTAAACAGCATTTTTGATGCCGATTCCAACGATGTGCCACTTGTGTACTTTTGTGAAAACAATATTTTTTGTTATATACGACAAGCAATGTAGCAGTTTATGTCAATCGAGAGTGCTTATTTATAAAACAAAATATACCACATCAATAATAGTCATATTTTTAAACAAATTGCAAGCATCGCCTAGTAACGAAATTGTTGACCGGTTGTCATGGCAACTTTGTCAATTATTTTTTTTTGACGAATGTAGGCATGTGCCACATCACTGAAATCAGGGCTAAAATGCTGTTTAATGGTATGTATATCTTCCTACGCGCCCATAAGAAAAATGTGATTTTGGTATGAGAAAACAAAAACGAAACGTCCGTGAAATAAAACAGGTATGTCATTTTAATAGGCTCACAAAGTTGCCATAAGAAAGTTTTTACAGTTTGGTTTTAACTTTAAAAACAACTGATTTACAGTAATTTCATAAAAAACGACATTTTATCAACTTCCTGTTATAGAGCGGAAACGGTTAGAGATAGATCAATTTTCTTTTCACCATTAAGTAAAGTACGAAAAAGTGACTCGCGAAAACGATATTTTAATATCTCTTCAAATAAAAAAGTTTTCCATATGTGGCACCTCTAAAATGCGCCACCCTGTACTTTAACATGGCGGACATGAAAAAACCTCCAACTCAATTTTCACAAAAAGTGGAGAATGTGAGTTTTCCACTCAATTGTAAACATGACTTTCGAAAGTCAAGTTTAAGAAAGTAAATAAAAATATTGAATAGAACGTTTCGTACATTTCAGGGAGATATTTACGAATGCATTTCTTTGCCTAAATCGAAAGTCATGTTTATTTACAATTGTTAAGAGTTCAATTTATTTTTATATCATCATTTGAATGCAACGAAATGTTTACCGAATTGTGTTTTATTTATATCATGTGAATGTCAACACTTCGTATGTCGTATGTGTTTATTTTCTATTAGAATAGACAATTATTTACGTCGTTCAAATTACATTATCATGCCATCCATGTTATGATTTAGAAATTTGCCAGTACCTATCATTAAACGTTATTATTATAGTATGTTCGTTTTGTGCTATGTTAATCAGTGCCGTTCGATGTTTTTTTTAATGAGGTTAAAATACAGTTTTGAACGAGTCTTTCCACTCCTTGATTAAGCATGAAGTAAAATTTCGAGTTTAGAAAAGCCTAAACGTTTGGATTTAGACACATAGCGTCTAAATTCAAATTCAGGCTTTTTTAAAATGGAAATTTTACTTCATGCGCCGCTCGTATAAAACACTTAAGTTTTCTGATATTAAAAATATACTGATAAATCAGGATTAAAAATAAACTGCTAAAGCAGGATTAAAAATAATCTGCTAAACACTAAATAATTTACGCGCTACACGACCAACAACATTTTCAGGCTTTTCTAAACTCTAAGATTTACTTCATGCTTAATCAAGTACTGGAATAACTCGTTCTAAAATTTAAATTGAACGCTTTAAAAAAGCAACAAATGCCGAACATTTTAGCGCATACATGTATAACAATAAATAATTATATACATTTTTTACGCTGATTTGAAGATTTTAAACATTTCCCATTCGACAAGTCTTAAAAAAGAATGTTTATACAGAATTTAAACAATATATATCATAATACATTCCCCGACACTCGACCATAAAAAACATTTTCAACATTTCCGAAAAATCCAACACCTACCAGTTTTTATCAAAATAGCTGAATTCATGTGAAAAAAGAAAATTAAAACAGATACTTAACAATAATAAAGGATAAATTAAAAATTACATTTGGTTTGTTTCATTAAATAGTTTTGGCAAATATGCAAACAAACCAAGTGTTATTTTGGATTTATCCTTTATTATATAAATTTAAAATGTTTCACCAAGTTATATGTGCGATAATTATTCAAAAAATAAATATTTAATTTCATTTTAAATGTACTTGAATCAGGGTTGTTATGTTTAAAACACTTTGTTTCAAAACAGTGTTTTAAACATGTTTAAAACAGCCGTCGTGTTTTAAACGGTTTTGTTTTAAATCTTAAATTTGTCTAAAACATGTTTTAAACGTACAATTTTTTTAAAACGTTTTTTGATTATTTTAAGTTTGCTAAATTATATTTTATACTACTTCATTAAGATTTATTGTTTACATTTCTAAATTTTAGCTACATTGTTGAAGATATTTCAAATTACATTATTAAACTCAACATTTTATTACAAGAAAATATCAAATATCTGTGCATAAATGTGATTTTTAAATACAGGGAATTTTTCTTTCATGTATACATTTATATACACTGTAAATTTTACGACATTTGTTGTTTTTTAAAAATATTTCAATTAGAATTTTTAGATGAGGGTTTTCCACTCCCAGACTAAGCATGAAGTAAAATTTCGAGTTTAGAAAAGCCTGAAAATTTGGATTGGCCGCGTAGCGAAGCGAAGCGGCCAATCCAAATCAGGCTTTTCTAAACTCGAAATTTTACTGCATGTGCCACACGTATAAAACACTGAAAAAGCGCAAAGTTTAAAATATGCGGCTTTAGCAATCCAATATGTAGATGTGGATAAAATGTGAGTCAAATTTTGCGCTGAACAAATTGTTTAAAACATTGATTATAATCAACCCAATAACTCTGACGTATATTATGTTGCCTATAATCGTTGTTGTATGTGTTTGTTTTTTTAACTTCACTGTAAATCAGTGTTTTTAAGCGTGGCGTATGAAGTAAAATTTCGAGTTGAGAAAAGCCTAATTTGGATTGGCCGCTTCGCTTCGCTACGCAACCAATCCAAATTCTTGGGCTTTTGTAAACTCGAAATTTTACTTCATGCTTAGTCTGGGAGTGGAAAACACTCGTTAAAAGCCTCAAATTAACCGCTTTTAAACAACGAATTCCTGCAAATTTAAAAAACGCAGTAATTAACGGGATATGTACACCCAAAAGAAAAATGCCCTGTATGTTCTGTTTTAAACGCGTTTAACGAAAAAAACACGTTTTCTTTAAAAAAAAACAGTTTGTTTTAATTAAAATGAAATAACTTGTTTTTATTGATAATGGTCACTTTGTGTCCGAAAAATAAAAGTGTGAAGAAAGGTTATTAGTGCTTTATTTATCAATTATTTTAAGCTTTTTAAAAAACAAAAATTAAAAAAAAATCTTCACGTAACTCACTCAATCACTTTTACCTTAAAATAATTAATAGATATATATTTTTTTTAACTTTATTTCCACTATATTGCAATTACAAAATGTTTACATTTACATACATTACTAAGATAGAGGAAAAGGGCGGAGTTCAGCATAAACATCTCCAGGAGATGTTGCTGTTCTACCACTCAACCTTTATAAGAAAAAAAAAATGAAAATTACACAAAATGACCAACGGTACATAAAATCTTACACACATACGCATTTATACATTTATATATATATATATATATATTAAAAGTGCGATTCTTTTCGCAATCTACAACAAGTTAGTCTTACAAAGACTAAATCAAACACTCATTGAAACAACTACTTCCCGGGCTAATACCCCGACGGACATTGAATTATACAACAAGTGTTTGCTGTTACATACAGTAACCTACTGCAAATGTAACAATTTGGGTCAAATTATTCAGGCCATCTATAGACGCGTTTCGAGATTTATCTCTCATCAGTATAGCTTTGCCATTCCCTCTAAACAATTTGACACCTTAGACTGGCGGTCACGTTACCGTTCAGTCTAAGGTGTCAAAGGATGGCGATTTATTATTAATTATTTTATAAAATAGACACGTAGCTTGAGTCCTCCTTCTGGCTTCCATATCTGCCCATCGAGCATCTTTTAATTTATGCGAGATGTAGTCAAATTTCCTGATACCGTAAATGAACCGTATACATGATTTCTGTACCCTTTGAATGCGTGTGCGAGTGTTGCTATCAATCGCCGCGTGATATAAGGTTGAACAGTAGTTAAAGTGGTATAAAACTAGACTGTCACATAGTGTTATTTTATTGTTCGTATTCAGGTAACATTTATCTTGGTATAGGCATCTTAAGTTGAGGTAATCTCTTGAAATATAATTAATTATTAACGTTCTATAACGTAATGAGCTATCCATCCATATTAATCCCTAGATTTTTAGCTTTTTTTGGCTATTCCATTTATATGAAGGTCTAGTTTCTCCGCTGCAATCTTACGAACGTTACGATTTCTAAAAATCAAAAAAGAGGATTTTATAGGATATATGCATAGGTCTAAAGTTCTTGATATATTAAAAATGTTCATAAGGTCCTCATTTATCTGGTTTTCGCATGCATCTATTGTTTCTGACGGGAAGGAAAGATAGATTTGGATATCATCTGCATACGTATGACTAGAACAGTACGTGAGTTGATCCATTATACCACTAGTATAGATAGAAAATAGCAAGGGTCCTAAACTCGATCCCTGGGAGGCACCTCTACATATATCTATGAATAAAACTAGGACTGAGATACTTCCCGCATCAACCGCTCTAATGATATCATCCGATACCACAAGTAGTGCTGTTTTACAGCTGTGTCCTCTCCTAAAGACTGTTGTTTCAGTAAAATATTCATATCTGTCACAAAGTTGAAAAGTTGCTCAGTTATGAGCAACTTTTTCAATGTTCAATGTTTGTTTGCAGAGAGGATTAAAGTTTATCTATTTGTTTTGTGAATTTTATGTTAATTGAACAACTCATTTTTACATTTTATCAACAAAAAATTAAGTAAATTAATAATTATTTTTCAAGTTTTAAACTCAATTACAATACTTTTGAAAAAGGAGCCAAGATATATATTTTTTAATACGGCTAAAGATTAATTATCCCTGAGTAAATTCAGTAAATTTCATATTAATTACATAATCCATAAATCCACCCATAAATTAGTGTTTAATTTAATCTTTGTAAACCAAATTCGTTGTAGATTACGTAAAAAATAGCACTTTTAATGTTTTGAAGTATTCTACAACCAAGTATTGGCAATTTCATTCATTATTGTGTTTAATCCATAATTGTTTTATAATGTTTGCAACAAATTCTAATTTCGTTTTAAAAATTTCATTTTTGGTACGTTATTTAAGAGAAACAAGTTGAGGTATGTTAATATTTTCCAGAGCATGGCCAAGTGTATTATAAAATGAATGTCGATTAAGCTTTCCAGCTTCTTCTGATGTATTTTTATACTATGACTTTTTAATGACTGTCAAAATATATAAAAGGCAACAACAACACAAACTGTAAGTATTTCCAAAAAAATGTATAATTTTCGTCAATTTTGAATCAATTTTATTGTTTCTATTAACATCAAATGAATTTAAGTCAAAACTAACAGATATTTTTAAGAAATGATTTAGTTGGATATAATTACAGAAGCTTTAAAAAGAGATTCAATGCTGACACTTGTAAGAAGTGAAATTAACGCCATACTCACTAAAATCGTACACCCATCCCGCCGGTTTAAAGTAACCATACCACAGCGGAGTGAATGGGCAAGTGGAACATACCTGGGAACTCTGGTATACAGAGATACAAAGATACAAAAGGAAAAAAAATGTGTGGATGTTTTGATAGGGTCTCCAACCGGAGTAAACAATTTGCGGTTGCTCTAGGGAAATATGCCTCCATCTTCGTGCAGCTGAAAAAGCTGCCATTGACTGGTGTGTTATCACATAATGGAATCGGAACACAACAAAGGACCAATAACCATTATGTCGGACAACCAGGCAGCCCTAAAAGCGCTAGCCTCGCCGATGGTGCAATCCAGGCTGGTTATGGCCTGCATAGGCAGGCTGGACGCACTGTCGACAACAGTAAAAACACAGCTAGTATGGATACCCAATTACCAAAGAATTATTGGACACTTGGGGGCCGACTCGCTAGCCAAACAGGGGGCAGCAGGGAAATTTATAGGACCTGAACCCGCTTTCGGGATACCTCATGAAACTAGAAAGGGAATAATCCTACGCAAGTTAGCAGAGGAGCACAAAAAGGCATGGCATAACCAAGAGAATGAAGCACACAAGACTCTTCCTAGATGGTCCGGTACCTAGCAGCACATTGACGCCCTTAGTAGAATAAAACTACAAACAATCACAGGACTAGTCACTGGACACTGTGACTTGAATAAGCACATATACAGCGTGTAATCGAACTAATGTACATCTTCTTAAGGGCGTATACACAAAATATTTTGACACCAATTGCAGCAAAAATAAAAGCGGAAAAAAAATATTGGATTTTTCATAATTTTTCATGCATTTTTTACTTTTTGAGAACTTCTGGTAACCTGTGTTCATGATATTTTTCGTGGATGCGTAAGTTGTTGTATTTTTTATTTACTTTTACTACTGCGAGGCGCATAAATCACTTCGCACGCTGTCTCGAATGACTAGATGAAACTAGGTCACTCATTTGTGGTATTGTTTATTTACTGTTACTACTGCGAGACGTATAAATCATTTAGCACGCACTACACACACACACACACACACTGTCTAGAATTACTAGATGAAACTGGGTCACGTATAAAAAAAATCACAATAAGTGTTCAAATTGACATCCGCCGCACTCAATGCACATTTGGGCTTTACGTATCCAATTTGCACGAACAGTAGCAAACATTTCACGAGGTTTTTCACGAATGGTATTAGCCGCGGCGTTTACTCGTTGTATCAGCATTTCAGCATTGTCAATTTCCGTAGTGTAGACTTCACTTTTAAAGTATCTCCAAAGAAAAAAATCTAAGGGGTTTAAATCCGGACTTCTTGGAGGCCATGGTACAGGGCCTCCACGACCAACCCAACGTCCTGGAAACTCATCATCCAAATATCTTCTAACGCGCCTTTCATAGTGAGCTGGCGCACCATCTTGCAAATACCACATTCTTCTAAGAACCGCTAAGGGTACATTTTCTAGAAGATCTAAAAGGTCATCTTGCAAAAATCGTAAATATCGTTCTCCATTCAAATTAAATGGGAACATAAATGGCCCAATTAATTGATCATTTAAAATACCTGCCCAGTTATTAAAGGAGAAGCGATGCTGGAAATGAGTTCTACGCGTAACACGAGGATTTTCTATTGCATAAACATGCATATTATGGAAATTAAAACTTCCATTACGGGTAAAGCACGATTCGTCGGTCACTAAAATGTCTTTGGTAAAGTTATGATTCTGAACATTTTGTGCCAAAATCCATTGACAAAATGCAATTCTTTTGGGAAAATCATGGGGTTGAAGATGTTGTACACGCTGGTAGTGATACGGATAAAAATTATTGTCTCGTATAACACTGCTGACAAATGTGTGCGATACATTTAGCTAAGCGGCGATAATACGGGTACTAAAACCAGGATCCGCTTCCAACAGATTCAAAATTTCATCTTCCGCTCGCAAATATCGCATTGGACGGTCACCACCTCCGGCGGCTCCGGCGGCTCCGGCGACGGGCTGCGAACTTCCAGTGTCGCGTACTCTTTGTAATAAATTTCTAAATCGGTTTGGCGGTGGTAAGTGTCGTTCAGGAAATCGCTCTTGATAAATTCTTACAGCTTCCGCGGAATTACACCGAGTTTCACCGTAAATAAGAAACATGTCTGCCAATTCAATGTTTGAATAAACGTATCGCGCCATGTTACAAAATGTAGATGTTTCATGGAATAAGTTTCACCATAGACTAAACAGCAAACTCTTTTTATGTTTAAAAATCATCCACCCGCCGCTCTTATCTAAACATTTCAATAAGAGTGGAGATAAAGTGAAGTGTGAACCTAATAAGGAAAAATATTGAATTTCATTAACACGTTTAGAAAATATTCGGAATTTAGTCAGCAATGGGTACTTATGAAAACGATAACATAGACATAATTCTTCTCAATCTGACCCACTTTTCTCTGGATGGTGTAATTCGATATCCAAATCGTTTAAAAAGTACCAGTCTATGTGGATACTCTCTTAAAATACGCAATGTGCGCGTATACCAGATACCACAAACATGTGGCCTATTATTATTAATTATTTTTAATAATTATTTGTGAGCTATCTACTAAAGGTATGGTAATTTCAAATGCAGGTATTGTTTATTTAAACGCTGCCCCTTATGTGGTAGAGAGCCTGTACAGTAGTTTGTTTACACGCTGTATAGGATGGGAATTGAGAAAAGCTCCCTACGTCGTGGGTGTTTGGAAGAGGAGGAAACTCCCTAACACCTACTGTGTACATGCGAAGCCTATAAAAGGCATCGCATGGAGCAATTCGGGAAGCCCGTGCTTCCTGAAATAGAGCTCAAGAAAGTCCCCTGGCTGAAACTCCTGAACTTCATAGAAGACACAGGAGTACACAGGGAGCAAAATACATTACAAATCGCGGCGTTTTAAATAATAGTTGACTTTATTGCAAAAAAATGTAAAATCACATAATTTATTAGTTTTTAAAATCTTATAATTTTGCGAAATCTATATATTAGAAATGGCCCAAATTTGCAGAGAATATGCTTCTATTCTTAGGCTATGTTTTGGTATAATATAAGGATATTCTGAGATATTTGGAATTTTGTCAAAATTAAAAATTTTCAAATTTGCATAAAAATTGTTTTTCCGAAAAAATCCGAAAAAAATTCACGAAGACCCTTGATGGTGATAGAATTAGAATTCTTTATGCCAAGAAGTCATTTTCGGGACCCAGAGCCCTTTGGGTCAGGCCAATTTACACGGGGTCTTATGGGAACGGATTTAGCGAGGTCCGCCGATTGGCGCTTTTGGACGCGATGCCGGTCGGATTAAGATTACTTGGTTCATAGACAACCTAAAATGTTGGAGAAAAAAGGATTTAGCTAAATTTTGACGTATAATCATCCCTATGTGTCGCGTATGGCCGCCCCCAAAAATTCCCAAATTCGACAAATTTTTTCGACTAATTTTTGAGCGTCCACTTCTCGAGCGGAATGTGCGAAATCTATTTTTTGATATGGCCCACATTTGCAGAGAATATACTTCTATTCTTTAGCTACATTTTGGTATAGTATAAGGTTATTATGAGATTTTCGGATTTTCGAAACACATACACTTTCGAAATTGTAAAATTCGCATGAACACACTTTTTCCTCAAAAAAATCTGAAAAAATTCACGAAGCCCCTTAATCGTGATATAAAGTAGATGGAACAATTATTTTGGCAAAAATAATTGATTTCCGGCCCCCCAATGTCTGCGTTTTAAGTTGCATGAATGTTGAAAAAACGTTGAATAAACGCTGACTGCCCCCGTGGAGGAACGTTGCATGCTAACGTTAAAAGAAAAATGTTTCTTCACCGTTGATAAAGCAACGCCCATACCACACGAGCAATCACTCTTATTTGTATGCAAGGAAACATATGAATGTGGGTATGTTAAGTTGCATACGATGAATGCATAGAATCCGTGTTGTATACAACCCGATGTGCAGCAATTAAGTGAACGTTATAGGAATGTTTCTGTTGTAATCTCAATGCAACATTTATTTCTGGGTTTAAATAGGCCAAAAAATACAAATGTATATTCGTAACAAGAAAACAAGAAAAGAAACTGTTTTACAAAAAGTAATGTATAGGCTAGGGGGAACAGTACCCCGGTACCTAAGTACCCTGTACCCTTAAACTCTGAAAACATTAAAATATTGTTGGCAAGTGAATGAACTTCAATTGAAACCAGCGTCTTATACGCGTGGCGCATGAAGTAAAATTTCGAATTTAGAAAAGCCTAAAAATCTGGTTTGATCGCTACGCTTCGCGGAGCGACCAAACCAAATTTTAAGGCTTTTCTAAACTCGAAATTTTACTTCATGCTTAATCTGGAACGTTTGAATTTAGAAACTAGAAATTTTAAACATTGATTTACATTGAAGTCCAAAAGCTCATTTACACAGGGTTGCTATGTTTAAAGCCTATAATCGTTCACTGTAAGCGTGGCGCATGAAGTAAAATTTCGAGTTTAGAAAAGCCTAATTTGCCAATCCAAATTCTTAGGTTTTTCGAAACTCGAAATTTTACTTCATGCTTAAGCTGAGAGTGGAAAACACTTGTTAAAAGCCTCAAATTAACCGCTTTTAAACAATGAATTCCCGGAAAATTAAAAAAAAAACGCTGTAATTATCGGGATATATATACTCAAAAGAAAAATGCCCTGTATGTTTTGTTTTAAACACGTTTTAAACGTATTTTAAACAAAAATTAATTATCCAAAGTGAAAAAAACCTTTTTTTTAACAACCCTGCATTTACATTTACCATATTGCAAATAGTCAATACTATGACGCTTTAATTAGGAGTGCAAAAGCAAACGTAAATGTTTGATATATTTATCGATTATTTTATCGATATAATAGTATAATTTCATAATTTATTCACTAACTTTACATAAATCACTTAATGTGTATAATTTTCAAAATATTTTAATATCTCTAAAATTTGTTTTTCAAGCGTTAAAATTGAAACATGAATATTTTAAATTCAAAACTGTTTGAATTTAAGAGAATAAGCTTACGCTCCTTTTAGTTTGCAAAACATTAAATAATTACTAAAATGTTCGTATAAACAGCAAACAATGTCTTAATTAATAAGACTATAAATATCCATTAGTAGTCTTTTTTTTTTTGGTCAATAGACCATTTTGCAACAATAACATATACATATAAAATACAATACATTTATGTATACTACTAAGTTTAAAATACAGCAATAAAAAAACACTTTGTAGCAAAAACTAACAGTATACAATAAAAAAATGAAAAATTAAATGAACTAAGACTTTATTATGTGCAGTGTATACGAACATTTTCGAAATTTTATATATTATATTAAATAAATTATGTTATATTTGGTGGAATTATTAATTTTGTTAATATATAAAATGTTAATTGCTTGTTAATGCCCATTATACCTATACCTTAAGGCGCCATTGCTAGGGGGTACTTAACCTCTGGAGCCCCTGCGCATTGCGGGGTCTTCCACAGCTAAGTTTAGTATTTGAAACTAGGAGGGATTTTTTTATTTTAGATTGTTGATATTTCAGTAAATATTGTTCAAATAGTTTAGTCGATGGCTATTTTCTTCATTTCTGCAGTGCTAACACAACTCTCTTTTAATAATTTTATTGCTAGGGGATGTTTATTTATTCATTTATTTACGTATTCAGTCAACGGAGTCCATTTTAGTCAAAAGTAAACTTAAAAAATCAATAACTGTATGTTTTTGAGTTTACGTGAAGTGATTATTGCACATAAAAAAGACTGTTATTCCTTACTTCATACAAATATGGAGTGAAGTAAGGAATAACAGTCTTTTTTATGTGTTAAAAAATCAATCTCAGTTGCGCTCACTGCGTTAGTTACGCCACTGATATTAATGTTATTTGTGCGCGACAGAAATGATGGGTTGTGTATAATTTGATTTTTAAATTTGGCGCCTTACTATCCCTCAAAAATGTTGCCAACATAAGCGCTGTGCATGCAGGAATTTCTAGAGCGAAATTTCGCCCTTTTGACGACTATTCCAGGAATAACTCCATCTCCCTTCAAAGACAGGGAGACGTATAGTATTTTCAATACTACACAATGACGTCATAGTCTGGGGCAGTGGGGGGGTTGGACTGACGTCAGATCCAGACGACCATCTTGGTTGCACAGCTAATGTGTTCTGTATTTTAGCTCGTACTCGTTCGTGTGCAGTGCAAAACCGTATTGTTTCCCACATTTTGTGGACTACTAGGAATAATTTTTTTCCATTTTCAATGTGTATGGATAGTGTGGTGAGTTGAAAAAAATACCCAATTGTTGTTTCATTAGCGCATAGGTTAATTTCTTGAGAAGTTTCGGAAAAATCTTAGTTATATAACGAAATTAAAATTATAAATACAGTGATCGGTTTTTTTTGTGATATTGTGGTTTTAGTGCGATGGTGTTTTTTTGGGTTCGGCTTGTTTAACAGTGGGGTAAGGGAAGGGAGGTGTGCCCCATTTGGGGTCGTTGTGCGGGCGCCTTATGGAAATGTGAGTGTGGAAGTAGAAGGGATGGAGGCGAACGCTGGAGGACGTGAAGCCCAGTCATTCAACCCGTTCACGAGGGTGTTACGTTTAAGAATTCAACCCCGCCCAGTGTAGAATCCCTGTTTATTTATTTTTCTAATTTATTCAAAATGTGTCTGTTTTCAAAATGCCAAACGACTTGGCATGGGTACAAAATAATACTACGCCGCTGTATAATTTTATTTTCTTCCCAAAACATTCCGAACGGCACAGTTTTCACCTTGAATTCGCTCCGTGCCGACGACGATAACGTTCAATATTATTTTAAAAATAAACAATTCCGTGTAAGTTAAATTTCTATTTCTTAGCGCAACAATTCAGTCGATTTAAATAATTTGTAATGCAAAACGCCGAAGTAGGTCAAATAGGTTTTCAAGCAACCGCAATAAAACCTTCGCAGACACCCTCAATTCTTCCCGATTTATATCACATTCCGCTCATTACTTCTTAATTAGTGCTTCAAGTTAAGTGACTGTCAAAAAAATAAAACGTCGACCGTAATGCCAATCGCAAATTATTTAAGTGAAGTGAATTGTTTTGTGGATTTGTGAGTCATGTATACTCGTGATGAAATTCTGGGAAATATTGTATTGTTAAACTTAATCTGCAGCATATTATTTACTGCTGGATCAAACAGTGTGTTCGAAATATTGTTAGAGATAATTGGAGATAAACTGTGTTGTTCTGGGTAAGAAAATATATTATTTCTTGAATATCACAAAGGAAATTACATTTATTAATCGATGTAGATTTGCTATATAAATTTACTATAATATTTCTTCTCGTTATTGTTAACCAGCCTTGGCAACTAAGCCTATGTTTTATAATAAATCGGCTTTAAATCCTTGACAGTAACTAAAACAAAAGCCTAATTTTATTTTACAGGCCATTAACCTCAATTATAATAGGACCCGATCAAAACATCCACAGAGAAGAATATTCAAAAATGAAATTTTAAAAAGTGTAGACAACAAAATCAACACGATTATAAAATATTTACAGTTTGCATAACATTTAAGCACACTAATTTTAATTTCAATTTAATTTTTTATGGAGAAACTGTGAAATTTGAACAGCTATTTGTATTCCTAAAAATTAGTACATACGAGTTGTACTTTATTTTTCATTTATAAGAAATTATTATCTAAAAAAATTAATAAGGCCCAGTTAACTGTGCGGATGTTTTGAATGGATCCCAATTATAATAAGCCTAATATAATAAAATATTTATTGGGACTTCTTTATATATATATAGGGAGTTTTTCTGTTCAGTATTTTTAACCATGAGCGTTTGGAATTGGACTCGAAGCGTCCAAATCCAAACTCAGGCTTTTCTAAACTCGAAATTTTACTTCATGCGCCACGCGTATAATACATTAAACTAAAATAAAGTTAAAAATATATACTGCTGAGATGCGATATCAATTATAATAAGCCTAATATAATAAAATATTTATTGGGACTTCTTTGTATATACAGGGAGTTTTTCTTTTAAGCATACTTATCCCAATTATATGCTGTAAATTTTCATTTATTCGTTGTTTTTTTTTTTCAAAAGAGTTCAATTTAAAGCTTTAAACAAGTGTTTTCCACTCCCAGATTAAGCATGAGGTAAAATTTCGAGTTTAGAAAAGCCTGAGCGTTGGGATTTGGACGCGAACGATTAAAATCTTGAAAATTGACAAATCTCCGAACATTGAAAACGTACGACTTATGTGACATTGACGAAAATCACAAAAATGTGAAAATCGTGGAAACTGACGAGTCAGAAATACACTGCGTTTTATTTAAATATGGCCATATGTACGGATATACATGGTAAAAAATGTATCCCATGTTAACTCTTGTTGTACAAATTTGAAACATTTTTTTTGTTATATTTATAAATCAACCTTTTTTCTACGAAATGTATAATGCTAGAAGGAGATAAACATGTTATATTTCTTTATTTTCGCTCTCAAAGTTGAAATTAATAATACAAATAATTAAGCCAAAAATCAACTTGGCGAAAATTATGACATTTTCGCCAAGTTGATTTTTAGCTGTAGTGTTTGATTTATTAATAAAAACAAAAAATTGTTTAAAATTTGGACGACAAGAAAAGTTAACATAGGGTACAATTTTTACTATGTAAAACTCTATGGCTATACTTAAATAAAACGCACGGTATAGTGAATTGTTAAACATTTTAAAACGTTGAAAATTATGAAAGTAGACCTAAGTATTGATAATCTCAAACCATTAAATTGGACGAAAATCAAGATAAAAGGTGAAAATTACAAAGATCATCAAAATAGCTATAGTTAAGTGACTGACTTTTATAAATGATGACTGTCATTTTTAGTCAAAATATATCTTGAGTAGTTTTTATAATAATATTTATTTACGGCTCAACCATTTCACAGCAATTATAAAGTTAAGATACAATAATAATTTTCTTTTGTTCGTTTTTATTTAGTGATGTATAAATCACATAGAGGACATTTTTATTTTAAGTATTTATATGCATACGCTGTAAATATTCAGATATTCGTTGTTTTTTCGGTTTTCTTTTAATTTTCTTAAATTAAAGCTATACACGCGTGTATCTACTCCCAGTTTAAGCGTGAAATAAAATTTCGGGCTTTCTAAACTCATGTGCCAGTCGTACAAAGCACTGATGTATTCTAAAAGTTAAAACAGATATCTTTAGCATACTGCTTTAGTATATTTTAAACTTTACTTGAAATCAGTGTTTTGTAAGCTTGACGCTTAAAGTAAAATTTTGAGTTTAGAATCGTTCAAATCCAAACGTTCAGGCTATTCTAAAGTGGAAATTTTACTTTATACTTAATTAAAAGTTTGAAATAGAACACGTTTATATATCAATTAGGAATTGAGAAGCTTTAAACGAGTGTTTTCCACTAACAGACTAAACTCGAAATTTTACTTCATGCTCCACGCATATAAAACACTGATTTAAAGTAAATTTCAAAATACATCCATGACTTATTTTTAATCCTCACGTCAATACATTCTACAGATGTTTACATTTTACTATTATACACCTTACGTTGTAACTTTTGGATTTTGAGATATTATCTTTTTCATATTTAATCGTCATTTCAATAACGAGGAAATAGTACCTACATATTTACTCTGAATCTCTTCTGATGTCGCTGCTATGACGATTACCTTTTTGTACAGCACATTGGTATTTTTGTTAAATCAAATCAAATTCTTTATTAGTCCCTCATTGTTCAATTTTATAATATTAGACACATGTTTTAAATATCGATACTTTTCATTATGATATTTTGCCGTATCGGTACGATATTTATACGATTTTTAATTTTAATTTTATACTTTGTTCATTATGTTGTAGTTTATTTTTGTGTTGTATAATAGCCGTTTTACACATACAAGAATTCTCGCAGAAATGTATAATATAATCACTAACAAAACAAATATAACTTTATTGGAGTGTAATATAGCAATTTTTACGATTCCGGTCGACCAACATAGTTTGGTCGGTTCGCTCGAGTGAAGGAATCATTAACGAATCAATTATTCTTGAAATACGGAATCAGTTTATTCAAATCACCGTACAGAATCGTTCTTTCCAACGAATCATTCACGAGCGACCCATGTCTATTGAGCACACATGATATTTTCTGTAGTGCGCGTGCGTATGGTAGTAATTCTTAGAAAAATAATTCTTTGCTGTGTAATACAGGGAAAAATGTTTTTATTTATAAAATTATAGCGAAACTTTTATATAAAATTCTTGAACAAACTGCGAGAATTCTTGTTTGTTTAAAGCGGCTCTAATAAATATGGTTTAGGTGGAAGAACAGTATGAGTCCAATTTAGAACTCAGCACTTTATGATTTGTAATAAAAAATAATTATATTGTTTATTTTTATATTATTTTTGGGATTATAAATAAAGCTGTATATTATTATATAATCGACAAATTGTTCGGAATCGGAACATCCCTAATTAGAATTAGAGAACATCAGTAGATCGGAAGTAGTCTAGTTTTCACGCATTATATCTACTTCCGTTCTGTAGCTCTAATAGGAAAATTTGACATTCCAACATTTTATCGGCTTATGTAGATGTATTTCTTGCTTACTTCAGAAGTACTATAACTGAAAACAATGATTTTTAGAATAGACTTGCAAAACCGGCCTTCGAGGAACTCCCCCAAATTCTCGTACAGCCCATCCGCCTTTGTTACAATGGCAGGTACATTCGCACCTTTGATCGAATTATTGCCAAATGGTCCACCTTGAGTCGAATTTTTATTTGAAAACACATAATCTGGCCGATTCTGTAAGCAAAATGTTAAATTTAACGTATATATTATTCTTAACCTCACAATCCAAGTATGTACCGTCATCTAGAGTACTTTGGACAGCGGGGTGAGATTGGACAATTTAAGTTTGCCGCGCTTTTACTTTAGTACCTTTTAGGTTATGTGTTTTCAACGTTGCTTTTAACCAAGGCTCGGATTATATGCAAAATGCATATTTGTTACTAAGACGTATATCAACAAAATTGTATGTTTTTCATGTATATCTAATGTTTGGCTTATTTTAATTAAATATGCATAGAAAACTTAATTGTTGGTATACCTCTTAATAACAAATACCCATTTTTTTTTTCATTCTAACAATTACGATACACATTTTAACACTTGTGACATATTTTAAAGTAAAGAGTGTCTGCCACTCCCAGACTAAGCATGAAGTAAGATTTCGAGTTTAGAAAAGCCCCGCGTAGAAAATTTGTCAGTGGTCGCGCCAGCGACCCGAGACAAATTTTCACGGGGCTTTTCTAAACTCGAAATTTTACTTCATGCGCCACGCGTATAAAACACTGATTTAAAGTGAAGTTAAAACAACTGAAAACAACCCAACCCAACTACGACTTTTTTTTTAAATTGGATTTTTTCTTTCATACCCACGCTATGAACCTTCCGAAATGCTTTGTTTTTTTGAAAAAAAAATCTTTAATTCTCTATAGTCCTTCGGTCTCCGAAGACTACTATTGGTCCTTCGAGCTGTAGCCTTTGTAGAACGGTCCTTTGAGTAATAAACTTAGTAATCTAGAGTGATCCTTCAATTTTAAACTTCTAAGAACTCTCCCAGACTAAGTATGAAGTAAAATTTCGAGTTTAGAAAAGCCCCGCGTAGAAAATTTGTCGAGGGTCGCGCCACGCGTATAAAACACTGATTTAATGAGAAATTTAAAAACGCACAACCTAGCTCAAACGCAGCTACTTTTTAGACTTTGACCGGAAGATTGCTAGTGTTTTTCAGAAAATCGCACTTCCGGTTTAGCAGGAAGTGACGCCAACTTTCATTTTTCCTAAATATATATAGCAATTTTATTTGATTTATAGAAAGTACATGTAATTCTGCGAATAGTCATATTTGTTTTATACATTTATCTTTATTACTAACAGAGTTATTAAAACATTTATTTTGAGAATAGACATCCTATATATCTAACGATAATGTATATATGCAATCAGAGTGGAGAAAAGTCAAGTATGGGCCACTCCAGATTTTTTTTCTTAAAGCATAGTATACTTAAAAAAAAACACGTTCTGTATCCAATCTTACCCATGACGATGACCCATTTCGAGTTTTAAAATTATTTAAATATGTTTCCAAACTCACCCTAAAGTGCGGGGTGAGTTTAGACACAAAAGAGTTAAAAATATATAGATAAAGCAGTAAGAAAAAAATAAAGTTTTTCTATAGAAATTGTAGCTAAGACATCCCTTTCACTCCATTTATTTCGTTTTTTTTTAATTGTTACATAGCTAAAAAGTGTCCGTTTGGCGGTATATGAAATACCAAATTCGCTTAGACGGCGAAGTTAAAGAATAAAATGTACGTTACGTTCGCTTACAGAAACGGCATTTTCAATAAAGCATTCGTCATTGTTTTGTGCAACTAATGAATCAACTGTGGTACAAATGGAAAATATTTACATGCCTTATTGTCAAGCTATTGGGAATTATCTCCTGTTAGTCGATGAGACAGTATTTTATAAATATAAACAACAAAAATCTAAGTAAAAACTAATCACATGGTTTGTTTAACATAAATTAATTTTAATAGAATGATTTATCGAACAATCCAGTTACCAATAACTGAAGAAAACAGGATAAGTGAGTTCAGATTATTTTAGATATAACCAAATCACTAAATTATAATACTAACATAATTCAAAAATTAATCAATAAACAAAAGAAATTATACAATCCGTTCAGCTTTAAGTTTAGAACCGATAATAGAATTTAATATAAATAAAAATTACTGTAAAATTATTCATGAACCAAAATTAACATCAACTTAATAACATTTTCAAAAAATTCAACATCACACCTGCATACTAGAGATGGGCGAAACGGTTCTTTTCAGTGAGCTGGTTCACAAGATCTGACTCACTTTGGTCCAGTGAGCCGGCTCAAAAGAATTACAGGACTCAGTTACGAGCTAGCGATTCACCGACAGTTTTGACTCTTAGAAATCCATCTGATTCGCCATCTTATTAAATTGAGCGACACGGTGATTGGTTATACAATTATTGCAATAATTTAATCATAATTTATATAGAAACGTAAAAGTAAATATTTAATCAAAATTATAGTAAACGCGTATTCATTTCGTGCGATTACACTTCAAGTGTGTTTAAATATATTGAATACCTGTGCACGCCTATGAAAACACTTGGAGTTGTATCCTGATGAGTGAGCTAGCTCAGTCGGATTCAACGGATTCAAGCGCTCCTTAAAACGAGCTGGCTCAGTTGGATTGGAGAGCCGTCTTGGATCATCGCGATCCAACTCCGAACCGCGGAGTTGGATCCCGATGAGTGAGCTAGCTCAGTCCGCTCAGTCGGATTTAAGAGCCGCCGTGACTCTTTCAGAGTCGATTCGCCAACTCGATAGGTTTATTTAACTCCATTCGCACACGTCGTAATCGAATCGATGATGCTGCAATAATACGATAGAAATATAACGATGGGTATTTTCTTACTACAATAACAAACACTTATTAAATGTACAATTTTGGTTACAAAAGGGTCACGAAAGAAAAATTACACTTGTAATCTTTATCGGACACTTTTTTCTCATTAATCACTTGGTAAAACATTTTAAAATATAATGGTTTGTAAATTAAATTAAACTTGTAATGTTTACTAGATAGTAAACAACGGTGTTTGCTTATGATATTTTAAATTGTAGTATGTGTGTGAACTAAGAATCTCTATTTAAATAAACGAATAACGCAGGTTTAGAAACTGCCGTGAAAAATATGCAGTTTTTAGAAATTAATTGAGTAGTGTACGAGTACAAATGCAAAAAGTAAAAAGTGCATGTTCAGCAAGGCTGAGAGAAGCGGGCCTGTCGATCCACGAGCCGCCTGAAAATCAAAATTTGTTAATATATTGCGAATCTACATTCATTCTAGAAGAGCAAGCGAATCAAAATGAGTCATGGCTCAAAAAAAAGCTGCATATTTCGAACTGAGTCACTTGGTTCACCAGCTCACTTTACTGAGCTGACTCTTTGAGTCGACTCGCTCAGGAGTTACCCATCTCTACTGCATACTACAAAAAAACCAAAATTACATTTTTATCAGGGAATACTCATATGGAAATTGATAATCTAGAAAAATCGGGAATTCATTTATCAAAATGCAGTAATTGCAACAAAATTTATATTGGACAAACTTAACGAAATTTTAAAACAAGGTTTAAAGAACACCTTTGTCATACGAAAATTCAAAATCCTAAAAAATCTGCTCATCATACATTAACCACAGGGCACAAATTTAATATAAATGATCTGAAATTATCAAAAGAATCTAACCATTTTTAACTAATTATGTTAGAAGCAATTAAAATGCACAAAAATAGGAGCAACCTTCTAAATTTCGATTTAAGTCCGTTAAATAACCCACTCTTAGAGTTAATCCCTTAAACTAGTCGGCCTTTATCTAATTTCAAATCAATCGCACTTGTTTGCAGAAATAATTTTTATTTTAATGTTTATTTACTAAATTGTCAAATACGTTGAACTATTGAAAAAGGGCACATCGTGCCTGAAATGTACATCTAGAATTAAAATAAAACAGTGAAGATAAAGGAATTTAACTACTTACATATCAATATTTATTCTGACAAATACAAATATGTTTTAACATACGTAATATATTAAGGAATGTTGATAATGTTAGATAAATGGATTTAACATTGGTCATGTTGAGGAAGCCGGCGGCGCACAGTGTGGTCGATTGATGTATAAGCGGCCACGGGGTATTTTTAAACTTGAACAGCCTTGTTAATAGAATTGCCGTTAATATCATTATAGTTAAATGCTATAAAACATGATACTATCAGTTCTTAGTAATAGCACAAAATCTACATGTTATTAGTTAGTTTTGAACTATTGATAGAATAAACATGGCGACATCGCATTTTCATGTGTACCAACTTTGATTCAATTGAACCATTTTTAAGACGCTAGGTTGTTTATGTTTGTAAAAATGTTGCTTTCGCTGAATTATTTCATTGAATTTTATGTCTAACGAATAAGTCCACTAATCGTTCAGTTTAAAGCTCCTTGGTTAAGCATAAAGTAAAATTTCGAGTTTAGAAAGGCCTGAAAATTTGGTTTGTTCGCGTAGCGCGTAGCGCTACGCAACCAAATCAAATTTTCAGGCTTTTCTAAATTCGAAATTTTATTTCATGCGTCACGCGTAAAATCACTGAAATATTGTAAAGTTCAAAATATACTTTTTATTAACAAAAAATGTATTATTTGTTTTTATTAGAAAATAGTAAAAAATCATAAAAAATCAATTTGATTTTTAATTAAATTGAAACATTTTATTTTTGTTACATGTAATATTGGGATTAAAAATTAACTATTTTTTTAATTTCTCCATAACCGCAATCTAGATTAGAAAATAAGTATTATAATTTGTTGCAAGTCGATGCATTGGAATTTTTCTTTTAAGTATACATATCCCGATAATTACCCCGTTTGGTAAATTTTCTGGCATTCGTTCTTTTTGAAAATCGTTCAGTTTAAAGCTTACAACGAGTGTTTCCACTCCCAGACTAAGCATGAAGTAAAATTTCGAGTTTAGAAAAGCCTTAAAATTTGGTTTGGTTGCGTAGCGCGTAGCGTTACGCGACCAAACCAAATTTTAAGGCTTTTCTAAACTCGAAATTTTACTTCATGCGCCACGCATATAAAACACGGGCTTCAAGTAAAGTTTAAAATACACTGCTTGGTGTGCAGATTTATAAATCTTAAATAAGTCATACCATTGTATTTAAATAAATTCGTTTTACTATGGCATTTGAGGTTATGTATAACACGGATCTCATGCCTTAGATTAGGAGTACCATTTTATTAAATTATTAGTTGTAAACTAACAATAGTAATCTATAAATAATTAACACTGTTGTATCCTTTGTTCACACTTTATTTTCTAATGGTTAAATATATATTTCAAGTGCTAAGGACTCATTATCAATAACAACTAATTCTAACAACTTGTTGTTATTGATAATGAGTGCTTAGCACTTGAAATATATATCTAACCATTAGAAAATAAAGTGTGCAAAAAGAATACATCAGTGTTAATTATTTATTGATTATACTCTTCACGAAACTTAAAAACAAATATCGAATAGTAATCTACTAAAATGTTTCATTAATACGAAAATGGTAATATCATCCTTAGTACAGTGTTAAAGCTTCTATGCTATGCCTCATGTTCCACATACTTTAGAAATTCAAGGTATAGACTTTTACGCGAGCAAACCAAATTTTCAGGCTTTTCTAAACACGAAATTTTACTTCATGCTTAATCAGGGAGTGGACAACATCGTTAGAAGCCTAAAATTGCTTCAAAAACAACGTATGCCTGAAAGTTTACAGCATATAAATCGGGATATGTATACTTAAAGAAAAATTCCCCTGTATACGTCAAATTTAATATTTTGCTTACAGAATCAGGGGCGATTTTATCCTTGGAGCCGTGTTAAAGCGCCTATTAATAAGGACGTTGTTAGTGTTTACATTTATAAATTGGCGTTGAATTAATTAACCAATGCCAAATAAAAAATAAATTTAAAGAAAAAAAAAACAATTAAGAACACAAAAAAGGCGAAACATTAGATGGCGTTAGCTATCGAATCCATTAATAGTTTTCACAAAAAAGGTAATTTGAACTCCTGTTCTGGTAATAAAATCAAGTGCGAACATGACTCCACTTAAGAAAATCTCGAGATATAAGCGCGTGGCAGAGCAGATTCGATTTTGGTGTTCAACATATAAACAGAACATAAGTTTTCGAGATAAAATTAAAGACAAACAATTCCAATCAATTGGTTTTTAGTTCATTCATCGGTTTTGATAGGGTCCCGATGTTTCTTGAATTAATTTCTTTTTTGGCATTTGGAGAAACATATTACACTATGTAAAGTTATTGAAAGGAACAACACTTGTTATTCATCGGGCCGATGAATAAACTAAAAACCAATTAATTCGAATTGTTTGTCTTTAACTTTATCTCGAAAACTTTTGTTCTGTTTATATGTTGAACACCAAAATCGAATCTGCTTTGCCATGCGCTGGGACCCTATCAAAACATCCACACTATTTTTACCAACCGTATTGCTACTACTTTTTTGACATCATTTTGATAATTCCTTTTAAATAAAAAATAAAGTAAGTACTCGATGTACTAACTTTTAGAAATTGAATCACCTGTATAATTTTGCAGTTTCTCCGTTAAAATATGCAATTTACATAAAAAATAAAAAATAGCGTGCTTAATGTTACGCGTCAATTCAATTTTGTACAAGAGATCTCCGCTCTTTAAAATTTCATTGTCGGGCATTCTTCGGAGAGACTGTATGGATGTTTTGATCGGGTCCTGAAAAATCTTGTCAACTCCTGTTTCGTGATAAATGTTTATTAAATAAAACAATAGTACATATGAGAACATCTGTGACCGGAAATGCCCACCCGAAAACTCCTCACTGGAAAATACCCCATCGTAAAGAACCGCAAAGGAAAAAGATTTTTTCCTTGCGCTTCTTTCCTAAAACCGAGAACATCGAATCCAAATAAAAAAAAAATACCTGTATGTTTATGTCTGCAGCCCCACCAATAAAAAAAATATCGCTTGTTTTGAATTTAAAGCGTTTTTTAAAAGTATAACAGTTCAACAAATTTAACCTTAAGTAAATCTGAAGAAAAGTATTGTTCGCAATTTAATTAAATGTTAAAGTAACTTGATTTTCATTGGTGGTGCATATTTGCCCATAAAAGTCATGGCTAATGTAATTAAATCGGTAATTCAAGGCAATATTTCTGCAATGTTATTGTAATTTAAAATGAGGTAATTTATTGTCTATTCAAATGTACTCGCATGTTAAATCCATATGATTATTTTATGGAATTTCAATTTTTGAACAATTTTTGTCTAAACTTGGAATATCAACACTAACGATCGGTTTCTCCAGCGCATCTTAACTAGATAAAATCATTCTTAAAAATAAGACGTTCTTAACACAACACAACACTAACCATAACTCAGATCTTAACGTCATAAGAAGGTCCTACATTATAAAACGCCAAAATTGACGTCTTGAGAAGCGGATTCTAACCTAAAAATGCCTCAACCATTGCGAATTTGTTGAATTATTTTAAGTGTTAGCCATAACTCGATATAATGTAGATTTCGTAGATATGATAAATACTGCAGAGGACGATGCCACTATGAAGCATTAGATGGCGTTAGCTATGGAAATCATTAATAGTTAACCGCAGAGGAAAATAACTTGCCAGGGATACCTCGTCATATTTATTAACGGGATAACTTTTTTGAAAAGTATGATTGCAAGCAATTTTTTTTCAAGATTTAGGCTTACAAGAAAGTGTGTTAAATATTCTCCAACAAATTCTTTTGGCCGGTTTTAAAAATGTCTCTCTTGACATTTATTTTAGCGAGTCATTTTCGATGTTAAATGTTTGTATACAGGGTGTATTTGAAATAGCGAACAGGCTCTTAACCACAAAGAGATTATATTATTTCTAAACATAATTCACAATTATTTTGTTTATAGTTCTAACAATGAGCCCGCAATTAATTATTAAAATAAATGAGTAAAAATAGACAACATTTTTGGAAGCACTGGCAATTAGAAATAATCTTTAAACGGCATGCGGCATCAGCTTTATCAAATTACAACAAGCGCTTAGGGAAAATATCGGAGTGCACTTAATGCAAGGTCGTCACGCCGTATTGTGTCAATGGAGCAGGTCGACGGCCGGGCCTCGGGATTTATGGCACACTTGTAAAAACATTTATTGCTTACACATTTTTAGAAATTTACAATGAATTAAGTAGGGGTGGTAAGGGCGGATTTCAAGAAAAAATATGTTTGTGTTTAGTCTTTGCTGAAACTTATTCAGACAAACATCTTTTTTTTGTGAAAATGGCGCGACACATTTATTCTAATATTGAACTAGCCGATATGTTAATTATTTACGGCGAAGCTAGGTGCAATTCCGCGGAAGCAGTAAGACGCTATCAGGATCGGTTTCCCGAACGGCATTTACCAACACCAAATCGTTTTCGGGAGTTACTTCAAAGAGCACGTGATACAGGAAGTTTGCAACCCGTTGGCGCAGTTGACAGAGGTGTTAACCGAGCAGATCATTTGTTTGCAGTGGAAAATCAAATTTTAAATTTGTTAGAAGCTGATCCCGGTTTAAGTACACGGATTATCTCTCGGCAGTTGGGTGTTTCTCATAGCTTTGTGCATAAAATCATCCGCGAAAATAATTTTCACCCCTATCATTATCAACGGGTTCAACATCTTCAGCCAGGTGATTTTCAATAGAGTTGCGTTTTGTAAATGGCTTTTAGAACAAAGTGCCCGAAATCCAAACTTCACTAATAACATTTTAGTGACGGATGAATCGTGCCCCATTCTACGCGCCGATCGCATTTTCAGCATCGTTTCTCCCTTAATTTTTGGGCAGGCATTGTAAATGACCAATTAATTGGACCTTTCATTTTTCGATTTAATTTAAATGGCGGCCGTTATTTAGATTTTCTAGAAAATGAACTTCAAGATCTTTTAGAAGATGTGCCTCTAGCTGTGCTGAGACAGTTATGGTTTCTGCACGATGGTGCACCTCCGCACTACGATCGGCGTGTTAGAAATTATTTAAACAATGAATTTCCAGGACGATGGGTTGGACGCGGAGGTGCTGTTCCATGGCCTCCTAGAAGTCCGGATTTAAACCCATTAGACTTTTTTCTTTGGGGGTATTTTAAAAGTGAAGTGTATGTCGAGGAAATTGACGATGCTGATACACTCAGACAACGAGTTCACGACGCAGCTAACGCAATAAAAGAAAAACCGCGGCAAATGTTCACTTCGGTTTGTGAAAACTGGCTAAGGAGAGCCCAATTGTGTATTGAGTGCGAAGGGCGTCAATTTGAACATTTAATTTAGTTTCATGTGACTTTTTATAAAACAATTGTGACCGACTTTTTATTGTTTTATACCTACTTTTAACAAATTGCATGCACGAGTGTGTGGTAAGTGTTATCGTAGTAAAACTGCTATTTTACTGCTATTTATACATGAAAATAACATGTGTAGAAGATACCAATTTACTAGCTCAAGTAAGTGCATTTTTCTTAATGAATGTGAATGAACTTGAGGAATGTTTATCTTTTACAAAAAAACGTGATTACACTTCAAATTTCGAAGGCAAAGACTCCCGCGTTTAAAGTAAACAAACACGCATTCCACGCAGACTGAATTAAACGAGAAAAGCATTGGTTCTCAAAATGTATAGAAAAAAACTCGAAAAATGTTGAAGATTCAAAAAAAAAATTCGAAAATTTTTTAGTGGAGATGGGTTCACACATATTTTGTGTATGTGCCCTTAAATGTCGCCGGAAGGTATATCGCCGCGTTTGTTGTTTTGTTTTTTACTATTTTATGGATGAGAGTACTTTCCTCTTTTGTAAAATTCCGCCTTTTACTTTGGCTTTTCGTCATTTTTAATGACACTAAATGACCGGCTACGGCGGATAACAGTTTGAAATAAATTTGACATTAGACAACCTGTCAAATTATATTAAATTTGCCAAGCGTAACCAATTCTTACCTAAGATATGTATAAATTTCTTTGGTACAACAGAATATAAAATTAAGAACTACTTATAAATAAGAAGTACTTATATAAAACGTATTTTAAGATTCGTTGAAGAAACCGGGCGTAACACTTTCTTCACAATAATTTTTATTTTGATAGATGTACATTTCGAGTACTACGTAATCAGTATCAATAGCTTATGATAATCAGGAAATAGTACTCAAAATCTAGAAAAATTAAAATGATTGTAAAGAAAGTGTTAGTGTTTTTATTCCAAGCTTCGTTCAAATCTTTACGTAACTCAAAAAAACAAATTTTTGTCTACTATATACTTTAAAAGTGTGAAGAAAGGTTATTAGTGCTTTATTCGTTTAATTACTATAATCCAATCATGAAATTTAGGTTTTTTTAATTTTTCCTTTCTTTCCTGTTTATTTATTAGGAAATGTTTACTAAAACAATGCTGCGCATTGTGTATCGAAATGGTGGATTTAAATAACAATAAATCTGTGACGTACAGTTTGAATTTCAACAAATGATTGATTTACATTTCTGTTTGAATTTTTTCTTTTAAATAGACATAATTTATACGCTGTAAATTTTCAGGCATTCGTCGATTTTATAAAAGCGTTCAATTTTAAGTTTCGAACGAATGTTTTACTTCATGCTTAATCAAGGAGTAGAAAACACGCGTTAGGGTGCTGTAAGAATCTTTATTGATAATACTGGGCTCTTAAATAAAATGGAAAACAAATACAAAATGTAGTTATTTTCATAATTTCTATGAGTTTCGTTAGTTATCTTGTTCTTAATTTTTTTTAAATTCGTTGTTGTCATTAAAGGTTTTAATTGTTTTCTAACGAGGGTTTTTCACTCCTTGGTTAAGCACGAATTAAATATTTCGAGTTTAGAAAAGCCAGAAAATTTGGATCAGAAGGCGGAATGGAAGATCCGGCCCTGCCCAATATCCATACAAAAAATTGAAAAAATTGTTATTTACTGAAATTTCGTTTACAAAATTAGTTGAGAGGGGCGGGCCCACAAAATAATCTAGGATGATTTTGTATTTTTATTTAGAAACAATCTTTCATTTCTACTTTCCTGGAGCAATTTTAACCCTTTCGGCACTGACAGTGGCATTTGCCACCACTAAAATTTGTAAACATACTGGGAATTTTTCTTTTAAATATACATACATTGAAAATCTGAGCTGTAACTTTTTCGACAATAGTTTGTTTTTTTAAATAGTTTAGTTTTAAGTCTTAAACGAGTGTTTTTCACTCCCAGGTTAAGCATGAAGTAAAATTTCGAGTTTAGAAAAGCCTGAAAATTTGGTTTGGTTGGTAACCAAACCAAATTTTTAAGCTTTTCTATACTCGAAATTTTACTTCATGCTTAATCTGGGAGTGGAAGCACTCGTTTGAAAGTTTAGTTTGAAATATTTGTGAAAACAACGAATATCTGAAGATTTACAGCGTATACAGTATATTAAGATATGTATACTTAAAAGAAAAACTCTCTGTATAGTAAGATAGTAATAAATAATATGCAGCGACGGCTCGCAGCCTAACTTCAGGGTAGGCCACAGCGCCAAGGCACACAAAACTTGAGGTACAACAAAGTATTTCAATAACGAATACATATTACCTTGGGTCTCTGGCCTACCCTGAAGTTAGGCTGCGAGCCGCCGCTGATAATATGCAGTGTACAAAACATTTTTTTGGGCACCATAAAAATTCCAGCGCTGAAAGGGTTAAGAGGTATTTTAGATTATTATTGTTTCATATTATAAAACTGTCTCTTCTTTTCATGGATTAATGATAATACATTCACTTAAGTTTTTAAGTTGCCAAGGCCATTAAGCTAAAAGATTAAGTTTTTGTATTACTGACTAATGGAGGACGAGTAACAAGATGTCACCCCGTGGGATCTATACCTGATGATATTCTCAGTATGGACTTACACCTTTGTAGTGTCCAACGTTTTGTTTATTGTTTATGCGAAATTATTTGTTCACACTACGCTCGGCTGAAACGAACCATGACCATTGGCAAGGTCATAAAAGTCCTGCTGTTTGTATAAACGCTGATTTGCATTTAGTACATAATCACGATAGAACTAGCATTGGCCGCACTTATTTATCTTGATTACCTACATATATTTTGTCAGCAATAATATTTTTGGTCCACTGTTTAGTACGCATTATTGGCTTATCATTTATTTATTTATTTATTTATTTATTTATTGTATATTACCCAACAGCCACGAAGGCCAATTACAGGACAAATTAAAAAGAAAAAAAAAATAAAAGACAGTACAATACATTCCTAAATGATAGAACAGATACACGTATATGTATATACATATACATATTCACATACAAGATCACCAGAAAAATACACTTACACTTGAGTCACGTTACTAATCAATTCACTCATTAATCTTCGCTCGCAGCATGTATAAAATATATCTATATTTTTGCAATGGCTATTCACTGTTTTACACATTGACAAAATCGGCGAGTTCATGTGATGATATGTACTTGATGTACTTAAATAGAAAGTATGTTGTAGTCTACTATTTTGGCGTGGTACATAAAAGTTCAGTAAAGATAACAGTAATGAGTCATCGATTTTGTGGTGAATTAACTTATATACAAACATAATTTGAGCTAAAGTGCGCCGGTGTTGCAGTGATATGACCTTGTTATTGGTAAAATTAGGGGTCTCAAAACTTTTTTGTAGAGGGCCACTACTTTCACGGTTTACATCAACGGTGTGAATTTTAAATGAAAAAATTGAACATTAATAGATTGGCTTATAAAAAATAAAATAAACCAAATGCATGAAAACTGAAAACGCCCACGCGTTTTGATGGGTGCCCATCCTGGTATGTATAGATATATGTTATAGACAAAACACGAAATTGGACAAAACGCGTTTTGTCTAGACTAAACGCGAAATGTGTACTGCTTATCGACATAGTCCGAATATACAAATAATTTCGAGTTTTATCCGCATGAGTTTAGACAAGTCCTAACATGCTAAGTGTCATAAAAATGTCAAATTTGTAAAGTTGTAATAACAGAAGCTCAACGTTAATCGAAATTGAACAATTTGTAAAAAAATATTAATTACTTTGTTTTTTTATGTAAAAGAAACAACAACAAAATTGAGCCAATAAATTATTTTTCCTAATTTAATCTCAACATTTAGCTCGTCTAGCTAAATGTTGAGATTAAATTATGAAAAATACGAGACATTCTCTCGCTTTTTTCCGAAATTATAAATAAATATTGACAAAAACAATAAAAACAATTTAATAAAATGGGGGTTTCCCACAAAAGAAAGTTATATTAAAAAGCCAGGGAAAAAATCTTGAATCAGGGAAATGTCGGAAAAATCTAACATTTCAGATTGTGGCTATTATCTCAGTTTTACTTTAAATAATATTAAACAAAATTTTGAAAGCTAGATTATTACCTTTGAAAACATTTTCAGTCATTTAATGTTCTTATCAAAGCATTCAGTTCGAAGTTTCGAACGAGCGTTTCCATTCCTAGACTAAGCATCAAGTAAAATTTCGAGTTTAGAAAAGCACCGTGAAAATTTGTCGAGGGTTGCGCAGCGACCCTCGACAAATTTCTGGGTTTTTCTAAACTAGAAATTTTACTTTATGTGCCACGCGTATAAAACAGTGATTTAACGAGAAATTTAAACACACACAAAAGACATTTTTCATGTTAAGCCTCACAATTAATTCGAATTATTTTTGACGATTCAAATCCTTTTGTAAGTATTCGAATCCTTTTATAAATATTCGAATCTTTTTATAAATATTCGAATCCTTTTATAAATATTCGAATCCTTTTATAAATATTCGAATCCTTTTATAAGGATTCGAATCACCTACATTTGGATTCGAATACGAATCCTCTTAAAATAATGTAACGAATCCAGTTTAAAGTTTTCGAATGGCTGTTTTGAATCCTCTAAAATTCGAATCCTAATTGATTCAAATCGTGCCCAGCTCTGCCACGTTGTAACGGTCAAAACCATCGTGATGTTTAAACCCATTTCATTCGTTTTTTCCAAGGTTACCATAAAGTTTATTTATTACTGTTTGAGTTTTATCAAATTATGCACATCTTTGTTGTTTTTATATGAAAAAAAAATCAAAGATACATTAAAATTAGATAAAAGTCGCACAGAAATAAACTTTTTTGAAACGTTAGGCTCTAGGTAACCTCGGGCCGGCCCTGATATTGGACGATCATAGTAAGGCTGGGAATTTTCCAAATTTAAGTATTCGAAAATATTCAAATTATTTGAATATTCTGAATATTCAAATATTTGGATATTCAAATAGTCAAATATTCAAATATTTGAATATTCAAATAGTCGATTATTTAAAATATTTGAATATTTAAATAGTCGAATATTCAAATATTTAAGTATTTAAATATTCGAATATTTAAATGTTAAAATAAATACTCAAGTATTACATTAAAATAGGAAAAGAAATTAGTTATTATTAGAAAATAACTGTTATAAGTTATAAGCAGGGAAACTTTAAAATATATAATCTATATTTTGAATTTCACTTTAATTCGGGGTTTTGTACGTGTGGGCGCATGAAGTAAAATTTCGAGTTTAGAAAAGCCCAAAAACTTGGATTTGCGGGTCGCGACTCGCTTCAGGTTTCAGGCTTTACTAAACTAAAAATGTTACTTCATGCTTAATCTAGGAGTGGAAACCTATGTAAAAATAAATTAAATGACTAATAATTGACATTTTGTAAGATTTTATGAAAATAAGTTAATCACGTGGGCTAAAATACAAACTTTTCCTATTATTACAATATTACAATAATTTATACATTCTAAAATATCAACAACAATTATGATAATTGTCAAATAAACGTCGAAAAGGTCATAACTGTCAAACTAGATGTATATAACTATTCAAGAAATATATAACTACTGTCACAAAAACCATAATGTCAACTAAATTATAATAGTAAAAATATGTCGAAAAATGTCACAATGGCCCGAAAGAAACCATCAGGAATACAATACAGTCAAAAATGCCAATCATTTGTCGAAAATGACATTCTGTAACATTCAGAGAATTACATTATTAATATAAATCGTCATAATGATAACAATTTACGAGAAAATTATCTCTGTGTCAAAAATTTGGGATTTTTAACATTGTCAGTAATAGAAATATAGTACATAAATGTCAATTCATGTCAAAAATTACAAATTTTATCAATAATTATAACGATTTACTTCAAATATGTTGTTTTCTACGAAAACTACAATTATGTTAAATTTGTGAATTTATAATATAACAATTCGACAATTTGCGACAAACACGACTCATCATGTTAAAAATATCGATTTCTGATAAAAACGACAATTTATGTGAACAACGAAACTCCAGGTAAAAAAATAACTGTCAATTCATGGATTTCGAAACTCTTTCTACGTAGGATTGCTTTTATTTACAAATTATTTAAGTATTTTATGTAAACATTTAAATTGTGTTTTCATGTGTAATTTTATATTTTTAGTTGTACTATAAAATGTATTTTTTAATGGACTCCGTTGACTAAATAAATGAATAAATCTGTTAAAGGAGTATGTTTGTTTTTGAGTTATGTGAATATTTGAACTAACTTGAAATGAAAATACTAACACTTTCTTCACTATACATTTTTTTTTGCAAATTTATTTATTTCGATGAGTTTTTCAGTCATTGTACTGCAAACAGGATTTTCATTGAAAAAATCATTGATATAAACATTTTTAAAATCTTGAGAAATCAATACGTGATCAGAAATCCCTGTAAACTTTACATATTATCAGAAAAATATTATAAGCATCAAAATATGCCATAAGTGACAGAAAAGAAACATTATGCTCAAGAATATCAATAATTACATTACTGTTTAAAAAATCGCAATCGCAAAATTTCGTGATGTTAAAAAAATTATTATAATTTTCAAAAAATATCATCACTGTCACACAAATTCTATAAAAACTCACTTGAAAATTATAAGATTAGATGTTGACAGAGTGACAAAGTTAGATGGTACAGGGTGTCCACAAAGGGTAAAGGGTATTTGTAAATTGAATTAAAAAAAAGATAAAAGTGAAAAAAAAGTTTTACATTAATTTTTGTACAAATTTTTAGAAAATTAAGTGCCAAAGATTATGTTATCCAAATGTTGATCCTCACGCTGCTGGCACTCCTCTAACCGAAAACAGAAATTAGCCGCTACGCGTCTACACATCTCTCTGGAAACATCGGCCATTTCGGTGCGGATGTTGTCCTTCAACTGCAGTACAGTTCGTGGTTTGTTTTTATAAACTTTTTCCTCAATATCCGCACCGAAATGGCCGCAATTTTCAAAGAGATATGTAGACGCGTAGCGGCTAATTTCCGTTTTCGGTTAGAGGAGTGCCAGCAGCTTTATGTGTAGACGCGTAGCGTCTAATTTCTGTTTCCGGCTAGAGGAGTGCCAGCAGCGCGAGGGTCAACATTTAGACAACGTAATCTTTGGCACCTAATTACCAAAGCTTTGTCTAAAAATTAATATAAAACTTTATTTTTTCTGACTTTTATTTTATTTTTTATTCAATTTACAAATACCCTCTACCCTTTGATTGACTGTATTAAGAGCCCTTTAACACGTTCGCTGCCACAAATTTTGAGCTATACTCAAATGGCGGCGATGGCAGCTAACGTGTTAACTGTGCATATCTTGACAATATTGACCATTTTCGAGAAGTTTGTCAATTTTCACAAGTAACTGTCGAATGTGACGAAAAACGTCAATGTTCGTATATCCAACCATTTTTTACTGTAGCGTAAATATCAACAAGAATCTTACATAAAAAAAAATGATAACCAAAGTATTTTTTTTTTCATGAAGTATTATGAGCGCAGAGAATATTCGAATATTTAAATATTCATAATACTCGGTTATTCTAATATTTGAATATTTAAAATTTTTAATATTTTATAATTAAATATTTGAAAAATTTGAAAGTTTAAATATTTGAATATTTGAATGTTTAAATATTTGAAGATTTCAATATTTAAATATTTGATTATTTGAATTTTTATTTGTTTGAATGTTTGAATATTTGAATATTCGAATATTCAAATATCTAAATATTTGAATATTTTAATATTTAAATGTTCGAATATTCAAATATTTTAATATTCAAATATTCGAATATTTAAATGTTCGAATATTCAATTGAATGAATAATAATATTCATATTTGATTATTCGAATATTTCAATTATTCGTATTCAAATCCCAGCCTTAGATCAGTCTATCATTTGCAGACATTTAAAAACTCCTCAATCGGTTTGGGATATTTCCACTAAACAACACTTTCCCTACAGTATTATTACGAGAAAGTAAAAATGTTGGTCGTAGATGTCCATATTTTCTTGTACGAGTACAGTCGAAGACAACATGATCTTCCGTGGGATGTGAGTGAATCAACTCAGTGCCGTACGCGGATTAGGATCAGTGGCGTAACTAGAATATTGATGTACAGGGAGTTTATCTTTTAAGTATACACATCCCAATTCCAGCGGATATGCTGTAAATCTTCAGCTATTTGTTGTTTTTTAAGAGTTCAAATTCATGCTTTAACGAGTGTTTTCCACTCCCAGATTAAACATGAAGTAAAATTTCGAGTTTAAAAAATCCCGAAAATTTGGTTTGGTCGCGTAGCGCTACGCGACCAAACCAAATTTTCAGGCTTTTCTAAACTCGAAATTTTACTTCATGCGCCACGCGTATAAAACGCTGAAATATTGTGAAATTCAAAATATTCCTGTTTATCAGTATATTTTCAATCCTGCTTTAACGGTATATTTTTTATCCTGTTTTAGCAATATATTTTTAATCTTTCTTTTAGCAATTTCCCAATATTTCAGTGTTTTATACGCGTGGCGTGGTAAATCTTCAGATATTCGTTGTTTTTTTAAAGAGTTCAAATTTATGCTTTAAACGTGTGTTTTTCACTCCCAGATTTAGCATAAAGTAACATTTTCAGTTTAGAAAACCCTGAAAATTTGGTTTGGTCGCGTAGCGCTATGCGACCCAACCACTTCATGCGCCACGCGTATAAAACGGTGAAATATTGTGAAATTCAAATATTTCTGTTTATCAGTATTTTTTTGATCCTGCCTTAGCGGTATATTTTTTTATCCGGTTTTAGCAATATATCTTTAAACTTACTTTAGCAATTTCACAATATTTCGAGTTTAGAAAAGCCTGAACGTCTGGATTTCAAAATCCAAATCCAGGCTTTTCTAAACTTGAAATGTTACTTTATGCACCACGTGTATAGAACACTGAAATATTGTGAAATTTAAGATATTTTTGTTTAACAGTATATCTTTAATCCTAGTTAAGCAGTTTATTTTTAATACTGATTTTGCAGTATATTTTTAATTTCAAAACATTTCAGTGTTTATACGCTTGGCGCATGAAGTAAAATTTCCAGTTTAGAGTTTAGAATTTGGATTCGGACGCTTCGCGTCTAAATCCAAACGTTCAGGCTTTTCTAAACTCGAAATTTTACTTTATGCTTAATCAAAGAGTGGAAACACTCGTTAGAATATAAAGTAAACGTTCTTATGAAATCAAAAAAACGCTTATAGTAAACTATCTCTTACGGTTTCCGCATTTTCATCAAAAAGGAGAAAATAAATAATCGAATGTCCGCTCATTCGATTATTTATTTACGGATATTTCCGTTAACATTTGAATCAAAAAAAAAAACTTACCTTTTGTGTTACACACGGGGAAACAAAAAAAAACATCCCTATGTGAGATGTATAGGAAGTGGTTGATTGTTGTAAGCATTCGAAATAATTATACGGGTATTTTGTTTAAATATTTAATTTAACATACGTATATGGAGGTAAATTAATGGTTAAAAATGATTTGTTACAGAACTTCGGCGAGGCAGTGCAGGCATACATGGAGTTCCAGTTAGACAGTGCAGAATACTGCCAGGCACAACACAAATAAATCTGCCATTAAAAATATAATTCTATATATATATATACAATTGTTATTTCAAGTAAAACGTACCTATAAAAGTTAGATGCATTATGTAAATAGTGTATTCCCGCCGTTTTTTAAATTTGTTCATTTTGTTTATGAATAATTATCAATATTAGCATATTTTACAATTACAATTAATTAATTCACGAGTAACGAAGCTGAAAGATTTACCTATCAATCTATATATATATTCATATGTACATGTATTTTTATATATGCATATATATATGAACGCATATCAAATTAAGTGCATATATAGACAATGTTCACTAAATAAATTTATTTAAAGAAAAATAACCAAGGAAGACTGACTAAACTATTATTTTTAATTATAAATTTCTATAAGCGATTCTTTCATTGAGGTCGTTCTTGAGCAAACGAAATTGAATTAGATTTTTTAACCATACATACACACACACAAATAAAGAAAACTTAAACCCAAACCGTAGTAAAAGGAACGAGCAGAAAGTAGCCACAAACAAATTCGGAGGAAAAGACGCTAGGCTAATTTTTTCTTGCTTTCAAAAACGAGATTATAATTATAACCGACTTAAATCGCATTACTAGTGATACGAAAATCAAATATTCTAAACAACTATATTGTGTACGTGCAATGAACAACAGTGGAATGAGGCCCAAGGATATTAGACCGGCACCTGCCGAAATCAGATATAAAGGATTCAAATTTCTAATCACCGACAGACCTTCAGATCAGACGATTCCCATTTACATCCAGGTATGTCACTTTCTATTCTTACTTACATTTGTCTATTTCATTTTTATAAAAACCGCATTAAACGTTCTACATATCATCACTCATTTATTGCTATTTTAAAATTAAAGAAAGTACATTTCAAAGGGATTATTTGCACTGCACCTTCGACAGAGTGTTTCCACTTTCTGGTTAAGCATGAAGTAAAATTTCGAGTTTAGAAACGCCTTAAAATTTGGTTTGGTCGCGTAGCGCTAAGCGACTAAACCAATTTTTAGACTTTTCCAAACTCGAAATTTTACTTCATGTACCACGCGTGTAAAACACTGATTTAACGCGAAGTTTAAAATATACTGCTTACATTTGATTTCACGTTAATAAATATTACAAATTTTTATTTCGTGTACTTAAATCTCCTAAAATTCAAGCGGGTCGATCAATTTGCTTTAGGATTTTTTCTTTTAATTATACTTACATAAACTAAAGCAAATTGCTCAAATTTTGAAAGCGCAAGATTTGGTTAGACAAATTAAACATGTGTAATAGTAAATTGTACAACGAGAATATAATGATAGCTACTAATCAAGAGAACGATGTTTGCTGAACGAGACGAAGGCGAGTGGAGCAAGTCGTTCGTGTGATTACTATCCATTATATGCGAGCTATACACTATACTTTGTTCACGATAACAACAATATACAATACAACATTTATTGTATAATATATTTATCAAAATGAATGTTGACAATTGTATAAAGTATTATTATAAATATTATACTTGGTCATTCATTCACTAATTTACTGATTCACTGATATACCGATTTACTGATATACTGATTCACTGATATACTGATTCATTTTTTATTTTATTTTCCGTTTTGTTTATTAATTTGACAGATAAATGATGACAAATTGCCGTATCATAATTTAAATGTGTAATAGGGCTTGTATCAAAACGCGAATTAGCGTGGTTTAAAAACCGCATTAAACACGGCCGTGTTGAAAAACCACATTAAACACGCCCGTGTTTAATGCACCCTATTTATGCTGTCCACAAAATTAAATAATGCACATATTATAAGATTGTCCTGAACCAAATGTATTAACTAGAGAGCAAACTTAGGAGTATATGAATATTTATATAAATATATTTTGCAGTTTATTGTAATTTTATATATTAGTAGTATACTTTAAACTTCACTTTAAATAAATGTTTTATACGCGTGGCGCATGAATTTGGATTTAGACAATACGCGTCCAAATCCAAACGTTCAGTCTTTTCTAAATTAGAAATTTTACTTCATGCTTAGTCTGGGAGTGGTGAACACTCTTTTAAAGCTTCTTAATTCCAAATTCATTTATAAAATTGCTCAATTTTAAACTTCGTAACAAGTATTTCCACTCCCAGACTAAGCATGAAGTAAAATTTCGAGTTAGATTCGCCTGAACGTTTGGATTTGGACGCGTAGCGTCTAAATCCAAATTCATGCGCCGCGTATAATACACTAAAATATTGTGAAATTTAAGATATTCTTGTTTAACAGTATATTGTTAATCCTGCTTTAGCACTTTATTTTTAATACTGACTTTGCAGTATATTTTTAATTTCGCAACATTTCAGTGCTTTATACGCGTGGCGCATGAAGTAAAATTTCGAGTTTAGAAAAGCCCCGTGAAAATTTGTCTCGGGTCGCTGCGCGACCCTCGACAAATTTTCTACGCAGGGCTTTTCTAAACTCGAAATTTTACTTCATGCTTAGTCTGGGAGTGGAAGACACCCACTAGTCGCTTAAAATTAAACTCATTGAAAAACCCACGAATCCCTCAAAATACATATATCCAATAAAGAGCGTGGTTTGACGTACGTACCGCGTGGCCCTGGACTTATTCGGAACTTTATCGAATGTTATGTTTTATAATAGCTGTTTATCATTGGAATGAGTATGTGAGAAACAAAAAGTCAGCTGACAACGAAAAGCGCCATTTTAATACGTCAAAGCGGTTATTCCAAAGAATTCAAAACAAATATTTAATTTATTTGCGATTTAATTAGTATTGAAAAGTACTAATTAATACAAAATTGTGACTCATCCAGAAACGCGTTCACCGAGCACGTATGTGTAGAACATATATTTCCGACCTTGATTCTTGATTAGTTGAGTACATATTTTCAGTGATGCATTTATGCATTTTGAAAACAATTTATTTTTAAACGTTTGAACAGGTCAATTCTGTTTCGAAGGGCAAACTGAATAATTCGGTTTGGAAGGACAAACTGAATACTTCTGGCGAACGTTTCGGTGGAGTTTTAATTTCTCTTTAATAAAACTCTTCAAGTTTTGATTAAAAAGCCAACTTCTTTGATTTTTAGTGCCGTTTCATAATGATTATTTTCTCAATAAGGCAGTTCTGTAAAAACTGCGAAAGCTGGTAGTCGGAAGGATCAGTGTCAGAAGAGCACGCAGGATGGGGAAGAACTTTCTATCCTAACTGGTTCATTTGTTTCTGCAGTCATTCATGCTGCACATGGCGGGGCATTGTCGTCAACAAACGAAGAGACTTCATCAAGTTTTAGGATAAAATGAATCCACACTGGTCAATTGAAAAGGCGTAATAGGCATGTTTAATTGATTAGTGTAGATTAATTTTGTCTTAAAACTTGATGAAGTCTCTTTATTTGTTGACAATAAATCTGACTCATGATGGTTTGGTTGACTGGTAACAGCTTAAAATGAATTAAGGGGAAGGGGCGTGATACGTGGGTTCAACGTTTTGCGTGAATCCTTCGAAATATCCAAAATTTTAATGTGATAGTTTGGTTGACTGGTAACACCTCAAAATAAGTTATTCCCTCAAAATTCTAAAATACTTCTAAAGACCGTAGATAGGGGGGAGGGGCGTGATACCTGAGTTCAACGTATTGAGTCACTTGAAATTTTCAAAAAAAAAATGTAACCCCCTTGGAATATTTTTTCTGACTACGAACTTGTTAGGCACAACATTGGATGCAATTCTGCTGCACTATCTAAACTTTAGAAGCAGTTGAAAATGTTTGAAGCTATTACAAATGGTTGCAAATATACGAACAATTTGGTGTTGTGGCATTCTCTTTTTATATAGGTGTTTAATTGAATTCACTTGGTTTGTTTTACTAAAAATATTTTATTTCAACTAGTTTCGGCTTAATGCCATTTTCTGTTGCTTCAGGATTTTGTACCAAAAGAGCTTGCAGAGTTTCTTGTTTAGAATTGCATACACGAACATGACTGTTTTTACCGAAAAAACAGCACCCGATTTTTTTTAACTTTTTCTTTTCTCTTCTATTTTGTCTTTCCATCTGGCTCGTGGTCTCTCTTTTCCTCTTGTACCAGACAGTGCCGCCTTCAATATTTCTTTAGGCGCTCTTTCGTTGGAGATGCGTATCATGTGTCCCGCCGAATTTTTGTAACCTCTTGGAATATATTTTCTGACTACAAGCTTATTAGGGGCCGGTCGTCGCTGGCCGAAAATTTAAGATTCCCACAATTTTTTTCTATCCATGGTAGGGATAGAGAGAATTTGTGCGAATCTTAAATGCCCATGAAAGTTTCTCTTTATACGCCCTCATCCAAATTTTATTCAGTCCGCACTTGGACGTGCTCGTGGACAGCATCCCAACAAGTCTTTAAGGCACACGGTTCAGCCCATTGAAAGTACACACAATTAAAGATACCGCCCAGTTTTGGAATGTAAATGCCATAAAAGTCATTAAGCACGTGATAAATCAACACCACTTAATGATTTTTTTACCTTTAAACAGAAAATATTATGTTTTTTGTACTTGAGTGACAACAGCATTTTGGGCTAAAGTTCAGTTAAGATTCACAGCTATTTTTTACCCAAAAGCAAGTTTTACGAATATTTAGTGGATTGTTATGACTTTTTTACCATAATTGAAAGGCAGGCACAGCGTTTTTGATGTAATTAGACTTACGGTTTGCTTAAAATTTATGATTGTAAATTACGTTTTTGACAAGTTACGTGTGTTGTTTAGGTTGTTGATATTGTCACAGATAATGCATTTAAGTATAGTGTGTGGTCCTTACATCAGGGGCGTATTTTCATGGAGGATAATTTCAAATATACCACACAAAAGAAATCTTAATATTATAGGTAAAACTCATAAATTAAATCTCTTTGCGCACGTTACAGATTCAACATAGTTCTAGGATAAGTAAGCATGGGTAAGGAGAGAGGTTTGCAATAGTAGATTAAGTTATTTAGGTCTCTTTGTACACGATGGCCATTTCAATTACTTCTAGGTTAGGTTAGTAGACAGGTTCACTAGCGTGTCCAAAGATACTTGAGTAAAGTATTCTATTGGTGATTCCACATACTTCAATAGAATACATTACTTAAGTATCTTTGGACACTGGTGATTCTACATACCTCTAAGTTAGGTTAGGTTAGGTTGTAAGTGATGTTTTCAATGTGTTTCATAAAATAAAACGTCATAAAAATCACTTCCAATCGCATTATTTCTCAAAAGCACTAAATCAAAAAGGATTTGTGATCCAGATTTGTAAATTTTTTGTTTAGGATTCGAATTAGAATGCATATATAGGTGATTAGAATCCTTACAAATGGATTCGAAACCTGCATCCTTATGTTTTTAAACGTTACGTTAATCAGTCAGTGTTTTATATTCCTGGCGCATGAAATAAAATTTCGAGTTTAGAGAAGCCTGAAAATTTGGATTTGCCGTCCTTCGCTTTCATGCTTTTTTAAACTTAAAAATTACTTCATGCTTAATCTAGGAGTGGAAATATTCGTTAGAAGCTTTAAATTGCTTCTAGGAAAACAACAAATTACTGAAAATGTATTTTTCATAAATCTATGTTCCACAATTGGAAATAATTTATTATCGAATAAGTTAGTTTAGTTTGATATAATTTAAAGTAAAAGTGATACTTATAATAAAAATTATTATTATTAAACGAGGGTTTCCACTCCCAGATTAAGTTTAGAAAAGCCTGAAAATTTGGTTTGGTCGCGTAGCGCTACGCGCTACAAGACCAAACCAAATTTTCAGGCTTTTCTAAATTCGAAATTTTACATCATGCGCCGGGCGTATTAAACACCGATTTATCGTGAAGTTTAAAAAACATTCATCCTTTTTAATAAACATAACACGGATCAGCTATTTAGTCTATTATCAATGATGTTTACTGTTAATAATAAATAATTAGGTGTTGAACATTTTTGTTAATATAAACTGGCAGCGATGTTAAATATCTTATTAGTTGAAGAATAAAAAAATAAAAAGAATTTGCATCCAGTTTTTCGAATCACGCATATAAATTCTGATCTTTAATTGGAATGATATTTTTCTCTTACGAAATCTTTGTTTGAGTATTGGTGATTTGAATCATATTATGTGATTCGGGTGTATGATTTAAAGCCTTTTTTCCTCCTACCTCTGGCACTTAAGCAGTAACTTTAACTTTATTTTTGAGTACAATATTTTAAATTACCCTCCTTCAAATGCGCCAACTGACGGAATAATCGCGTACTAGATATTTCATGCATTATCTATGACAATAACAAGCGCCTAAAAATAAATATCTCTTGTCAAAAACGTAATTTTCGATAGCAAATTTTTAGCAAACGGTAAGTCCCATCACTCTAAAAACAGCTTTTTTGTCTTTCATAACAATAAAAAATAGGCAAAAAATCGCAAGACACAACATTTTTCGCGGGTTCAAGCTATCACAAATGGTTTTAAATGTTTTTTTGCGAACAATTTGGTGTTGTAGCAATCTCTTCATGTGTTGCTGCAGTATTTTGTACCAGAAGAGCTTGCAGAGATTTTAATTTAAAATTGGATACACGACCATGACTGCTTTCAGAATTTAATGACATTTTTCCATGATGCGTTTTTTTACGCCAACTTTGGCATTTTTAATTGTCAACAGCACTTTGGATGAGAGCACTGCAATAGTATTTTACCCCTTCGGTTGCTCTTCTCTCCAATTAGAACTTATAAAGCGTGCAGTATCTAATTCTCTCATGCACGGGGAAAAAAACCCGTTTTGAGATACGATTAAATTTAACTTACCACTTACCTCAAAAATTGATGCTACTTATATCACTTTTTACATTACGTTAATAGAAATTAGGATTCGTTGAGACTTATAATTTCTTTGCGCAAATAAGGATATTGCATTTCTAGAGGTATTACAACAAATAACTCAATTTGCACAAATTCCGACTTAAACCCCCTTTCCCTGCGCATGAGCGAATTATTCGCTATTTTCTTTGTAAACATTTATTAACTTAATTGTTAAGGCAGATAATAGTTAAAAGTTCATTTTTACTTTGAATTTAGTTTAAATAAAAAAACGTATTACTTTTAAAAACACTTCATTGTACTCCCGACAGTTGTTTCCCCACACTGGCTTCTTCAGACGAAGAAAATTAATATAATTCTTCGCCTAAAGAAGCCACAGTGTAGCGGAACAATTATCACGAAGACAATAAAGTGTTTTTGAATGTAATACGTTTTTTATTTAAACTAAATTCAAACTGAAAATGTATAATTGTTTCAAATAAAATTATAGTTGTTATCCACAAATCGTGGTCACTAAACTTTACGCTATCTGTACATATCATGTTTTTATGTTATGATTAGATTATAAACAACAGCTTTAACAACGCACACGATAAAAACGATATTAAATATTACTAGACCTGATATGTGGAAACATATCCGGTTCTAGCATCATTGTAACTATCGAACCCTAACCTACCTTTAGTAGTTCTAATTTAACCGAGACTCCCGAGTTTCGGAGTCGCTTCGCTAGCGGCGCCAAATCTAAATGCTCGGGCTTTTCTAAATTCCTTATGCATAATCAAGAAGTGGAAACACTTGTTAGAAGTTTCATTCACATAAAGTATAAATAGTATATGTCAAGAGTGGGTTTCTTGAGAAACCCCAGAAGTTACGGAAATTTGTTTAGAAATTAAGGTTGGAAGATTATTTTTATAATCAACAAATGTATCCAATTACGTGTTTAAAAATGCGAGACACAAAAGCTTAAAATGCTACCTTCTTGTAACATTTGCAATGTGGAGCCATGCATTGCCCTATTGGAAAGTACGGTTGGGTAACGTCTGCATAAAAGGCACTAACACATTGTGAATATAGCGATGTGCATTTAATGTGCCTGGAATGAACACAAGAGGCGACCTTCGTCCCAGACATATCGCGCCCCAAACCATGACACCAGGAGTTAAAAGTGTATGGCCTCTTTCTGTAAACTCTAAATTTCGCCTCTCTCCTCGGCACCGTCGCACACTGTCGCCGATTCGCATCGGTGTGGCCAGTCTATCTAAATCACTTAAAACATATCCCTGTTTTATAATGTCTTGTTGTAAAAAAACAACAGAGTCTTTAAGGGATAATTTAGAGAGTTTATTATGATTATACCACGCAGTAAAAAGTGTTCTATTTGTAAAAGTCACGATGATTTCAAATCACTGACGTGAACACTAAAACTAAGCGAAGAATAATATTACTAATATATAAAATAAATTCACGCACTAACTATTGGCAGTAACTAAAGCACACTTCTTTAAATTGAGAAAGAATTAAGTTAAAATTAATGGTAACAATGGTTAGAAGAAACAATATGGCTTCATATTTTTAGCCGAGAATGTGATCGTTTCATCGAAGACAATTAATTAACCCGGCATTTGACAGATTTTAACATCTGCTAAATGCAATGGGATTTCAGGCTTTTGTCAACTCGAAATATTTACTTCATGCGCCAGACGTATTCAACACTAATTTAGTGTATAATTTTAAAAGGACTCATCTTAATAATAACACAACATTCTTCAAAATGTAAAAATATTTTACCCCAAAAATTAGTTTTGAAATATCTATTAGGATTTTGGACTTATTAAAAATAACAAGAGTAAACCTTTATGTTATAGTTACCTGTAGAATCAAACACAAATTGTTAAAATCATCTTTTAATTTATTATAAATCTAGAGTAAAAATCAATTTTTTTTGTAGATTTTCAATGAGTTGAAAGTTGAGTTTTAACAATTTGTTTGATTTTACAGGTAACTATCAGCTAACTATAAGATACAAGTTTTTATTTTTAAGAAGTCCAAAATCCTAATAGATATTTCAAAACCAATTTTTGGAGTGGAATATTTTTACATTTTGAAGAAGTTTGTGTTATTATTAAGATGTAAGTGCTTTTAAAATGATACTCTAAATACTGGCGCATGAAGTAAATATTTCGAGTTGACAAAAGGCTGAAATCTTTACTTTCGCATTTAGCGAAAATTTGTACAAAAATGGACGGATTATTAAGTCTTTATATTTTGTTTAATTATAAAGTAAAATTGAATTTGGCAATTATTTGTTGAATATTTACAAAATATAAAAGCGAAATTGTAAATATTCTGCGAAGAATTAGCAAATTCAATTTTACTTTATAATTACATAATCCGTCGATATCGTTTTCCCGAGAATTTTTTAAGTATTACAAGTATTTGAATATTCAATGAATATTTGGTAAAGTCTCAGCGAGACAAGAAATGTTTGCAGAAAAACGATAAATTCTCTTTTAAATTTTTTTAAACTATTTTTATAGATAATTAAAACTTATTTTTTTAAATAAGTTGATATGTTGAAGTGAAATAAAAAGAAAATTAGAACAAAATACAAGTTAAAATAATGTGTAAAATTAGCAGATTATAAAAATGTTAGTATTGTATAGTTGAGGCTGTTAGTTGTTGAAACGCCATAATATAAATTTAATAAAACATTTAATTTGTTTAGGTTTCAAAATTATATTTATTGTACTAAAACAATTGTTTCACCACACTGTCGCTTCATCCGATGGATGAATGTTGACCATTCATCTACCTGATGAAGCCACAGTGTGGTGAAACAATTGTAGTACAATAAATATAATTTTGAAACCTAAACAAATTAAGCGTTATATTAAAGAAAAAAGTTAGTGTTTGATTTGGTCTTCGGACAAATTTGTTGTAGATTGCGTAAAGAATCTCGGCACTTTTAATGTTTCGATAATAAATTATCACAACTTAATAATATTTTTGAACCTCACTGTACTTTTGACATTATGAAATAAATTCTTGAATCTTGGAGGTGTTCAATTTCGTGGTCCATTTATAATTTTGATAAAAGAAAACACTTACATTTTTAATACCACGTTTATTTTACTTTTGTTTACTGGTTTCAATTTCACGGTAATCAGTTTCAAGCTAAGTACCAAGTACTGCTTGAGTGCTTAGTTATAATTACCGTGTAATCGAAACTAGTCACAAAAATAAAATAAAAATGGTATAAAAAGTTAAGTGTTTTCTTTATTTCGAAATATAAATAAAATGCATCATATGTAATTTGATAACATATTAATGATTCAGGTAACATGAAGCCTATAAAAATGATGTTTTTCTTACGAGATGTATCCACGCTTGAATACCGCATCATAATAAGCGTGTAATTGGATATCTAACATGGCAAATCTTCATGATGCAAAAAAAAAACAAAATACGATAAGATGTGAGGTGACCTTCGCTACTCTAAACAAAGTGTGATGAATCAAATCATGATGTTCAAAATTTAATTTGATTTGATGGCTTCCTTTGCGAAATATCAGCTAATTATCAATTGAGCAATTGGCTTTTATAGTACTCAATATCAACACATTAGTAAATAACACACTTTATTTTAACGTCACATTTTATTGATTGACACTGCAACAATTACTCAATATCATTAATTAGTGATGGGGACAAGAAATGGCTAATCCATTGGAAATTCCCTACGCACTTTTAATCTTTAATAAATATACAGGGTATCCCGTTAATATGGAGAAATGGCTTAATCATAGAGTCCTGGGATCAAAATATGATGATTTAACATAACTTATTTATATCCGAAAGTTGACGGTTAAGCCGAAATTAGTCTTCAAAGTGCAAAAAAATATAGTTAATTTTATTTAGAACAATTGAACGCTATATTCGATCCGACTAAAATTTATTATGGTTGATTATCATAATATAACACATAATTTCAGTTTTTATGGTCATCATTGATTGACAAGAAGTATAGAAAACTATAGTAGCACAACATAAAAACTAAACTGTTTTTATTGGCGCAACTACGGGTTTGCCACAAAAAAATAAAATGCAAACAAAATATTTTTTATTATTTAGTAAACACGGAATCTAGTTTTTCGGGTGATTAAAAATACATGTTTTTTTGTCGCCGCCATTGTGTATAATATTAAATAACAAGTATTTTTTGGGAATTAATTGTTATTTTCATTATGGTTTATAATTATTCACATTTCTCCGGAGCAAACAGATACAGGGGGTTCTTCTTTTAAGTACACGTACTCCAAATTCAGCATATTTTCTGTAAATTTTGAGATGTTCCTTGTTTTTTTTTTAAGTTCAATTTGAAGCTTTAAACGAGTGTGTTCCACTCCCAGACTAAGCATGAAGTAAAATTTCGAGTTTAGAAAAGCCCCGTGTACATTTTCTGGGCTTTTCTAAACTCAAAATTATACTTCATGCGCCACGCGTATAAAACACTAAAATATTGTGAAATTTATGTATATTCGAACTTCACTTGAAATCTGTGTTTTATACGCGTGGCGCATGAAGTAAAATTTCGAGTTTAGAAAAGCCCAGAAAATTTACACGGGGCTTTTCTAAACTCGAAATTTTACTTCATGCTTAATCTGGGAGTGGAAAACACTCGTTTAAAGCTTCAAATTAACCTCTTTTAAAGAACAACGAATGTCGGAAAATTTACAGCCTATGCATATGTTACCTAAAAGAAAAAATCACTGTATGTTTGGATTGATTGAGTTACTTGAAGATAATTATACTTTGATTAAAAAACTCTTAGAACCTTTCTTCAATACTTTATTTTGTAACCAAATGTACATTTCGGACACGAAGTGTCCATTATCAATAGTTTGATACTAATACGAAAAATATACATTTTACACTGATATATATACACTAAAAAATGAGGGAATTAGAGGGTGTCGGTAGGGGGTGTGGTTATGGTGGTAATAAACTAATTTTAGCCGAAAAAAGGTTATCTGTGGGTAAGTAGGTACGTGTTTGATGGGGATTTCAAGGGATTAGCTAACAAAAAACCCAATAAATACATATATCAAGAACATTAATGCTACACTGAAGGCCTCAATAAATTTAGTCGATAAAAAACTTAATTTAAATCTGAAAGTCAAAAACCCAAAAATACCTCAATTATACTGTTTACCAAAAATTCACAAACCAGGTAATAAATTCCGCCCGATTGTTTCAAATATCAAATCTCCCACATATAAAATTGCTAAATGGTTAGTCACCCAGTTCCAAACCTTAGAAATAGAAAACGATTTTTCAGTTAGAAATTCCATAGAATTAACAAAACACTTAGAAAAGATAAAAATCTCATCCGATCATAAACTAGTGTCCTTCGATGTTGAATTACTTTTCCCGAGCATACCAATCAAGAACACCATTTCTATTCTAGAAAAAATTTTAATAAAAAATAATATTCCAAACGAACAAACCAAAGAATACTTACAGCTTACCGAACTAGTGATGGATTGTAACGTGTTTGAGTTCAATAATTCGTACTATAAACAAACATTTGGCACTGCCATGGGTAACCCGTTACCACCTTTTCTTGCTCACATTTTTCTAAATAATTTTGAAAATATTGCCAAAAAGTCAATAACCCAGTTTCCGAATATTTGGTTTAGATATGTCGATGACATATTTGCTGTGGTCGAAACAAATTTCGATATTAACAACTTCATCTCATCGATTAATAATATTTACAATAGTATTAATTTTACATACGAGTTAGAGGACGAAAACTCACTGCCCTTCCTAGACATTCTTATAAAAAGAGAAAACAATAAATTAGAATTTGATATATTCAGGAAACATACTCATACTTTCAATTATATCCATGCCAACGCATTTGCACCAATGAAATATAAATTATCTGCCTTTAATAGTATGATTAATAGAGCCTTCAACATACCATTATCACCCGAAATTAGAAAAAAGGAACTAAAATTCATTCACACAATAGCAGCACACCTTAAATACAACAGAAATACAATACAGAGACTAATTAATAGACATTCACGTAAATATAAACTCCGAAATATAACTTCACTTACAGGTATAGAAACCATAAAAGAAACAAAATATGTCACACTAAGTTATTCCCCCACAATCGAAAATAATTTCAAAAAATTGTACAAGAAATTCAATTTAACCCCAGCGTACTATGTAAATACAAAATTACACAATTTACTAGGGAACACTTTTAACGAAATACATTTCTTAGAAAAATCTGGAATTTATTCCATTAAATGTTCGAATTGTGACAAAATATACATAGGACAAACACAAAGAAACATTCAAACTAGATTCAAGGAACATGTCTCACACATTAAACACCTGAATCCGGATAAATCTGCGGTCGCTAACCATGCAATTGAAACGGGCCATAAGTTCATTTTAGAAAACGTAAAACTATTGAAACATTCAACACACTATCATTTAAATATGTTGGAGGCAATTCAAATGAAAAAACAAGAAAACCTACTGTTAAATTTCGATTTAAGTCCGCTCGAAAATGTTTTATTAGATTTAGTGTGCCCACCTGAAACTCGGGTGTTTTCCAAATCCCTTGGAATCCCCATCAAACACGTACCTACTTACCCACAGATAACCTTTTTTCGGCTAAAATTAGTTTATTACCACCATAACCACACCCCCTACCGACACCCTCTAATTCCCTCATTTTTTAGTGTATATATATCAGTGAAAAATGTATATTTTTCGTATTAGTATCAAACCATTGATAATGGACACTTCGTGTCCGAAATGTACATTTGGTTACAAAATAAAGTATTGAAGACAGATTCTAAGAGTTTTTTAATCAAAGTCACTGTATTCATAATTTATATTTTTGTGGCAAAACCGTACAAGATATCAAACATTATTAAGAGACAAATAAGCTTTCAAATGAACCAATCTTTGAAGTAATATTTTTTTAATTTTTATAAGGTGCGCCAGCAAAAACATATTTTAGTTTTTATGTTGTGGTACTACTGTTTTTCATACTTCTTGTCAATCAATGATGACCATAATAACTTAAATGATGTGTTATATTATTATAATCAACCATAATAAATTTCAGTCAAATCGAATATAGCGTTCAATCGTTGCAAATAAAATTAATTATATTTTTTTGAACTTTACAGACTATCACTGTATTGATTATCATAATATTAAAATTATTAAAATACATAACGCTACAGAAATATTATCAAATATAATCGATTTCAATCTCAAATACGTTAAAAAACGTAACAATATAAAACACATTCATTTCCATTCTCAAGTTAAAATAAATAAATAATTTTATTGAACTTTGGATGAAACAAACAAAAATCCCTCAAGATTTTGTTAATAAATTCATCCTACTTTCTTAAAACTGGCCCTAAACATTATTTACCTTATTGATAGAAGTTAACCAAATTGCTCTATTAAGCATAAATAATGGTTTATAAAGTCCTTAAAACTTTGGATCTTACTAATGTATGGTAAATTAACAGTTTAAACACTCGATTAAGTATAAAGTTTGTAGCTTAAAAAAGCATTGAAACATTCTACTAATGATATTTATGCAGTTTTTTGCCGTCAGGTTTGTCAAAATTGTTAGTAAGGGTGTGGGAATAGCGGCAGTTTTTAAAAAATTATGCGTATATGTTAACCAGAACTTTATTATTAATTGTGCCAATATTTCGCTAGACATTTCTTAGCTAGTCTTCTCGACTTCTTTTATTAGGTAGAATGTTGTCAGAATACAGTTGGTGTAAAAAAAAATGTATTGTGCGAGGAAAAGGGTGTCGCCCGGCACCCAGGAGAAGCTGCCCTATACATGGTATCTTGAGTGAACACAAATTGGCTTGGAGCGTGAAAAGCTTCAAGCCTTTTAAAGCTGCAGGCGCTGACGGGATTATTCCTGTTGAATTACAGATATTATAAATCCTTGGATGGAAGTAATATTTGAAGCCTGCCTATCGTACATCCCTCAGAAATGGAAAGAGACAAATGTGGTGTTCATACCCAAAGCAGAGAAAATAACCCACTCAACACCGAAGGACTATAGGCCAATCAGCTTATCGTCTTTCTTACTCAAGATGTTGGAGAGACTAGTTATAGCGTACATAAAGGAACGCATCATATCGATATCGAAGGACCCTTCAACTTTGTGCAGCCAGAAGCGATTCTGTCTGCCCTCAGAAACCTGCAAGGCACGTTGTCTCTTCGCTAGGTGGCTTACACTCAAGAAGAGAGGTTAATAGGGGTACCCCTTAAGTGGGGGGGGGGTGTCCTCTCCCCGCTACTATAGAATGTAGTCATACATGACCTACTGAAAGAACTAAAGTCTGTAGGGTGTAGGGCAATTGCCTACGCTGACGATGTGACCCTTACGGTCTCTGGCAAACACTTGAGTATCCTATCCGAACTTATGGAGCAGGCACTCCGCAAGGTGATGGTGTGAGAAGTGTCAACTAGGGGTAAACCCCCTCAAAACTGAGCTTGTACTCTTCACCAGAATGCATAAAATAACCGAACTTCAAAGTTCCTACTCTAAACGGCATGGAACTGGTGGTAAAAGAGCAAGCTAAATATTTGGGCATTCTAATTGACAGGAAGCTTAGTTGGAAGCCCAATATTCAGGAGAGAGCACGGAAAGCGCTCGTCGCGCTGTAGTCCTGTACAAGAGCAGTGAGCAAGGACCAACTGTCGTTCACTGGATGTACACGGCCGTGGTAAGGCCCATTATGTTCTACGGAGCTGCAGTCTGGTGGACTGCCCTGGACAAAAGGATCCACCAAACTGCACTGGGCAAGACTCAGAGAGCCGCCGAATTGCTAATAACGGGGGTGGTCAGGTCCACCCCCTCCAAAGCGCTAGATATAATATTGAATCTAGCTCAAGTCGACCTCTACTGCAGCTTTGCTGCAGCTACCACAGCGATCAGAATCAACTCAGTTGGGATATGGAGCACTAGCAAACAGGGCCATGAAAGGATCCTAAATTAGCTTGTCGATATCCCCCTGAAGACTGACAGCTGCACTCCAGAACTTAATTTTGAAAATAAGTTCTCCACTTCCATCCCGGACAAAACCAAATGGTTAGAGGGCAAGATAGTTTAAGGCAAGGACGTCTGGCTCTTTACGGATGGTTCCAAGTCTAAAAACAGAGTAGGGGAGGAATCTTCTCACAAGATTTCAACCTAAAAAAGTCTTTTAGACCCCCAAACCACTGTAACATTCTTCAGGCAGAGGTCATGGCCACCCGAGTGGCAGTGGACTGGATCAACAAAAATGACCTTCAGGGGAACCGCATCAGGGTTATTACTGATAGCGAAGCCATTAAGATACTGAATAGTCCGTACTGCACCTCGAAGGTGGCCAGAGACTGTAAAAAAATCGCTAAATAGGCTTGCAAATAACTGTGACGTGGGACTCATGTAGGTACCTAGTCACAGTGATATCAGGGGAAATTCGACGACAAGGAAGGGGGCAAGAATGAAGGACCTGTCTACTGAACTCTCCACCCACATTCCTCTTGTGGAATGCAAGAGACTACTTAGGGACCAAATGATAGCATCGGTCAACCATAGGAAGAGAGAAGAAGATCCGTGTCTCATAACAAGGCAGCTATGGCCTATATGGGATACTATAAACAGCAACAGATTAATTGCACTTAGTAGAATCGACATAAAGAAGGTGGCAAGCATCCTCACGGGCCACTGCCTCCTAGGCAGACATGCACAAAAGATGGGTCTTGAGCACGACTTTTGCAGAGGATGCCTCGATGTGAAGGAGGAAGAGACGGTACTCCACTACCTGGGACAATGCCCTGCTCTTCAAGGGAAAAGAATCAAGTACCTTGGTATGCACTACGCGAATGGACTAGCGGACCTCACACCTCTAGATGTGAGAAATCTGATAGGGTTCATTAGGTTCTTGGATTGGTTTTATAGGTGGGGAGAGAGGGGAGATCTAACTTGGGCCTAAGTGAGCGGTCTAACTGCTGCCATTGAAACCTAACCTAATATAAGAAGCCCAGAAATATATTTTGGCCTCGAAGAAACTAAGAAGTATTTAGCGAAATATTGGCACAATTAATAATAAAGTTCTGGTTAACTTTACTCATAATTTTTTTAAAACTGCCGCTTTCCCTAAAACTTGACCAATAGTTTTGACAAACCTGACGGCAAAAACTACATAAATGTCATTTAGTAGAAACTTTCAATGCTTTTTTAAGCTACAAACTTTATACTTAATCGATTGTTTAAACTGTTAATTTGCCATACATTATTAAGAGTAGCTAGTTTTAAGGGCTTCAAAAATTACTATTTATGCTTAGTCAAGACCATAGCCAGAAAACAATTTTATATGGGGTTATAAAAATTTTGGGAGGGGGGATTACTGGAAAAATATTGTTTTTGCTCTTTCAGGGCCGTACAAAAAAAATAGCATTTTAAAAATTTCGAGGGGGTTTGAACCCCCCATATCCCCCACCCTGGCTACGGCCTTGTGCTTAGTAGAGCAGTTTGAAACTTTCTGTTAACGTCAATTAATACGGCCGTATATTTTTTAATAAATACAGAAAACTAAAATTATCTACCTAGCATTGAAGATATCAATATTTAAAATAAAATTGTTCCATGAATTAATTTAATCCTTGCTTAGTAATGTAATTACTTTCTATAATTATAATTATAAAGTAATTATGACTATAAATGTAATGTAATTACATTTTTGACCTACACTGATTTGAAGAAAAATGTCTTCCTAAAATCATTTTTCATATTTAAAACCACTAGAGTAGGGGTTCTCAACCTTTTTCAGGTCGCGCCCCCCTCTCGTAACTCCTCGCCCCCCTCCCTCATTTTATTTGAGTTTTTAGTTAGATTGAAACACTACTATAGCCTTATTTCACTTCGCCTACTCTTTATCAAATCTATCGTGCCCCCCTGATATCTTGCTGCGCCCTAAGGGAGCGTGCCCCCCGGCTGAGAAACCCTGCACTAGAGATTTATTTTTTTCAGGCAAAAATTGAATAAAAACTTCACGAAAACTTTGTTGTTTATTAATTTAACGAAAGCGAAGTGGTGTCTTTGCTCGAGTTAAATTTGCTAAAAACAAACAAGTTTGAGTGAAATATTCAAATTTTGCCTGTATTTAAAATAAAACTCGACTGGTTTTCGTCATGATTATTTTACGAAAACGCATTCCTAGCACATTTGCACTCAATATCCTGAAATACACCAAAACTAATGTTGAAGTTAAATTAAAATATTACCTTATTCTTTTAAGGTGTAAGTGCTCGTATTAGGGGGTATTGCAGAAAACTGTAAACTGCTTTGACAATTCCAAATTTTAAGTGTTTTGCGTGAAGATCAACATTTTCTTTAATTTCTCCTTAATTTTCTTATTCTTGTTATCAAAGCGGTACATCTTACTTAATTTTATTCGTAAAACGAATGCTGTCAGCTTTTTACGGTTTAATTTGATGTTTGTGTAAGTTGAGTTACTATGATCAACTGTAGAATATAATATTCCCATGGGGGCAATGAAGTTTAAACAAATGGTAAAACTCTTTAGACGTGGTTGTCGCGTTTATTAAAACATGTCACGTGGTGCAAATTTTTCCAATTTTATTGGTTCCAAAAGGTTTTTTTTTTGTTTTTCTTGTCTGTTTGTTTGGCATAGGTTTTAGCCACTTAGCCACTAACGATGATTGTATTAATTTAACATATAGTTGGACGTCACGACATTCACACCACATCCAGGGACACGACGAGAAATTATTTTTAAATAACAACTCCCCGTGCACGGGAATCGAACCCGGTCTGTGGCTCGCTGAGCGATAAACCGTTCGGCGACGTTACCGCTCGGCCACCACCTGCCCCTTTCCAATTCTTTGAGTGAAATTATCAAGTACAAAGTTTATATTTTCCAATTCATTTCTAGGGCAATTTTTTTTTATTTTTAGTTTTAAATAATATAGTATTTATTTAAAATACAAATTCTCAATAAAAAAGCTCCAGAAATGATTTGGATGAAATAATTATTGTACCTGAACAATTATTTTAGGAAGACTTTTTTATCTCAAAAATGGTTACCAAACATTGATAAACAAAATTGTGAAAGTAAAAAACTTTTGATTAATGAAATGCAATGCACAAATAAAAAAAACTATCTACATTTTCAGACATTCGCCGTTATTACAGAATCGCTCGATTTGTGACTTTTAAGGAGTGTTTTAAATCCTAGATAAAGCATGAAGTAAAATTTTGAGTTTAGAAAAGCTGAACATTTGTCTTGGTCGCGTAGCACTACGCGACCAAACCAAATTTTCAGGCTTTTCTAAACTAATCATTTATAAAGCAGGGTTGTTGCGTTTAAAACACTTTGTTATAAAACAGTGTTTTAAACATGTTTAAAAACAGCCGTCGTGTTTTAAACGGTTTTGTTTTAAACATGTTTTAAATCTTAAATTTGTTTATAACATGTTTTAAACGTTAAATTTGTTTATTTTTCTTTATTATCTTAATTTTGCTAAATTATATTTTATACTACTTTATTAAAATTTTTTGTTTACATTTTTAAATTTTAACTAATTTGTTAAAGATATTTCAAATTACATTATTAAACTTAACAATAAAATATCACAACTGTGTGTGCATAAATGTGATTTTTAAATACAGGGGATATTTCTTTCAGGTATACGTATGCATACACTGTAAATTTTACAACATTCGTTGCTTTTTTAAAAGATTTTAATTTGAATCTTTAAACGAGGGTCTTCCACTTCCAGACTAAGCATAAAGTAAAATTTCGAGTTTAGAAAAGCCTGAAATTTTTGATTTGCCGCGTAGCGAAGCGGAGCGGCCAATCCAAATTAGGCTTTTCTAAACTCGAAATTTTACTTCATGCGCCACACGTATAGAACACTGAAATATCGTTAAGTTTAAAATATGCGGCTTTAGCAATCTAATATGTAGATGTGCATAAAACGTAAGTCAAATTCTGCGTTGAACAAATTGTTCAAAACAATGATTATAGGCAACCCAATAGCTCATTCTTAGTCTGGGAGTGGAAAACACTCGTTAAAAGCTCAAATTAACCGCTTTGAAACAACGAATTCCCGCAAATTTAAAAAACGCTGTAATTATCGGGATATGTATACTCAAAAGAAACATGTCCTGTATGTTCTGTTTTAAACATATTTTTAATTGGTAATGTTTTAAACGCTATATCAATTCAAAAAACATGTTTTGTTAAAAAAACGGTTTGTTTTAATTAAAATGAAAAAAACGTTTTTTTAACAACCCTATTATAAAGTAAAATAAGCTTAATCAAGAAGTGGAATCACTCGCTAAAGGTTTTAAATTGAACACTTTTATAAAAACAACGTATGCCTGAACCTTTACAGAGTATTATTAATAATAATAACAATCTTTATTGTCCAACAGATATACTATAAAAGGACAAATAACAAAAAGTATATACAATTCATAAACTAAATAACAATAAGTAATAAGTAAATATAGTTAATAAACGCATTAGAAAATATATATTACCATAAATAAAAACAAAATCTTTACACAAAATAGCCAAATCATCAGGATATGTATACTTAAAAGAAAAAATCCCTGTATTTGTGAAGTACTTACAGTTAATTAAAGTACTTAATGTTTACACATTAAAGAAGTACTTACAGCTAATGAATTGTCGTTATTAATTGTATTTAGTTTGTTCCTATACAAATGTATTTATTCATAGGCTATTAGCGTTTTGACTTTCAGTGACGGAATGGATAACATTTATACGGGTGTAAATGCATATACAGCTTCAGGTAACACTATTATAAAAAAAATGGAGTTTAATTGACCATTTAAAACATAAGAAAAATATAAAACAATATATAACATGGAATTTAAATATAAATTCTTTAGCCTTTATATGAAAATAGAGTTAATTTAATGTCTTCAAACTTATACAGTGTTTCCCGAAAGTAACATCAATTCGGAATTTTCTAAAATAGATATTTGTAAGAAAAATCAGAAAAACAGGTAGATTTTAGATTTGATTTCTACATCTTTTGAGGTATAACACATACCTCGACTTTTTTTAAATAGAAATCGATTTTTTCAAACGACAGCTTTTGTGGAGCTTTGAATTCTCTTTATGATTTATTTTTTATTTTTAAAAAATCTTTAATTTCTAAGAAAAAAATGGAAAAAATATAAATACAGGATTACAATTAAGAAAGACGATGTCGAAGATTAAAAAGAAATTTTATTATATATTGTTACAATTTTAATTTTTTATTATTGTTACAAAAATCGGCCAATTCAAGATTTTAACTTGAAATCGTGAAATAAATAAAAATTAAAACAATTTTTTTCAATTTTTTTTTATTACAGTTTTTTTTTAAATTAGAAATATACCATTATAAAGAGAATTGAAAGATCTACAAGTTATATAAAATAAATCGATTTCCATTTTTTAAAAATGTCAATAACGTCATAGCAGCAACGTGACGCGCGCCATCTATATGTGTAATACCTCAAAAGATGTAAAAAACAAATCTAAAATAGAACTATTCGAGAATTTTTGTTAAAAATGTGTATTTTGGAAAACGCCGAATTTACCCGTTACTTTCGGGAAATACTGTATACAGGGTTATTCAGAATGAAGGAACAGATTTTAAACATTTATTTCTTCCAAACTACAAAAAAAGAACCACAATTCCAACGTTCCTGGAAAGAGAAAAGTTCAATTTTTATGCATTCAATATAACCACCATGACGACAAATATCAAAATGGTGGCTCATTTCTTGTTACACACGAATTAACTGGTCTTTAGTTATGGAATTCACAGCTTCAACAATTCGATGTCGCATATTTTCAAGACAGGTTTTGGGGTGCTTTTCGTAAACTGTACGAATACGTTCAACATTTTCATTCGATGTGCGTGGACATCCCGTGCATTTCTGTTTGCAGATGCGACCATCGTCTACGAGTTTTCGATGCCACTGGTAAATCTGCTCATAACGAGGCAATTGTTTATTGAACTGGCGGCGAAAAGCACGTTGAACTTCAATAATGGACTCGAGTTTTGCTAATTGCAGCACACAAAAAGTTTTTTTTTGCTGTCTCGCCATTTTACTACAGACAATCAATATGACAAGTAACAGCGCCAATGCGACCGTGGTTGTAACGACTGCCTGGATTGTTCAAATTTTAAACTTTTGTCTGTCCAGGAACGTTAGAATTATGATTCTACCATTTTTAGTTTAAAAGAAATAAATGTTTGAAATCTGTTCCTTCTTTTTGAATAGCCCTGTATCTATCTTCAATTTGGTTCTCAATAATCACTTGATGAAACATGTTTTAAATATTTTATATTTACATTGTACTCGAAATGTCCCATAACATAAAATTTAATATTTTTTCAAAAAGATAAGTGCATTTTTAAAGTCAACATTAATTGAGCTCGTTTAGTTTAATTTTCTTGTTTAGCAGGTGGTACCTGCTTAATTTACGATTTTGCTCTCGCGTTTATTAAATTTATGAATTAATGTTTCAAGTTCGACACCCTCTTAGAGGAAAATTATGGTATATGGGAGGTTCTTTTTACAGATGTGTAAAACATGGATTAAGGATGGCATCTACCTGAAGCTGTAAAGGCATTTACGGAACACCCTGTATATTCCCAACATGATGTACTCAAACCGTGGTGACCGAGATAGCCCGTGGAAAATATAACGGTTCACAATAGTGGTACGTAAACGAGGATTCGGTTGGCTCGCTACTAGCAGAATTCCATACTCCGAATGCTAATTAATTAGTATATAACACAGCGAGTTTTCCTTTTGGGTATACATATCCCAACTACAGCGTATATGCTGTAAATCTTCAGATATTCGCTGTTTTTTCAATTTGAAGCGTTAAACGAGTGTTTTCCACTCCTAGATTAGAAAAGCCTTAAAAATTGGTACGCGCGTACCAACCCAAGTTTTCACGCTTTTCTAAACTCGAAATTTTACTTCATGCTTAATCTGGGAGTGGAAAACATGCCTTTAAAGCTCTTCTGGAATATGAATAGTGTTGAAAATTTTATCAAATGTAACCAAGTACTCATCTTTGATATAATCCTTGATCCATGTAAGTTACTATCGGTTACCAAATAATTATAATATATTTTGTATTCAAAAACATTACATATTTGAGCAAGATCAAATGGGAAAATAAAGGGCTTATCCAGAATACCTGCTCAAACATTGAGTAAAATCAGATTGTTGATTGTTGATGTCATTAATATCGTTTTGTTCGCGGTGGCAAAACTAAAAGTTTAGACTTTTCTAAACTCAAACGTTTACTTCATGCGCCAGGTGTATATAACACTGATTTAACGTGAAGTTCAAAAACCAATACTTCATATCTAAGAAGAATACTTGTCTCCGTTTCATTTACACGAATATGTACACAAACAAACAGTAGAAAAAAAACATAATGTCAGGACGTAGTGGCCATTAGCAGTGGCACCTGGGGTGTCAGAGGTGGCAGCGAGGCTGTTGGCTGACGGCAACAAAATTCGGAAAGAAGCAGCAAAGTGTCTGGTAAGTGACGGTACGGTCCGCTAGGTGACGGTACGGTCCGCTAGGTGACGGTACGGTCCAGAAAGCAACGGCAAGATTCGTAAAGCGTCGATAACGTCCGAAAGGCATCGGTAAGGTCCGAAAGACGTCGACAAAAGGCTGCTTTGACAGGAATGAAGACCGGAACGCCAAGAGACAGCGCCTGCAGCGATTCCTAATCTTCTGAATAGTGCACTGGTACTAATCAAAATAATAAGACAAAAATAAACAATATAAAACAAAATCGCCAGTTTACTTAGACTTGTTACCACTTGTATTGTTGGTTTGCTGCTGATTGGTGGAGGGCCGTCCATGAACAGTTATACCCAAGGTTGTTAAAAAAAACGTTATTTTCATTTTAATTAAAACAAACAGTTTTTTTAACGAAACGTGTGTTTTCATCAAAACGGCGTTTAAAGCATTAACAATTAAAAATATTCGATATTTGTTTTTGAGTTTCGTGAAGAGTATAATCATAAATAATTAACACTGTTGTATCCTTTAGAAAATAAAGTGTGAAGAAAGGATACAACAGTGTTAATTATTTATAATTAAAAATATGTTTAAAACGTGTTTAAAACATGTTTAAGTATCCCAACTACAGCGTATATGCTGTAAATCTTCAGATATTCGTTGTTTATATGAAAACGTGTTTAAATCAGAACATACAGGGCATTTTCCTTTTAAGTATACATATCCCGTTAATTACAGCCTTTTTTAAAATGTTCGGGAATTCATTGTTATAAAGCGGTTAATTTTAGGCTTTTAACGAGTGTTTTCCACTCCCAGAGTAAGCATGAAAATTCCCAGAGTAAGCATGAAAATTTGGAGTTTAGAAAAGCCAAATTCTTAGGCTTTTCTAACCTCGAAATTTTACTTCATGCGCCACGCTTAAAAACACTGATTTACAGTGAAGTTAAAAAAACACATATACAACAACGATTGTAGGCAATCTAATATACTTTAAAGTTATTGGGTTGCCTATAATCACTGTTTTAAACAATTTGTTCAGCGCAGAATTTGACTCGCGTTTTATTCACATCTACATATTAAATTGCTAAAGACGTATATTTTAAACTTTGCGATATTTCAGTGTTTTATACGTGTGGCGCATGAAGTAAAATTTCGAGTTTAGAAAAGCCTAATTTGGATTGGCCGCTCCGCTTCGCTACGCGGCCAATCCAAATTTTCAGGCTTTTCTAAACTCGAAATTTTACTTTATGCTTAGTCTGGGAGTGGAAAACCCTCGTTTAAAAATCCAAATTGAAATCTTTAAAAAAAAAACAACGAATTTCGTAAAATTTATTTGCATATGTATACCTGAAAGAAAACTTCCCTGTATTCCGCACATTTATGCACACACAGTTGTGATATTTTATATTGTAATAAAATGTTATGTTCAATAATGTAATTTGAAATATCTGCAACAATTTAGCTAAAATGTAAAAATGTATACAAAAAAATCTTAATGAAGTAGTATAAAATATAATTTAGCATATTTAGGATAATAAAAAAACGTTTTAAACAATTTTAACGTTTAAAACATGTTGTAACAACTTTAAGATTTAAAACATTTTTAAAACAAAACCGTTTAAAACACGACGGCTGTTTTTAAATATGTTTAAAACACTGTTTTAAAAAGAGATAATCCTGCTTATACCCCGAAAATTAGGGTCGAGTAGGATTGATTCCGTGGTGGCTGGCCGAAATTCGCCGAATCCAATCTCATCGAATACGTTCCTCGGAAATCTCTGGAGAATCTTGCTCGGTAATCCGCGGTCGGGTCCTTAAGTCTCTGCTGGGAATGAATACATTTTATCCACACAAACAAATTAAACTGAAAAAAAAAATTAATTGCCGACGCTAAGCATGAAGTAAAATTTCGAGTTTGAAGTGAAGTTCAAAAACACACAAATACATATTTAATCAGAGTAACAGGGAATAAGATATTTAGTCTGTTATCAATGATGTTTAGTGTTAATTATAAATAAATTAGGTTTTTAATATTTTTGTTAAAACAAGTGGTAACGATATTAATGGTTGCAAAAATAATAAAATCAAATTTATTCTTAAAGGATTTGTATTCGTGGTTTGAAAAAACAGGATTCGAATATTTGATTCGAATCATATTTATCTCTTACGAATCCTTTATTCGAGTATTTGTGATTCGAATCATATTAGGTAATTCGGATTCGTGATTCGAATCCTTTTTATGAGGATTCTTCCCAGCTCTGTTATACAGTACGTTTATTTTAAGCACAATATCTTTTTACTTAAGTAAGTTATAAAAATAATAAATAAATAATAATAAATACTTGGTTACATATCCAGGGAATATTTCTTTTAAGTATACTTAGGCTGATATATAAGCAGTATTTGTTCGGGCATATTACATTCGAAAATCATTTAATTTAAAGTTTCTAACGAGTGCTTTTACTTCTTAATTAAGCATGAAGTAAAATTTCAGGCTTTTCTAAACTCTAAATTTTACTACTTGTATCAAACACTAATTTAAAGTGAAGTTTAAAATATACTCCTAATCAGTATGCTAAAGCAGTATATATTTAACTAAGTTAATTAAGTTTTTTTAGTGTTTTTATAAAAATTCCTAGTTTTAAAGCCTGAAAATATGGATTGGTCGCTCCTCTTCGCTACATAACCAATCCAAATTTTCAAGCTTGTCCAAACTCGAAATTTTACTTCATGCTTAATCAAGAACTGGAAACGCGTGGTAGAAACTTTAATTTGAAATTCTCCTTACACTGCGTGCATAGGGATATGTATACTTATAAGTAAAATTCTCTGAAGGTATATCCTAGACAAAGGAAGGGCAATAGCTGTTAAATCACTACATTAACAATGTACTTGTATAATATTCTTCTAAATATTTCACAATGTAGTTAATAAAAGTATACTTACCTTGGTTTCTTTTGGAAAGATATAAAATGCAATCCCTTTTTTCGACCGGCATTCAGGTACAACACAATTCGGAATTTTTTCAATTAAATTGATTTAACTTTAATCTCGCTAAACAAAGCACTGCAAAACACTCGTGAACAACTCGAACAAAGAACACAGCTTTGCAAATGACCAAATTCGTTTGTTTACACAAGGTTCGTTCGTTTGTACTGCACTAAGTTGAACTGAGTTCAAGTTTGTGACGTCACCAGTTCAGGTCAGTTCATGTCACAGTGTACATGAACTGATCTGAAAACAAACGAACGCTTTTGGTGCAAAATATAAAAAAATATAATTACTGCAATACACAAAACAATTTAAGGAAACACTAATAAGAAAATGTTATCACTGTATTTTATAAACAAATAAAACTGGCAAAACTAAGAGAATTCCGTGTTTCATAATGCAATAAAAAAATTTAGGGTTGTTGGGTGAGAATATCCGAATGTGTGCACGTTAATTCACTGATTGCACAACCATAGACATGTCCCATTTCCATCTTTCTTTTCTAGCCTGCATTAGTGGCACCTACTCTGGACCAGGAACAAAATGTGCAGGTTCGGTGCAAGTGAACTGATGCAAACGAACACAGTTCAGTTAAACTTGGTGCATGTAACGAACGGTTTCGGTGCAAAAAGTGTAAAAAGTGCTGCACAAGTTCATGTAAGGAACAAACCTATTAACTCCCAGCAGCTTTTTGGGGATTAATCTGTTGCTAGGGACTTACAAATGTTATGTTACATCCCTGCTGATTCGAGTTACGTTGGCAATGGGAAAAAGTTAAAGTAAACAAATCTTCCCGAAGTTGTCCCCTCCTGGACCAGACTTTACACACTGACTCAGGGAGACTCAGTGCTCAGAACCACCTAGTGGAGAACCTGATCCCCCCTCTGCCTCCCCCCTACTCCCTTATTCCCATTACTTTTGGGTCCCCCCTTGTATGTAACTTAAGATCAAATTCTCTTTAACTCAACTAACAAACAATAAAAGGGAATAATAACAATAAAAATAAAAATGCATTTTTAATAAAAATTAAAAATATAATATTGTTGAACCTTGTGGTCCATGCCAAGAACATCATCACAGTGCAAAATGTCATCAGTGTTCAGAATACGAGCCCTGATCATAGTACTCGTATATAATCAACTGTTTCCATTGTTTCCTGTACATATCAGGGCTATCATTTGAATCATAACCGACTGAACATTCAAATGACAATAAGAATGATCATTCGAAACATTGTATTTAATCCCTCAAAAATAAAAAATAAATAAAAAGACCTGTATTGGCATTCTTCATTACAAACAAAACTTTACATTCTACTCGAAAACTAAATTCCCTCCCTTCTACCCTCCCTTCTATTTTCCCTCTCCCTCCCTAGCTTCTCCAACGTCCTTACCCCTACCCCATCCTCTCTCATCCACTCCATCACCCTTCTACTCCTCTTTGCTCCTATCCATTCCTCCTTCACCCCCTTGCATTCCTCCGCCAAGTGGCCCCACATATCCTTCCCATGTTCACACAATACACACCTTCCATATTCTTCCCCCATCCATACTTTCCTTCCTCTCTCCTCCGATCCACACATCGCCCTTGCCACAATCACCCTCTCCTCTCTACTCCATCACTTCTTTACTCCATCCCCTCTCTATCAGATATCTCGGCACTCTTCCATACACCTGCCACCTCCCATACATATCATTGTACTCACTTCTCTCGATACGCCCTTGCCTTTCCTGCCCTTCCACCTCCTTCCCTTTCCCCTTCACCCACTAATCCACCTTCACCCCATTCCCTAGCCATTCTATCACTTTCGCCTCCAACAACTCTACCCTCTTATACATTTTCCTCCTCCTCCCCTTCAATCTACCCTCACCCCCACACACGCTCGTCACCCATACATCCTTTACCAATCTCTCTTCCTCCAGTTCCCACAATCTCATCTGCTACCTTACCATTGCCTTGCACTCTAAACTCTCCCTATTAGTCTCCTGAAGCACTATGTAGCTTCAGGAACCACATCTGTTCCCTCTCCATGCACTCATACCCTTTTGTCTCCCACACTTCCACTCCATACATAAGCACTGATCTCACACACGCATTCCATATTTTACATGCCACTCTCACATTATTCTCCATCCACTTTCCCCAAGCCATCCCCCACGCTTTCCTAGCCTTACTCTGCACCCATTTCACATGCTCCTCATACCCTCCCGTCTCTTTGAGCATAAACCCTAAAGGCTTAAAACTTTTTACCCTCTGGTTATTGAGAGGGTAAAAAGTTTTAAGCCTTTAGGGTTTATGCCCCTTCCACTCCAATTCTTTCAGCCTCCCTCTATTTGTGAACTTCACCCACTTAATTTTTTCCAAATTCACACTCATCCCTCTCTTATCCAAGAACCTCTCCACTCTTTTCAACATGTCTTTCATCCCAACATGCTCTCTTGCCATTAACACCATGTCATCCGCATACGCTAACATCCACATCCACTCGTCCCCTTCTTTATACACCGAGCACATTATATCCCCACCCTCCACGCCTAAGGTAAGCTCACCTCCCCCCTCCACATCTGATTCAATAGCTCTTTGAATTTCTTCTTCCCTTTTTTACCAATCTCCTTCCACATCTCCGCTTTGAGACCATCCCTCCCTGCCGCCTTTCCACTCTTCACTTCTTTGAAGGCCCTCTCCACCTCCTCCTCCGTGAACTCTTCTCCTCTGTATCCCCTGTCTGTGTTCTCCAATCCCTCCTGGTACTCGCTCCCTTCTCATCGAAAATAAATAAAATATAATTTAAACATTAAAAGTGCCATTCTTTACGCAGTCTACAAGTTAGTCTTATAAAGACTAAATCAAACGCTCATTAAAATATCCCAACGGACATTGCATCATACAATAAGTGTTTGCTGTTACATACACTCACCTACAGCAAATGTAACAATTGGGCTCAAATTAATTAGGCCATCTATAGAAGCGGTTCTAGATTTATCTCTCATCAGTATAACTTTGCCGTTCACTCTGAACAATTTGATACCATAGACTGGCAGCCACATTACCATGCAGTTTAAACATAAGCATAAATGAAATTGCCAATACTTAATTGTAGGATACATCAAACATTAAAAGTGCGATTCTTTACGCAATCTACAACAAGTTAGTCTTACAAAGGCTAAATCAAATATAATTTACAACCAAAAAATCCAACTAATTTCAATTAATAATGAAAGCAATGGCTATTGCCAGTTAAAATAGCTGGATTTTATTGGTTGTAATTTATATTTTATTTGATTGTGAAGGTTTTCTATAGATTAATTCGAATGAGCATTTAAATATTCATTCGAATGATCATCATATTAATGATCAGATCACTTGAAAAAATGTTATCCTCAAAAAAACTGAAAAAACTCACGAAGGCGTTGGACGATGATAGAAAGGATGTGGAAAAAAATGATTTTCCAACATTTCGGGACACTTGAGTCGCATTGCCATGTCGACTTATGGGAACGGTTTAAGGGAGGCGCGCCGATTGACGCTGGCGGACGTGACCCCGTTGTGAGTGCCCAGTAATCGCACTCACAACGGGGTCCACAAACGACATATAATGTCGGTACAGGAAGCATTAGATTCCTGAAGGATACATCTAAATTTTCTTTTAAGATCATCCAAGTAGCTGTGCTATGTTTGCCATAAAAAACTGTAAACGCGGCAAAAATGTTCGCCCACTTTGAGTTTATGCTCTCATTCAATAGCTATATTTTGGTATAATACGAAGTCATTTCATGATTTTAGCATATTTTTAAATTTCGGTGAACATTTAAAGTCGATTATCATTGAAATGATCAGTCGATTATCATTCGTATGATGAGTGGATTTACATCATTCAAGTACGAATCATTTCATTATTAAAATCATTTACGCTCATCGCTTATCTATAGGGTGTGATGATACAATTTAAGTGTCAAAAAAAATAATAGTGTTTTCCTCAAAATATTATTTGACTTGGAAAAAACATTGACGTCATCAATATTTTCATTTTATAATATATTTTCCCATTTGAATTTATTTTTATTTCATATGTGTAAATTGAGTGAAGGTCAGCCACAGTTTGCTTTGCTTGGGCCAGTCAGATAAAGCCATATAATAAAATCTCTGTACTCTCTGTCAATCATTAGTTTGTGTAATACAATATCCATCTTTATTATTCCAGTCAGCATGAAATAATACGGACTGAGGTTGATTAAAGTAGTTCACGAATGTGATCTAAATCTGATGCGTATGTAAAAATAACTTGTGTCTAGACAAAATGCTTAATTAATGAGAATAATGAGTAACATTAGACAGCATCATTTAGAGATTGCATTACGTTAGGTTTTATATAGGGTGTTTAAAATGACTAGCACACCTGCTCCCCTAATCTAGTTCACTCACAAGAGACATGGCATATCGTGACAGTCGATTATCGATCCTATGTAAGAATACAATTAAAATACAATATGGCATCGTCAATACATAAGCCGCAGTCGATGGCAGCTACAATCCCAAGTGATATTAAATAAACAGATTTTTGTTTTGTATTCGGCAGAAAAAGGTTTCTATATAATTGTAGAGATCTCAGCTATTCAATAGAACAACTTTTTTTTTTAAAGCTACACGTCTCATTAAAAAATTATTATTTCATATTGCTAAAAAAAATGTGATTAGCACAATGGGTATCTAATTTATTACTAAGATTGAATTTTACATTTCAGGAACTAAAGAAGCATAATGTTACCGCCGTTGTTCGAGTCTGCGAGCCTTCGTACAAAACGGAGGAGCTGCATGAGAACGGCATTACAGTCTACGATCTCGAGTACAATGACGGGACATTTCCTCCGAATGACATCACTGAAGCATGGTTTAACATTATCAAGACACAGTTCCATGATAACCCTGATGCTTGTGTTGCCGTACATTGCGTAGCTGGCTTAGGTAGAGCACCGGTCATGGTGGCTTTGGCTTTGGTTGAACTAGGACTTAAATATGAAGAAGCTGTTGAACTTATCAGAGAGTAAGTATTAGTTTAATATGCTGTTCCATTGGGATTTATAGTTATTAAACAGTAGACAAAGCATACTTCTCTTCTGCTACCCCTTAAGGCTTCGGGTAGGTAAACAAAGAATACAAATATATAAATGATCGTAAGGTACTGTTACGATCAAACTATCGTTCATGTTTCACATTTACCAAACCATATTTTGAGGCTTTTCTAAACTTGAAGTGTTACTTCATGCTTAACCTGGCAGTGGAAAACACTTGTTACACATCTATTTGGAACCTTTAATAACAATACTGGTTTTTTAAAGAAAATGGAAAACAAACACAAACTGTAGTTATTTTCATAATCTTTATGAGACTCGTTAATTATCTTGATGTTCATTTTTTTAAGAATCTGGTGTTGTCAGGTTTTAATATATTTTTAACAAGGGTTTTCCTATCCTTGATGAAGCTTGAAGTAAATATTTCAAGTTTAGAGAAGCGTGATAATTTGAATTGGTCACGTAACGAAGCGGAGCGACCAATCTAAATTTTGAGGCTTTTCTAAACTCGAAATATTTACTTTGTGCGCCAGGCATGTAAAACAATGATTTAATTTGAAGTTTTGATTATTGCTAGGATTATGTTTTGTTTTATTTGTTTTTATCGATTGTTATATCAATAATTATAACAATATACAGGGTGCCCGTTTTTCGAGCTGCACTATAGGAATCTTGCTTATTTGAAGAGATAGAGAATTGGTTAAATAAGGGCAAAGTTGGGCATTACAGTGCTTATTAATAATCTGCTTTCACATTTTAAATATCTTCAACTGTTACGATGTAGTTTGAAAAAAACTGAAACTTTCGATATTTAAAAATTGCCAATATCTATATTATGTTTGATTTTTTTCCGAATTTGTAAAAACATTCTTAGAGCAACTTTTTACGACTCGACTTATGGAGTAAGTTATAAAACTGCAAAGCGATTAGTTTCTGTTTTCCAAAACACAACTTTTGTTTTACTTATGGGTGCATATGAAGATATGCACATCACTGAACAAGTTTTTTACTCTGATTTCAATGATGTGCCACATGTTGACTTTAAAAAAAATATTTTTTTATGGTTGTTGTCATGGAAACACTCGCGCAAAATCCACAAAAACAATATATTTGCTTAAAAAAGATAACCAATCGTTGGGCCCGTTCATCAAAATATTCAACATTCAACATGTTTTGATTCGTTTGTGATGTATGTTGGTATCTAATGAACAGTAACTCCAGCCAGTCTATTTTGTACAATTGAAAAAATCCCAAACACGTTCACAATTAACAGTTAAGTCATTAGAGAATTCCCCAACAGTTAGCAGTAAACTCCTAACTGTTGTTTCTGATCAACGGGCCCATTAATACTCTTCCTTTTAAATAATAATTGGTATTGTTTATTTGCCATATCAACTTGAACAACAACAATAATTAAACAAAAGCCTACATGTGGCATATCGTTGAATTATAAATGCATTTCAATAATGTGCATAAATTTGTATGTTTAAATAAGAAAAACAATAGTTGAGTCAATAAAACAAAGACGAATCAATCTGAATATTCCAAACATTTGCCACTCGATCAGTCATAAAATGTTGCCATTAAAAGTTATTATAGAATTTGAAATAATAAAAAAATAAAATAATGAAAAAATAGACAATTTTTAAAAATACTAAATTTCATTTTTTTTTTTTTCAAAGTACATCGGAACAATTAAAGATATTTTAAATATAAAATCAGATTATTAATAAGCACTAAAGCATGCAACTTTGCCCTCATTTAACCGATTCTCTATCTCTTCAAATAACACAAATCCCCCATAGTGCAGCTCGAAAAATGTGCACCCTGTAAATAGATGTGAGTCTTTTTTTTGCTCTTCTTCTGTGATGCCTAAAAGATTTTAGTTTCGGAAATGGAAGTGAGATTTTTTTTTTCTTTAGCTCAAAGAGACATTGGTTATGTTCATAGCTGTGATTGTATTTTGATTGAATAATTTATTTGTTGCAATTGTTTTGTTACAGGAAACGCCGTGGAGCCATAAATTCAAAACAACTGGGGTACTTACAGAAATACCGTCCTAAGTCAAGGCTCAAGTTAAAAAATGGTCACAAGAATTCGTGCAGCATCCAGTAGGAAGGACACTGATGGACCTCTACACGAAATCAAGAGGAATTACTCCAACCGTTCTTTTAATGGACCCTCTACTAAAATAAATCGAAGTTTTGTGTAGTTGTGTTCCATTCTTTTGATAAGTTGTTTTTATCTGAAAGTTTGACTCATGTATATTTTTTAACTAACAGGTATTTATTTTGAATGGAATATTTTATTTAAGCGAGTCATATAAATATATATGTTATAGTTGTTTTCATATAGCAGCTTAGAATGTGAAAGTTGTTACTGTAAAGACATTACCGAGAGGAGAAATACTAATGGAATTTTTTTGTTTTGCTTACAAAAAATGAGTTTTGTATCATTTTCAATGAACTTTTATAAACACAATCTATTTATACCAAACTGAATTTATTCCACTACCTCATTTGATACATATATATATTTATATATACGCATGTATAAATATATATATGTATATAATATATGTACGATTATCCACTGCGGTATCATCTTTGTAAATTCTCATAAATAAATTATTCATCCTGTCTCATTACACTTATATTTTGGGCCATCTGTATGTGAATAAATAAAACTTGTATTATACACATAATACACTTGTTTATATGTTCACTGGCCATTTACGCATCCAAAACATCCTTCAGTTATAATCACGTACTCACACACAGATTATTAATGCGAAATTGTTTTTGTTTTATTCGAATAATGTAGGTTATGCAGGTGAACTGCACAGATAGTCATTTGTCAGTTTATCTTATAAACAATTATGATTTCCACCATAAAATTTCAACATGTAAGTCATACAATAAAAAAGTGCATGATTTTATATTTTTATTGTAACAGAACTAAAACATTACATTTAAAAATGCTTTGTGGCTAATAAATGTTAAATAAATTAATTTTAAAATTGTTAAACCTTTATTTGCAGCCAAATTCTAGAATACATAATTGTGTAATGTACATATAAATTGTAGGTGCTTCTGTTCGTCGAATTTGGATATTATTTTGTAATGCAAAAAACAAACACCATTTTAACAAGAAAATACCAAGATATGTTAAATTCATCTGAATTTAAATTATTTAATTAGAAAATTCTGCAAAATTATGTGTTGTGTAATGAATTACATTAGGTGTTTACAATACGGCAGGAGTTTCCAAACTTTCAGATAATTTCAAAATATGACGATTGTATTATATTTTACTGTGAATCGCAAGCAAAATTTATGACCTCTTGACCCACGAGTATCACAAATTTGACACTCACAAGCTGTATTTGGCCTTTTGATGGCTGGGCTGCATAGAAAATGAAATAAAAATTTTATTTTTGCTTAAAATTGTCACTTTAAATACATACATTTTTAATATTTAACACTAAATTCTGATAGAAGATGTTTTTCGAAACATATTTATAAAGGCCGAAACTTTTAATGGTCATAGAATAAGTAGTGTTAAGGCCCATATCAATAAGAAGATTTGCCTGTTGCGTGCCACCGGAACGTAAAATTTGATGACACTACGGTGTAACGGATTGCTTATTTTAATCCGTATCACGGACACTTGTCTTGAAAATAATCATGATATAAGTAGATGACATGGGAGTGAGAGGGAGTAATTGGTAAACATTTGTGGTTGATCGAGAGGTAAATAAAAACAAACTGCATTGATACGCCTACTAGTCATAACTACCACACTGCCGTAACGTATCAATTACTTTGATGCAATGGACAAAAACCGCCAACTGGCTATTCGACTTCGTTGCTTTGACACGGTGCAATGCAACGCTTTCCCGTCTCCACTAGGTGTAATGGGGCAATGTTACGGTGACACACAACGTGTAAATGCTCTAGTCGATATAGGCCTTTAGACTCGCACAAGAAATATAAAATGGCTTTTTACAGTTTAAAAATTAAAGAGTGCATAGGCACCTGTGCCAAATTGACATAATCATAGTGACGCACAGGGAATTTTCCCATTGTCTTGACCCTGGTCGTGGCTGGCTGTCAATACTATTATGTATTTACAGACGTTTTCACTAGTAGCAACGATCTGGTTATTATATTAAGTAGCTCAACATCAATGCAATTTAGGAGAAGGCCTTTTTGAACAAAGAATTGCCTTCAAAACTTGCCAGCTAAACTCGGGCTGTGTGGGCGGTGGCACTGTCCTGTTAAAACTAGACACTTCCTAAATGCAGTACTGTAAGAATTTGTTCCGATTTCCCTCTTGGAGATCAGAAAATCGACAGATGTACTGCCTTTTCATTTTCTGGTGTCGAACGGGGTTGTTAATGTCCTATTCACAACACTGATGCAATTTGTCATCGGTGAGAAGTTGCACTGAAATGACATCATTTTAGGACAAATTGACCAAACCATTAGAGTAAAATAACATGATTTCAGTGTGACTTTCCACTGGTGACAAATTGCATCGGTGTTGTGAACTGGAATTTATTTTACCACACTCCCAGTTGTCCTGAAGCACTTTTCCTACAAACATTTAATCTGTCCGATTGAAATTAGTACTGACATTAATTTCATTCAATGAAAACCGACACATGGTTCGGTTTCAACTCAGTTCAGGTTGCTCAACAGGAATTCCCTTAATTTTGAGCTTCAAGTCCGGGTGTTGTGGCTAGATGATTTGAGGAAGAGCGAAAAAACCATGCCAATCAGGGGCACACTGGCTCCTTTGTTTACGGCTCCCATATTTCCACTGGTGGTAGCGAAGAGCAAAAACAAAACGAAAACCAGCTCCCATATGTCCTGAATTTCCGTTAATAGTAATGAGCAACAAAAAGTCCTCTATCACTACTTCGACATTTATAATAATATACTACCCGAATATGAAAAACTTTATTGTCCATTTTTCTATAAAAAGTGATTCTTTACAAAACGTTTTGAATGACTTGAAAACACCATTTCTATTGTCAAATCTCAAATTTACTATAGAGGGTGCTCAAAAATTAAGAAAAACTAAAATTGTCATAAAATAAAAGTACCTCAAATTAGGTAATGAAAATGAACATATATAAATTGAATCTTTTGTAAATATCTTAAATAAACTTGTTACTCATATCAAACTGAAATTATACAGGCACATTTCCTTTAAGTATACATAATCTAATTGAACTCTAAACTGGACATTTTACTTCATGCGCCACACATATAAAATACTCAAATATTGTGAAGTTCGCAATATGCTACTAAAGCAGTATTCTACAGACGTATATTTTGAATTTCACTTAAGACCAGCGTTTTATACGTGTGGCACGTGAAGTAAAATTTCATGAAGATTTGGTTTGGTCGTGTAGCTTCATTACTTTTATGCTTAATCTGGGAGTGGAAAATACTTGTTTAATGCTTCAAATGGAACTTCAGAAAAAAACGATTTATGTCGGAAAATTTACAGCGTATCCATACTTAAGATAAAACTTCGCTGTATATACTCAAAAGAAAGAAAAAATCCCTGTATATTTTAATTACGTCATTAAAAACATTTTTATTTTATAACATTTTTCTCTAAAGCCAAAATTGAAGCCATTTCTGTTATAAGCTAATTTTATTCTTTATCCATTGTAAAGAATCAAATTTGTAATGTGGTTTGATGATGGTTTTTTAAGAGATGCAAAAATTATAAAGAATTACTTTTTTTAGCCTGAGACAAATGGTATATACCAGGTATGGGCAATCATTGCCTAGCTGAGGGCGTAATTTCGGGACTTAATCAGGTCGCGGGTCGTAGGTAAGAAATAAGTAGGTAGTAACGAATAAAAAGGCGATAAAAATTCACAATTTTTTTTCTTTATTGGAATTATAATGGCATATTAGCATAATCAAACATATAAAGCAAATTAACAGAAAAAGATAGAAAAATCAAATGAAAATTATGACAGGCTTGAGTTTGAAGCTGAGAAACAAGATGATCAATATTGGGGTCAATATCACTAGTACCACAGTTCATATATATCCAGTTAGCCAGTCCCCATATAAATTTTGTGCAGGATGCTAAACTGGTGTATATGGCTGCCTATATACACCAGTCTGGCTTCCTGCGGTCGGTCGGTTACGACTATTTTACTCCAGATGTCGCCAAATCAAGTCTCAGAGAGAGAGAGAGACAATTTCTTTCTCCCTCTATTCCGTGCTTCTCGTTGTATCATATTCCAGATGTTGATTTTTCAATCTTGAAAACACATTTTTTTTTCTTTTAACGAGCTAAGGATGCGTGTTATATTCATTCATGCGTTTCCTTCTACAATTTTATTTTCTGCGTTATTAGAGATGAGATTTTATGAAATTATATGTGAACGTAGTAAAATTCATTAAGTATTATTTATTTTATACTAAAAACGAAAAATACTAAACTATGTAACTTTTGATAAAAAGTAAAACAAATTCATCATTTTATTAGATCAGATCAAATCTACTGATCGATAAGGATTTCTTTTTTAATTGAAGGGGTCAGTGCAAAATGCAGTTAAGTCATATTTTTTTTTTAGTTTTTGAGTTATTACCGTTTGAAAGTTTTTAAAATAGTTTTAAATATACTGTGTGTCCTGTTTCAAGGCGCATTGTATGTTTCATGTAAACATTTCCCATGTAATTTGAATTTGAGTTTGTATCTCTTATTGAACCAAAACGATTACAATAAAATTAGAATCATTTCTTTACCTACTAGCAGTATTTTCGAGGTATTATTTTTGAGTTATATCTTGAACAAGTTTCTCATCTTTCACGTGGTGAAACATATTTAACTATGATTTAATAAAGAAAACACTTGGTTAAATTTCACTAATATTTTGGTTTTTCATTAAAACTAGTTTCGACTTTGAGTCATGCTCAAGGAGTGCGAGAATGACTCAAAGTCGAAACTAGTTGGAATAAAAAACTAAATATTAGTGAAATTTAACCAAGTGTTTTCTTTATTAAATCATTATTTTTGAGTTCTCCTCAGTTTCATTTGAAATATAGCTTGAAAATAGTAAACGATTATATGAAAATTAAATCGTCAAAATAGTAGTTGCTACGAAAAGTCAGTGTTTGGCATCAAATTTGTTAAAACACAAAGTAATAATTCAATTTAACATGAGTGTTTATTCCGCAAAAGAAAAAAAATCAGATCCCAAAATGCACACAGTATATATTTTAATCACGAGTAAATGAACCATACTTTTAATAAATATTAACACAGTTTCAGAAAATTGTGGTTTTTGCACTGACTACTTTAATCATCCGTTCTCTTTGAACGATTGTTACGTGATCAACTTGTACTTTTTCGATAGAAATTTTATAAACGCTTATTGTGTGCCATTTGATCAACCCCGACAACACTCAGCGGGTACTAAAATGTTACTTAATTTTCGGATTCAAATTTATGGCATCCGCGTGCGGCTGCATGGAGACAATGGGGATAATTTAAAAAAGAATAAGCAGAAATATTTTTCGATATTCTAAATACTTCTCGAGATACACGAAATGTTACATAGAGAAAGTACAAATTATATAAAAATCATGAAACTTTAAAATTGAGAATATTATCAAAAACTGCGAAACAAACAAACTTGTTAAATCAAGTAATTAGTCACATTAATAAAATTATAAATTTTACATTTTAATAATTTTTACCGACCTCATTGCTATTTTTTTGTACGGAAATATACGTTTTAGGGTCCCAGGAATCAGAACCAAGTGTTATCCCTAATATTTGAGATAATTGGCTCAAATATTGAAATATGTTGAAAAGTCTTGTTAAGTGATGATAATCAAAAACATTTATAAAACAACGAGATATCTTTTAATGTAATAAGTATAATAGATTTTCTCTGAGAAGTGTAATTGCAAAAATTATTGAATACTCTATTTTATAGTTTACAATGTTTTGTATGTCAGGTTAATTCAATTATTTGAATAGTTTTATTCTTAGTTAGATTACATTTACAAAAGGTACCGATGGGATTATGTTACAGACTAAATAGGTAAGTAAAAATAATTCAGAATGATTTAAGAAAACCCGATCAAAAGGTGTCTAACTAAAATATCGGTTAGTGAAAAACATGATAAGGAATTACCGAATTGGATTCTGCGGATACGGATTAAATGTGTCAACAGTAAATAATCTTTTTAAATCTCAAAATATTTATGGTTTTTAGAAGCTTGCGGATTATCTGTAAGTTGCAGTGGTTTTGTTCTGGTTGCCCAATACTTGAGGGTGTACACCATAATAAAAACGTGGTCGAAAAAATGCCTACAAATAGGTAAATACAGATAGATTATTTCGAAGAATTTGATTTTTCATCCCTTCTATAAAGCTATCCCCACTAAAATAATGAATATTGTATAATAAGAAAATATTCAACGAACAAAAGTTAATTCGATATTCATACACGTTATTCAGAGTGTAAATGGATGAAACGGAACGTAGCATTTTTAATGTTAATTTCTCAAAATTAACATATTATCTTTCCTAATTATTTCAGGGAAATTATGATATTCATTTGGTTAGAGTAAAAGTATATGCATCGAGCGTTGCCATTTATTGCATATATAAAAACCGGGGTGTTATGAAATTAAACAAACAAATGATGAGGTGTTGATTCGTTGGGTTTTGATTTAAAATATATTCTGTTGATTTTGTGTTACACTTCGATTTACTCTATATAATTATTACTGAATAAAAAATCCAAAAAAACTGCTTCTAAAATATCGTTAATAAATATGAAAACAGTTACATGTATATTTAATATAATTTTTTAATGTTTGTTAGTTTTTTGTATATATGAATATTTATATGTATCTATATTTTTATGTTTTTAGTTTTGTATATTCGTAAATAATTTATCTATTTTATTGAAATAATTACCGTTTTTTTATTATCAATTCCAATTAAAATACCCATCAAACATTTTTCAAATTGATTTTTTCATTGTAAAAAGATTTTTGTATTTATCTAACTTTTGAATAAAAAATATTTAAAAAATATATATAATAATTAAAAATGTTGGAAATATATTTTAAATTTTTTCATTGTAAAATGACTTTGTTTATTTATGTAAATTAATTTCAACAATGTTTTTATTAAAAATATATAGAATAACTAAAAGCGTTGAAAATATATTTTAGAGTTGTTAATTTCATTGTAAATTTAAGTTTTTATAAAATATAACTTATTCCCAAAGTTCATAATTTGGAACACGCTTGAAATCTCAAAATACAAGAAATATATTCGAATAGACTTCTTGTGGTGATAATAAATTTTATCATCCGTCTACCACAGTTCATATACAGGAAGTTTTTCTTTAAAGTATACGTATTTCAAATTCACCTTATTTTCTTTAAATCTTTAGATATTCGTTGTGTTTTTAAAGAGTTCAATTTGGTGTTTTCCTCACCTAGACTAAGCATGAAGTAAAATTTCGAGTTTAGAAAAGCCCCGTGAAAATTTGTCGAGGGCCGTGTATCAAATTTTCTGGGCTTTTCTAAACTCGAAATTTTACTTCATGCGCCACGCGTATAAAACACTAAAATATTGTAAAATTTAAGTATATTTGAACCTCACGTAAAATCAGTGATTTATACATGTGGTGTGTGTGTGTGTGTGTGTGTGTGTGTGCGTGTGCGTGTGCGTGTGCGTGTGCGTGTGCGTGTGCGTGTGCGTGTGCGTGTGCGTGTGCGTGTGCGTGTGCGTGTGCGTGTGCGTGTGCGTGTGCGTGTGCGTGTGCGTGTGCGTGTGCGTGTGCGTGTGCGTGTGCGTGTGCGTGTGCGTGTGCGTGTTTAATTTTATCCTTTCTTAAGCGAAATGCTTGCTGGAGTAATGTCGCTCCATATTGTTTGTATTCTTTTAAAATAGAAATTGTTTCATTGCACAACAAACACATAGGTTTACCTCTGTGCAAGACAAAAAAGCATTTATCAGACCATTTGTTTTGGAATTGACAACATTCTGTGTCCACTTTCCGCCTTTTTAAACCAACATCTTATTAGATTTCTTTTCTTCTGACATAAATTTGCTTGATTATTTCCCGCGTCTTTTCTTATTAGTTGTTAAGAAGTAATAAGTTCACACGTGCGCTAAGCGGTTTATATATTACCGGCAATAAGCAACAACAATACCCTCGAACGTACGCAAATATGCGATGCTAACCGCGTTATGAATAACAGTCGGCTCTGGAGCGCTTCAAAGTCTTCGGGCGGCTTCCTGAATGTTTATCTGTTTGTCTCTATCTAACGACTATTTCTGACTCGATCTGTGGCGCTCCACTGTGTAGGTTTAATAATATTATTTATCGATTTTAGTCTTTATGATTTGATTAAATATAGTTTTAGGTTCGTTCACGGTAATTATAAATAAACTATGTGTGGTAAATCTTTATTTTTTTTTGCGCGTTATTTAAAATTTCTCTCGCGGGCCGGATTGAAGCTGGTGGAGGCCCGGGGGTCCATATATGGTATATACCATTACTTGATTGAAAAGAGGTAAATGCAATTATTTTGAATGAATAAATGTTGAAAAATATACAAAAAAACGTTGAAAAAGTAAATAATATCTAAAAAATAAAATTGTTTCTATTAAGTTAAAAATTAATTCTCGATTACAAATTAATTTTTCCAATAACATTTTCCACTAAAAATATTAGGTACTTCTCTCTTATCATACCTTTTGTTTTTCTTAATTATTAATCGCCCTCTGTGGTCAAATTAGGATTTGATAATAAAAATGTTATTTTGAAGTCATCCAAAACTTTTTCTTAAGAATTACTGTCGAAAAATGTTTAATAAAAAAGTGCTTCCTATCCGGGCAGTAATCCGGGATCACACGGTATTTAGAGACCATTAGCCATGACGTGCTGTGGCCCACTAGGGTTTTCCCAGTAGGTCTTATAGCCAGTCCGGCTATGGTGTGAATAATAAATCTCAATTGAACCAATTGAACTGATGGAGGAAACATACAAAATCAATGCAATGTAAATCGTATCAGTATTCCAAGTCGGCACTTTTTTAGCGTGCTTGATAAAAGTACTTTTTCTTTTGCATATTTATTAGCCTTGCCATCTAAGACCTGTTGAACAGTTACAGAATTAATTTAACAAATGTTTGTTTAACAATTTAAATAAATAAATAAACAAGTATATGGGTAGTTATTATAGGAAAAGGTTATAGGAATGATTGTAGTTATTTTAATAATTAGATGATTGGAGTGTCGACTGAACTTAAAATTTGGACTAACGCCGTTCCCGAGGGATAGGAAAAGGAAGGTAATGTAAAAAAGAGAAATATAAAAGAGGATGTGACCGAAAGGATGCAAAAGGATAGGAGTGTAACCGCTTGCTAGCTTTGCGTTTTAATTTTTGTGCAGCGGTTCGACTTGCTCGGGATCTGGACACAGAGTATCTTGATAAAAGTAAATCGGAAAAGAAAACATTTGTTAGTTGAAATAGGTTTCATTTTGATTTTAACACTAGTGAGTGAGTATGGTCGTAGCCAGGATTGTGAATAGTAGGGGTACAAGAGCAAAAATACACTAAACTAAGTTAAAAATGTCAATTGCTTTCACATGAAATGTCGCAAAGTAATGAATATTATGCAAAACTAAAATCAAATATTGTGCTTTATTAAGTTTGTCCAAATTGACATCGTTCTGTTGCTTGTGCGATTGAATGACCTCCAAATTTTCTTTTTCTTTGACGGATATTCAAATCCACTAACTCGACCACTGTAGATGCATATTTTAATACACGAGTTAAATTATAATTGTACGAGCCCCGTCCCACGTCAGTTAGCACAGTCTTTAAAAATTAACTTTCCAGAACTGCAAGCTTGAAATGCAAAAATATTTTGTTATTTTTGTAATACTTTCAGTAAACAATACACTTGGTTAAGATTTCACTGTTTATTAGTTGACACATATTTGAAAAAATTAGGTCCGCTATATACAGGGAGTTTCTTCTTAGTATACATACCCCAATATACTGTATACGCTGTATATTTTCAGATACATGTCGTATTTGAAAAAAGTTTAAATTGAAGCTTTAAATGAGTGTTTTCCACTCCCAGATTAAGCATGAAATAAAATTTCGAGTTTAAAAAATCCTGAACGTTTGAGTTTAAAATTTTGAGTTTAGAAAAGCCTGATTTTGGATTTGGACGCTACGCGGCCAAATCCAAACGTTCACGCTTTTCTAAACTCGAAATTTAACTTTATGCTTAGTCTGGAAATGGAAATACTCGTTAGAAGTTTTAATTTGAAAAGTTTCATAAATTAATTTGGAGTTGAGAAGCTTTAAACGAGTGTTTTCCACTCCCAAATTAAGCATGAAGTAAAATTTCAAGTTTTGAAAAGACTGAACATTTGAATTTATATGCGTAGCGTCCAAAACTAAATTTGGGTTTTCATAAACTCGAAATTTTACTTCATGCGCCACGCGTATACAACACTGATTCAAAGTAAAATTCAAACAGTATATTTAGAACTTCACTTAAAATCAGTGTTATATACGCTGGACGCATGAAGTAAAATTTCCAATTTAGAAAAGCCGGAATTTGGATTTGGACTTTACGCGCCGAAATCCAAACGTTCGGAATTTTGTAAACTCGACATTTTACTTCATGCTTAATCTGGGAGTTGAAAACACGCGTTTAAACTCCAATTTGTACTTTTTTTTCCATACGACGAATATCTGAAAATGTACAGCGTATTTAGTATGTTTAGGTATGTATACTTAGAAAAACTTCATGTATATAGCGGACCTAAATATTACAAATATATCCTAAAATTTTAGCTTTTAAAGCGTTGTAGTTCTACTAAGTGAATGTTTAAAGACTGTGCCAACTGACGCGGGACGGGGCTCGTAATCGGAAGAGCATATTTCTGAATTTTGACTTTCTCCTTGTAGCCACGTCACAGTTCAAAAAATATAAATCATAGTTGTTGTTACTCACTGTTCTAGAATTCACGAATGATTATAATACACTAGAAAAAGAGATAAATAAATGCTGTTGCTGAAATTTATTTACCTTCTCCTATAATGAAATGTCTTACTTATAGATAATTATTGATTAGTAAATGTAGTACGTTTCCTTATTTTCCAATCGTTGCCTATTCGATGACGATGTCGTCAAGATTGAGGTTTCGAATCGCTGCCGGTTCGATGACGACGTCGGCAAGCTAACGATTGTCACTCGGTTGCCTATTAGGTTTGTTCATTTATACTGCACTAAGTTAACCTCAGTTCAAGTTTCTAACGTCACAGTTCAAGTTAGTTTAACTTTACAATTGCAGGTGTCATCTTCATGTAACGAACAGATTCAGTGCAAAGCTAGTTCAACTAACGAACTGACCTATTTACTCTGGGCCGCTGATGACCATGATGACGTCGTTATCGAATCCTCAACGACGTTCTGACACATCGGTATCCGATCGGATGCTGGGCGGCACCCGTGCACAGTGTGGCCGATTGATGGCAGCGCGGCCACGGGTGTGCGCGGGGAGGAAATTCTCAACATTAAATGTTTAAAAAACTAGGTACTGCATCATGTTTCTCATACTTCAGAACCCCGAAGTATAGATTTTCAACAAAATAGCGTTTATAATTAACGAGTAATTAATTTATAAATATCGTCAATTTTCAGATCTGAATTTAGAACGAAAATCAATGCGCGGTTAAATAGATATATTTTCGTAACTGCTCGAAATATTTATCTAATGTTTTTTTATGTAAAGAAACGAAATGACCTGTGCTTCAGACACAGGAAAAACCAAATTAATATCTTGATTAGTTAATGAATTATAATTTTTTCAATTTTCATAATATTTAAACATAAATTTAAACTTTGCGAGACCCGCCAAAACGCAATTCAAATTTGTCCAACCTATAATTACTACCAAATCATAGCCCTAAATTTCCTCTACAACAGGAATTTTTCATTTTAAAAATATCGAACCAACTTTTTGAGAAAAAAATTTATTTATGTCCCGAGTCACCTCAAAATGTCTTTTGCGCGCAAGCATAAGCTAGTTCGACTGGAAGATGATTGCGCGACCGCGCGTTGTTTTAAAAATATTCAATGTCACTTATAAAAGCAGCCTTTTTCAAATACTAATCCATTAATTATAATGGTTTACTAGGTAAACATCAATACATAAGTTTTCATTTTTTATTATTGATTCAAACTAATAAAAGTTATTTTCCGAAAATTATTTATATTACAAGTTTAAATGCTAAATTCAAGTTTTCAAGAAAACTCGTCGCTATTTTAATTAATACTATCATTTTTCTACTATATTGAGTATGAATGTTAGAAAAACGAAATGGATGAGATTCAGAAATAAAGAGAGGGAGGGGAGGGTGAAGGAATTAGAGTGGAAGGGGGAGGTGATTGAGAGGGTTAATTCAAGTATTTAGGGTTTTTGTTCAAAGGGACGGGAGGGTATGAAGAGCATGTGAGGTGGGTGCAGGGGAAGGCTAGAAAGGCGTGGAGGATAGCGTGGGAAAAGTGGGGGAAGTGGATGGGGAACAATGTAAGAGTGGCGTGTAAAGTATGGGATGCGTGTGTGAGGTCAGTGTTAATGTATGGGGTGGAAGTAAGAGGGACGAGAGGGTATGAGTGTATAGAGAGGGAGCAGTTGTGGTTCTTGAAGCGTATGTTGGGGCTGGAAAGGTCGACACCTGGATACATAGTACTACAGGAAACGAATAGGGTGAAATTAGAGTGTGAGGAAATGGTGAGAATGGCTAGGTATGAGATGAAGTTATGGGACCTGGAGGAAGAGAGACTGGTGAAGGCGGTGTGGGTGGCGTGCGTGAATGAGAGAGAGGGTAAATGGAGGAGCGAGAGAAGGAGAATGTATGAAAGGGTGGGTTTGTCGGAGGCGAAGGTGATGGAGTGGCTGGGGAATGGGGTAAAGATGGATGCATGGGTGAAAGAGAAGAAGAAGGAGGTGGAAGCACAGGAAAGGCAAGGGTGTATTGAGAGGAGTGAATAAAACGATAGGTACGGGAGGTGGCAGGTGTAAAGGAGAATGTCGAGGTATTTGGTAGAGGGGGGATGGAGTAGGAAGGAAAGGGTGGTGCTGGCGAGGGCGAGGTGTGGGTCAGGGGAGAGAGGAAGGAAGGTGTGGATGGGGGAAGAGTATGGGAGGTGTGTAATGTGTGAGAGGGGGAGGGATACGTGGAGTCATCTGGCAGAGGAGAGCGAGGGGGTGAAGGAGGAATGGATGGGAATAAGAGGGAATAGAAGAGTGACGGAATGGATGAGAGAGGATGGGGCCGGAGTAAGGACGCTGGAGAAGTTGGGGGAAGAGAGGGAAAGCAGAAGGAAGATAGGGGGCAGCGATTAGTGTAGATATGGATGTTATATAGTATTATGCCAATAAAGGTCTTTTTTTTTTAGATTTAGGATTGATGTTAAATGGCCAGTTCTTAACATTTTTAGAATCACGAAACACTTACAAATTTACAAGATTTATATATAGGTTCGAGTAGATTAGCTAGCGATCCAAAAACCCTTATTACTAAATTTGACTTAGATCTAAGTGCTACGCACATCTTTGATTAACTATGCCTTGAAAACAGATGACGTTGGATAATGTTAGTAGTGTTTGTAAAGAATACATTAATCATTCTCTGGCATTTGATTTCATTTTTAGAAAAATTGACTAAGCCGTATAGAGTAAAATTACGTCATTTCAGTGCGGCTTCTCACTGATGACGAATTGCAGGGGTTTAGAGCATCCATCGCATAGCCCGGATCTATCGTTTTTTGATTTCAAAATTTATGGACTGAAAAAGGCGTTAAAAAATACCGATGCAATTTGTCATTGTTCAATCGCACTAAAACGTCGTCATTTTGGGAAGAATTGACCAAGATGTATAACGTAAAATGACTTCATTTCAGTGTGACTTCTCACCGATGACAAATTGCATCCGTGTTGCGAATAACCCTCCCGATAACTGTGGAAGACTTCTTAAATCAGCAGCCACAGAAATTCAATGGGCAAGGTATACGTCGGTTAGTAAAATAATTGTAAATAAATTATTGATTTTGTTTTTTTAAAGCAAAGATGGGTTTCAATTGAACACACCTAGTATTATCGTCATCCATCTGGCAAACATCGTCTTGGCGGCAATGTTTAACAGATGGTTATGACAGTATTTTTGGTTGACTCGCTATCTACTTTTATCATGAACGCCTGGGTAATGCGTAGTAACATTCCGACTCCACAGCCCTGGATATAGCAGCATACGCAGGGAATGTTTAAATGTACACATTTGTTTTGTTCGTTGTGGTTTCCTCGCACCTAATAACATTCAGCCTAGAAAGTTGGCCTTTTATTTTCCCTGCTTCATTTGAATTGTTGAAATATATGAATATAATATAGTGTATGAAGAAATAACTAATGCAAAATTATAGATTTTAACGATTTATTTAGAATTTGTTATACATAAATATGAATCTATAAATCAACTTCCCTTACTCTCTCTTCACCACTGATATGGTCGCAGTGCATTTGTAATACTAGCTAATTCTGCAAAAAAAGAACCTGCCTTTTATTGTGTTCAACTAATAATACAAGGATCGTATTCGTTGATTCGACGTAGAGGAAATTAAGTAAAACACAAACGCAAAAATATGCGGCATGTTCTGGTATGACATACCTGCTTCTGGGCAATTAGCGACTGTGTAATAAACAAGGAGATTCACTAAGGCAAAGCGGGCAGATGTTTAAAGTAAGATTAGAAGTAAATTTAAAATGAAGATTTCGAGGAATTCGACAACGTTAAGTTAAGTACCAGTGGCGTAACTTCAAATTGAGGGCCTGAATGCAAAGTACATTGTTGACTGGCATCTTAGAATCAAATGTTTTCGACCCTCGGAACCACATACCTCCTCTGCCCCATTATAGTTACGTTATTGTTTGTGCCGTTGTTCTATGGCAGTTTAAAATATAATAATGTTTATTGCCCAACAGGACACAAATTCCCAATTACAAGACAATTTAATACTAACAAAAACACTTTAAAACTATTACCTAACAATAACAACTGTCCATTTCGTAATTAACACAATTCTAATAAGGATGTCAATAGTTGAAAAAAACACGTCACAAGTTGGTGGAAGTTGATTAAACAAATTGCAGATCACATTAATAGGCGATTTGAATCCAAAATTAGTTCTATTATAATTCATATTAAATGTAGTCTTATATCTACTGTTGAAAGTTGGAATATGCAAGCCAACTAGCTGTAAAATATCAGGGCTGTCAACACGATCATGTAGAAGCTTATATAAGAACGTAATGTGTAGTCAGTGACGTCGGCATTCAAAAGGTTCGACATTAAATATGTCGAAATATTTTATATTGATCACTATCACTTATACTAGGCGTTAACCATGTTTCTGTGACGAATATTATATCATGGTTGTGAGTAAACACTTTGGTGTAAAATTCATTTAATTTAGTATTGAGGCCTCGGACGTTTTGGTAGTAGGCTTGCATCTTTCCTTAGGGCGATGTATCTCTTGTGTCTTGTACTGTAGTCAAATATGGTACTCCATTAATGTATGGCAGTTTTAAATTTGATTCTCCTTGAGAATTTCTACCGACTAATTTAGATTTTAATTGTTTGTAAAAAATATGTATAATCAGGCCGATTTATACGTTGTAAATGTTCAGCCATTCGTTGTTTTTAAAAAGCGTTCAATTTGAAGCTTCTAATGAGTGCTTCTACTCTCACATTAAGCATGAAGTAAAATTTCGAGTTTAGAAAAGTCCAAATGCAATGTCAGCCTTTTCTAAACTCGAAATTTTACTTCATGCGCCACGTGTAAAAGACACTGACTTTAAGTTAAGTTTGAGTGTTCACAATATTTCGTGTGTTTAATACGGGTGGCGCATGAAGTAAAATTTCGAGTTTAGAAAAGGCTGAGTTTGGATTTAGACGCTTCGGGTCCAAATCCTAACGCTCAGGCTTTTCAGAATTCGAAATTTTACTTCATGCTTAGCCTGGGACTGGAAAACGCTTTAGCCTGAGCGTTTGGATTTGGACGCGAAGCCTCCAAATCCAAACTCAGGCTTTCCTAAACTCGAAATTTTACTTCATGCGCTACGCGTACAAGACACTGATTTCAAGTGAAGTTCGCTTGTTCACAATATTTCAGTGTTGTCAGTGTTTAAAACGCGTGGCGCATGAAGTAAAAGTTAGAATTTTGGAAAAGCCTGAGTTTGGATTTGGATTTGGTCCAAATTCAAACGCTCAGGCTTTTCTAAACTCGAAGATTTACTTCATGCTTATCCTGGGAGTAGAAAACACTCATTTATAGCTTTTAATTGAACTCTTATAAAAAACAACGTATATCTGATTCATACTTATATGTATACTTAAACGAAAAACACCCTGTATACAAAAATAATTTAAATTATAGAGTTAATCCAGTGTATTCCATCCCCAGGTTAGGCATAAAGTAGAATTTTAGTTTAGATATTCGTTGTTTTTTTTAAGAGTTTAATTTGAAGCTTTAAACAAGTGTTTTCCCCTCCCAGCTTAAGCATGAAGTAAAATTTCGAGTTTAGAAAAGCCTGAGCGTTCGAATGGCTGAAAATAACTGAAAATTTACAAATCCGGATAAGATAAAAATTCACTGTATATGTTATTCTTTCTAAGTATATATGACAAATGCCAAATCCGCGTAGAAGGTAAAGGTAAAGAATAACATGTGAGTTAAATTTAACATTTCGCTTATAGAATGAGCCCAAATATGTGTATATCGTGGTTAATGAGTGTTATTGTGTTTTATTTAATTCCTTACGTTTCGATGATAATATATACATCTTTATTTACAGAATACATAGTAAAATTAAATTAATAGTGTATAATAAATAATTACAAGAAATAAATTTCAATTCTGTAAATTGGCTATCGACCCTGGGATCTTTCAGCCTGTCTTTGTCGATATCGATATTATTAACATATTTAAAATGTCTCAGTTTTTGTTATGCCACTGTCTTTGTAAATCATCATGATTGTCGTTGTCACTGTCACTGTCAATGTGAATAAATGATATGAATTCATGATGAATGTTAAACTTTTGAAATTTTCAATGATAATTTTTTATAAATATATACCTGCATCTGATATAAATTTAGCCTTCCATCCCATACCTATGTTATTTGGACTGGTATTGTAAATTATTTTCATGATCCCATTTGATATTTGCGTAGATGGTTTAGACTAAAATATTATCAATAATATAATATATAAAGAAAAACATCTTTTTAAATACATTACCTTTGGACAGAAAACAACTGAATCGGATCCTTTGTCGATCACCAAATTCGTTTCCGTACAAGATCCTTTTAGATCAAAATCTTTATAGAAAATAAAAATCATGCTATAATTCAAAACATGGCTTAAAATATATATGCTTACTCGTAAATGCGATCCCTATTTTTCTTCCTTGAGGCGCTTTAATAGTCCATTCACATTTGACATCCTTCGAATAACTTTGAGGATATAGCGGACTAGTTAAAGTCCCCGATAACCCATAAAAATTACCGCCACAACCTACATCTAAGAAGAAACAATTTTTACCATTAAAATTGTTGTTATGTTTAGTGTTTTTTTAATTTAAATTACCTATAGAGGATGCAATATACATCATATCAAAATGAATGTATTTTGCAGAGCCTACGAGACTAATGTGCACTTGATTTGAAGAAGAAAACACGCTTTGTGGAACATTGTGTCTGCAAATTTTAATCAATTCCTTTTGATATGTTTCTCCTTCTTGAATCTATAACATCCAATGTTTATCATTAAAAAATCTATATTTACAAACTAAAACACCAGAACATTTTTTGTGAAAATCTACCGCTATTTATATACGTATGAAACTCTGCACATTGTCGTCTTAAGAGAACAAATGTTTGCTGGTAGTGTGTTTCTGGGGTACGAAATGGCGCAGAGATAGCGAAATTGAGGGTCGACAAATTTTCTGCGATTTTCTAAATTCGTAATTTTACTTCATGCGCCACGCGTATAAAACACGGATTTCAAGTGAGGTTCAAATATACATACATTTTACAGTACTTTAGTGTTTTATACGCATGGCGCATGAAGTAAAATTTCGAGTTTAGAAAAGCCCAGAAAATTTTCACGGGGCTTTTCTGAACTCGAAATTTTACTTCATGCTTAGTCTGGGAGTAGAAGACATTCGTTTAAAGCTACAAACTGAACTTTTTTAAAAAACAACGGATGTCGGAAAATTTACAGCTTATGCATATGTTTACCTAAAAGAAAAATTCCCAGTATTTATATTGTAGACAAACAGTTAAATTCTGGCAACATAAAATATATATTTATGTTATTTGCAACTACATAAGTGATTTAAATGGTTACTATCAAAAATCAAATGTCATACATGACTGTCGCGTGCTGCACTCCTTAATTTGGTAAATTGCAATGAAGCACACAAAAGGAATAGATGTCAACACGAGAGGAGGTCTACTCTCTAAGCTGGGTAGGCGGCACTTCAAGCTGAGTAGGCTAAGCCGCCGCGCGCCGTACAAAAAATGATAAATTACAATAACCCAATTCGAACTCTAGACGCTAAGCTGACTAAGTGCCTCGGTAATCAAATCGCCGAGTGTCGCACATTGAATTTGGTAAATAATGAAAAAGGAATTTTTCCGACTCATCACTTAAATCAACATATACCGACATTGTACATTCCTATTCAAAACATGAATCCAGAAATGCACTTATATTTAAAGAATGTAATGGTAAATATTTTAATAATGTCTTACTTACTGAAAAAAAAAAAAAAAAAAAAAAAAAAAAAAAAGGAACATACGCAAGCTAGACACCGCAACAGTCGGACGTGCAATAGAGCAAACGAATTTAACAACCAACTAAGTGCTATATTTTATCACAAACTGGATGTTAAGAACCATGGAATCAGATGATGATTCCACCGAGATGACCGTGGATGAGTTCCAGGAGGCTAGTACCAGAAAACGTGGCCGCCCCCCTAAATTTACCGCTGGGAGAGGAGGAAAAAAAAAAAGCCACAGGTAACCTAAACACACCCAAAACTACAAATAAAACACTACAATCAATCCTGAAACACATACAACAACAAAATACTCAACAACAACCAAGTACTCAACAACACCAAAACAGTCAACAACACCAAAATACTCCACAATGCCAAAACACTCAACAACAAACACACACAGAAATCCCACAAACTCTTTCTCAACCGGTAGCAGGAACATCACAACCTCAGTCTACCATCCAACAACAAAGACCGTCCACACATACAAAAACGCTACCACATTTAAACAAAAACACAACTTATTCTAACCACAAATGCATATTCAACATAACCACTACTAATGAATACACACGTCTACAATTCGTGCAAATATGGTTTGCTAATAATAACGACCAAGATGTCATTATCATCAAAACAAAAAATGGCTTTATTCTAAAATCGAACTCGGATAAAAACATATGCATCAACAACCTCCGTGCACTCCAAAATAAATCATTCGTACGCGAATTTACTGAGTCGACACCACTCGCTACGCACAGTCGCAATACCACCGCATCCCCCTCTTACTGCTGCGTGATTCGCGGAGTAGAGTTGGAAATCGAGGACGCCGCTATCAGCACTCAACTCAACCAACTAGGCATTCAACACCGTTTTTGTCGTCGAATCATTTCCAAAGCAAACGACCAAAAAACTCGACTAATTCGAATTATTACCGCCTCACATGAGAGTTACACAAAATTATTAAAAGAAAACTTTAAGTATATGTGCAAAGTATACACTGTAGAGGAGAGTCTACCGCCGCAGCCGCTTCCCGCCCCTTGCAGTAAATGCAGGAAATTTAACCACATCACTGCCGACTGCAGAGAAAAAACGATATGTTCAAAATGTACAGGAGATCACCACACTAACGCATGCACCACGAACAACCCCATAAAATGTAATTCCTGCGGGGGTGAAGACCATGGAGCTTGGTCAATGAAATGTCCAAACCGTCCTAAACAGCCGATAGAAGGAATTCCAAATATGAAGATCCACCTCACTAACAAGAAATCTTCCGATATAGACGATACCATCAAACAGAACTCACGCATTCATCAACCTATCACTCTTCATGATCACATCCTAGACACATTTATCACTGAAATTAACGAACCCAATAACACAGACAGACAAGCTCTTATAAAAAAACTCCGCGAACGCTTCATCTATTCTTTTAAAATCGACACTCATCTCTCATTTTCGGGGAACAGAATGTTTGTGGTTATGTTTGACCTTGATGATCCCGACAGTATCCCGCCCACAGTTCCTATCCAAGGAGTAAAAACAGCTCACGCAGTAATTAATAATGGCTAATATTGGTTTCCTTTACACAAACATAAACTCCATCTCCAATAAATCCCATGCACTATATAATTTCCTATCAAATAACCCTATTCACGTGAACCTTCTTGTCGAATCCAAAACAATCACACCATTTTCCTTTAATAATTGGCAGTCTCTACAAATCCCCTCCACCATGCAAAATCGTAAATACCGGGGTGGGTCTATAGTTGCTGTACACCCTTCCTTAAAACTCGGAAAAGCCAACCCACCCAAAATTAACAACCCTCTTAATGAATGTATTCACGCCACCTTAAACTTACCCTCATTCCTAATCCATATCTTCCTAGTCTATATACACCCTTTCTCCTCAATTGATGATACCATTTTTACGAAATCTTCATTATACGATAACGTCATAATTATTGGAGATATGAACATAAACAAAGCAAAATCTCGACATCTTACCAATTTTCTCTCCAATTCTAACTTCGTCCGCATACATACCCCGCCTACCTTCATTATGAATGATACCCAATCCACCACACCCGATGTCCTACTTTGCACCCAAAACCTAAAACATTTAATTCACTCTGTTACACTAATCCCTGACCTATGCTCCGACCACCTATCCATCCAATTTCAACTAAATGTCACACAAACTATCCCCCCACCTCCTCCTGACTATATACTGGATCATAAACACTGCAACACCACCCAAGTTACAAAAGATATCTCACACTTTATATCCACTCATCCCACTATTGATCAAAATGTAATATCCCAATTTAATAACGCCATTTCTCACTCCATCAACAAAAATACACCTAAAATTAAGAAACAATCCTATAAATATCCCCTTCCAAATTATATCCTAAAATTAATAAAGCATAAAAGACAAATCTACAGAGACATCAGACAGACAGACACGACAGAACTTCGAACAGTATTTAATAAATTAAGTAAAGACATCAAACAGTTAATTAAGCAGTACAAAACGGAAACCTGGCTAACTGCTTGCCAAAAAATCAACGACAGTAAGGGCAAGACATATTGGACAGAAATTAAAAAACTTAGCAAATATAAAAACTATTCCAGCATAACACAAATTCTTGACCCATCGACTAACGAAATGACAAATGACAAACAAATAATAGCGGACACATTTGCCCAATATTTCGAAGACACATACCGACACACAGAAGACGTTTCATTTGACCATGACTTTTTTAATCAAGTTAATGACTGGTATAGTGACTTTTTCAATACAAATTACATACCCAACGTTACTGACGAACTGACAGAAGAACAGTACTTCAACACACTTAACACCGGCAAAAATACCGCTCCAGGACACGACAACATACGACGACATATTTTGAAATCCTTACCCCTTGATTCCCATCTATACATCCTCAAAATCCTAAACTTTTGCTACCAATCCTGCTACTTTCCACCGGAATGGAAAACTGGTATCATCACTTGCATACCCAAACGAGACCAAGACCGCTCCCTTGTATCCAGCTACCGACCAATCACCCTCCTTCCTGTCGTTGGCAAATTGTACGAATCCCTAATCAAACAAAAAATTATGTCCCATATATCCCATTTAATTCCCAGCTACCAATTCGGATTCCTTCCCAACAGATCAACCTCTCTCCCGCTCACCATCCTTACCTCCAATATGCAAACAACACACCTCGAAGGCGGGTCATCTGCCGCATTGTTTTTAGATATACAGAAAGCCTTCGACTCCGTATGGCACCGAGGTGTGCTGTATAAATGCCACTCCCTGAATATACCCAACCACCTAATTATTATCCTTAACAACTTCCTAGTAAACAGATCCCTTATCGTAAAAATCCACAGCACGACATCCCAAACATTTAGTCCCGAACAAGGTGTTCCGCAAGGGTCACCTCTTTCCCCTCTACTGTATAACCTCTATTGTATTGACCTATACAACCATAACCCTGCTCACTTCAATCCAGCCTCCTATGTTCTGCAATTTGCCGACGACACAGCCCTAATTACCCACGAACCTACCCTCTCAAAAGCACTACAAACCCTACAGCAACTTATAGACTCACTCGAACTGTGGTTTGCCAAATGGAGAATAAAAATTAACCCTAATAAATCCCAACTCCTTATTCCCTACCACCGTAAGAACAGTCCTACCAACATATCTATTTGCCAAAATCCGATTTCCCCAGCACCCTATATTAAGTACCTTGGTATTACATTAGACGGCAAACTTAATTTTAAAAAGCACACGTCCATTTTAAAAAGTAAAATTACTGCTCGAGCTAGACACTTCCGTAGTCTAACATACCGAAATCTTGGCATTTCAATAGAGAATGCCACCAAAATCTACAAGATGATATGCAGACCCTTGTTAGACTACGGCTCCATCCTATACACAACTTCCCCCAATCCCACCCTCCATAACATTCAAGTTAGCGAACGCTCATCCCTTAGATCTCTTACCAAAATTCGACACCCAAGTAATCCACTTCACAACCCATCAAACGCCCTTCTCTATAACAAAACTAAAGTCATTCCTATCGCCGAACGAATACCTCACCTATCTAAAAAATTCTCACAAAATCAATTTAACTTCGAAATCCTCTCACAACTCTGTATTCCCAGAAATAACTCCATCGACCCCAAATTCTTAAATCCCTCAAACACTCTGTTCCAGCTCATCTCTCATTATAATCAGAATTAACAAGTTATTTTTTTTTTTTTTTTGTATGTATATATAGTCACCGCGATCACTTCACCAAACATGTAAACTTTTCTTTATAAACATCTACACTGGCAGAAAGGCCACTGGCCGATAGCCATTTACCAGAACTAAATATTTACTTTATTTTTAAAAATGTTATGTATTACACCTTGTAATTAGTATGGTAATAAAGATTTTCACTACTACTGAAAAAGGAATTTTTCCGACTCATCACTTAAATCAACATATACCGACATTGTACATTCCTATTCAAAACATGAATCCAGAAATGCACTTATATTTAAAGAATGTAATGGTAAATATTTTAATAATGTCTTACTTTGTTGTATGTCAACAACATAATCAATGAACAGTCCGCGGCAGAAAAATTACATTCGCAATTCAAGGCCGCGTACAGGGAAGCCGTGTCGCGACAAATGCCGTGCACGAATTCTTCATATCAAACCCATTTTTTTTTTCACATGTTTTTGGAAATTACAGTATAATTTTAGGATATTAGTAAAATAGCACAATGCTGCTCCCTATTTATTAAAAGCATAATCAAAATTTACATTGCTCTAGTGGAGATTTATAAGCAACGATTAATATTATCTATCATTTATTTTAGATTAATCTATCTAATACAACATGTTTATAACAATTACTTCAATAAATTAAAGCAATATGAAGAAGAAATAATGTTTTCTATGGAAGTATTGCACGGATTTATGTGATAATTTGAAAGTGTTCCATTATTTGATTAATATATATATTTAAGAAAATTTAAAAAAAAATGTGTCAATTTATTTGCAAAGCTTCAATGTGCAATATGTATAAGTTTCAAACTTCGTGCATGTCTCAATAAAATATGTTCCTGTTATTTTATAAAAATATATTAAACATTGGTAATGTATCGTAATCACGTGTTAAATTTTAATTTTTTTTTGCAATATCTATAAAATATATTGGAAAACTGAATCAGTCACATTGTAAATGTTTTTTTTTCCATTTGTTTCTATAATACAATAAATTCACTAGAATGTCGCGCGATATTGAATTTTTCTAAATGTTGAAAAACTGTTTTACGCGCGACATCCTAGTGACATTATTTAAGTAAATATATGAATGAAAAAAAAAATCATAAATCTTTGAAAAGGAGTCTTTTATAATGTGACTAAATTTGATTTTTATTATATGTTGTAGATATTGTTGAAAACATGTAATTTAAGACGTTATTAAGCTAATTTAGCGATGTTTAACGTTTTTTTTGTTAAACAACCGCGAGAGTAGAAAACATGTTATTGAGATGATTACAAAGTTTGAACTTTACCTAAAATTGATCAATTTTTCCAAAATATTTCATCTTAAAAAATGCCGTAATTAGGACGACAATAAGCTGAATTTTATACGTTTAAACAGCGGTCGCCTTCCTATTGTTATTTTTATAAAAGCGGTCAGTTTAAAGCTTCTAACAAGTGTTTCCACTCCTTGATTAAGCGTCAAGTAAAACTTCGAGTTTATAAAAGCCTGAATATTTGGCTAGGTCGTGTAGATAACTATTTCAAAGAACTTCATATTTTATTAAAGTGAGATTAAACTGAAGCAGTATATTTTGAACCTCGCTTTAAGTCAGAATCAGTGTTTTATACGCCTAGCACATGAAGTAAAATTTCGAGTTTAGAAACGCCTGAATTTATATTTGGACGCTTCGCGTCCAAATCCAAAAGTTCAGGCTTTTCTAAATTCGAAATTTTACTTTATGCTTAATCTGAAAGTGGAAACACTCGTTAGGAATTTAGTAAGTAATTAAATTAAACGCTCTTATGAAATCAACGAATTCCTGAAAATGTACAGCGTATACATCAGGATATGTATAGTTCAAAGAAAAAATCGGCGTATTTTACATAGTAATATAAAGCCACCTGCAGGTCCGAAATTTAAATGTTATTTGGCCATACGAACGAACAATGATAAATCTTCCACAATTTTGAAAATAGAGCATTGAAACTTATACATATTGTACATTGAAGCTTTATGAATAAATTGACAGTATTTTTTTTTCAAAAAAATGTTTATTAGATTAAATATAAATTAAATAATGAAACACTGTCAAATGATTACATAAATCCGTGTATTACTTCCATAGGAATCATTATTTCTTCTGTATATTGCTTTAATTTATTGAGGTAATTATTATAAGCATGTTGCATTAAATAGATTGATCTAAAATGCATGATAAATTAAATTAATCGTTGCTTAGAAATCTCCATAAGAGCAATGTAAATTTTGATTATACTTTCAATAAATAGGGGACAGCATCGTGCCTTTTTAGTAATATTTTTAAAATATACTGTGATTTCTAAAAACCCGTAAAAAGAAATTGGGATTGATATGTAGAATTCATACACGACATTTGTCGCGACACGGGCTCCTGGCTCCCGGGTCTCGACCTTAAGTTGCGAATGTATTTTTTCTGACGCGGACCGTTCATTCAATTATTATGTTATTGATACACAACAAAGAAAGACATTTTTAAAATATTTCCCAATACAATTTGAAATAAAAACTGTTGGTTTCTTTCACTAACGTTTTACTTATTATTCCGACTAGTTTCGGCTTCTAGCCATTATCAAGGAATGTACAGAGAATACTTTTTTACACGATATTTATATACAAAATCAGGTAATAAGGGCGTTCATTATTGGGGAGATCCATAGCTCGTCATTGTCATTGACCACATGTTTTCCGGATTTTATTGCTTTATTTATCTCCAAGCCTTCTCTGAAATTCAGTATACGACCCTTATTGCCTGTATACAAATTTTAAAATTATTGTCGTTGTATAGATGACCGGCTGTGATGCAGTGTTTGGACATACCCGTTGATTGTTTTTTATTTAGAACATCTTTTTTATGTTCGTCGAGACGGATTTGGAATGATCGTCCGGTCTGACCTATATATATACTGCATCACAGTCGTTACATCTTAATTCATAAACACCTGATAGTTCTATTCTATCGTTTTTGAACTTATTATTCACTAATAATTTACTTAAATTAATGGGGTTTGTTAGAATGATGTCAAATTTATTCTTTTTCAAAATATTTTTTAATTTTACAGAAAGGTCTGCCACATAATCTATTTTTTGCCAGGTGTTTTTAGAATTTGGATTGGTTGCGTAAAAATATTTTAGTAATTGACTTTGTTTTTTCTTTTTTAATAAATTATCTATTAACTGTTCAGAACAGTTAATAACTATGAAGTCATTTTTTAGACTAGTTATATTGTCAGAAGGCGCATTTAACAGCATTATGGCATTAAGTCATTTGTTAAGCTTTTAATGCTGCCAGGAAGCGCATTAAACAGCATTATGGCCGAGGAATGCACGCCATCTTTTGTTGCTTTTAGTTTATGTTTAGGGAATATGTAATTAGTATAGGTACACTTTAAGTGCATACTTACTACAAGAGCACTTTTGTTGCAATCGAGTTGGAAGAAAGATTGTCCATTCAAGTATATGGAAATCGTATAATTTTTTGTACTGTTATGTAAATTGAACAATTTTCATTGTTATGAAGCCAATTCTTTAAAATCGTTCCGTATAAATCAGTGTAGTTTCTAATGCAACCTAAAAACACAGTTTTCATTAAACATGAATTAAGTTATAATTTATTTATTTATTTATTCATTCTCAACAAACACAAATTGGACTATTTATAGGAAAAGCATTCTGTTTATTATCCGTATTTATTATTTTTGTTATTGTTTTTTTTTAAATTTCATCTTAACTTTCATTATTGTAATCTTATGTGTAAAGGTTACAATAATTAATGCTAAAACGAAATATAAAAAAAACATTAAAAATAATAATAATTAAAGATAATAAACAGAATGCAGTGGTGTATAAAACTAAGAATAATTACAAAATAAATAAAATTTAATTTGTAAATTTGTCATACACCCAGTACAAGTTAATAATTTAATATACATTTGAATTTAATAATTCATATTGTATTTTAAAGGCAGCAAGACCGACCAATAGTCGAATGTTCAGACAGGGAGGTATACATACTATCTACATATTAAAAAAATGTATAAATTGTGCATGAATGTAGAAATATAAATAATTTACCTAAATAAAGATGAGGTATAAACAGGGAGCTTTTCTTTTATATATACACATCTCGATGTTTGCAGCGTTTTAACTTCCAGAAATTCGTTGTTTGTATAAAAGCCTTTAATTTGCAGGTTCTAACGAGTGTTTCCACTCCCAAACTAAGCACGAAGCAAAATTTCGAGAGAAGAAAAGCCTGAAAGCCTGAAATTCAGACTTGTCTAAACTCGCAATTTTACTTCATGCGCCACGCGTATAAAACACTGGTTCAAAGTGAAGTGAAATATTAAACTGACCGCTTTTATAAAAACAACGAATTCCTGCAAATTTACCAAACGCTGTGATTATCAGGATATGTATACTTAAAAGAAAAATTCTCTGTATGTATTATAAAATGCACTATTATAAATATTTTTTATTGTATTTTTATACACAATCATTTCTTTGATTTGCGTTTGTAATTCGTAAATTCAAAACTTTACTTACTTGCAACCTGATATTCAAGTTTGATTCCTCTACCAATTTTCTTTCCAAAATTACTAGTGAAAATTAAATGGAAGTTTGTTGTTTTTGATATAAGAGAAAATCCCGTTTCTTCTTCGCTGCAGAAGAGGTACGATTTTAAATGTGGCGCGAACTGGAAGAAAAAAAATATTAAAACAAATTTGTATCTAAATTCAATCTAAATTTGATTTGTATTATTTTTGTATTTTTGTAAAAGTTGATACGGTAATAAATAAATAAATAAATCTACAACAGAATAAGGATTGCGAAACTCAATATATTCTATGTAGTGCTGACTTATTTCTAGTATGGATTGTAAAATTACCGACTTTTTTAATTATCGGTAAGTTGATAATACCTTTAACGAGGGTTTCCACTCCTTGGTTAAGCAAATTTGGTTTGGTCGCGTAGCGCTACGCGACCAAACCACTAAACATAAAATTTTACTCGTGTTTAGTGGTTGGATGACCTATAGTGGTAGGCAGCACAATAGGCCTAATGAGGTCTAAGTGCAGTGCAGCAATGCGCACTCCCCCCTATACCAGATACCAGATGTATAAAATACAACATAACTTAATAAAAACAAGGATTCAAATCGAACCAAACAAGCACACACAGTGATAAAATCAGAAGAAGATCAGACCTACGAACCGATAGATTCAAAACCAAAAAATACACTCAACACTTGACGACTGACAAAATAAAAATGTTTAACACACTACCATAATATATAAAATCACTCAAATTTATTCCATTTAAATAGACAATAAAAAACAAACTGATAAATAATGAAATAACCTAAAGGAATAATGCGAAAATATCAAACTAATAAATATCCTTCATTACCGTTAGCCCGGGATCAGGTACTTCCCAGACATCACGAGGCGAGGACAGAAAGAATTAACTTAAATGGACCAACTACAATAAGGCTCGAATATAAATATGATTATTTGTAATTTATGTATATCTATATATTTTTAAAATTGTACGAAATAAAGCTTATTAAAAAAATAATATCAACGGATGCCTTCAATTTTACAGCGTATACATCGGGATATGTAAACCTAAAAGAAAAATTCCTTGTATACCAATCAAATAGCTTTAATTCTTAAAACTTCTTTCATACCACTTTTAAAAGTGCTTTACAGCTTTATTTAATTTACCGAAATTCTACTAAAAATCATCAAGTTACCGGTAAATTTGAAGAGCTTTTTACCTTCAAGATCTAAGAATTATAAAATATTTACTGGATTATGCTTTGTTGGTGAAATAACATCAATTATTGCATCAGGTGTCCCAATCTAAAACAAAAAACTAGATAAGTACTATACAGGGTGATTTAGAGTAGGTGTACAAAAAATCACATCTCGTTCAGGGGCTCATTTGAAAACCATAGTCTAAATCAGAGCTGGCCAACTCAAATTGCTTCAAGGGCTAAAATAAACACCTAAAATGTTTTAAGTGAAATGTAATTATAATGTAATGTATTTTTGTTGAAAAATCAAGTTTTTTTTCATATCTTAGTTTTTATTTAAAAGTTCAGGAAATCCGTTTAATTTACATTTTTTACATATTTTGCAATTACAAGTATTTGTAATTAGCAAGTGTTTCAAAAAATGTCTAATATTTGGGCATTCGTTGTTCATTTATGAGTTCGAATTGAAGCTACTAACGAGTGTTTTCAACCCTTGATTAAGCATGAAGTAAAAGTTTGAGTTTAAAAAAGCTTGAAAATTTGGTTTGGTCAAACCAAATTTTTAGGCTTTTCTAAACTCGAAATTTTACTTTATGCGCCACGCGTATAAAACATTAAAATATTATGAAATTCAAAATATTCTTGTTTAGCAATATATTTTTAATTCTGTTTTAGCAGTTTATTTTTAATATTGATTTAGCAGTAAATATTTAATTTCACAATATTAATAATAAATATAAAGCGCTGAAAACAGAACTTCGAAGTAAATAATCGATTTTATTTTAAATTTACTTCATAATCGAATAAATCTTAAAGAAAATTATCCTGTGTTTCAAAATTATCAAGCCAGTCTTGATTTTAATTTGTAAAAGAAAAGGCTACAGACTACTATAAATGTCTGTGCTAAGGCGAATATTTTGTTTGAAAATTTATCACATTCTTTTCGCACTTCACTTTGTTTGTTTACATATTTTTTGAAACAATAAATTTTCATAAATAATTACATTTTAATTCTGATATTATTCAAAAATGATTGAAGATATTTTTATTAACTGCTTATTTAATTTATATCTGAGAAAATATGTGATTTTTATTTTGAAATACTTCCCACAGAGCAAGCACATTGATTTCAATGCATGTCGTTTTTTTGCTGAGTCTGAGCTTTAACATTTTTCTAAATAAGTAATTATAATTTTAAAAGGAAGTTGTAAATGAAATGTTTTTTTTCTGGAAAATAATAGCTTATATTTATTTATTTCTGAATACTTTTTCTGGATTGACATTTGATTGAACAATCCTCTGCTTTCTTGCTTTTTTTTAACAAAGATTGACTCTAAACTAGTTGTTTTGAACTTACTTAAATTAGACTTTCTGCTTTTTTAACAAAAATTGACTCTAAATCAGTTGTTTTGAACTTTTCTATATTAAAACTAATGAAAACTATGAGTAATTTTAAGAAGACCAGTTATAAAAATACAAATAAACGCCAAAAAAAATTAAATTTAATTTTTAGTTTATTGCAATTTTCGTAATTTTTGTTTTATCGCAAAAATTAGAAAATCTAAAATTATAAACGATGTACATATAAGACTTCTAAAATGGGCTGAAGTTGATAGTTGTTATATTTTCTTCGTTGCTTAAGTATTTAATAAATGTCAAACTAATGTATCAAAACAAACGAAAAATAGAGTGAATCCTATACAACTCTTATCTTTGAAGTTTTGCTGTAACTGTCAAAATAAACAAAATCTAGACCAAATCTTGCACACGTTTCGTCTTTGATGTAGTTGTGTCGATTCTGTTAAAACCAACGAAAAAACAAAGTAAATCATGTACTTGTTGTAATTGAAATTTCGCTCTAACTGTCTAACAAACATGGTATGGGCGATTAATACTTTACGTTAACAGCTTTACCAATTTTGTCAAATCAAGTGAAAACTATACCAAATCCCGCACATTTTTCATCTTTGAAGTTTCCCTCTGTCAAAACAAACGCACTAATTATGTAACGGTGATGTCGATTTTGTAAAAACAAATGAAAACTGAAGTAAATCCCGTACAATTTTTAATTTTTGAAGTTTCGGTCTAATTTGTCAAAACAAATGAAAACTTTTTTCATCTTTAAAGTTTCCCTCTAATTGTCATAACTTAAATTTGCTTAAGTATTTTAAAAATGTCAATGTTTTAATTAATACACTTAAAACAGTATTTATGGCCGCGGGCGGCACAGAAGCGTTCCGAGGGCCGCATAATTTTCATTATTTACCAAATTACAACTAATTTAAATATTGCGAAATAAAGAATTATTATTGATACAATTTAATAATTTAAACATGATTGACTAATAAAATAACATAACACAAATAATTTGGAACTTAAGATTAAATCAGTTTTGTATACGCCTGGCGCATGTAGTAAAATTTCGAGTTTAGAAATGCTTAAAAATTTGTATATCCCGGCGCGCTACGCCAAATTATCAGGGTTTTCTAAACTCGTCATGTTAAATTTTAAATATGTAATAATAACTTAAAACATACCGATGTACTTTTCACTTCCAAGTTGTCCAGTTCGTTGCAGGAAATATTAGTGTGCGCGTTGACATTAATATTGAAGTCGGTTAATTTGATTTCGATTCGAGACAAATGCAAGTAACTTTTGATATGCCATACGCACTTGAGTCCTTCTTGGTACTCGTTTGGGCAATTTGGTGTTGTAAGGTATTTAGGTGTAGATGTTGCCTGTAAATTAGTGGCCCCACAGATCGCTAAAATAAAAGTTTAGATATGAAACAAAATTATTTATTTAGTAAAAACGTATTTTAGTAAAAACGTAAAGGTAAAAACGCCTCAGGCGCTGTACCAAGGGGGCGTGTCAAGAAAAAAATCAAAAACAATAGTAATTATAGAAAGTCGCACATGGCCGTAGCCAGGAGGGGATATGCATATTATTTACATGTACGACACTTTCTTAGGAGCGTTATAGTATAGTCAACACATTACCCTTTTACCCTGACGTCACAAAACACAGCATCACAAACGCATGTCTACCTTTTTGATTGATTTTATTACTTCATTTATTTGACAAACCTATCAATGGGCAATCTATACTAGGAATTTTTCTTCAAGCTTTAAACGAGTGTTTTCCACTCCCAGGTTAAACATGAAGTAAAATTTCGAGTTAAGAAAAGCCACAAAATTTGGTTTGGTCGCTCCAAACTAAACCAAATTTTTAGACTTTTCTAAACTCAAAATTTTACTTCATGCGCCACGCGTATGGAACGCTGATTTAATGTGAAATGGTTTTGAACTAATTGAGAAGTAAAATAAGTTTATTATGTGAATTATTGTTTAAATGACGGGGAAAGTACTATGATGCGACAGATCACCATTTGTTTATATATTAGGCTCAGGAAAAAAAGTACATTATCAAAGATGTTTCGTGATCGACTCAATGTACGAGTTAATAAATAGTAGGAGGGATTTGCTGTCAAAAATAGGGATATTTTTACATTTTTCTGAGGGAAAATCTAATTAATTTAGTTCCCAATTAATAAGTTCCAACTATGTTTACATTTAAGACGGCCAAATTATGATTATACCACGTAATTTTTAATAAGTTTTTACACTTTGCCCCATGTGTAAAGCAGACGGAGAGAATTGTTTTGATTATATTTCAAGAATAAATCATGTACACATTTCGAGTGATGGCTCTAATGGTTTAAAAGGCTTTTACTCGAGATAAATTGTATCACTCTTCTGTATTGTAATGTAATAATACATTTTAAATAAAAAACGGCAATTTCCCGGCGTTTATATACATACATCATACCGTAATTAGAACAAAACGATCTCAGCGACATCTGTGCTATCTGCGTAGAATGAATAGATTTCCTTGAGTAACTCAATTGTAAATGTAATATGATTATCTTATTGACCCGAAAATGCATTGTAAATCAAATAAATAAATAGTATTGGAGATTAAAATCTTAAACTTTACTCTATGTAGTAATATCCCTAAGGCTCTATGTTTACCTAAATTAACCATGAAGTAATCACATTTAATATCAGCGCGCATTTGTGACGTAAGCGATCTCTACCCGTACTCCAAAATCTTCGATTCTGTCGATCCTTCTTACTGTATACTCGACCGTCCTTGACTGCACATATGCACCAATCTCAATCGGAACGGTTGGGAGGCAGTGAACTGTCAACTTCAGTGGCGCAGTACCGCTAAAACTAAATTAAGCCCCCTGCGCATACCCATTCGGTGCGCTATTATGTTGAAAACACAAGGAAAGTACATTTGTGCTATTCGGAATACGGCCGTAGATGCAAGTCAGTACATTTCAATAATCGATCAATAAAATAGTCCTCCACTTGGGCCAGTGCCCTCTCCAGAGCCTCCCTCGTTGATTACGCCCATGATCCTCCACAATTAGAAAAGCTTGTTGTATTAGCCATAGAATACGAATTAACAAGATGAATTAAGATTAAGATTAGATTAGCAGAATATAAACCAACTTATGCACGAAGCACAGGTATCTGTAACGCATAAAGCCTTACGGCTATTACTACATAGAGTACAGTTTGAGATTTTAATCTCCAATATTTATTTGATTTATTTGATTTACAATGCATTTTCAGGTCAATAAGATAATTATATTACATTCACAATTAAGTTATCCAAGAAAATCTATTAATTCTACGCAGATAGCACAGCTGTCGCTGAGATCGTTTTGTTTCAATTACGGTATGATGTATGTATATAGTGCAAAGAAATAGCGGAGTTACAAAAGTTTTGAATAATTTTACAGAATAGAAGAATCACACAATGCCTTCACTCGAAATGTGTACGTGATTTTTCTTGAAATAAAGACAAAACAATTGTTTCTCTATGCTTTACACATGGGGCAAAGTAAAAAAATCAATCAAAAATTGCGTGGTAGTCATACTCATAATTTGTCCGTGTTAACGGTAAACATAGTTGAAACTAATAAATGTTTACCTGAAAACAACACTTCGTCCCAGTATAATAAAGCAGTATGGAGGCAGTGTTGGGAACTGAAGTAATTAGATTTACCCTCAGGAAAATGTAAAAATATCCCTATTTTAGACAAAAATCCCCCCCCCCCCCCTTCTTATTTACTCGTTTATTGAGTCGAACACGAAACACCGTTGATATTGTACTTTTCTTCCTTAGCTTAATAAATGAAATGTAGTGTTATATAAAAAAATAATTGTGATGTGTCGCATCATAGGACATTCCCCGATATTTAAACAATAATTGACGTAATAAACTTATTTCACTTGTCAATTGGTTTAAAACCATTTTTCACATTAAATCAGCGTTCTATACGCGTGGTGCATGAAGTAAAATTTCGAGTTTAGAAAAGTCTAATTTGGCTCGGTCGCTATTCTTCGCTACGCGACCAAGCCAAATTTTCAGGCTTTTCTAAATTCGAAATTTTACTTCATGTTTAATCTGGGAGTGGAAAACTCTCGTTTCATCATTGTTTAGTGTTACAAAATAATTTGGACTCATTGTCATCATGGTGTTCACGAAACGGTTTAAATATAAATCCGTCCAAATGTCGGATCTTGTCTTATGGGCGGTCGCGAAGCATGGTTGATTACCAATACCAACTTAATGGCACCTCTATACAGAAGGATAGTAAATTTAAGGATCTTGGTGTGACTTTCGATACCAAATTAACTTTCAACATTCACGTACAAACTATCGTCAATGAATCATATAAACTGCTTGGGTTTATAATGCGCAACTGTCGTGAATTTAAACGTACTGATGCTGCCGTAAAACTTTATGAATCGTTTATTGTAAGCAAAATTAATTATTGCGCTTGTGTTTGGATACCCGGTTATAAATATTACATATATATGTTAGAAAAGGTTCAAAGACGATTTGTCAGGTACTTGTATTTTTGTAAGTACCATACGTATCCGGACTATAATATCTCTTATGAAATGCTACTTCTCGAGTTCAATATGCTATCAATATACAACAGATATAGATATGTGCAAATATATGAACTGTATAAATTAATTCATTATAACACCGATAATAGTGAGTTTCTTCATCAACTTAATTTTGCGGTTCCACGACTATCCAGTCGTAGTAATCAATCGTTTCATTTTTCAACCCCTCGTACCACGCATTATTCATTTTCGCCTCTAGTTTATATGTTACGTAGATACCATGAGGTACAGTATGCTGTCGATATATTTAATCCATCGAAATCAGACTTCATTGCATCATTAAAATCATGTTTACTGTAATTACAATTCTAGGGCATATTACATTTTGTTTATCGTTTTTTTCCACTCTACTCATTTAATTTAGTTTTAAGTTTACTTAGTTATTTTATGTTATAATTAATATTGTTATTTTTGTATGTTCCTTTGTAATTAGGCTTCGGCCTGTAAGGGAAATAAATATTATTATTATTATTATTATTATCAGTAAAACAATGCATAATTGACATGTTACATTTATTGCTGTTTTACTAACGGAGAAAGTTTCATGACGTTAAAACAAAATGTCGTTTTCAATATAAGTTAAACACAAAAACACTTTATTATACTCGCGACGTTTCTTTCGTTTAATTTGGCGGGTTTGAAATTAACTGAAACTAACTTCACAACTTGTTATCTAACCTAACTTAACAATTCGTTTAATCTAGCTGACAACCCGCCATCTAACCTAATCTAGCTTTATTAAACTTTAATCGAAACAAATTGCTCGAAAAAAGTCTGTTCTTAAGTGTTATGGTTGGCCAAAATTGTTTTCCACGTCGAAAATATTAAATGCCAAACAAACAAAAAACGATCATTTTATTTACAGAAATTGTGTTTTTTTTATGGATATTTTCAATACTGCATGACAATGTAGGTCAATAATAACAAGTTACTTTCAAAATATCAATCAAGAGAGATATATGCCGAGAATATCAATTTTTGATATAAATGTCAAATTACTTTATTAGATTTCAATAATTATCATTTTAGATATTTTCACTTTAATGTACTAACATTTTTAACATAGAATGTGACGCTTAAGGTTAATAATGTCAATACATTAAAGTTGAAAATCTTGTTTTATATAGAAAATAAAAGTTAAATCAATAATGTCATTTTGACAAATGATTACACTTTACTGAAAAAACAGTACTAACTATAAATACTTTAACCGTGTTGGCTATATTCATAACAGGGTTGTTATGTTTAAAACACTTTGTTTTAAAGCAGTGTTTTAAACATGTTTAAAAACAGCCGTCGTGTTTTAAACGGTTTTGTTATAAACATGTTTTAAATCTTAAATTTGTTTAAAACATGTTTAAAACGCTTTTTTATTATCTTAAATTTGCTAAATTATATTTTAAACTACTTCATTAGGATTTTTGTTTACGTTTTACACAATTTACGTTTTACAATTTAGCTAACATTTGAATGTTAGCTAAATTGTTGAAGATATTTGAAATTACATTATGAAACATAACATTGTATTACAATATAATATCACAACTGAGTGTGCATAAATGTAATTTTTGAATACAGGGATTTTTTCTTATAGAGACTTTAGTTTGAATCTTTAAACGAGGGTTTTCCACTCCCAGACTGAGCATGAAGTAAAATTTCGAGTTTAGAAAAGCCTGAAAATTTGGATTGGCCGCGTAGCGAAGCGGAGCGAAGCGGAGCGGCCAATCCAAATCAGGCTTTTCTAAACTCGAAATTTTACTTCATGCGCCACACGTATAAAACACTAAAATATCGCAATGTTTAAAATATACGGTTTTAGCAATTTACTATGTAGATGTGGATAAAACGTGAGTAAAATTCTGCGCTGAACAAATTGTTTAATACAGTGATTATAGGCAACCCAATAACTCTAATATTAGGTTGCCTATAATCGTTGTTGTATGTGTGTGTTTTTTTTACTTCACAGTAAATCAGTGCTTTTAAGCGTGGCGCATGAAGTAAAATTTCGAGTTTAAAAAAGCCTAATTTGGATTGGCTGCTCCGCTTCGCTACGCGGCCAATCCAAATTCTTAGGCTTTTATAAACACGAAATTTTACTTCATGCTTAGTCTGGGAGTGGAAAACACTCGTTAAAAGCCTCAAATTAACCGCCTTGAAACAACGAATATCCGCAAATTTAAAACACGCTGTAATTATTGAAATATGTAGACTCAAAATGCCCTGTATGTTCTGTTTTAAACACGTTTTAAACGTGTTTTACACATGTTTTAAACATGTTTTTAATTGGTAATGTTTTAAACGCTGTTTCTATGAAAAAAACGCGTTTTGTAAAAAAAACTATTTGTTTTAATTAAAATTTAAAAAAAACGTTTTTTTAACAACACTGATTCATAGTATAGTATCAATATTATAGACCATTTTTACACTGACTATATTGACTGTATTATTATGTTGACTATTTTGACATTATTAATTGTATTGAGAATTTTGACAGTACTAACTAAATTGAGTGTATCGGTTATGTTGAATATATTGACAGTACTGACTATATTAACTGTATCGATGATCTTAGCTAAATCATTTAACAAACTTGACAATATTGACTGTTCTTTGACTACATTGACTGTCATGACTATATTGTCACTTTACAACTTTGATTATTTTGACATTTTACAATAGGTACATTTTTGAACAAATTTAGTCCAAACTTGACACAAGTTTAAATTTAACTATAATGATCGTCATGCTATTGTTTTTCTTTTCTTTTGGCAGTCATGACACGCATTTTGACAGTTTTGACATATTTTAATCTAACCAGTGTTTTCCACTCCCAGGTTAAGCATGAAGTAAATTTTCACACTTGTCTAAACTCGAAATTTTACTTCATGCGCCATGAGTACGAAGCACTGATTTGAAGTGAAGTTCAAAACATACTGCTAAAGTTTGAGTGTTTTTAAATACACTTCCATTTATCAATTTCAATAAAAATAAGCACAATAGTTTATAAACCTTAAACAAATGTTCCTTATAAATTAAAAATCCGTCTTTTATACAAATTTTCCCTGTAAGCCTCATTTGGTAAAAAAATACCCTCAAAGAGGGAATTTCCCTCCCAGCAATTATATTTAAATGCTACGTTTTAAATAATGAAGCTACATAAGAAAAATATCCTCTTATTTAACATTAACTGCACCTATTATTAAAAAACAATAGAAAAATAACTTAATAATTTTTGATGTGAAAATTACAATTACAAATTGTTGCTATATGGCATTTTGAATAAAACAAGATAAGTTCAATAAACACACTACAACATTTTTGTCCGATTTATTTTTTTAAATTCCTGATAAAGTTCGAGTTATATGATCATTTTTTTTATTGAAATATTACATTCCTTAATTATATTAGAGTAGTCAAGTAAATACATTTTTTGTAGAGGAAATATTTCTGCATTTATAAAAATCAGAAAAAATAATAGAATAAAAATGATATTTTTCGCGAAAATAAGGAGTGCCAATAAACAATGGTGTAATGTTGATTTGTTGGCTTCATTTTAATTGATCCTAAATAAACTGCCGAGATGTAAAAGCCTTAAAGCCTTAAGGCAAACATTTCTTCTCAAATTAGGTGTCAAATTTATAGCAAAAAACAAGTTATTTAATAAAATCTCACTAAAATATTGAAGTTCTCGTTTTGAGTGGCTGTAATTATAGTTTTGGGTAAAGAATATCATTTCCGTTGATTAATAACATTTCATTTTTTTAAAAATTAGCAACCAAAATCCAACTGATACATTCAACGTTACATTTTTATTCTACAAAGAAATAATTAGAGAACAATTTTATCTATCAACACCCTGTATATAAATTCCTTTTCAGAAAAAAATATCAAAAAAGTGTATTAGCAAGTAAAATGGATTTGAACATTTCGAAATTATTTTGTTCAGGATTATGAGCCGCATTTTTGAGAAAACGCGCCGCACCCCAGTGCAAATACTGTGTCATAAAATATAACCACATAGGGTCAGTTGCGTACATAGCTTTTTGCAATGGGGGGCGGGGATTTCACTTAATATTTTGTTTTATAAATTTATTTTTCTTAATTTCTACAAAAACAAGTACATAAAATGGTTCTATTTTTCACTTAGATGTATATAAAAATAAAATAAATATGATAAGAAACTAAATCGCTAGCAGAAAAAGAGCCTTTTGTTTCATTCTCCTATTTTTGATTGATCCCCCAAATCTCCTCTCCTCCCATCTACGACACTGCATAGAGTATAGTTTGAGATTTTAATCTTCAATACTATTTATTTATTTGATTTACAATGCATCTTCGGGTAAATATAAAATGATCATATTATATATTCACAATTAGGTTACGCATGGAAATCACTTGTAAATTTGCATCATTTCCTCAGTTTAATTCTACGCACATAGCACAGATGTCGCTGAGATCGAATTTTCATTATTACGGTATTATGCATGCTTATAAGCGCAAGAAAATCTTTGGGCTTTACTACATTGTAATATGATATTACAAAGCAAGAAGATTGATACCAATCTAGAGTAAAACTTTAAGCCATTAAAGCTTTCACTCGAAATGTGTACATGATTTCTTCTTGAAAAAGAAACTAAAAAAAAATAAATAAAATTAACGAAAGTAAATTAAAATGATTCGTTCGTTTAAAGGTTAACCTCATTGGAACTCATTGAATGGTACCTGAAAACTTGTCGGATTTTGATAATAAATATGATGAAATAGGCAACTGTAAAATTGATAAATATTACATCTATTTTTTTTTTTTACGTCAAACGTGAAATCAAGCGAATATGAAACATAAATGTTTATATCTGAACAGAATATAACCCAACTATCTGTAGGACATTGCATAGAGGTATTGCAGTGGAGGTACTGCGATATAGAATATTAGCACATTCAGCAGAGCAAGCAGGGCCGGTATTCCTGAAATTAGTCGCTTGATCGGTCGCCCGCAACTGTCAAATATACATATTAAATCCTTATCTAAAAAGATAAGGATTTAATATGTATTGTAACGGTTCTGTTTTCATTTATTTAATTAATTAGTAGCCGACACATGCTACGCCATTGGTTAAGTTAGATTCCACCCGCTAGAGAGGATGGGAAAGGTGGCGCGAGAGAGCGGGCGAGGTTTTTTTTTTTGGGTGGTCTTGCGGTGGTTGTTCTGGTGTTTGTGTCGAGGAAATCAGGTATGCATTTTTGATAAATACTATTAAAGTCCGTGTATTATTATGAATGATTAATTTAACATGAGATACCGCTGTCTAACCGGCAGGTTATTTATTCAGTAAGAAGTTTATCGAAAATGCGTACCGCTAACGTAGCACGTGTAATTTTGTAGGTTATATGTTAGTTTTGTTGTGTTTCAATTATTCAACGAGTCCAATTTAATAGTGATGTCTTATCAGTAGTGTGTGGGTGAATAATAAGCTATTTAAAAGCTTGATGCCAGTGAGAGGAAATTATTTTCCCTCACCGTTTCAAATTGACACCTGTCGCTCCTAGAGGACGGTGTTAATTTTACTACATTAATCTGTTTCTGTGTTTTTTTTGCTAACTAATGATATGTAAAGTCTGGTGTATCACCGTGTTAATTAATTCCTTTTATTGTGGTAAGGGGAATTAATTTAATTACTATTCATTAATATTATTTAAATTCTGGTGTATCACCGTTTTGATTAATTCAGCTTATTGTTTTAAGTGGAATTAATTTAATTACTATTCATTAATATTATTTAAATTCTGGTGTATCACCGTTTTGATTAATTCAGCTTATTGTTTTAAGTGGAATTAATTTAATTGCTATTCATTAATATTATTTAAATTCTGGTGCATCACCGTTTTGATTACTTCAGCTTATTGTTTTAAGTGGAATTAATTTAATTTCTAGTCGTTAATATTATTTAAAAGTCTGGGTGTCACCATTTCAATTAATTCCAGTCTCTTGTGTTGAAGGGAATTAATTTGTTCAACTAAGGCCATTTGAACCCGCTTACTAAACACGTATTGGTCTATTGGCTGTGGGTCTTGATTTTCTTGATTAACTACCCCCCTAATATGCTCCCCAACATGCTTAATGCCTAAACCCTGCGTATGCGTAGAATCATCATATTTGTAAGAGTTGTTAGCGACCCAGCCACCAGGGAACTCATAACGAAACAAATTACTGCCGTCGACTTGAACTTGTAGGTAAATCAATTCCCAGGAGACTCGCTACAATCAAGAAGGTGGACAGGTGACGGAGAGCTGGAGCTAAAAGAGTGTTAATCATACTGCTTCCACCCCGCTGCTTACCGCATGTTGCTAAAGGGATCCATCTAGGACTGGCGACGGAGAGCTGGAGCTAAAAGAGTGTTAATCATACTGCTTCCACCCCGCTGCTTACCGCATGTTGCTAAAGGGATCCATCTAGGCCTGGTGACGGAGAGCTGGAGCTAGTAGAGCGTTAATCATACAGCTTCCGACCCGCTGCTTAACTACCCCACTTGCTAGCTTACCATTCCAGCAGTAGAGCCCGTATCTTGGCCCCCATATATGCCAGAAGTCACCTGTTAAGGCAGGAGATACCCGCAACGATCAATTGGTGAGATAAACCCCAGTCACCCGAGCAGAGAGAGAGCCATTACCGATAGTTCAAATCCATCGCCCACGATATCATTCATTTAGCTTTTATTTTATTGTGGCAGGTCAATTGTGAACTTTTTTATTAATCACATATTTTTTTCCTTCCCCTTTAATTGTTCGGATAAGTAATCATTCATTGCCTTTATTGATCTAAATTCTGGATAATTTAATAATTTACTTTTTATTCTTCTTTAATTGTTAATATAGTTGTTATTAATTGATTTGGTGTTAATAGTGATTTATTTGTGACCTAACCTAAATAGTTCTCTGCCCCATCCTGTTACTTAGTAACTGGCGCCCGCATGGGATGCGGAATTAAAAACACCCTGGCCCACGCACCGCTGAACTACCCTAGCCGAGGTCAGTGAGCCCTCTTATTTATTTTATAATAAGGGGACGTCACAGTATATTTGACAGTTGCGGGCGACCGATCAAGCGACTAATTTCAGGAATACCGGCCCTGCTTGCTCTGCTGAATGTGGTAATATTTTATATCGCAGATGTCTGTGCTTACTGCGTAAGTTGGGTTATATTCTGTTCAGATATAAACATTTATGTTTCATATTCGCTTGATTTCATGTTTGACGTAAAAACAAAATAAATAGATGTAATATTTATCAATTTTACAGTTGCCTATTTCATCATATTTATTATCAAAATCCGACAAGTTGTAGGTACCATTCAATGAGTTCCAATGAGGTTAACCTTTAAACGAACGAATCATTTTAATTTTCTATTGTTAATATTAAATTATTTTTTTTTTAGTTTCTTTTTCAAGAAGATATCATGTACACATTTCGAGTGAAGGCTTTAATGGCTTAAAGTTTTACTCTAGTTTGGTATCAATCTTCTTGCTTTGTAATATCATATTACAATGTAGTAAAGCCCAAAGATTTTCTTGCGCTTATAAGCATGCATAATACCGTAATAAAGAAAATTCGATCTCAGCGACATCTGTGCTATGTGCGTTGAATTAAACTGAGAAAATGATGCAAATTTACAAGTGATTTCCATGCGTAACCTAATTGTGAATATATAATATGATCATTTTATATTTACCCGAAGATGCAGATTTCATTCATCGTACGACCAATCTCGGGAACTTAAATTACTACAAGTGCCAAAACTGAACCCCAAACCTTAGAAATATATATTTTTGTAAAATCTAATTTTTTATATACCGGCCATTCCATAAATATGTGCACACTTTCTGAGGGTACATTACGGATTTTAAGACATGGCTTTTGGTTGTCACTGGAGGTTGAACAAATTATTGTCAAAAGTTATAAATAACAATATAAACTTTTAGTACAGTATTATTTTGAACTTAAAAATATCGTAAACCGTTACTGATACAAAAAAGTTATTCTATACTTTTTTGTGCTTTGATGTTCAAATTTTAAATAACTTTTTTTCTAATATGATAAAACTTTATTTAGATAGATTTTTTTTAATAAATAAATAAAATCTCAAAAAATTATCAAATACTCATGTTTTAATTTTCTTTAAAAAAATATATATTATACCCTGATCCTTCCTAAGAATTTTTCCGTTTTCCAAAGTATACTCACTTTAAAATTTTTTGAAATATGATTTTTTTACCCGAGCGCTGCAATGACGTGAGGCGCTCCCGCCGCACAATGTGCCAAATCCGAGCGCGAGCGCCAGGGGGGGATTTTGAGGAAAAAAATCAAATTAAAAATTTTGAGAAAAAAACATATCCACTCCATTGTAGATACACGAAACCCTTCTAATCTTGCATGTTTATATTTTTCAACCCCCTATATTAATAACAATTAACTCTTAAAGTTAAGCGATTTAGAAAACATCAATTTTACGGCATTTCACTCGCAAGTTTAAATAATTTATTACATGGATAGTAGGCGTACTATCAATATAACATTATACACTATTGTTTATAACATAATACTGTATATTATGGTTGAAAAATTAAGTCTCTAAATATTTTAGAACAAAAGTTAAAAAAAAATTGAATATGAAATATATTTTAAATATAAATTTTAACTTTAGAAAGTGTTATAAAAAAAATGTCAACTCGATGAGGTCTGGGACTATCACTAAAAATTAGTTCTATGTTTTCTCTAACTACCCTCAAAATTTCGTATCTCCACCGGTGCGTTTTTGGGGTCTTTTTAATTTTTTTATTTGACGCCACCAATTAAAGTTGGGTCGGGCGAGGCCCGTGTGCGGTGAGTATCGTGGAGTCGAGCGCGCGCTATTCTCGAGCAGCACGCAACATGATTTTTACGTTGGCCCCGAACAAAAAATAATAAAAACGCACTTAAAACGCACATGTAAAAATTCAAAAAAATTAGGGCAGTTACAGAAAATATTAACAAATGTTTATATGATAGTCACAGTTCTTCCGGTTTGCAATCTTCTAGAAAAATAATATAATAATAATTCAAGGCAGCAAAATTATATACAATTGTTATAATCATTACATAGGTTGTGACTTTCACCAAAAACTGTGGTATGTTTTTAAATGCCCTAAAAACTTCGTATCTCTACATGTGCGTTTTGTGTCAGGTTTTTGCGAATGACCGAGTCGATTTTTATCGGTTGCGCCTAATAAAAAATAAAGCACCTCAAAAAAACCTACAAATGTGAAAAGTATCTGCTGTAGTTTAAAAATAATTTAATCTGTTGTTTAAAATATGAATTTTTAATCAGAATATACATTACATTTTTCTGATTTTGCACAACGAAGTTATGTATTTTATACTGTTTTATTTACTTACTTTTTTAAAATGAAAAATTGTCAGTATCCTCATCAGTCTGTTCGTCTTCGCTGTCACTTGTGTCCGTTTCACAAATAACTAATTTTTTAGCGTCTGCAGGTAGTTGTTTTTTATGAATTTTTACATCGCTTCTCAAAGAAGAAATTATTGGATCAGAACATACAAGAAGCATATTAAATAAATCTCGAATTGTATTAAGCCTAGAGTTTTTCCTAGTATGGTTTTCTCTAACTCTCTTATATATTTTATTGGTTGCTTCCTGTGCCTCTTCCGAAAGTTCTCCGATTGGTAAAAGACATTGTCCAATTATTTTGCTCCCGTGAATTAAAATTTTATGGACACTAGGAGGCATTCTATACCATCCATATAACAAGGTGTAAAGTCGGGCCGGGCCGTATCTTCTGCATATTTATCAAACATCAATACATTTATATTACGAGAACTCGACATTGTTATAAGAATTGTATAAAATCTGTTCAATAATTCTTCATTCAATTCAGTGATGACAGCTACTTTCTCATAATTTCGAAAAAATATTCGAGCAACGTTGCCAGTATTTGTAGTACCTCCTCCTTGCACAACAATATCAACCCTTATCCCTAACTATTTACGTAATAGTTTTTGTATTCTAGTTTTCCGACTAAATATATTATTTTTCTCTTCTATCGTACATCCGTGAGTAGTTGTTTTCTTCAAATCTAATTTATATATTATGTATTTTCGGTGATCAATAAATTAGTTTGTCTTCTTTTAGATGTATTACTTTGTATTGTGAACTGTGTACCTGATGTACTTGGTATTGGTGAAATATTTTCTATATTTTCAAAGGGGTTTGTATTTTCAATTAAGACAGAACCCTCGTTGTATTTAAAAGGCAGCAGTAACCAATTTCTATTTTTTTTTTTTATGAAATTGATATGAGATCTTGAGCACATTTTCCACTTTCTATTAAGAGTACTGCAGAAACCCTTAACTTTTTTAAGAATGTCATCATTTTCACTATTGTTTTTCGTCGAAACATTTTCAATATATTTTATTAAATAATCAATGGTATTGCTTGACTGAATAAGGTTTTTAGGTTTTAGTTCGTACCATACCTTATATAAATCACCGTTTGTAATTTTAATTTTCTCCATTATCACTCAGCGTTTTGGATTAATTAAATTACACTAACACTAAACACTAGTTTAATTAAAGTAAACTATTTTATACACAAAAAAACACTACATCAAAGAAAGAGTATATAGTCAACAAATTAAATAACACTTAACACTAACTTAATTAATAATTACTTTATAATGTTCAATCGTTCGCTTATGGATCAGAAAAATATGTGAACTGTTGGAGACTTCGTTCAACACTAAACGCATATTTTGCTTTCAAGAAAATTAAGAATAATCCATTTCAGATACTTAAACCGTAAAAACTGTGTGACAAGAATGCCATTTGTTACGGTAAATGACAGCTTCAATCGGACCCCTAATAAAAATGTAAACACAAACCAGATGACCTTTATCAGTAACAGATGTACACCCTTATATATCAATAAGAAAAAAACCCATAAAACTATTTTTGTAAATGTGATTTAAATGCTGCAAAAAATACTCAGAGAAGAAATAATTTCCCTATGATATATACCTGTATATTAGAAAAATTGTAGATTGTGAGGATTATGACTATTATGTAAACATTTGTCAATATTTTCTGTAACAGCCCTAATTTTTTTGAATTTTTACATGTGCGTTTTAAGTGCGTTTTTATTATTTTTTTGTTCGGGGCCAACGTAGAAATAATGTTGCGTGCTGCTCGAGAATAGCGAGCTCGACTCCGCGATGCCACCGCACACGGGCCTCGCCCGACCCAATTTTAATTGGTGGCGTCGAATAAAAAAATTAAAAAGACCCCAAAAACGCACCGGTGGAGATACGAAATTTTGAGGGTAGTTAGAGAAAACATAGAACTAATTTTTAGTGATAGTCACAGACCTCATCGAGTTGGCATTTTTTTTATAACACTTTCTAAAGTTAAAATTTATATTTAAAATATATTTCATATTCAAATTTTTTTAACTTTTTTTCTAAAATATTTAGAGAGTTGATCTTTCAACCATAATATACAGTATTATGTTATAAACAATAGTGTATAATGTTATATTTATAGTACGCCTACTATCCATGTAATAAATTATTTAAACTTGCGAATGAAATGCCGTAAAATCGATGTTTTCTAAATTGCTCAACTTTAAGCGTTAATTGTTAATAATATAGGGGGTTAAAAAATATAAACATGCAAGATTATAAGGGTTTCATGTATCTACAATGGAGTGGATATGTTTTTTTCTCGAAATTTTTAATTTAATTTTTTTCCTCCAAATCCCCCCCTGGCGCTCGCGCTCGGATTTGGCACATTGTGCGCCGTTGGTGTAATGGCCCGGTTCGGGGTGTGCGTTGCGAGTCCCGCATAATAAATTAAGAGAACTTTATTTATTTATTGTTTAATCTGAAATTAAGTCACTAATACAGTTTATTTATTATAAAGAATTTTCATTCGTGGCCGTAAAAATTGTATAGCGATAAAGTAGTGAAAAATGCTCTATATAGCATTTCCCTGACCTTATCGCTATCAAAGTTTTTGTTAATCGCTCGATGGAAATCACTTGAATATCGGAAAATAAAATGGAAAAAGGAGTGGGCGAGGGTACAGGTAACACTACAGGGAATACAAAGATAATTATATACAAAAACGTTGTCAACGACAGAAAGGACCTTTGGAATTCCCCGATAATTAGAGCGTTTGTTACCTAAATGCCGACAAAAATTGGTTATAAATACTAGATACATGAGCCGTTTATTTTGAAAATGGCCTAACTCCAATTCTCAATGTTTTATTGTTGACTGTTATAACCTTTATAATTTGGGGTTATTAGTCATAAAAACAATGTGTGGTTAGGTTATTCAATATATACTCAATGACATTAGAAGCGTAACACCAAGAAGGAATGATTTTTTTGAATTCATATTTTAGCATTATGCATAACAATAAAAAATAGTCAAAAAATCGCTGTGCAGCTAAACTAAATTCCTGCCGCATTTTGTAATATCTACACTTCACAAGACACAACATTTTTCGCGGGTTCCAGCTATCACAAATGGTTTTAAATGTTTTTTTGCGAATAATTTGGTGTTGTAGCAATCTCTTCATGTGTTGCTGCAGTATTTTGTACCAGAAGAGCTTGCAGAGATTTTAATTTAAAATTCGATACACGACCATGACTGCTTTCAGAATTTAATGACATTTTTCCATGATGCGTTTTTTTAAGCCAACTTTGGCATTTTTAATTGTCAACAGCACTTTAGATGAGAGCACTGCAATAGTATTTTACCCCTTCGGTTGCTTTTCTCTCCAATTAGAACTTATAAAGCGTGCAGTATCTAATTCTCTCATGCACGGGGAAAGGGGTACAAGTTAAAAAAACCCGTTTTGAGATACGATTAAATTTAACTTACTACTTACCCCAAAAACTGATGCTACTTATATCACTTTTCACATTACGTTAATAGAAATTAGAATTCGTTGAGACTTATAATTTCTTTGCGCAAATAAGGATATTGCATTTCTAGAGGTATTACAACAAATAACTCAATTTGCACAAATTCCGACTTAAACCCCCTTTCCCTGCGCATGAGCGAATTATTCGCCATTTTCTTTGTAAACATTTATTAACTTAATTGTTAAGGCAGATAATAGTTAAAAGTTCATTTTTACTTTGAATTTAGTTTAAATAAAAAAACGTATTACTTTTAAAAACACTACATTGTACTCCCGACAGTTGTTTCCCCACATTGGCTTCTTCAGACGAAGAAAATTAATATAATTCTTCGCCTAAAGAAGCCACAGTGTAGCGAAACAATTGTCGCGAGTACAATAAAGTGTTTTTGAATGTAATACGTTTTTTATTTAAACTAAATTCAAACTGAAAATGTGTAATTGTTTCAAATAAAATTATAGTTGTTATCCACAAATCGTGGTCACTAAACTTTACGCTATCTGTACATATCATGTTTTTATGTTATGATTAGATTATAAACAACAGCTTTAACAACGCGCACGATAAAAACGATATTAAATATTACTAGACCTGATATGTGGAAACTTATCCGGTTCTAGCATCATTGTAACTATCGAACCCTAACCTACCTTTAGTAGTTCTAATTTAACCGAGACTCCCGAGTTTCGGAGTCGCTTCGCTAGCGGCGCCAAATCTAAATGCTCGGGCTTTTCTAAATTCCTTATGCATAATCAAGAAGTGGAAACACTTGTTAGAAGTTTCATTCACATAAAGTATAAATAGTATATGTCAAGAGTGGGTTTCTTGATAAACCCCAGAAGTTACGGAAATTTGTTTAGAAATTAAGGTTGGAAGATTATTTTAATAATCAACAAATGTATCCAATTACGTGTTTAAAAATGCGAGACACAAAAGCTTAATATGCTACCTTCTTGTAACATTTGCAATGTGGAGCCATGCATTACCCTATTGGAAAGTACGGTTGGGTAACGTCTGCATAAAAGGCACTAACACATTGTGAATATAGCGATGTGCATTTAATGTGCCTGGAATTAACACAAGAGGCGACCTTCATCCCAGACATATCGCGCCCCAAACCATGACACCAGGAGTTAAAAGTGTATGGCCTCTCTCCTCGGCACCGTCGCACACTGTCGCCGATTCGCATCGGTGTGGCCAGTCTATCTAAATCACTTAAAACATATCCCTGTTTTATAATGTCTTGTTGTAAAAATACAACAGAGTCTTTAAGGGATAATTTAGAGAGTTTATTATGATTATACCACGCAGTAAAAAGTGTTCTTTTTGTAAAAGTCACCATGATTTTAAATCACTGACATGAACACTAAAACTAAGCGAAGAATAATATTACTAATATATAAAATAAATTTACGCACTAACTATTGTCAGTAACTAAAGCACACTTCTTTAAATTGAGAAAGAATTAAGTTAAAATTAATGGTAACAATGGTTAGAAGAAGCAATAGGGCTTCATATTTTTAGCCGAGAATGTGATCGTTTCATCGAAGACAATTAATTAACCCGGCATTTGACAGATTTTAACATCTGCTAAATGCAATGAGATTTCAGGCTTTTGTCAACTCGAAATATTTACTTCATGCGCCAGGCGTATTCAACACTAATTTAGTGTATAATTTTAAAAGGACTTTCATCTTAATAATAACACAACATTCTTCAAAATGTAAAAATATTCTACCCCAAAAATTAGTTTTGAAATATCTATTAGGATTTTGGACTTATTAAAAATAACAAGAGTAAACCTTTATTAGTTACCTGTAGAATCAAATACAAATTGTTAAAATCAACTTTTAATTTATTATAAATCTACAGTAAAAATCTATTTTTTTGTAGATTTTCAATGAGTTGAAAGTTGAATTTTAACAATTTGTTTGATTTTACAGGTAACTATCAGGTAACTATAAGATAAAAGTTGTTATTTTTAAGAAGTCCAAAATCCTAATAGATATTTCAAAACCAATTTTTGGAGTGGAATATTTTTACATTTTGAAGAATTTTGTGTTATTATTAAGATGTAAGTGCTTTTAAAATGATACACTAAATACTGGCGCATGAAGTAAATATTTCGAGTTGACAAAAGGCTGAAATCTTTACTTTCGCATTTAGCGAAAATTTGTACAAAAATGGACGGATTATTAAGTCTTTATATTTTGTTTAATTATAAAGTAAAATTGAATTTTGCAATTATTTGTTGAATATTTACAAAATATAAAAGCGAAATTGTAAATATTCTGCGAAGAATTGGCAAATTCAATTTTACTTTGTGATTACATAATCCGTCGATATCGTTTTCCTGAGAATTTTTTAAGTATTACAAGTATTTGAATATTCAAAGAATATTTGGTAAAGTCTCAGCGAGACAAGAAATGTTTGCAGAAAAACAATAAATTCTCTTTTAAATTTTTTTAAACTATTTTTATAGATAATTAAAACTTATTTTTTTAAATAAGTTGATATGTTGAAGTGAAATAAAAAGAAAATTAGAACAAAATGCAAGTTAAAATAATGTGTAAAATTAGCAGATATAAAACTGTTAGTATTGTATAGTTAAGGCTGTTAGTTGTTGAAACGCCATAATATAAATTTAATAAAACACTTAATTTGTTAAGGTTTCAAAATTATATTTATTGTACTAAAACAATTGTTTCACCACACTGTCGCTTCATCGGATAGATGAATGGTGACCATTCATCTACCTGATGAAGCCACAGTGTGGTGAAACAATTGTAGTACAATAAATATAATTTTGAAACCTAAACAAATTAAGCGTTATATTAAAGAAAAAAAGTTAGTGTTTGATTTGGTCTTCGGACAAATTTGTTGTAGATTGCGTAAAGAATCTCGGCACTTTTAATGTTTCGATAATAAATTATCACAACTTTATAATATTTTTGAATCTCACTGTACTTTTGACATTATCAAATAAATTCTTGAATCTTGGAGGTGTTCAATTTCGTGGTCGATTTATAATTTTGATAAAAGAAAACACTTACATTTTTAATACCACGTTTATTTTACTTTTGTTTACTGGTTTCAATTTCACGGTAATCAGTTTCAAGCTAAGTACCAAGTACTGCTTGAGTACTTAGTTATAATTACCGTGTAATCGAACCTAGTCACAAAAATAAAATAAAAATGGTATAAAAAGTTGAGTGTTTTCTTTATTTCGAAATATAAATAAAATGCATCATATGTAATTTGATAACATATTAATGGTTCAGGTAACATGAAGCCTATAAAAATGATGTTTTTCTTACGAGATGTATCCACGCTTGAATACCGCATCACAATAAGCGTGTAATTGGATATCTAACATGGAAAATCTTCATGATGCAAAAAAAACAAAATACGATAAGATGTGAGGTGACCTTTGCTACTCTACACAAAGTGTGATGAATCAAATCATGATGTTCAAAATTTAATTTGATTTGATGGCTTCCTTTGCGAAATATCAGCTAATTAACAATTGAGCAATTGGCTTTTATAGTACCCAATATCAACACATTAGTAGATAACACACTTTATTTTAACGTCACACTTTATTGATTTACACTGCAACAATTACTCAATATCATCAATTAGTGATGGGGACAAGAAATGGCTAATCCATTGGAAATTCCCTACGCTCTTTTAATCTTTAATAAATATACAGGGTATCCCGTTAATATGGAGAAATGGCTTAATCATAGATTCCTGGGATCAAAATATGATGATTTAACATAACTTATTTATATCCGAAAGTTTACGGTTAAGCCGAAATTAGTCTTCAAAGTGCAAAAAAATATAGTTAATTTTATTTAGAACAATTTAACGCTATATTCGATCCGACTAAAATTTATTATGGTTGATTATCATAATATAACACATAATTTCAGTTATTATGGTCATCATTGATTGACAAGAAGTATAGAAAACTATAGTACCACAACATAAAAACTAAAATATGTTCTTATTGGCGCAACTACGGGTTTGCCACAAAAAAATAAAATGCAAATAAAATATTTTTTATTATTTAGTAAAAACGGAATCTAGTTTTTCGGGTGATTAAAAATACATGTTTTTTTGTCGCCGCCATTGTGTATAATATTAAATAACAAGTATTTTTTGGGAATTAATTGTTATTTTCATTATGGATTATAATTATTCACATTTCTCCGGAGCAAACAGATACAGGGGGTTTTTCTTTTAAGTACACGTACTCCAAATTCAGCATATTTTCTGTAAATTTTTAGATGTTCCTTGTTTTTTTTTAAGTTCAATTTGAAGCTTTAAACGAGTGTGTTCCACTCCCAGACTAAGCATGAAGTAAAATTTCGAGTTTAGAAAAGCCCCGTGTACATTTTCTAGGCTTTTCTAAACTCGAAATTATACTTCATGCGCCACGCGTATAAAACACTAAAATATTGTGAAATTTATGTATATTCGAACTTCACTTGAAATCTGTGTTTTATACGCGTGGCGCATGAAGTAAAATTTAGAGTTTAGATAAGCCCAGAAAATTTACACGGGACTTTTCTAAACTCGAAATTTTACTTCATGCTTAATCTGGGAGTGGAAAACACTCGTTCAAAGCTTCAAATTAACCTCTTTTAAAAAACAACGAATGTTGGAAAATTTACAGCCTATGCATATGTTACCTAAATGAAAAAAATCACTGTATGTTGCTTGTATAAGGATTTTGCCCAATTGAGGATACCATATTCATAATTTATATTTTTGTGGCAAAACCATACAAGATATGAAACATTATTAAGGGACAAATAAGCTTTCAAATGAACCAATCTTTGAAGTAATATTTTTTTAATTTTTATAAGGTGCGCCAGCAAAAACTTTTTTTAGTTTTTATTTTGTGGTACTACTGTTTTTCATACTTCTTGTCAATCAATGATGACCATAATAATTTAAATGATGTGTTATATTATTATAATCAACCATAATAAATTTCAGTCAAATCGAATATAGCGTTCAATCGTTGCAAATAAAATAAATTATATTTTTTTGAACTTTAAAGACTATCACTGTATTGATTATCATATTATTAAAATTATTAAAATACATGACGCTACAGAAATATTATCAAATATAATCGATTTCAATCTCAAATACGTTAAAAATCGTGACAATATAAAACACATTCATTTCCATCCTCAAGTTAAAATAAATAAATAATTTTATTGAACTTTGGACGAAACAAACAAAAATCCCTCAAGATTTTGTTAATAAATTCAGCCTACTTTCTTAAAACTGGCCCTAAACATTATTTACCTTATTGATAGAAGTTAACCAAATTGCTCTATTAAGCATAAATAATGGTTTATAAAGTCCTTAGAACTTAGGATCTTACTAATGTATGGTAAATTAACAGTTTAAACACTCGATTAAGTATAAAGTTTGTAGCTTAAAAAAGCATTGAAACATTCTACTAAATGATATTTATGCAGTTTTTTGCCGTCAGGTTTGTCAAAATTGTTAGTAAGGTTGTGGGAATAGCGGCAGTTTTTAAAAAATTATGCGTATATGTTAACCAGAACTTTATTATTAATTGTGCCAATATTTCGCTAGACATTTCTTAGCTAGTCTTCTCGACTTCTTTTATTAGGTAGAATGTTGTCAGAATACAGTTGTGTAAAAAAAATGTATCGTGCGAGGAAAAGGGGGTCGCCCGGCACCCAGGAGAAGCTGCCCTATACATCGTATCTTGAGTGAATACAAATTGGCTTGGAGTGTGAAAAGCTTCAAGCTTTTTAAAGCTGCAGGCGCTGACGGGATCATTCCTGTTGAATTACAGATAGCCTCAGATATTATAAATCCCTGGTTGGAAGTAATATTTGAAGCCTGCCTAACTCTATCGTACATCCCCCAGAAATGGAAAGAGACAAATGTGGTGTTCATACCCAAAGCGGACAAAATAACCCACTCAATACCGAAGGACTACAGGCCAATCAGCTTATCGTCTTTCTTACTCAAGATGTTGGAGAGACTAGTTAAAGCGTACATAAAGGAACGCATCAATCCAAACCTTTGGTCAACTAGCCAACACGCTTATACTAAGGGCAGATCCCGCCCTCATTAGCCAGGTTGAGAAGTCCATGTGCAATAAGGAGTTTACGTTGGTGGTATTTCTGGATATCGAAGGACCCTTCAACTTTGTGCAGCCAGAAGCGATTCTGTCTGCCCTCAGAAACCTGCACATGGACGAGTGGATATGCCTCTTCTGCTGACGGGAACGCACGTTGTCTCTTCGCTAGGTGGCTTACACTCAAGAAGAGAGGTTAATAGGGGTACCCCTTAAGTGGGGGTGTCCTCTCCCCGCTACTATAGAATGTAGTCATACATGACCTACGGAAAGAACTAAAGTCTGTAGGGTGTAGGGCAATTGCCTACGCTGACGATGTTACCCTTACGGTCTCTGGCAAACACTTGAGTATCCTATCCGAACTTATGGAGCAGGCACTCCGCAAGGTGATGGTGTGAGAAGTGTCGACTAGGGGTAAACCCCCTCAAAACTGAGCTTGTACTCTTCACCAGAATGCATAAAATAACCGAACTTCAAAGTTGCTACTCTAAACGGCATGGAACTAGTGGTAAAAGAGCAAGCTAAATATTTGGGCATTCTAATTGACAGGAAGCTTAGTTGGAAGCCCAATATTCAGGAGAGAGCACGGAAAGCGCTCGTCGCGCTGTAGTCCTGTAAAAGAGCAGTGGGCAAGGACCAACCGTTGTTCACTGATTGTACACGGCCGTGGTAAGGCCCATTATGTTCTATGGAGCTGCAGTCTGGTGGACTGCCCTGGACAAAAGGATCCACCAAACTGCACTGGGCAAAACTCAGAGAGCCGCCGAATTGCTAATAACGGAGGTGGTCAGGTCCACCCCCTCCAAAGCGCTAGATATAATACTGAATCTAGCTCAATTCGACCTCTACTGCAGCTATGCTGCAGCTACCACAGCGATCAGAATCAACTCAGTTGGGATATGGAGCACTAGCAAACAGGGCCATGAAAGGATCCTAAATTAGCTTGTCGATATCCCCCTGAAGACTGACAGCTGCACTCCAGAACTTAATTTTGAAAATAAGTTCTCCACTTCCATCCCGGACAAAACCAAATGGTTAGAGGGCAAGATAGTTTGAGGCAAGGACGTCTGGCTCTTTACGGATGGTTCCAAGTCTGAAAACAGAGTAGGGGAGGAATTTTCTCACAAGATTTCAACCTAAAAAAGTCTTTTAGACTCCCAAACCACTGTAACATTCTTCAGGCAGAGGTCATGGCCACCCGAGTGGCAGTGGACTGGATCAACAAACTTGTCTGTTTGTTTGACTTTCAGGGGAACCGCATCAGGGTCATTACTGATAGCGAAGCCAATAAGATACTGAATAGTCCGTACTGCACCTCGAAGGTGGCCAGAGACTGTAAAAAAATCGCTAAATACGCTAAATACGCTGTGACGTGGGACTCATGTGGGTACCTAGTCACAATGATATCAGGGGGAATTCAATTGCCGACGACAAGGAAGGGGGCAAGAATGAAGGACCTGTCTACTGAACTCTCCACCCACATTCCTCTTGTGGTAGGAAGAGAGAAGAAGATCCGTGTATCATAACAAGGCAGCTATGGCCTATATGGGATACTATAAACAGCAACAGATTAATTGCACTTAGCAGAATCGACATAAAGAAGGTGGCAAGCATCCTCACGGGCCACTGCCTCCTAGGCAGACATGCACAAAAGATGGGTCTTGAGCACGACTTTTGCAGAGGATGCCTCGATGTGAAGGAGGAAGAGACGGTACTCCACTACCTGGGACAATGCCCTGCTCTTCAAGGGAAAAGAATCAAGTACCTTGGTATGCACTACGCGAATGGACTAGCGGACCTCACACCTCTAGATGTGAGAAATCTGATAGGGTTCATTAGGTTCTTGGATTGGTTTTATAGGTGGGGAGGGAGGGGAGACGGCAAAAACTACATAAATGTCATTTAGTAGAAACTTTCAATGCTTTTTTAAGCTACAAACTTTATACTTAATCGATTGTTTAAACTGTTAATTTACCATACATTATTAAGAGTAGCTAGTTTTATGGGCTTCAAAAATTACTATTTATTCTTAGTCAAGACCATAGCCAGAAAACAATTTTATATGGGGTTATAAAAATTTCGGGAGGGGGGATTACTGGAAAAATATTGTTTTTGCTCTTTCAGGACCGCTTTAACGTACAAAAAAAATTAGCATTTTAAAAATTTCGAGGGGGTTTGAACCCCTCATATCCCCCACCCTGGCTACGGCCTTGTGCTTAGTAGAGCAGTTTGAAAATTTCTGTTACCGTCAATTAATACGGCCTTATATTTTTTAATAAATACAGAAAACTAAAATTATCTACCTAGCATTGAAGATATCAATATTTAAAATAAAATTGTTCCATGAATTAATTTAATCCTTGCTTATTAATGTAATTACTTTCTATAATTATAATTATAAAGTAATTATGACTATAAATGTAATGTAATTACATTTTTGACCTACACTGATTTGAAGAAAAATGTCTTCCTAAAATCATTTTTCATATTTAAAACCACTAGAGTAGGGGTTCTCAACCTTTTTCAGGTCGCGCCCCCCTCTCGTAACTCCTCATCCCCCCTCCCTCATTTTATTTGAGTTTTTAGTTATATTGAAACACTACTATAGCCTTATTTCACTTCGCCTACTCGTTAGGAAATCTATCGTGCCCCCCCTGATATCTTGCTACGCCCCCCTAAGGGAGCGTGCCCCCCCGGCTGAGAAACCCTGCACTAGAGATTTATTTTTCCAGGCAAAAATTGAATAAAAACTTCACGAAAACTTTGTTGTTTATTAATTTAACGAAAGCGAAGTGGTGTTTTTGCTCGAGTTAAAGTTGCTAAAAACAAACAAGTTTGAGTGAAATATTCAAATTTTGCCTGTATTAAAAATAAAACTCGACTGGTTTTCGTCATGATTATTTTACGAAAACGCATTCCTAGCACATTTGCACTCAATATCCTGAAATACACCAAAACTAATGTTGAAGTTAAATTAAAATATTACCTTATTCTATTAAGGTGTAAGTGCTCGTATTAGGGGGTATTGCAGAAAACTGTAAACTGCTTTAAAAATTCTAAATTTTAAGTGTTTTGCGTGACAGAAGATCAACATTTTCTTTAATTTCTTCTTAATTTTCTTATTCTTGTTATCAAAGCGGTACATCTTACTTAATTTTATTCGTAAAACGAACGCTGTCAGATTTTTACGATTTAATTTGATGTTTGTGTAAGTTGAGTTACTATGATCAACTGTAGAAGGAGGAGAGTTTTTTTCATTTATCAAAACTTTCAATATTCCCATGGGGGCAATGAAGTGTAAACAAATGGCAAAACTCTTTAGACATGGTTGTCGCGTTTATTAAAACATGTCACGTGGTGCAAATTTTTCCAATTTATTGGTGCCAAAACGTTTTTTTTTTTTGTTTTTTCTTGTCTGTTTGTTTGGCATAGGTTCTAGTCATTTAGCCACTAACGATGATTGTATTAATTTAACATATAGTTGGACGTCACGACATTCACACCACATCCAGGGACACGACGAGAAATTATTTTTAAATAACAACTCCCCGTGCACGGGAATCGAACCCGGTCTGTGGGTCGCTGAGCGATAAACCGTCCGGCGACGCGTCATCGAGTTGACATTTTTTTTATAACACTTTCTAAAGTTAACATTTATATTTAAAATATATTTCATATTCAATTTTTTTTTAACTTTTGTTCTAAAATATTTAGAGACTTGATTTTTCAACCATAATATACAGTATTATGTTATAAACAATAGTGTATAATGTTATATTGATAGTACGCCTACTATCCATGTAATAAATTATTTAAACTTGCGAGTGAAATGCCGTAAAATTGATGTTTTCTAAATCGCTCAACTTTAAGCGTTAATTGTTAATAATATAGGGAGTTGAAAAATATAAACATGCAAGATTAGAAGGGTTTCATGTATTTACAATGGAGTGGATATGTTTTTTTCTCGAAATTTTTAATTTAATTTTTTTCCTCAAAATCCCCCCCTGGCGCTCGCGCTCGGATTTGGCACATTGTGCGACGTTACCGCTCGGCCACCACCTGTCCCTTTCCAATACTTTGAGCGAAATTATCAAGTACAAAGTTTATATTTTCCAATTCATTTCTAGGGCAATTTTTTTTATTTTGAGTTTTAAATAATATAGTATTTATTTAAAATACAAACTCTCAATAAAAAAGCCCCAGAAATGATTTGGATGAAATAATTATTTTAGGAAGACTTTTTTATCTCAAAAATGGTTATGAAACATTGATAAACAAAATTTTGAAAGTAAAAAACTTTTGATTAATGAAATGCAATGCCCAAATAAAAAAAAACTATCTACATTTTCAGACATTCGCCGTTATTACAGAATCGCTCGATTTGTGACTTCTAACGAGTGTTTCCAATCCTAGATAAAGCATGAAGTAAAATTTTGAGTTTAGAAAAGCTGAACATTTGTCTTGGTCGCGTAGCACTGCGCGACCAAACCAAATTTTCAGGCTTTTCTAAACTAAACATTTATAAAGTAGGGTTGTTGTGTTTAAAACACTTTGTTATAAAACAGTGTTTTAAACATGTTTAAAAACAACCGTCGTGTTTTAAACGGTTTTGTTTTAAACATGTTTTAAATCTTAAATTTGTTTATAACATGTTTTAAACGTTAAATTTGTTTATTTTTTTTATTATCTTAATTTTGTTAAATTATATTTTATACTACTTTATTAAGATTTTTTGTTTACATTTTTAAATTTTAACTAATTTGTTAAAGATATTTCAAATTACATTATTAAACTTAACAATAAAATATCACAACTGTGTGTGCATAAATGTGATTTTTAAATACAGGGGATATTTCTTTCAGGTATACGGTTGCATACACTGTAAATTTTACAACATTCGTAGCTTTTTTAAAAGATTTCAATTCGAATCTTTAAACGAGGGTCTTCCACTTCCAGACTAAGCATAAAGTAAAATTTCGAGTTTAGAAAAGCCTGAAATTTTGGATTTGCCGCGTAGCGAAGCGGAGCGGCCAATCCAAATTAGGCTTTTCTAAACTCGAAATTTTACTTCATGCGCCACACGTATAGAACACTGAAATATTGTTAAGTTTAAAATATACGGCTTTAGCAATCTAATATGTAGATGTGCATAAAACGTCAGTCAAATTCTGCGTTGAACAAATTGTTCAAAACAATGATTATAGGCAACCCAATAACTCTAACGTATATAAGGTTGCCTATAATTGTTGTTGTATATGTGTGTTTTTTGGACTTCACTGTAAATCAGTGTTTATAAGCGTGGCGCGTGAAGTAAAATTTCGAGTTTAGAAAAGCCTAATTTGGATTGGCCGCTCCGCTTCGCTACGCGGCCAATCCAAATGCTTAGGCTTTTCTAAACTCTAAATTTTACTACATGCTTAGTCTGGGAGTGGAAAACACTTGTTAAAAGCTCAAATTAACCGCTTTGAAACAACGAATTCCCGCAAATTAAAAAAAACGCTGTAATTATCGGGATATGTATACTCAAAAAAAAATTCCCTGTATGTTCTGTTTTAAACATGTTTTTAATTGGTAATGTTTTAAACGCTATATCAATTCAAAAAACACGTTTTGTTAAAAAAAACGGTTTGTTTTAATTAAAATGAAAAAAAACGTTTTTTTAACAACCCTATTATAAAGTAAAATAAGCTTAATCAAGAAGTGGAATCACTCGTTAAAGGTTTTAAATTGAACACTTTTATAAAAACAACGTATGCCTGAACCTTTACAGAGTATTATTAATAATAATAACAATCTTTATTGTCCAACAGATATACTATAAAAGGACAAATAACAAAAAGTATATACAATTCATAAACTAAATAACAATAATTAATAAGTAAATATAGTTAATAAACGCATTAGAAAATATATATTACCATAAATAAAAACAAAATCTTTACACAAAATAGCCGAATCATCAGGATATGTATACTTAAAAGAAAAAATCCCTGTATTTGTGAAGTACTTACAGTTAATTAAAGTACTTAATGTTTACACATTAAAGAAGTACTTACAGCTAATGAATTGTCGTCATTAATTGTATTTAGTTTGTTCCTATACAAATGTATTTATTCATAGGCTATTAGCGTTTTGACTTTCAGGGACGGAATGGACTTAGATAACATTTATACGGGTGTAAATGCATAAACAGCTTCAGGTAACACTATTATAAAAAAAAAATGGAGTTTAATTGACATCATTTAAAACATAAGAAGTTTGTTTTATATATAACATGGAATTTAAATATAAATTCTTTAGATTTTATATGAAAATAGAGTTATTTTTAATGTCTTCAAACTTCTACAGTGTTTCCCGAAAGTAACATCAATTCGGAATTTTCTAAAATAGATATTTGCAAGAAAAATCAGAAAAACAGGTAGATTTTAGATTTGGTTTCTACATCTTTTGAGGTATAACACATACCTCGACTTTTTTTAAATAGAAATCGATTTTTTCAAACGACAGCTTTTGTAGAGCTTTGAATTCTCTTTATGATTTATTTTTTATTTTTAAAAAATCTTTAATTTCTAACAATAAATTGGAAAAAAAATACATACAGTATTGCAATTAAGAAAGACGATGTCGAAGATTAAAAAGAAATTTTATTATAATTTGTTATAATTTTAATTTTTTACTATTGTTACAATAATCGGCTAATTCAAGATTTTAACTTGAAATCGTGAAATAAATAAAAATTAAAACATGTTTTTAAAATTTTTTTTATTTCAGTTTTTTTTCAAATTAAAAATATACCATTATAAAGAGAATTGGAAGATCTACAAGTTATATAAAATAAATCGATTTCCATTTAAAAAAAATGTCAATAACGTCATAGCAGCAACGTGACGCGCGCCATTTATATGTGTAATACCTCAAAAGATGTAGAAAACAAATCTAAAATAAAACTATTCGAGAATTTTTGTTAAAAATGTGTATTTTGGAAAATGCCGAATTTACCCGTTACTTTCGGGAAATACTGTATACGGGGTTATTCAGAATAAAGGAACAGATTTTAATCATTTACTTCTTCCAAACTACAAAAAAAAAGAACCACAATTCCAACGTTCCTGGAAACAGAAAAGTTCAATTTTTATGCATTCAATATAACCACCATGACGACAAATATCAAAATGGTGGCTCATTTCTTGTTACACACGAATTAACTGGTCTTTAGTTATGGAATTCACAGCTTCAACAATTCGATGTCGCATATTTTCAAGACAGGTTTTTGGGCTGCTTTTCGTAAACTGTAAGAATACGCTCAACATTTTCATTCGATGTGCGTGGACATCCCGTGCATTTCTGTTTGCAGATGCGACCATCGTCTACGAGTTTTCGATGCCACTGGTAAATCTGCTCATAACGAGGCAGTTGCTTATTGAACTGGCGGCGAAAAGCACGTTGAACTTCAATAATGGGCTCGAGTTTTGCTAATTGCAGCACACAAAAAGTTTTTTTTTGCTGTCTCGCCATTTTACTACAGACAATCAATATGACAAGTAACAGCGCCAATGCGACCGTGGTTGTAACTTCTGCCTGGATTGTTCAAATTTTAAACTTTTGTCTGTCCAGGAACGTTAGAATTATGATTCTACCATTTTTAGTTTGAAAGAAATAAATGGTTGAAATCTGTTCCTTCTTTTTGAATAGCCCTGTATCTATCTTCAATTTGGTTCTCAATAATCACTTGATGAAACATGTTTTAAATATTTTATATTTACACTGTACTCGAAATGTCCCATAAAATAAAATTTAATATTTTTTCAAAAAGAAGAGTGCATTTTTAAAGTCAACATTAATTGAGCTCGTTTAGTTTAATTTTCTTGTTTAGCAGGTGGTACCTGTTAAATTTACGATTTTGCTCTCGCGTTTATTAAATTTATGAATTAATGTTTCAAGTTCGACACCCTCTTAGAGGAAAATTATGGTATATGGGAGGTTCTTTTTTACAGATGTGTAAAACATGGATTAAGGATGGCATCTACCTGAAGCTGTAAAGGCATTTACGGAACACCCTGTATATTCCCAACATGATGTACTCAAACCGTGGTGACCGAGATAGCCCGTGGAAAATATAACGGTTCACAATAGTGGTACGTAAACGAGGATTCGGTTGGCTCGCTACTAGCAGAATTCCATACTCCGAATGCTAATTAATTAGCATATAACACAGCGAGTTTTCCTTTTGGGTATACATAACCCAACTACAGCGTATATGCTGTAAATCTTCAGATATTCGTTGTTTTTTCAATTTGAAGCGTTAAACGAGTGTTTTCCACTCCTAGATTAGAAAAGCCTTAAAAATTGATACGCGCGTACCAACCCAAGTTTTCACGCTTTTCTAAACTCGAAATTTTACTTCATGCTTAATCTGGGAGTGGAAAACATGCCTTTAAGGCTCTTCTGGAATATGAATAGTGTTGAAAATTTTATCAAATGTGACCAAGTACTCATCTTTGATATAATCCTTGATCCATGTAAGTTAATATCGGTTACCAAATAATTGTAATATATTTTGTATTCAAAAACATTACATATTTGAGCAAGATCAAATGGGAAAATAAAGGGCTTATCCAGAATACCTGCTCAAACATTGAGTAAAAACAGATTGTAGATTGTTGATGTCATTAATATCGTTTAGTTCGCGGCGGCAAAACTAAAAGATTAGACTTTTCTAAACTCAAACGTTTACTTCATGCGCCAGGTGTATATAACACTGATTTAACGTGAAGTTCAAAATCCAATACTTCATATCTAAGAAGAATACTTGTCTCCGTTTCATTTACACGAATATGTACACAAACAAACAGTAGAAAAAAAAGATAATGTCAGGACGTAGTGGCCATTAACAGTGGCACCTGGGGTGTCAGAGGTGGCAGCGAGGCTGTTGGCTGACGGCAACAAAATTCGGAAAGAAGCAGCAAAGTGTCTGGTAAGTGACGGTACGGTCCGCTAGGTGACGGTACGGCCCAGAAAGCAACGGCAAGATTCGTAAAGCGTCGATAACGTTCGAAAGGCATCGGTAAGGTCCGAAAGACGTCGACAAAAGGCTGCTTTGACAGGAATGAAGACCGGAACCTGTGCACTGGTACTAATCAAAATAATAAGACAAAAATAAACAATATAAAAAAAATCGCCAATTTACTTAGACTTGTTACCACTTGTATTGCTGGTTTGCTGCGGATTGGTGGAGGGCCGTCCATGAATAGTTATACCCAAGGTTGTTAAAAAAACGTTATTTTCATTTTAATTAAAACAATCAGTTATTTTTAACGAAACGTGTTTTTTCATCAAAACGGCGTTTAAAGCATTAACAATTAAAAATATGTTTAAAACGTGTTTAAAACATGTTTAAATATCCCAACTACAGCGTATATGCTGTAAATCTTTAGATATTCGTTGTTTATATGAAAACGTGTTTAAAACAGAACATACAGGGCATTTTCCTTTTAAGTATACATATTAATTACAGCCTTTTTTTAAAATGTTCGGGAATTCGTTGTTATAAAGCGGTTAATTTTAGGCTTTTAACGAGTGTTTTCCACTCCCAGAGTAAGCATGAAAATTCCCAGAGTAAGCATGAAAATTTGACTCGCGCAGAATTTGACTCGCGTTTTATTCACATCTACATATTAAATTGCTAAAGGCATATATTTTAAACTTTGCGATATTTCAGTGTTTTATACGTGTGGCGCATGAAGTAAAATTTCGAGTTTAGAAAAACCTAATTTGGATTGGCCGCTCCGCTTCGCTACGCGGCTAATCCAAATTTTCAGGCTTTTCTAAACTCGAAATTTTACTTCATGCTTAGTCTGGGAGTGGAAAACTCTCGTTTAAAAATCCAAATTGAAATCTTTAAAAAAAAAAACCTGAAAGAAAACTTCCCTGTATTCCGCACATTTATGCACACACAGTTGTGATATTTTATATTGTAATAAAATGTTATGTTCAATAATGTAATTTGTAATATCTTCAACAATTTAGCTAAAATTTAAAAATGTATACAAAAAAATCTTAATGAAGTAGTATAAAATATAATTTAGCAAATTTAGGATAATAAAAAAACGTTTTAAACAATTTTAACGTTTAAAACATGTTGTAACAACTTTAAGATTTAAAACATTTTTAAAACAAAACCGTTTAAAACACGACGGCTATTTTTAAACATGTTTAAAACACTGTTTTAAAAAGAAATAATCCTGCTTATACCCCGAAAATTAGGGTCGAGTAGGATTGATTCCGTGGTGGCTGGCCGAAATTCGCCGAATCCAATCTCATCGAATACGTTCCTCGGAAATCTCTGGAGAATCTTGCTCGGTAATCCGCGGTCGCGTCCTTAAGTCTCTGCTGGGAATGAATACATTTTATCCACACAAACAAATTAAACTGAAAAGAAAATTAATTGCCGACGCTAAGCATGAAGTAAAATTTCGAGTTTGAAGTGAAGTTCAAAAACACACAAATACATATTTAATCAGAGTAACAGGGAATAAGATATTTAGTCTGTTATCAATGATGTTTAGTGTTAATTATAAATAAATTAGGTTTTTAATATTTTTGTTAAAACAAGTGGTAACGATATTAATGGTTGCAAAAATAATAAAATCAAATTTATTCTTAAAGGATTTGTATTCGTGGTTTGAAAAAACAGGATTCTAATATTTGATTCGGATCATATTTATTTCTTACGAATCCTTTATTCGAGTATTTGTGATTCGAATCATATTAGGTAATTCGGATTCGTGATTCGAATTTTTTTTATGAGGATTCTTCCCAGCTCTGTTATACAGTACGTTTATTTTAAGCACAATATCTTTTTACTAAAGTAAGTTATAAAAATTATAAATAAATAATAATAAATACTTGGTTACATATCCAGGGAATATTTCTTTTAAGTATACTTAGGCTGATATATACTCAATGACATTAGAAGCGTAACACCCAGAAGGAGTTATTATTTTAACTTGATTTTTTGCCAGTATGGTAGTCTTACATCAAGAATAAAATGATTACATTTTCAAGAAATTTTATTAAAAAACAATCTAAAAAAATTAATAATGTGTTTGGCGACCCCTTTGCTGTATACACTCCTGTAGACGTCTGGGCATCGACAAAATGAGATGGTCGATGTCTTCTTGAGGCATCTCGTTCCAAGCAACTTGAATTTCATCGATCAACTGTGCTAGAGTCTGTGGAGGATGGTGCAAAGAGAATATTCTTCTTCCCATGATATCCCACACATGTTCAATGGGATTTAAATCCGGCGAACGGGGCGGCCACGCCAAAACATTAAAACCAGCTTCATTAAGAAAGTTCATAGTTCGACGAGCAATATGGGGACGTGCGTTATCTTGTTGAAAAAGTACATCTGGGCGGCCATCTAAATAAGGCAACAAAGTCGGTCGTATGACGTCTTCAACACAACGCGCAGCTGTCATACTGCCTCGAATGAATACAAGAGGTGATCGACTACCATAAGCAATAGCCCCCCAAACCATTACTCCAGCAGTCCTGTGTACATGCCTCTCAATAGCAAACCTAAGATCAGGTCGTTCTCCACGGTAGCGTCGTACCCTTCTACGGCCATCATGCGTGCCTAGAGAAAATCGTGATTCATCGCTGAATACGACATCGTGCCATTCTGCCTCCCAATGCTGCCGTTCTCTGCACTAGTCCAACCTTTGGCGACAGTGTCTCGCTGTTAAAGGAAGCACTAATCTTGGACGGTACGAAAGAAGCCCAAAGGATTGAATGCGGCGATATAAGGTTCGCATACTAACGGGCCTACCTTCTTCTCCAATCCATTGATCACCGATTTGACGCGTAGTAGCGAAACGGTCTCGCAGGGCTATTTGTCTTAAGCGCCGATCTTGACGTTCTGTGGTACGCCTTGGTTGACCAATTGGTCTTCTTCTTGCTCCTCTACCTTCTTCTGTCCATACCTGATACACACGTATTACAGTTGCTGCAGTGGAATCAATACGGCGGGCAATTTCGCAATAGGACATACCGACATCTCGATAAGCAACAACTCGACCCCGGTCAAAATCGCTCAAATGGTGATATTGTGGACGTCTTCGGACTCGAGGCATTTTATTTAAGCTTAACACACTCAACGGAAACACGAAAACTAAAAACATCTGTACTAAACAGCTCATATAAATAGTTTTATCAAAAAAGAAAAAGTGAAATATTTTCATTTTTCACAATAAATATAAAAGGCACAAGGTTGAAATAGTTATCAATGTATGCTTTAAATATAGTCACTCTGTTGCTAAAATATGAATTCAAAAAAATCATTCCTTCTTGGTGTTACGCTTCTAATGTCATTGAGTATATAAGCAGTATTTGTTTGGGCATATTGCATTCGAAAATCATTTAATTTAAAGTTTTTAACGAGTGCTTTTACTTCTAAATTAAGCATGAAGTAAAATTTCAGGCTTTTCTAAACTCTAAATTTTACTACTTGTATCAAACACTAATTTAAAGTGAAGTTTACAATATACTCCTAATCAGTATGCTAAAGCAGTATATATTTAACTTTGAAGTTTTTTAGTGTTTTTATAAAAATTCCTAGTTGTAAAGCCTGAAAATATGGATTGGTCGCTCCTCTTCGCTACATAACCAATCCAAATTTTCAAGCTTGTCCAAACTCGAAATTTTTCTTCATGCTTAATCAAGAACTGGAAACACTTGGTAGAAACTTTAATTTGAAATTCTACTTACACTGCGTGCATAGGGATATGTATACTTATAAGAAAAATTCTCTGAAGGTATATCCTAGACAAAGGAAGGGCAATAGCTGGTAAATCACTACATTAACAATGTACTTGTATAATATTCTTCTAAATATTTCACAATGTAGTTAATAAAAGTATACTTACCTTGGTTTCTTCTGGAAAGATATAAAATGCAATCCCTTTTTTGGACCGGCATTCAGGTACAACACAATTCGGAATTTTTTCAATTAAATTGATTTAACTTTAATCTCGCTAAACAAAGCACTACAAAACACGCGTGAACCACTCGAACAAAGAACACAGCTTTGCAAATGACCAAATTCGTTTGTTTACACAAGGTTCGTTCGTTTGTACTGCACTAAGTTGAACTGAGTTCAAGTTTGTGACGTCACCAGTTCAGGTCAGTTCATGTCACAGTGTACATGAACTGAACTGAAAACAAACGAACGCTTTTGGTGCAAAATATAAAAAAAATATAATTACTGCAATACACAAAACAATTTAAGGAAACACTAATAAGAAAATGTTATCACTGTATTTTATAAACAAATAAAACTGGCAAAACTAAGAGAATTCCGTGTTTCATAATGCAATAAAAAAATTTAGGGTTGTTGGGTGAGGATATCCGAATGTGTGCTCGTTAATTCACTGATTGCACAACCATAGACATGTCCCGTTTCTATCTTTCTTTTCTAGCCTGCATTAGTGGCACCTACTCTGGACCAGGAACAAAAAGTGCAGGTTCGGTGCAAGTGAACTGATACAAACGAACACAGTTCAGTTAAACTTGGTGCATGTAACGAACGGTTTCGGTGCAAAAAGTGTAAAAAGTGCTGCACAAGTTCATGTAAGGAACAAACCTATTAACTCCCAGCAGCTTTTTGGGGATTAATCTGTTGCTAGGGACTTACAAATGTTATGTTACATCCCTACTGATTCGAGTTACGTTGGCAATGGGAAAAAGTTAAAGTAAACAAATCTTCCCGAAGTTGTCCCCTCCTGGACCAGACTTTACACACTGACTCAGGGAGACTCAGTGCTCAGAACCACCTAGTGGAGAACCTGATCCCCCCTCTGCCTCGCCCCTACTCCCTTATTCCCATTACTTTTGGGCCCCCCCTCGTATGTAACTTAAGATCAAATTCTCTTTAACTCAACTAACAAACAATAAAAGGCAATAATAACACTAAAAATGAAAATGAATTTTTAATAAAAATTAAAAATATAATATTGTTGAACCTTGTGGTCCATGCCAAGAACATCATCACAGTGCAAAATGTCATCAGTGTTCAGAATACGAGCCCTGATCATAGTACTCGTATATAATCAACTGTTTCCATTGTTTCCTGTACATATCAGGGCTATCATTTGAATCATAACCGACTGAACATTCAAATGACAATTAGAATGATCATTCGGAACATTGTATTTAATCCCTCAAAAATAAAAAATAAATAAACAGACCTGTATTGGCATTCTTCATTACAAACAAAACTTTACATTCTACTCGAAAACTAAATTCCCTCCCTTCTACCCTCCCTTCTATTTTCCCTCTCCCTCCCTAGCTTCTCCAACGTCCTTACCCCTACCCCATCCTCTCTCATCCACTCCATCACCCTTCTACTCCTCTTTGCTCCTATCCATTCCTCCTTCACCCGCTCGCATTCCTCCGCCAAGTGGCCCCACATATCCTTCCCATGTTCACACGATACACACCTTCCATATTCTTCCCCCATCCATATTTCCCTTCCTCTCTCCTCCGATCCACACCTCGCCCTTGCCACAATCACCCTCTCATCTCTACTCCATCCCTTCTTTACTCCATCCCCTCTCTATCAGATATCTCGGCACTCTTCCATACACCTGCCACCTCCCATACATATCATTGTACTCACTTCTCTCGATACGCCCTTGCCTTTCCTGCCCTTCCACCTCCTTCCCTTTCCCCTTCACCCACTCATCCACTTTCACCCCATTCCCTAGCCATTCTATCACTTTCGCCTCCAACAACTCTACCCTCTTATACATTTTCCTCCTCCTCCCCTTCAATCTACCCTCACCCCCACACACGCTCGTCACCCATACATCCTTTACCAATCTCTCTTCCTCCAGTTCCCACAATCTCATCTGCTACCTTACCATTGCCTTGCACTCTAAACTCTCCCTATTAGTCTCCTGAAGCACTATGTAGCTTCAGGAACCACATCTGTTCCCTCTCCATGCACTCATACCCTTTCGTCTCCCACACTTCCACTCCATACATAAGCACTGATCTCACATACGCATCCCATATTTTACATGCCACTCTCACATTATTCCCCATCCACTTTCCCTAAGCCATCCCCCACGCTTTCCTAGCCTTACTCTGCACCCATTTCACATGCTCCTCATACCTTCCCGTCTCTTTGAGCATAAACCCTAAAGGCTTAAAACTTTTTACCCTCTCACTCCAATTCTTTCACCCTCCCTCTATTTCTGAACTTCACCCACTTCATTCTTTCCACATTCACACTCATCCCTCTCTTATCCAAGAACCTCTCCACTCTTTTCAACATGTCTTTCATCCCTTCATGCTCTCTTGCCATTAACACCATGTCATCCGCATACGCTAACATCCACATCCACTCGTCCCCTTCTTTATACACCGAGCACATCATCCCCACCCTCCACGCCTAAGGTAAGCTCACCTCCCCCCTCCACATCTGATTCAATAGCTCTCTGAATTTCTTCTTCCCTTTTTCCCCAATCTCCTTCCACATCTCCGCTTTGAGACCATCCCTCCCTGCCGCCTTTCCACTGTTCACTTCTTTGAAGGCCCTCTCCACCTCCTCCTCCGTGAACTCTTCTTCTCTGTATCCCCTGTCTGTCTTCTCCAATCCCTCCTGGTACCCGCTCCCTTCTCATCGAAAATAAATAAAATATAATTTAAACATTAAAAGTGATATTCTTTACGCAGTCTACAAGTTAGTCTTATAAAGACTAAATCAAACGCTCATTAAAATACCCCAACGGACATTACATCTTACAATAAGTGTTTGCTGTTACATACAGTAACCTACAGCAAATGTAACAATTGGGCTCAAATTAATTAGGCCATCTATAGAAGCGGTTCTAGATTTATCTCTCATCAGTATAACTTTGCCGTTCACTCTGAACAATTTGATACCATAGACTGGCAGCCACATTACCATGCAGTTTAAACATAAGCATAAATGAAATTGCCAATACTTAATTGTAGGATACATCAAACATTAAAAGTGCGATTCTTTACGCAATCTACAACAAGTTAGTCTTACAAAGGCTAAATCAAATATAATTTACAACCAATAAAATCCAACTAATTTCAATTAATAATGAAAGCAATGGCTGTTCGCGCTAAACATCGCGAATTAAGTGTTTTTTATATATTTTTATAAATTTGTGTGTTATTTCTATTTCTTTGGACATTTTGTAAACATTACATTCGGGTTGTGAAATGTTTGACCATTTTACAATTCATTCTATCCTTTCTGGTATCTGCAGCCTTTGTGTCGCAGAGGCAGGGTGCGTTTTATAACTTCTAACTCCTGGAAAACATCGTAAACCGAGCGGTAAAACTTATTGTCAAAAATTTTGGAGCAGACAATGGTTTCCAGCAGTACGTGCCTTAAATTCCGTAATAAAGATTGAGCTCTCGTCCAAGACTTAATAAAAATAAGTTATAAAACGCAGCCCTGACCTAAAATATTTTCTCATGAATTTCCTTCCCCATCTTACTCTTTTCTGTGCAAAATTACTATCATCTCTTTCCAAACATTTTCCCCACTTTCAAAACTTTCAACCAATCCTGTGCTTCCTTTAGTTTTCATTCCACAACATCCCTTCAACTGAAATCATTCTAATTCCAACCACGACACAAGTAAGTTTAAAATATCTCACCTAATTGTGAAACTTTGTTGTAATTCATTTTTTTGTATTTTTTCAATCTTTAACTTGTATTTTTTCGTCATTTATTCTTGTTATTTATTAATTTACTTTATTCATTTTTGTTATATTTTTGGTTTGTATATATATATTCAGATGCACATTTATTTAATAAATAGTTTGTTTATTTATGATACAATGTGTTTATTTTAATTAACTATAAAAAATCGTTAAACTCGTAAACAATGGCTATTGCTAGTTAAAATAGCTGGATTTTATTGGTTGTAATTTATATTTTATTTGATTTTGAAGGTTTTCTATAGATTAATTCGAATGAGCATTTAAATATTCATTCGAATGATCATCATATTAATGATCAGATCACTTTAAAAAATGTTATCCTCAAAAAGACTGAAAAAACTCACAAAGGCGTTGGACGATGATAGAAAGGATGTGGAAAAAAATGATTTTCCAACATTTCGGACACTTGAGTCGCATTGCCATGTCGACTTATGGGAACGGTTTAAGGGAGGCGCGGCGATTGACGCTGGCGGACGCGACCCCGTTGTGAGTGCCCAGTAATCGCACTCACAACGGGGTCCACAAACGACATATAATGTCGGTACAGGAAGCATTAGATTCCTGAAGGATACATCTAAATTTTCTTTTAAGATCATCCAAGTAGCTGTGCTGTGTTCGCCATAAAAAACTGTAAACGCGGCGAAAATGTTCGCCCACTTTGAGCTTATGCTCTCATTCATTAGCTATATTTTGGTATAATACGAAGTCATTTCATGATTTTAGCATATTTTAAATTTCGGTGAACATTTAAAGTCGATTATCATTGAAAAGATCAGTCGATTATCATTCGAATGATGAGTGGATTTACATCATTCAAGTACCAATCATTTCATTATTAAAATCATTTACGCTCATCGCTTATCTATAGGGTGTGATGATACAATTTAAGTGTCAAAAAAAATAATAGTGTTTTCCACAAAATATCATTTAAATAATAGTGTTTTCCACAAAATATCATTTGACTTGGAAAAAACATTGACGTCATCAATATTTTCACTTTATAATATATTTTCCCATTTGAATTTATTTTTATTTCATATGTGTAAATTGAGTGAAGGTCAGCCACAGTTTGCTTTCCTTGGGCCAGTCAGATAAAGCCATATAATAAAATCTCTGTACTCTCTGTCAATCATTAGTTTGTGTAATACAATATCCATCTTTATTATTCCAGTCAGCATGAAATAATACGGACTGAGGTTGATTAAAGTAGTTCACGAATGTGATCTAAATCTGATGCGTATGTAAAAATAACTTGTGTCTAGACAAAATGCTTAATTAATGAGAATAATGAGTAACATTAGACAGCATCATTTAGAGATTGCATTACGTTAGGTTTTATATAGAGTGTTTAAAATGACTAGCACACCTGCTCCCCTAATCTAGTTCACTCACAAGAGACATGGCATATCGTGACAGTCGATTATCGATCCTATGTAAGAATACAATTAAAATACAATATGGCATCGTCGATACATAAGCCGCAGTCGATGGCAGCTACAATCCCAAGTGATATTAAATAAACAGATTTTTGTTTTGTATTCGGCAGAAAAAGGTTTCTATATAATTGTAGAGATCTCAGCTATTCAATAAAACAACTTTTTTTTTAAAGCTACACGTCTCATTAAAAAATTATTATTCCATATTGTTAAAAAATGTGATTAGCACAATGGGTATCTAATTTATTACTAAGATTGAATTTTACATTTCAGGAACTAAAGAAGCATAATGTTACCGCCGTTGTTCGAGTCTGCGAGCCTTCGTACAAAACGGAGGAGCTGCATGAGAACGGCATTACAGTCTACGATCTCGAGTACAATGACGGGACATTTCCTCCGAATGACATCACTGGGCCATGGTTTAACATTATCAAGACACAGTTCCATGATAACCCTGATGCTTGTGTTGCCGTACATTGCGTAGCTGGCTTAGGTAGAGCACCGGTCATGGTGGCTTTGGCTTTGGTTGAACTAGGACTTAAATATGAAGAAGCTGTTGAACTTATCAGAGAGTATGTATTAGTTTAATATGCTGTTCCATTGGGATTTATAGTTATTAAACAGTAGACAAAGCATACTTCTCTTCTGCTACCCCTTAAGGCTTCGGGTAGGTAAACAAAGAATACAAATATATAAATGATCGTAAGGTACTGTTACTATCAAACTATCGTTCATGTTTCACATTTACCAAACCATATTTTGAGGCTTTTCTAAACTTGAAATGTTACTTCATGCTTAACCTGGGAGTGGAAAACACTTGTTACACATCTATTTGGAACCTTTAATAACAATACTGGTTTTTTAAAGAAAATGGAAAACAAACACAAACTGTAGTTATTTTCATAATCTTTATGAGACTCGTTAATTATCTTGATGTTCATTTTTTTAAGAATCTGGTGTTGTCAGGTTTTAATATATTTTTAACAAGGGTTTTCCTATCCTTGATGAAGCTTGAAGTAAATATTTCAAGTTTAGAGAAGCGTGATAATTTGAATTGGTCACGTAACGAAGCGGAGCGACCAATCTAAATTTTGAGGCTTTTCTAAACTCGAAATATTTACTTTGTGCGCCAGGCATGTAAAACAATGATTTAATTTGAAGTTTTGATTATTGCTAGGATTATGTTTTGTTTTATTTGTTTTTATCGATTGTTATATCAATAATTATAACAATATACAGGGTGCCCGTTTTTCGAGCTGCACTATAGGAATCTTGCTTATTTGAAGAGATAGAGAATTGGTTAAATAAGGGCAAAGTTGCGCATTACAGTGCTTATTAATAATCTGCTTTCACATTTTAAATATCTTCAACTGTTACGATGTAGTTTGAAAAAAACTGAAACTTTCGATATTTAAAAATTGCCAATATCTATATTATGTTTGATTTTTTTCCGAATTTGTAAAAACATTCTTAGAGCAACTTTTTACGACTCGACTTATGGAGTAAGTTATAAAACTGCAAAGCGATTAGTTTCTGTTTTCCAAAACACAACTTTTGTTTTACTTATGGGTGCATATGAAGATATGCACATCACTGAACAAGTTTTTTACTCTGATTTCAATGATGTGCCACATGTTGACTTTAAAAAAAATATTTTTTTATGGTTGTTGTCATGGAAACACTCGCGCAAAATCCACAAAAACAATATATTTGCTTAAAAAAGATAACCAATCGTTGGGCCCGTTCATCAAAATATTCAACATTCAACATGTTTTGATTCGTTTGTGATGTATGTTGGTATCTAATGAACAGTAACTCCAGCCAGTCTATTTTGTACAATTGAAAAAATCCCAAACACGTTCACAATTAACAGTTCAGTCATTAGAGAATTCCCCAACAGTTAGCAGTAAACTCCTAACTGTTGTTTCTGATCAACGGGCCCATTAATACTCTTCCTTTTAAATAATAATTGGTATTGTTTATTTGCCATATCAACTTGAACAACAACAATAATTAAACAAAAGCCTACATGTGGCATATCGTTGAATTATAAATGCATTTCAATAATGTGCATAAATTTGTATGTTTAAATAAGAAAAACAATAGTTGAGTCAATAAAACAAAGATGAATCAATCTGAATATTCCAAACATTTGCCACTCGATCAGTCATAAAATGTTGCCATTAAAAGTTTTTATAGAATTTGAAATAATAAAAAAATAAAATAATGAAAATATAGACGATTTTTAAAAATACTAAATTTCATTTTTTTTTTTTCAAAGTACATCGGAACAATTAAAGATATTTTAAATATAAAATCAGATTATTAATAAGCACTAAAGCATGCAACTTTGCCCTCATTTAACCGATTCTCTATCTCTTCAAATAACCCAGATCCCCCATAGTGCAGCTCGAAAAATGTGCACCCTGTAAATAGATGTGAGTCTTTTTTTTGCTCTTCTTCTGTGATGCCTAAAAGATTTTAGTTTCGGAAATGGAAGTGAGATTTTTTTTTTCTTTAGCTCAAAGAGACATTGGTTATGTTCATAGCTGTGATTGTATTTTGATTGAATAATTTATTTGTTGCAATTGTTTTGTTACAGGAAACGCCGTGGAGCCATAAATTCAAAACAACTGGGGTACTTACAGAAATACCGTCCTAAGTCAAGGCTCAAGTTAAATAATGGTCACAAGAATTCGTGCAGCATCCAGTAGGAAGGACACTGATGGACCTCTACACGAAATCAAGAGGAATTACTCCAACCGTTCTTTTAATGGACCCTCTACTAAAATAAATCGAAGTTTTGTGTAGTTGTGTTCCATTCTTTTGATAAGTTGTTTTTATCTGAAAGTTTGACTCATGTATATTTTTTAACTAACAGGTATTTATTTTGAATGGAATATTTTATTTAAGCGAGTCATATAAATATATATGTTATAGTTGTTTTCATATAGCAGCTTAGAATGTGAAAGTTGTTACTGTAAAGACATTACCGAGAGGAGAAATACTAATGGAATTTTTTTGTTTTGCTTACAAAAAATGAGTTTTGTATCATTTTCAATGAACTTTTATAAACACAATCTATTTATACCAAACTGAATTTATTCCACTACCTCATTTGATACATATATATATTTATATATACGCATGTATAAATATATATATGTATATAATATATGTACGATTATCCACTGCGGTATCATCTTTGTAAATTCTCATAAATAAATTATTCATCCTGTCTCATTACACTTATATTTTGGGCCATCTGTATGTGAATAAATAAAACTTGTATTATACACATAATACACTTGTTTATATGTTCACTGGCCATTTACGCATCCAAAACATCCTTCAGTTATAATCACGTACTCACACACAGATTATTAATGCGAAATTGTTTTTGTTTTATTCGAATAATGTAGGTTATGCAGGTGAACTGCACAGATAGTCATTTGTCAGTTTATCTTATAAACAATTATGATTTCCACCATAAAATTTCAACATGTAAGTCATACAATAAAAAAGTGCATGATTTTATATTTTTATTGTAACAGAACTAAAACATTACATTTAAAAATGCTTTGTGGCTAATAAATGTTAAATAAATTAATTTTAAAATTGTTAAACCTTTATTTGCAGCCAAATTCTAGAATACATAATTGTGTAATGTACATATAAATTGTAGGTGCTTCTGTTCGTCGAATTTGGTTATTATTTTGTAATGCAAAAAACAAACACCATTTTAACAAGAAAATACCAAGATATGTTAAATTCATCTGAATTTAAATTATTTAATTAGAAAATTCTGCAAAATTATGTGTTGTGTAATGAATTACATTAGGTGTTTACAATACGGCAGGAGTTTCCAAACTTTCAGATAATTTCAAAATATGACGATTGTATTATATTTTACTGTGAATCGCAAGCAAAATTTATGACCTCTTGACCCACGAGTATCACAAATTTGACACTCACAAGCTGTATTTGGCCTTTTGATGGCTGGGCTGCATAGAAAATGAAATAAAAGTTTTATTTTTGCTTAAAATTGTCACTTTAAATACATACATTTTTAATATTTAACACTAAATTCTGATAGAAGATGTTTTTCGAAACATATTTATAAAGGCCGAAACTTTTAATGGTCATAGAATAAGTAGTGTTAAGGCCCATATCAATAAGAAGATTTGCCTGTTGCGTGCCACCGGAACGTAAAATTTGATGACACTACGGTGTAACGGATTGCTTATTTTAATCCGTATCACGGACACTTGTCTTGAAAATAATCATGATATAAGTAGATGACATGGGAGTGAGAGGGAGTAATTGGTAAACATTTGTGGTTGATCGAGAGGTAAATAAAAACAAACTGCATTGATACGCCTACTAGTCATAACTACCACACTGCCGTAACGTATCAATTACTTTGATGCAATGGACAAAAACCGCCAACTGGCTATTCGACTTCGTTGCTTTGACACGGTGCAATGCAACGCTTTCCCGTCTCCACTAGGTGTAATGGGGCAATGTTACGGTGACACACAACGTGTAAATGCTCTAGTCGATATAGGCCTTTAGACTCGCACAAGAAATATAAAATGGCTTTTTACAGTTTAAAAATTAAAGAGTGCATAGGCACCTGTGCCAAATTGACATAATCATAGTGACGCACAGGGAATTTTCCCATTGTCTTGACCCTGGTCGTGGCTGGCTGTCAATACTATTATGTATTTACAGACGTTTTCACTAGTAGCAACGATCTGGTTATTATATTAAGTAGCTCAACATCAATGCAATTTAGGAGAAGGCCTTTTTGAACAAAGAATTGCCTTCAAAACTTGCCAGCTAAACTCGGGCTGTGTGGGCGGTGGCACTGTCCTGTTAAAACTAGACACTTCCTAAATGCAGTACTGTAAGAATTTGTTCCGATTTCCCTCTTGGAGATCAGAAAATCGACAGATGTACTGCCTTTTCATTTTCTGGTGTCGAACGGGGTTGTTAATGTCCTATTCACAACACTGATGCAATTTGTCATCGGTGAGAAGTTGCACTGAAATGACATCATTTTAGGACAAATTGACCAAACCATTAGAGTAAAATAACATGATTTCAGTGTGACTTTCCACTGGTGACAAATTGCATCGGTGTTGTGAACTGGAATTTATTTTACCACACTCCCAGTTGTCCTGAAGCACTTTTCCTACAAACATTTAATCTGTCCGATTGAAATTAGTACTGACATTAATTTCATTCAATGAAAACCGACACATGGTTCGGTTTCAACTCAGTTCAGGTTGCTCAACAGGAATTCCCTTAATTTTGAGCTTCAAGTCCGGGTGTTGTGGCTAGATGATTTGAGGAAGAGCGAAAAAACCATGCCAATCAGGGGCACACTGGCTCCTTTGTTTACGGCTCCCATATTTCCACTGGTGGTAGCGAAGAGCAAAAACAAAACGAAAACCAGCTCCCATATGTCCTGAATTTCCGTTAATAGTAATGAGCAACAAAAAGTCCTCTATCACTACTTCGACATTTATAATAATATACTACCCGAATATGAAAAACTTTATTGTCCATTTTTCTATAAAAAGTGATTCTTTACAAAACGTTTTGAATGACTTGAAAACACCATTTCTATTGTCAAATCTCAAATTTACTATAGAGGGTGCTCAAAAATTAAGAAAAACTAAAATTGTCATAAAATAAAAGTACCTCAAATTAGGTAATGAAAATGAACATATATAAATTGAATCTTTTGTAAATATCTTAAATAAACTTGTTACTCATATCAAACTGAAATTATACAGGCACATTTCCTTTAAGTATACATAATCTAATTGAACTCTAAACTGGACATTTTACTTCATGCGCCACACATATAAAATACTCAAATATTGTGAAGTTCGCAATATGCTACTAAAGCAGTATTCTACAGACGTATATTTTGAATTTCACTTAAGACCAGCGTTTTATACGTGTGGCACGTGAAGTAAAATTTCATGAAGATTTGGTTTGGTCGTGTAGCTTCATTACTTTTATGCTTAATCTGGGAGTGGAAAATACTTGTTTAATGCTTCAAATGGAACTTCAGAAAAAAACGATTTATGTCGGAAAATTTACAGCGTATCCATACTTAAGATAAAACTTCGCTGTATATACTCAAAAGAAAGAAAAAATCCCTGTATATTTTAATTACGTCATTAAAAACATTTTTATTTTATAACATTTTTCTCTAAAGCCAAAATTGAAGCCATTTCTGTTATAAGCTAATTTTATTCTTTATCCATTGTAAAGAATCAAATTTGTAATGTGGTTTGATGATGGTTTTTTAAGAGATGCAAAAATTATAAAGAATTACTTTTTTTAGCCTGAGACAAATGGTATATACCAGGTATGGGCAATCATTGCCTAGCTGAGGGCGTAATTTCGGGACTTAATCAGGTCGCGGGTCGTAGGTAAGAAATAAGTAGGTAGTAACGAATAAAAAGGCGATAAAAATTCACAAATTTTTTTCTTTATTGGAATTATAATGGCATATTAGCATAATCAAACATATAAAGCAAATTAACAGAAAAAGATAGAAAAATCAAATGAAAATTATGACAGGCTTGAGTTTGAAGCTGAGAAACAAGATGATCAATATTGGGGTCAATATCACTAGTACCACAGTTCATATATATCCAGTTAGCCAGTCCCCATATAAATTTTGTGCAGGATGCTAAACTGGTGTATATGGCTGCCTATATACACCAGTCTGGCTTCCTGCGGTCGGTCGGTTACGACTATTTTACTCCAGATGTCGCCAAATCAAGTCTCAGAGAGAGAGAGAGACAATTTCTTTCTCCCTCTATTCCGTGCTTCTCGTTGTATCATATTCCAGATGTTGATTTTTCAATCTTGAAAACACGTTTTTTTTTCTTTTAACGAGCTAAGGATGCGTGTTATATTCATTCATGCGTTTCCTTCTACAATTTTATTTTCTGCGTTATTAGAGATGAGATTTTATGAAATTATATGTGAACGTAGTAAAATTCATTAAGTATTATTTATTTTATACTAAAAACGAAAAATACTAAACTATGTAACTTTTGATAAAAAGTAAAACAAATTCATCATTTTATTAGATCAGATCAAATCTACTGATCGATAAGGATTTCTTTTTTAATTGAAGGGGTCAGTGCAAAATGCAGTTAAGTCATATTTTTTTTTTAGTTTTTGAGTTATTACCGTTTGAAAGTTTTTAAAATAGTTTTAAATATACTGTGTGTCCTGTTTCAAGGCGCATTGTATGTTTCATGTAAACATTTCCCATGTAATTTGAATTTGAGTTTGTATCTCTTATTGAACCAAAACGATTACAATAAAATTAGAATCATTTCTTTACCTACTAGCAGTATTTTCGAGGTATTATTTTTGAGTTATATCTTGAACAAGTTTCTCATCTTTCACGTGGTGAAACATATTTAACTATGATTTAATAAAGAAAACACTTGGTTAAATTTCACTAATATTTTGGTTTTTCATTAAAACTAGTTTCGACTTTGAGTCATGCTCAAGGAGTGCGAGAATGACTCAAAGTCGAAACTAGTTGGAATAAAAAACTAAATATTAGTGAAATTTAACCAAGTGTTTTCTTTATTAAATCATTATTTTTGAGTTCTCCTCAGTTTCATTTGAAATATAGCTTGAAAATAGTAAACGATTATATGAAAATTAAATCGTCAAAATAGTAGTTGCTACGAAAAGTCAGTGTTTGGCATCAAATTTGTTAAAACACAAAGTAATAATTCAATTTAACATGAGTGTTTATTCCGCAAAAGAAAAAAAATCAGATCCCAAAATGCACACAGTATATATTTTAATCACGAGTAAATGAACCATACTTTTAATAAATATTAACACAGTTTCAGAAAATTGTGGTTTTTGCACTGACTACTTTAATCATCCGTTCACTTTGAACGATTGTTACGTGATCAACTTGTACTTTTTCGATAGAAATTTTATAAACGCTTATTGTGTGCCATTTGATCAACCCCGACAACACTCAGCGGGTACTAAAATGTTACTTAATTTTCGGATTCAAATTTATGGCATCCGCGTGCGGCTGCATGGAGACAATGGGGATAATTTAAAAAAGAATAAGCAGAAATATTTTTCGATATTCTAAATACTTCTCGAGATACACGAAATGTTACATAGAGAAAGTACAAATTATATAAAAATCATGAAACTTTAAAATTGAGAATATTATCAAAAACTGCGAAACAAACAAACTTGTTAAATCAAGTAATTAGTCACATTAATAAAATTATAAATTTTACATTTTAATAATTTTTACCGACCTCATTGCTATTTTTTTGTACGGAAATATACGTTTTAGGGTCCCAGGAATCAGAACCAAGTGTTATCCCTAATATTTGAGATAATTGGCTCAAATATTGAAATATGTTGAAAAGTCTTGTTAAGTGATGATAATCAAAAACATTTATAAAACAACGAGATATCTTTTAATGTAATAAGTATAATAGATTTTCTCTGAGAAGTGTAATTGCAAAAATTATTGAATACTCTATTTTATAGTTTACAATGTTTTGTATGTCAGGTTAATTCAATTATTTGAATAGTTTTATTCTTAGTTAGATTACATTTACAAAAGGTACCGATGGGATTATGTTACAGACTAAATAGGTAAGTAAAAATAATTCAGAATGATTTAAGAAAACCCGATCAAAAGGTGTCTAACTAAAATATCGGTTAGTGAAAAACATGATAAGGAATTACCGAATTGGATTCTGCGGATACGGATTAAATGTGTCAACAGTAAATAATCTTTTTAAATCTCAAAATATTTATGGTTTTTAGAAGCTTGCGGATTATCTGTAAGTTGCAGTGGTTTTGTTCTGGTTGCCCAATACTTGAGGGTGTACACCATAATAAAAACGTGGTCGAAAAAATGCCTACAAATAGGTAAATACAGATAGATTATTTCGAAGAATTTGATTTTTCATCCCTTCTATAAAGCTATCCCCACTAAAATAATGAATATTGTATAATAAGAAAATATTCAACGAACAAAAGTTAATTCGATATTCATACACGTTATTCAGAGTGTAAATGGATGAAACGGAACGTAGCATTTTTAATGTTAATTTCTCAAAATTAACATATTATCTTTCCTAATTATTTCAGGGAAATTATGATATTCATTTGGTTAGAGTAAAAGTATATGCATCGAGCGTTGCCATTTATTGCATATATAAAAACCGGGGTGTTATGAAATTAAACAAACAAATGATGAGGTGTTGATTCGTTGGGTTTTGATTTAAAATATATTCTGTTGATTTTGTGTTACACTTCGATTTACTCTATATAATTATTACTGAATAAAAAATCCAAAAAACTGCTTCTAAAATATCGTTAATAAATATGAAAACAGTTACATGTATATTTAATATAATTTTTTAATGTTTGTTAGTTTTTTGTATATATGAATATTTATATGAACCTATATTTTTATGTTTTTAGTTTTGTATATTCGTAAATAATTTATCTATTTTATTGAAATAATTACCGTTTTTTTATTATCAATTCCAATTAAAATACCCATCAAACATTTTTCAAATTGATTTTTTCATTGTAAAAAGATTTTTGTATTTATCTAACTTTTGAATAAAAAATATTTAAAAAATATATATAATAATTAAAAATGTTGGAAATATATTTTAAATTTTTTCATTGTAAAATGACTTTGTTTATTTATGTAAATTAATTTCAACAATGTTTTTATTAAAAATATATAGAATAACTAAAAGCGTTGAAAATATATTTTAGAGTTGTTAATTTCATTGTAAATTTAAGTTTTTATAAAATATAACTTATTCCCAAAGTTCATAATTTGGAACACGCTTGAAATCTCAAAATACAAGAAATATATTTGAATAGACTTCTTGTGGTGATAATAAATTTTATCATCCGTCTACCACAGTTCATATACAGGAAGTTTTTCTTTAAAGTATACGTATTTCAAATTCACCTTATTTTCTTTAAATATTTAGATATTCGTTGTGTTTTTAAAAGAGTTCAATTTGGTGCTTTAAACGATTGTTTTCCTCACCTAGACTAAGCATGAAGTAAAATTTCGAGTTTAGAAAAGCCCCGTGAAAATTTGTCGAGGGTCGTGTATCAAATTTTCTGGGCTTTTCTAAACTCGAAATTTTACTTCATGCGCCACGCGTATAAAACACTAAAATATTGTGAAATTTAAGTATATTTGAACCTCACGTAAAATCAGTGATTTATACGTGTGGCGCATGAAGTAAAATTTCGAGTTTAGAATAGCCCAGAAAATTTGCCTCGGGTCGAAGCGCGACCCTTGACAAATTTTCACGGAGCTTTTCTAAACTCGAAATTTTACTTTATGCTTAGTCTGGGAGTAGAAAACACTCTTTTTAAGCTTCAAATTGAAGAAAATAGGTTGAATTTCTAAAGAAAAACTTCCTGTATATCCAGTTAGCCAGCTCCATACAAAATTTGGGAATACGCGTTTACTTACATCATGCGCCACGCGTATAAACAATGATTTAGTGTAAAGTTAAACGTTAAAAGTTGTGTGTGTGTGTGTGTGTGTGCGTGTGTGTGTGTGTGTGTGTGTGTGTGTGTGTGTGTGCGTATGCGTGTGCGTGCGCGTGTGCGTGTGCGTGTGCGGGTGCGTGAGCGTGCGCGTGTGCGTGTGCGCGCGCGCGCGCGCGTGTGTGTGTGTGTGTGTGTGTGTGTGTTTGTGTGGGCGCGCGCGCGCGCGTGTGTATGAGTGTGTGTGTGTGTGTGAGAATACTTCTACGTTTACTCTATTCATAAGTAGATGGACCCACTTCCCGACCACAGTCTCTCCTTTTCTATCCTCGAAAACTCAGAATCCAGTTCTCCCATAAGCATTGTCTACCCTTGTTAGTACATAGGCTTAAAGTGTTTTCTAAATTAACATCTGTAAGCCGAGTACGGTGCTTATTTTTATTAATTTTCGTGATTGAAAAAAGCTGCTCACATTTATACGTCTCAGATGTGGATACTTTTCTTGGGAAAGGTATGTTCTATAAAATTCGCTTAGTTCCACATCATCAAATTTAGACTTCAAATATCTCTTGTCTTCTTGAAGCTCGATCAACTCCATTTGTAGGTGAAGCGGAGCATCTTCCACATTACACTCACACGGATTTGCATAACTATTGAAAGTGCTATCCATGTTCTTAAAATCGGAAAACCGATCAGTGAATTGCTTTGACAGTAGTTTTAGTTCGTCAGCATAGCGACCGCAATCAATATTTTCGTGACTGGATAATGTTACAAAATGAAAACACTTTTTATTTCGCATTTGTGTTTCCAACAAGCGAATTTTGTTTTGAAAAGCTTTAAGATGACTGTACAGCTGATTTACCAATTGCCCTTGTTTTTGAAGCTTCAAGTTCAGGTCGCTTAAGCGTCCTGTAATGTCTAGAAGGAATGACATCTCTTTTCTAAGGTCATAAAATGTTTTTAGCATTTTGCCTTTGCTTAGCCATCTTACTTCGCAATAGTATGTCACATCATCGTGTTCTGAAGAGAGTTCATCCAAAAATGCTTTAAACTGGTGATGGTTAAGATCGCGGGATCTAATAAATTGATGGTATTTACTACCACATCAATAACGTTCTTAAGTCGAATGGACTTAGAGCACAAGTTTTGTTGGTGAATAATGCAATAATTATTAAGTCCCTCACTTGCAACTGACCATTGAAGGCGCACCATCCTGTGCATACTCCAACTAATTTACACCACTGCAAGCCATATTGCTCAAAAGTACTTTGCACCTCGGCAAAAATATCTTTTCCAATAGTGGTCTCTTGTAGCGGCCGTAAAGCCAGTAATTCCTCTGTCACTACAAATTCTTCATCAACACCTCGTATAAAAATAGCTAATTGGGCTGTGCTCTTATCCAAAGCTCTCATCCAAAGCAATCAAAAATGCTTGGAAACCAGCCAATCTATCAGTCAACGTTTTTTTTGATATCACTAGCCATCATATCTATACGTCGAACAACAGTACGTCGCGATAAGCTCATTTTCTCAAACTCTTTCTTCTTTTCTGGGCACAAAAGTTCTGCAACATCTACTAGGCACTCTTTAACAAACTCTCCCTCGATGTTTTCGCTATTTTGGAACTAGCTTTAACAACAGTGTCTAGGTTTGATTTTTGTGAATGAAACATTTGTTGCTGTTTCCCTAAATCGGTAATGAGTTTTTTAATTTTATCCTTTCTTAAGCGAAATGCTTGCTGGAGTAATGTCGCTCCATATTGTTTGTATTCTTTTAAAATAGAAATTGTTTCATTGCACAACAAACACATAGGTTTACCTCTGTGCATGACAAAAAAGCATTTATCAGACCATTTGTTTTGGAATTGACAACATTCTGTGTCCACTTTCCGCCTTTTTAAACCAACATCTTATTAGATTTCTTTTCTTCTGAGATAAATTTGCTTGATTATTTCCCGCGTATTTTCTTATTAGTTGTTAAGAAGTAATAAGTTCACACGTGCGCTAAGCGGTTTATATATTACCGGCAATAAGCAACAACAATACCCTCGAACGTACGCAAATATGCGATGCTAACCGCGTTATGAATAACAGTCGGCTCTGGAGCGCTTCAAAGTCATCGGGCGGCTTCCTGAATGTTTATCTGTTTGTCTCTATCTAACGACTATTTCTGACTCGATCTGTGGCGCTCCACTGTGTAGGTTTAATAATATTATTTATCGATTTTAGTCTTTATGATTTGATTAAATATAGTTTTAGGTTCGTTGACGGTAATTATAAATAAACTATGTGTGGTAAATCTTTATTTTTTTTTGCGCGTTATTTCAAATTTCTCTCGCGGGCCGGATTGAAGCTGGTGGAGGCCCGGGGGTCCATACATGGTATATACCATTACTTGATTGAAAAGAGGTAAATGCAATTATTTTGAATGAATAAATGTTGAAAAATATACAAAAAAACGTTGAAAAAGTAAATAATATCTAAAAAATAAAATTGTTTCTATTAAGTTAAAATTTTGTATTTAGACTTAATTCTCGATTACAAATTAATTTTTCCAATAACATTTTCCACTAAAAATATAAGGTACTTCTCTCTTATCATACCTTTTGTTTTTCTTAATTATTAATCGCCCTCTGTGGTCAAATTAGGATTTGATAATAAAAATGTTATTTTGAAGTCATCCAAAACTTTTTCTTAAGAATTACTGTCGAAAAATGTTTAATAAAAAAGTGCTTCCTATCCGGGCAGTAATCCGGGATCACACGGTATTTAGAGACCATTACCCATGACGTGCTGTGGCCCACTAGGGTTTCCCCAGTAGGTCTTATAGCCAGTCCGGCTATGGTGTGAATAATAAATCTCAATTGAACCAATTGAACTGATGGAGGAAACATACAAAATCAATGCAATGTAAATCGTATCAGTATTCCAAGTCGGCACTTTTTTAGCGTGCTTGATAAAAGTACTTTTTCTTTTGCATATTTATTAGCCTTGCCATCTAAGACCTGTTGAACAGTTACAGAATTAATTTAACAAATGTTTGTTTAACAATTTAAATAAATAAATAAACAAGTATATGGGTAGTTATTATAGGAAAAGGTTATAGGAATGATTGTAGTTATTTTAATAATTAGATGATTGGAGTGTCGACTGAACTTAAAATTTGGACTAACGCCGTTCCCGAGGGATAGGAAAAGGAAGGTAATGTAAAAAAGAGAAATATAAAAGAGGATGTGACCGAAAGGATGCAAAAGGATAGGAGTGTAACCGCTTGCTAGCTTTGCGTTTTAATTTTTGTGCAGCGGTTCGACTTGCTCGGGATCTGGACACAGAGTATCTTGATAAAAGTAAATCGGAGAAGAAAACATTTGTTAGTTGAAATAGGTTTCATTTTGATTTTAATACTACTGAGTGAGTATGGTCGTAGCCAGGATTGTGAATAGTAGGGGTACAAGAGCAAAAATACACTAAACTAAGTTAAAAATGTCAATTGCTTTCACATGAAATGTCGCAAAGTAATGAATATTATGCAAAACTAAAATCAAATATTGTGCTTTATTAAGTTTGTCCAAATTGACATCGTTCTGTTGCTTGTGCGATTGAATGACCTCCAAATTTTCTTTTTCTTTGACGGATATTCAAATCCACTAACTCGACCACTTTAGATGCATATTTTAATACACGAGTTAAATTATAATTGTACGAGCCCCGTCCCACGTCAGTTAGCACAGTCTTTAAAAATTAACTTTCCAGAACTGCAAGCTTGAAATGCAAAAATATTTTGATATTTTTGTAATACTTTCAGTAAACAATACACTTGGTTAAGATTTCACTGTTTATTAGTTGACACATATTTGAAAAAATTAGGTCCGCTATATACAGGGAGTTTCTTCTTAGTATAAATACCCCAATATACTGTATACGCTGTATATTTTCAGATACATGTCGTATTTGAAAAAAGTTTAAATTGAAGCTTTAAATGAGTGTTTTCCACTCCCAGATTAAGCATGAAGTAAAATTTCGAGTTTAAAAAATCCTGAACGTTTGAGTTTAAAATTTTGAGTTTAGAAAAGCCTGATTTTGGATTTGGACGCTACGCGGCCAAATCCAAACGTTCACGCATTTCTAAACTCGAAATTTAACTTTATGCTTAGTCTGGAAATGGAAATACTCGTTAGAAGTTTTAATTTGAAAAGTTTCATAAATTAATTTGGAGTTGAGAAGCTTTAAACGAGTGTTTTCCACTCCCAAATTAAGCATGAAGTAAAATTTCAAGTTTTGAAAAGACTGAACATTTGAATTTAAATGCCTAGCGTCCAAAACTAAATTTGGGTTTTCATAAACTCGCAATTTTACTTCATGCGCCACGCGTATGCAACACTGATTCAAAGTAAAATTCAAACAGTATATTTAGAACTTCACTTAAAATCAGTGTTTTATACGCTGGACGCATGAAGTAAAATTTCCAATTTAGAAAAGCCGGAATTTGGATTTGGACTCTACGCGCCGAAATCCAAACGTTCGGAATTTTGTAAACTCGACATTTTATTTCATGCTTAATCTGGGAGTTGAAAACACGCGTTTAAACTCCAATTTGTACTTTTTTTCCATACGACGAATATCTGAAAATGTACAGCGTATTTAGTATGTTTAGGTATGTATACTTAGAAAAACTTCATGTATATAGCGGACCTAAATATTACAAATATATCCTAAAATTTTAGCTTTTAAAGCGTTGTAGTTCTACTAAGTGAATGTTTAAAGACTGTGCCAACTGACGCGGGACGGGGCTCGTAATCGGAAGAGCATATTTCTGAATTTTGACTTTCTCCTTGTAGCCACGTCACAGTTCAAAAAATATAAATCATAGTTGTTGTTACTCACTGTTCTAGAATTCACGAATGATTATAATACACTAGAAAAAGAGATAAATAAATGCTGTTGCTGAAATTTATTTATCTTCTCCTATAATGAAATGTCTTACTTATAGATAATTATTGATTAGTAAATGTAGTACGTTTCCTTATTTTCCAATCGTTGCCTATTCGATGACGATGTCGTCAAGATTGAGGTTTCGAATCGCTGCCGGTTCGATGACGACGTCGGCAAGCTAACGATTGTCACTCGGTTGCCTATTAGGTTTGTTAATTTATACTGCACTAAGTTAAACTCAGTTCAAGTTTCTAACGTCACAGTTCAAGTTAGTTTAACTTTACAATTGCAGGTGTCATCTTCATGTAACGAACAGATTCAGTGCAAAGCTAGTTCAACTAACGAACTGACCTATTTACTCTGGGCCGCTGATGACCATGATGACGTCGTTATCGAATCCTCAACGACGTTCTGACACATCGGTATCCGATCGGATGCTGGGCGGCACCCGTGCACAGTGTGGCCGATTGATGGCAGCGCGGCCACGGGTGTGCGCGGGGAGGAAATTCTCAACATTAAATGTTTAAAAAACTAGGTACTGCATCATGTTTCTCATACTTCAGAACCCCGAAGTATAGATTTTCAACAAAATAGCGTTTATAATTAACGAGTAAATAATTCATAAATATCGTCAATTTTCAGATCTGAATTTAGAACGAAAATCAATGCGCGGTTAAATAGATATATTTTCGTAACTGCTCGAAATATTTATCTAATGTTTTTTTATGTAAAGAAACGAAATGACCTGTGCTTCAGACACAGGAAAAACCAAATTAATATCTTGATTAGTTAATGAATTATAATTTTTTCAATTTTCATAATTTTTAAACATAAATTTAAACTTTGCGAGACCCGCCAAAACGCAATTCAAATTTGTCCAACCTATAATTACTACCAAATCATAGCCCTAAATTTCCTCTACAACAGGAATTTTTCATTTTAAAAATATCGAACCAACTTTTTGAGAAAAAAATTTATTTATGTCCCGAGTCACCTCAAAATGTCTTTTACGCGCAAGCATAAGCTAGTTCGACTGGAAGATGATTGCGCGGCCGCGCGTTGTTTTAAAAATATTCAATGTCACTTATAAAAGCAGCCTTTTTCAAATACTAATCCATTAATTATAATGGTTTACTAGGTAAACATCAATACATAAGTTTTCATTTTTTATTATTGATTCAAACTAATAAAAGTTATTTTCCGAAAATTATTTATATTACAAGTTTAAATGCTAAATTCAAGTTTTCAAGAAAACTCGTCGCTATTTCAATTAATACTATCATTTTTCTACTATATTGAGTATGAATGTTAGAAAAACGAAATGGATGAGATTCAGAAATAAAGAGAGGGAGGGGAGGGTGAAGGAATTAGAGTGGAAGGGGGAGGTGATTGAGAGGGTTAATTCAAGTATTTAGGGTTTTTGTTCAAAGGGACGGGAGGGTATGAAGAGCATGTGAGGTGGGTGCAGGGGAAGGCTAGAAAGGCGTGGAGGATAGCGTGGGAAAAGTGGGGGAAGTGGATGGGGAACAATGTAAGAGTGGCGTGTAAAGTATGGGATGCGTGTGTGAGGTCAGTGTTAATGTATGGGGTGGAAGTAAGAGGGACGAGAGGGTATGAGTGTATAGAGAGGGAGCAGTTGTGGTTCTTGAAGCGTATGTTGGGGCTGGAAAGGTCGACACCTGGATACATAGTACTACAGGAAACGAATAGGGCGAAATTAGAGTGTGAGGAAATGGTGAGAATGGCTAGGTATGAGATGAAGTTATGGGACCTGGAGGAAGAGAGGCTGGTGAAGGCGGTGTGGGTGGCGTGCGTGAATGAGAGAGAGGGTAAATGGAGGAGCGAGAGAAGGAGAATGTATGAAAGGGTGGGTTTGTCGGAGGAGAAGGTGATGGAGTGGCTGGGGAATGGGGTAAAGATGGATGCATGGGTGAAAGAGAAGAAGAAGGAGGTGGAAGCACAGGAAAGGCAAGGGTGTATTGAGAGGAGTGAATAAAACGATAGGTACGGGAGGTGGCAGGTGTATAGGAGAATGTCGAGGTATTTGGTAGAGGGGGGATGGAGTAGTAAGGAAAGGGTGGTGCTGGCGAGGGCGAGGTGTGGGTCAGGGGAGAGAGGAAGGAAGGTGTGGATGGGGGAAGAGTATGGGAGGTGTGTAATGTGTGAGCGGGGGAGGGATACGTGGAGTCATCTGGCAGAGGAGTGCGAGGGGGTGAAGGAGGAATGGATGGGAATGAGAGGGAATAGAAGAGTGACGGAATGGATGAGAGAGGATGGGGCCGGAGTAAGGACGCTGGAGAAGTTGGGGGAAGAGAGGGAAAGCAGAAGGAAGATAGGGGGCAGCGATTAGTGTAGATATGGATGTTATATAGTATTATGCCAATAAAGGCCTTTTTGTTTTAGATTTAGGATTGATGTTAAATGGCCAGTTCTTAACATTTTTAGAATCACGAAACACTTACAAATTTACAAGATTTATATATAGGTTCGAGTAGATTAGCTAGCGATCCAAAAACCCTTATTACTAAATTTGACTTAGATCTAAGTGCTACGCACATCTTTGATTAACTATGCCTTGAAAACAGATGACGTTGGATAATGTTAGTAGTGTTTGTAAAGAATACATTAATCATTCTCTGGCATTTGATTTCATTTTTAGAAAAATTGACTAAGCCGTATAGAGTAAAATTACGTCATTTCAGTGCGGCTTCTCACTGATGACGAATTGCAGGGGTTTAGAGCATCCATCGCATAGCCCGGATCTATCGTTTTTTGATTTCAAAATTTATGGACTGAAAAAGGCGTTAAAAAATACCGATGCAATTTGTCATTGATCAATCGCACTGAAACGTCGTCATTTTGGGAAGAATTGACCAAGATGTATAACGTAAAATGACTTCATTTCAGTGTGACTTCTCACCGATGACAAATTGTATCCGTGTTGCGAATAACCCTCCCGATAACTGTGGAAGACTTCTTAAATCAGCAGCCACAGAAATTCAATGGGCAAGGTATACGTCGGTTAGTAAAATCATTGTAAATAAATTATTGATTTTGTTTTTTTAAAGCAAAGATGGGTTTCAATTGAACACACCTAGTATTATCGTCATCCATCTGGCAAACATCGTCTTGGCGGCAATGTTTAACAGATGGTTATGACAGTATTTTTGGTTGACTCGCTATCTACTTTTATCATGAACGCCTGGGTAATGCGTAGTAACATTCCGACTCCACAGCCCTGGATATAGCAGCATACGCAGGGAATGTTTAAATGTACACATTTGTTTTGTTCGTTGTGGTTTCCTCGCACCTAATAACATTCAGCCTAGAAAGTTGGCCTTATATTTTCCCTGCTTCATTTGAATTGTTGAAATATATGAATATAATATAGTGTATGAAGAAATAACTAATGCAAAATTATAGATTTTAACGATTTATTTAGAATTTGTTATACATAAATATGAATCTATAAATCAACTTCCCTTACTCTCTCTTCACCACTGATATGGTCGCAGTGCATTTGTAATACTAGCTAATTCTGCAATAAAAGAACCTGCCTTTTATTGTGTTCAACTAATAATACAAGGATCGTATTCGTTGATTCGACGTAGAGGAAATTAAGTAAAACACAAACGCAAAAATATGCGGCATGTTCTGGTATGACATACCTGCTTCTGGGCAATTAGCGACTGTGTAATAAACAAGGAGATTCACTAAGGCAAAGCGGGCAGATGTTTAAAGTATTAGAAGTAAATTTAAAATGAAGATTTCGAGGAATTCGACAACGTTAAGTTAAGTACCAGTGGCGTAACTTCAAACTGAGGGCCTGAATGCAAAGTACATTGTTGACTGGCATCTTAGAATCAAATGTTTTCGACCCTCGGAACCACATACCTCCTCTGCCCCATTATAGTTACGTTATTGTTTGTGCCGTTGTTCTATGGCAGTTTAAAATATAATAATGTTTATTGCCCAACAGGACACAAATTCCCAATTACAAGACAATTTAATACTAACAAAAACACTTTAAAACTATTACCTAACAATAACAACTGTCCATTTCGTAATTAACACAATTCTAATAAGGATGTCAATAGTTGAAAAAAACACGTCACAAGTTGGTGGAAGTTGATTAAACAAATTGCAGATCACATTAATAGGCGATTTGAATCCAAAATTAGTTCTATTATAATTCATATTAAATGTAGTCTTATATCTACTGTTGAAAGTTGGAATATGCAAGCCAACTAGCTGTAAAATATCAGGGCTGTCAACACGATCATGTAGAAGCTTATATAAGAACGTAATGTGTAGTCAGTGACGTCGGCATTCAAAAGGTTCGACATTAAATATGTCGAAATATTTTATATTGATCACTATCACTTATACTAGGCGTTAACCATGTTTCTGTGACGAATATTATATCATGGTTGTGAGTAAACACTTTGGTGTAAAATTCATTTAATTTAGTATTGAGGCCTCGGACGTTTTGGTAGTAGGCTTGCATCTTTCCTTAGGGCGATGTATCTCTTGTGTCTTGTACTGTAGTCAAATATGGTACTCCATTAATGTATGGCAGTTTTAAATTTGATTCTCCTTGAGAATTTCTACCGACTAATTTAGATTTTAATTGTTTGTAAAAAATATGTATAATCAGGCCGATTTATACGTTGTAAATGTTCAGCCATTCGTTGTTTTTAAAAAGCGTTCAATTTGAAGCTTCTAATGAGTGCTTCTACTCTCACATTAAGCATGAAGTAAAATTTCGAGTTTAGAAAAGCCTGAGCGTTTGGATTTGGACGCGAAGCGTCCAAATGCAATGTCAGCCTTTTCTAAACTCGAAATTTTACTTCATGCGCCACGTGTAAAAGACACTGACTTTAAGTTAAGTTTGAGTGTTCACAATATTTCGTGTGTTTAATACGGGTGGCGCATGAAGTAAAATTTCGAGTTTAGAAAAGGCTGAGTTTGGATTTAGACGCTTCGGGTCCAAATCCTAACGCTCAGGCTTTTCAGAATTCGAAATTTTACTTCATGCTTAGCCTGGGACTGGAAAACGCTTTAGCCTAAGCGTTTGGATTTGGACTCGAAGCCTCCAAATCCAAACTCAGGCTTTCCTAAACTCGAAATTTTACTTCATGCGCTACGCGTACAAGACACTGATTTCAAGTGAAGTTCGCATGTTCACAATATTTCAGTGTTGTCAGTGTTTAAAACGCGTGGCGCATGAAGTAAAAGTTAGAATTTTGGAAAAGCCTGAGTTTGGATTTGGATTTGGTCCAAATTCAAACGCTCAGGCTTTTCTAAACTCGAAGATTTACTTCATGCTTATCCTGGGAGTAGAAAACACTCATTTATAGCTTTTAATTGAACTCTTATAAAAAACAATGTATATCTGATTCATTCATACTTATATGTATACTTAAACGAAAAACACCCTGTATACAAAAATAATTTAAATTATAGAGTTAATCCAGTGTATTCCATCCCCAGGTTAGGCATAAAGTAGAATTTTAGTTTAGATATTCGTTGTTTTTTTTAAGAGTTTAATTTGAAGCTTTAAACAAGTGTTTTCCCCTCCCAGCTTAAGCATGAAGTAAAATTTCGAGTTTAGAAAAGCCTGAGCGTTCGAATGGCTGAAAATAACTGAAAATTTACAAATCCGGATAAGATAAAAATTCACTGTATATGTTATTCTTTCTAAGTATATATGACAAATGCCAAATCCGCGTAGAAGGTAAAGGTAAAGAATAACATGTGAGTTAAATTTAACATTTCGCTTATAGAATGAGCCCAAATATGTGTATAGCGTGGTTAATGAGTGTTATTGTGTTTTATTTAATTCCTTACGTTTCGATGATAATATATACATCTTTATTTACAGAATACATAGTAAAATTAAATTAATAGTGTATAATAAATAATTACAAGAAATAAATTTCAATTCTGTAAATTGGCTATCGACCCTGGGATCTTTCAGCCTGTCTTTGTCGATATCGATATTATTAACATATTTAAAATGTTTCAGTTTTTGTTATGCCACTGTCTTTGTAAATCATCATGATTGTCGTTGTCACTGTCACTGTCAATGTGAATAAATGATATGAATTCATGATGAATGTTAAACTTTTGAAATTTTCAATGATAATTTTTTATAAATATATACCTGCATCTGATATAAATTTAGCCTTCCATCCCATACCTATGTTATTTGGACTGGTATTGTAAATTATTTTCATGATCCCATTTGATATTTGCGTAGATGGTTTAGACTAAAATATTATCAATAATATAATATATAAAGAAAAACATCTTTTTAAATACATTACCTTTGGACAGAAAACAACTGAATCGGATCCTTTTAGATCAAAATCTTTATAGAAAATAAAAATCATGCTATAATTCAAAACATGGCTTAAAATATATATGCTTACTCGTAAATGCGATCCCTATTTTTCTTCCTTGAGGCGCTTTAATAGTCCATTCATATTTGACATCCTTCGAATAACTTTGAGGATATAGCGGACTAGTTAAAGTCCCCGATAACCCATAAAAATTACCGCCACAACCTACATCTAAGAAGAAACAATTTTTACCATTAAAATTGTTGTTATGTTTAGTGTTTTTTTTAATTTAAATTACCTATAGAGGATGCAATATACATCATATCAAAATGAATGTATTTTGCAGAGCCTACGAGACTAATGTGCACTTGATTTGAAGAAGAAAATACGCTTTGTGGAACATTGTGTCTGCAAATTTTAATCAATTCCTTGTGATATGTTTCTCCTTCTTGAATCTATAACATCCAATGTTTATCATTAAAAAATCTATATTTACAAACTAAAACACCAGAACATTTTTTGTGAAAATCTACCGCTATTTATATACGTATGAAACTCTGCACATTGTCGTCTTAAGAGAACAAATGTTTGCTGGTAGTGTGTTTCTGGGGTACGAAATGGCGCAGAGATAGCGAAATTGAGGGTCGACAAATTTTCTGGGATTTTCTAAATTCGTAATTTTACTTCATGCGCCACGCGTATAAAACACGGATTTCAAGTGAGGTTCAAATATACATACATTTTACAGTACTTTAGTGTTTTATACGCATGGCGCATGAAGTAAAATTTCGAGTTTAGAAAAGCCCAGAAAATTTTCACGGGGCTTTTCTGAACTCGAAATTTTACTTCATGCTTAGTCTGGGAGTAGAAGACATTCGTTTAAAGCTACAAACTGAACTTTTTTAAAAAACAACGGATGTCGGAAAATTTACAGCTTATGCATATGTTTACCTAAAAGAAAAATTCCCAGTATTTATATTGTAGACAAACAGTTAAATTCTGGCAACATAAAATATATATTTATGTTATTTGCAACTACATAAGTGATTTAAATGGTTACTATCAAAAATCAAATGTCATACATGACTGTCGCGTGCTGCACTCCTTAATTTGGTAAATTGCAATGAAGCACACAAAAGGAATAGATGTCAACACAAGAGGAGGTCTACTCTCTAAGCTGGGTAGGCGGCACTTCAAGCTGAGTAGGCTAAGCCGCCGCGCGCCGTACAAAAAATGATAAATTACAATAACCCAATTCGAACTCTAGACGCTAAGCTGACTAAGTGCCTCGGTAATCAAATCGCCGAGTGTCGCACATTGAATTTGGTAAATAATGAAAAAGGAATTTTTCCGACTCATCACTTAAATCAACATATACCGACATTGTACATTCCTATTCAAAACATGAATCCAGAAATGCACTTATATTTAAAGAATGTAATGGTAAATATTTTAATAATGTCTTACTTTGTTGTATGTCAACAACATAATCAATGAACAGTCCGCGGCAGAAAAATTACATTCGCAATTCAAGGCCGCGTACAGGGAAGCCGTGTCGCGACAAATGCCGTGCACGAATTCTTCATATCAAACCCAATTTTTTTTCACATGTTTTTGGAAATTACAGTATAATTTTAGGATATTACTAAAATAGCACAATGCTGCTCCCTATTTATTAAAAGCATAATCAAAATTTACATTGCTCTTGTGGAGATTTATAAGCAACGATTAATATTATCTATCATTTATTTTAGATTAATCTATCTAATACAACATGTTTATAACAATTACTTCAATAAATTAAAGCAATATGAAGAAGAAATAATGTTTTCTATGGAAGTATTGCACGGATTTATGTGATAATTTGAAAGTGTTCCATTATTTGATTAATATATATATTTAAGAAAATTTTTAAAAAAATGTGTCAATTTATTTGCAAAGCTTCAATGTGCAATATGTATAAGTTTCAAACTTCGTGCATGTCTCAATAAAATATGTTCCTGTTATTTTATAAAAATATATTAAACATTGGTAATGTATCGTAATCACGTGTTAAATTTTAATTTTTTTTTGCAATATCTATAAAATATATTGGAAAACTGAATCAGTCACATTGTAAATGTTTTTTTTCCATTTGTTTCTATAATACAATAAATTCACTAGAATGTCGCGCGATATTGAATTTTTCGAAATGTTGAAAAACTGTTTTACGCGCGACATCCTAGTGACATTATTTAAGTAAATATATGAATGAAAAAAAAATCATAAATCTTTGAAAAGGAGTCTTTTATAATGTGACTAAATTTGATTTTTATTATATGTTGTAGATATTGTTGAAAACATGTAATTTAAGACGTTATTATGCTAATTTAGCGATGTTTAACGTTTTTTTTGTTAAACAACCGCGAGAGTAGAAAACATGTTATTGAGATGATTACAAAGTTTGAACTTTACCTAAAATTGATCAATTTTTAGAAAATATTTCATCTTAAAAAATGACGTAATTAGGACTACAATATGCTGAGTTTTATACGTTTAAACAGCGGTCGCCTTCCTATTGTTATTTTTATAAAAGCGGTCAGTTTAAAGCTTCTAACAAGTGTTTGCACTCCTTGATTAAGCGTCAAGTAAAACTTCGAGTTTATAAAAGCCTGAATATTTGGCTTGGTCGTGTAGACAACTATTTCAAAGAACTTCATATTTTATTAAAGTGAGATTAAACTGAAGCAGTATATTTTGAACCTCGCTTTAAGTCAGAATCAGTGTTTTATATGCCTGGCACATGAAGTAAAATTTCGAGTTTAGAAACGCCTGAATTTATATTTGGACGCTTCGCGTCCAAATCCAAAAGTTCAGGCTATTTTAAATTCGAAATTTTACTTTATGCTTAATCTGAAAGTGGAAACACTCGTTAGGAATTTAGTAAGTAATTAAATTAAACGCTCTTATGAAATCAACGAATTCCTGAAAATGTACAGCGTATACATCAGGATATGTATAGTTCAAAGAAAAAATCGGCGTATTTTACATAGTAATATAAAGCCACCTGCAGGTCCGAAATTTAAATGTTATTTGGCCATACGAATGAACAATGATTAATCTTCCACAATTTTGAAAATAGAGCATTGAAACTTATACATATTGTACATTGAAGCTTTATGAATAAATTGACAGTATTTTTTTTTCAAAAAAATGTTTATTAGATTAAATATAAATTAAATAATGGAACACTGTCAAATGATTACATAAATCCGTGTATTACTTCCATAGGAATCATTATTTCTTCTGTATATTGCTTTAATTTATTGAGGTAATTATTATAAGCATGTTGCATTAAATAGATTGATCTAAAATGCATGATAAATTAAATTAATCGTTGCTTAGAAATCTCCATAAGAGCAATGTAAATTTTGATTATACTTTCAATAAATAGGGGACAGCATCGTGCCTTTTTAGTAATATTTTTAAAATATACTGTGATTTCTAAAAACCCGTAAAAAGAAATTGGGATTGATATGTAGAATTCATACACGACATTTGTCGCGACACGGGCTCCTGGCTCCCGGGTCTCGACCTTGAGTTGCGAATGTATTTTTTCTGACGCGGACCGTTCATTCAATTATTATGTTATTGATACACAACAAAGAAAGACATTTTTAAAATATTTCCCAATACAATTTGAAATAAAAACTGTTGGTTTCTTTCACTAACGTTTTACTTATTATTCCGACTAGTTTCGGCTTCTAGCCATTATCAAGGAATGTACAGAGAATACTTTTTACACGATATTTATATACAAAATCAGGTAATAAGGGCGTTCATTATTGGGGAGATCCATAGCTCGTCATTGTCATTGACCACATGTTTTCCGGATTTTATTGCTTTATCTATCTCCAAGCCTTCTCTGAAATTCAGTATACGACCCTTATTGCCTGTATACAATATTTTAAAATTATTGTCGTTGTATAGATGACCGGCTGTGATGCAGTGTTTGGACATACCCGTTGATTGTTTTTTATTTAGAACATCTTTTTTATGTTCGTCGAGACGGATTTGGAATGATCGTCCGGTCTGACCTATATATACTGCATCACAGTCGTTACATCTTAATTCATAAACACCTGATAGTTCTATTCTATCGTTTTTGAACTTATTATTCACTAATAATTTACTTAAATTAATGGGGTTTGTTAGAATGATGTCAAATTTATTCTTTTTCAAAATATTTTTTAATTTTATAGAAAGGTCTGCCACATAATCTATTTTTTGCCAGGTGTTTTTAGAATTTGGATTGGTTGCGTAAAAATATTTTAGTAATTGACTTTGTTTTTTCTTTTTTAATAAATTATCTATTAACTGTTCAGAACAGTTAATAACTATGAAGTCATTTTTTAGACTAGTTATATTGTCAGAAGGCGCATTTAACAGCATTATGGCATTAAGTCATTTGTTAAGCTTTTAATGCTGCCAGGAAGCGCATTAAACAGCATTATGGCCGAGGAATGCACGCCATCTTTTGTTGCTTTTAGTTTATGTTTAGGGAATATGTAATTAGTATAGGTACACTTTAAGTGCATACTTACTACAAGAGCACTTTTGTTGCAATCGAGTTGGAAGAAAGATTGTCCATTCAAGTATATGGAAATCGTATAATTTTTTGTACTGTTATGTAAATTGAACAATTTTCATTGTTATGAAGCCAATTATTTAAAATCGTTCCGTATAAATCAGTGTAGTTTCTAATGCAACCTAAAAACACAGTTTTCATTAAACATGAATTAAGTTATAATTTATTTATTTATTTATTCATTCTCAACAAACACAAATTGGACTATTTATAGGAAAAGCATTCTGTTTATTATCCGTATTTATTATTTTTGTTATTGTTTTTTTTTAAATTTCATCTTAACTTTCATTATTGTAATCTTATGTGTAAAGGTTACAATAATTAATGCTAAAACGAAATATATAAAAAACATTAAAAATAATAATAATTAAAGATAATAAACAGAATGCAGTGGTGTATAAAACTAAGAATAATTACAAAATAAATAAAATTTAATTTGTAAATTTGTCATACACCCAGTACAAGTTAATAATTTAATATACATTTGAATTTAATAATTCATATTGTATTTTAAAGGCAGCAAGACCGACCAATAGTCAAATGTTCAGACAGGGAGGTATACATACTATCTACATATTAAAAAAAATGTATAAATTGTGCATGAATGTAGAAATATAAATAATTTACCTAAATAAAGATGAGGTATAAACAGGGAGCTTTTCTTTTATATATACACATCTCGATGTTTGCAGCGTTTTAACTTCCAGAAATTCGTTGTTTGTATAAAAGCCTTTAATTTGCAGGTTCTAACGAGTGTTTCCACTCCCAAACTAAGCACGAAGCAAAATTTCGAGATTAGAAAAGCCTGAAAGCCTGAAATTCAGACTTGTCTAAACTCGCAATTTTACTTCATGCGCCACGCGTATAAAACACTGGTTCAAAGTGAAGTGAAATATTAAACTGACCGCTTTTATAAAAACAACGAATTCCTGCAAATTTACCAAACGCTGTGATTATCAGGATATGTATACTTAAAAGAAAAATTCTCTGTATGTATTATAAAATGCACTATTATAAATATTTTTTATTGTATTTTTATACACAATCATTTCTTTGATTTGCGTTTGTAATTCGTAAATTCAAAACTTTACTTACTTGCAACCTGATATTCAAGTTTGATTCCTCTACCAATTTTCTTTCCAAAATTACTAGTGAAAATTAAATGGAAGTTTGTTGTTTTTGATATAAGAGAAAATCCCGTTTCTTCTTCGCTGCAGAAGAGGTACGATTTTAAATGTGGCGCGAACTGGAAGAAAAAAAATATTAAAACAAATTTGTATCTAAATTCAATCTAAATTTGATTTGTATTATTTTTGTAGTTTTGTAAAAGTTGATACGGTAATAAATAAATAAATAAATCTACAACAGAATAAGGATTGCGAAACTCAATATATTCTATGTAGTGCTGACTTATTTCTAGTATGGATTGTAAAATTACCGACTTTTTTAATTATCGGTAAGTTGATAATACCTTTAACGAGGGTTTCCACTCCTTGGTTAAGCAAATTTGGTTTGGTCGCGTAGCGCTACGCGACCAAACCACTAAACATAAAATTTTACTCGTGTTTAGTGGTTGGATGACCTATAGTGGGAGGCAGCACAATAGGCCTAATGAGGTCTAAGTGCAGTGCAGCAATGCGCACTCGCCCCTATACCAGATACCAGATGTATAAAATACAACATAACTTAATAAAAACAAGGATTCAAATCGAACCAAACAAGCACACACAGTGATAAAATCAGAAGAAGATCAGACCTACGAACCGATAAATTCAAAACCAAAAAATACACTCAACACTTGACGACTGACAAAATAAAAATGTTTAACACACTACCATAATATATAAAATCACTCAAATTTATTCCATTTAAATAGACAATAAAAAACAAACTGATAAATAATGAAATAACCTAAAGGAATAATGCGAAAATATCAAACTAATAAATATCCTTCATTACCGTTAGCCCGGGATCAGGTACTTCCCAGACATCACGAGGCGAGGACAGAAAGAATTAACTTAAATGGACCAACTACAATAAGGCTCGAATATAAATATGATTATTTGTAATTTATGTATATCTATATATTTTTAAAATTGTACGAAATAAAGCTTATTAAAAAAATAATATCAACGGATGCCTTCAATTTTACAGCGTATACATCGGGATATGTAAACCTAAAAGAAAAATTCCCTGTATACCAATCAAATAGCTTTAATTCTTAAAACTTCTTTCATACCACTTTTAAAAGTGCTCTACAGCTTTATTTAATTTACCGAAATTCTACTAAAAATCATCAAGTTACCGGTAAATTTGAAGAGCTTTTTAGGATTTATCGGTAAACCGGTTTACCGGTATTATAATACCTATTGTGTGAATACCGAAGTAAAACCTCCAAGATCTAAGAATTATAAAATACTTACTGGATTATGCTTTGTTGGTGAAATAACATCAATTATTGCATCTGGTGTCCCAATCTAAAACAAAAAACTAGATAAGTACTATACAGGGTGATTTAGAGTAGGTGTACAAAAAATCACATCTCGTTCAGGGGCTCATTTGAAAACCATAGTCTAAATCACAGCTGGCCAACTCAAATTGCTTCAAGGGCTAAAATAAACACCTAAAATGTTTTAAGTGAAATGTAATTATAATGTAATGTATTTTTGTTGAAAAATCAAGTTTTTTTTCATATCTTAGTTTTTATTTAAAAGTTCAGGAAATCCGTTTAATTTACATTTTTTACATATTTTGCAATTACAAGTATTTGTAATTAGCAAGTGTTTCAAAAAATGTATAATATTTGGGCATTCGTTGTTTATTTATGAGTTCGAATTGAAGCTACTAACGAGTGTTTTCAACCCTTGATTAAGCATGAAGTAAAAGTTTGAGTTTAAAAAAGCTTGAAAATTTGGTTTGGTCAAACCAAATTTTTAGGCTTTTCTAAACTCGAAATTTTACTTTATGCGCCACGCGTATAAAACATTAAAATATTATGAAATTCAAAATATTCTTGTTTAGCAATATATTTTTAATTCTGTTTTAGCAGTTTATTTTTAATATTGATTTAGCAGTAAATATTTAATTTCACAATATTAATAATAAATATAAAGCGCTGAAAACAGGACTTCGAAGTAAATAATCGATTTTATTTTAAATTTACTTCATAATCGAATAAATCTTAAAGAAAATTATCCTGTGTTTCAAAATTATCAAGCCAGTCTTGATTTTAATTTGTAAAAGAAAAGGCTACAGACTACTATAAATGTCTGTGCTAAGGCGAATATTTTGTTTGAAAATTTATCACATTCTTTTCGCACTTCACTTTGTTTGTTTACATATTTTTTGAAACAATAAATTTTCATAAATAATTACATTTTAATTCTGATATTATTCAAAAATGATTGAAGATATTTTTATTAACTGCTTATTTAATTTATATCTGAGAAAATATGTGATTTTTATTTTGAAATACTTCCCACAGAGCAAGCACATTGATTTCAATGCATGTCGTTTTTTTGCTGAGTCTGAGCTTTAACATTTTTCTAAATAAGTAATTATAATTTTAAAAAGAAGTTGTAAATGAAATGTTTTTTTTCTGGAAAATAATAGCTTATATTTATTTATTTCTGAATACTTTTTCTGGATTGACATTTGATTGAACAATCCTCTGCTTTCTTGCTTTTTTTTAACAAAGATTGACTCTAAACTAGTTGTTTTGAACTTACTTAAATTAGACTTTCTGCTTTTTTAACAAAAATTGACTCTAAATCAGTTGTTTTGAACTTTTCTATATTAAAACTAATGAAAACTATGAGTAATTTTAAGAAGACAAGTTATAAAAATACAAATAAACGCCAAAAAAAATTAAATTTAATTTTTAGTTTATTGCAATTTTCGTAATTTTTGTTTTATCGCAAAAATTAGAAAATCTAAAATTATAAACGATGTACATATAAGACTTCTAAAATGGGCTGAAGTTGATAGTTGTTATATTTTCTTCGTTGCTTAAGTATTTAATAAATGTCAAACTAATGTATCAAAACAAACGAAAAATAGAGTGAATCCTATAAAACTCTTATCTTTGAAGTTTTGCTGTAACTGACAAAATAAACAAAATCTAGACCAAATCTTGCACACGTTTCGTCTTTGATGTAGTTGTGTCGATTCTGTTAAAACCAACGAAAAACAAAGTAAATCATGTACTTGTTGTAATTGAAATTTCGCTCTAACTGTCTAACAAACATGGTATGGGCGATTAATACTTTACGTTAACAGCTTTACCAATTTTGTCAAATCAAGTGAAAACTATACCAAATCCCGCACATTTTTCATCTTTGAAGTTTCGCTCTGTCAAAACAAACGCACTAATTATGTAACGGTGATGTCGATTTTGTAAAAACAAATGAAAACTGAAGTAAATCCCGTACAATTTTTAATTTTTGAAGTTTCGGTCTAATTTGTCAAAACAAATGAAAACTTTTTTCATCTTTAAAGTTTCCCTCTAATTGTCATAACTTAAATATGCTTAAGTATTTTAAAAATGTCAATGTTTTAATTAATACACTTAAAACAGTATTTATGGCCGCGGGCGGCACAGAAGCGTTCCGAGGGCCGCATAATTTTCATTATTTACCAAATTACAACTAATTTAAATATTGCGAAATAAAGAATTATTATTGATACAATTTAATAATTTAAACATGATTGACTAATAAAATAACATAACACAAATAATTTGGAACTTAAGATTAAATCAGTTTTGTATACGCCTGGCGCATGTAGTAAAATTTCGAGTTTAGAAATGCTTAAAAATTTGTATATACCGGTGCGCTACGCCAAATTATCAGGGTTTTCTAAACTCGTCATGTTAAATTTTAAATATGTAATAATAACTTAAAACATACCGATGTACTTTTCACTTCCAAGTTGTCCAGTTCGTTGCAGGAAATATTAGTGTGCGCGTTGACATTAATATTGAAGTCGGTTAATTTGATTTCAATTCGAGACAAATGCAAGTAACTTTTGATATGCCATACGCACTTGAGTCCTTCTTGGTACTCGTTTGGGCAATTTGGTGTTGTAAGGTATTTAGGTGTAGATGTTGCCTGTAAATTAGTGGCCCCACAGACCGCTAAAATAAAAGTTTAGATATGAAACAAAATTATTTATTTAGTAAAAACGTATTTTAGTAAAAACGTAAAGGTAAAAACGCCTCAGGCGCTGTACCAAGGGGGCGTGTCAAGAAAAAAATCAAAAACAATAGTAATTATAGAAAGTCGCACATGGCCGTAGCCAGGAGGGGATATGCATATTATTTACATGTACGACACTTTCTTAGGAGCGTTATAGTATAGTCAACACATTACCCTTTTACCCTGACGTCACAAAACACAGCATCACAAACGCATGTCTACCTTTTTGATTGATTTTATTACTTCATTTATTTGACAAACCTATCAATGGGCAATCTATACTAGGAATTTTTCTTCAAGCTTTAAACGAGTGTTTTCCACTACCAGGTTAAACATGAAGTAAAATTTCGAGTTAAGAAAAGCCACAAAATTTGGTTTGGTCGCTCCAAACTAAACCAAATTTTTAGACTTTTCTAAACTCAAAATTTTACTTCATGCGCCACGCGTATGGAACGCTGATTTAATGTGAAATGGTTTTGAACTAATTGAGAAATAAAATAAGTTTATTATGTGAATTATTGTTTAAAAGACGGGGAAAGTACTATGATGCGACAGATCACCATTTGTTTATATATTAGGCTCAGGAAAAAAAGTACATTATCAAAGATGTTTCGTGATCGACTCAATGTACGAGTTAATAAATAGTAGGAGGGATTTGCTGTCAAAAATAGGGATATTTTTACATTTTTCTGAGGGAAAATCTAATTAATTTAGTTCCCAATTAATAAGTTCCAACTATGTTTACATTTAAGACGGCCAAATTATGATTATACCACGTAATTTTTAATAAGTTTTTACACTTTGCCCCATGTGTAAAGCAGACGGAGAGAATTGTTTTGATTATATTTCAAGAAGAAATCATGTACACATTTCGAGTGATGGCTCTAATGGTTTAAAAGGCTTTTACTCGAGATAAATTGTATCACTCTTCTGTATTGTAATGTAATAATACATTTTAAATAAAAAACGGCAATTTCCCGGCGTTTATATACATACATCATACCGTAATTAGAACAAAACGATCTCAGCGACATCTGTGCTATCTGCGTAGAATGAATAGATTTCCTTGAGTAACTCAATTGTAAATGTAATATGATTATCTTATTGACCCGAAAATGCATTGTAAATCAAATAAATAAATAGTATTGGAGATTAAAATCTTAAACTTTACTCTATGTAGTAATATCCCTAAGGCTCTATGTTTACCTAAATTAACCATGAAGTAATCACATTTAATATCAGCGCGCATTTGTGACGTAAGCGATCTCTACCCGTACTCCAAAATCTTCGATTCTGTCGATCCTTCTTACTGTATACTCGACCGTCCTTGACTGCACATATGCACCAATCTCAATCGGAACGGTTGGGAGGCAGTGAACTGTCAACTTCAGTGGCGCAGTACCGCTAAAACTAAATTAAGCCCCCTGCGCATACCCATTCGGTGCGCTATTATGTTGAAAACACAAGGAAAGTACATTTGTGCTATTCGGAATACGGCCGTAGATGCAAGTCAGTACATTTCAATAATCGATCAATAAAATAGTCCTCCACTTGGGCCAGTGCCCTCTCCAGAGCCTCCCTCGTTGATTACGCCCATGATCCTCCACAATTAGAAAAGCTTGTTGTATTAGCCATAGAATACGAATTAACAAGATGAATTAAGATTAAGATTAGATTAGCAGAATATAAACCAACTTATGCACTAAGCACAGGTATCTGTAACGCATAAAGCCTTACGGCTATTACTACATAGAGTACAGTTTGAGATTTTAATCTCCAATATTTATTTGATTTATTTGATTTACAATGCATTTTCAGGTCAATAAGATAATTATATTACATTCACAATTAAGTTATCCAAGAAAATCTATTAATTCTACGCAGATAGCACAGCTGTCGCTGAGATCGTTTTGTTTCAATTACGGTATGATGTATGTATATAGTGCAAGGAAATAGCGGAGTTACAAAAATTTTGAATAATTTTACAGAATAGAAGAATCACACAATGCCTTCACTCGAAATGTGTACGTGATTTTTCTTGAAATAAAGACAAAACAATTGTTTCTCTATGTTTTACACATGGGGCAAAGTAAAAAAATCAATCAAAAATTGCGTGGTAGTCATACTCATAATTTGTCCGTGTTAACGGTAAACATAGTTGAAACTAATAAATGTTTACCTGAAAACAACACTTCGTCACAGTATAATAAAGCAGTATGGAGGCAGTGTTGGGAACTGAAGTAATTAGATTTACCCTCAGGAAAATGTAAAAATATCCCTATTTTAGACAAAAATCCCCCCCCCCTTCTTATTTACTCGTTTATTGAGTCGAACACGAAACACCGTTGATATTGTACTTTTCTTCCTTAGCTTAATAAATGAAATGTAGTGTTATATAAAAAAATAATTGTGATGTGTCGCATCATAGGACTTTCCCCGATATTTAAACAATAATTGACGTAATAAACTTATTTCACTTGTCAATTGGTTTAAAACCATTTTTCACATTAAATCAGCGTTCTATACGCGTGGTGCATGAAGTAAAATTTCGAGTTTAGAAAAGTCTAATTTGGCTCGGTCGCTATTCTTCGCTACGCGACCAAGTCAAATTTTCAGGCTTTTCTAAATTCGAAATTTTACTTCATGTTTAATCTGGGAGTGGAAAACTCTCGTTTCATCATTGTTTAGTGTTACAAAATAATTTGGACTCATTGTCATCATGGTGTTCACGAAACGATTTAAATATAAATCCGTCCAAATGTCGGATCTTGTCTTATGGGCGGTCGCGAAGCATGGTTGATTACCAATACCAACTTAATGGCACCTCTATACAGAAGGATAGTAAATTTAAGGATCTTGGTGTGACTTTCGATACCAAATTAACTTTCAACATTCACGTACAAACTATCGTCAATGAATCATATAAACTGCTTGGGTTTATAATGCGCAACTGTCGTGAATTTAAACGTACTGATGCTGCCGTAAAACTTTATGAATCGTTTATTGTAAGCAAAATTAATTATTGCGCTTGTGTTTGGATACCCGGTTATAAATATTACATATATATGTTAGAAAAGGTTCAAAGACGATTTGTCAGGTACTTGTATTTTTGTAAGTACCATACGTATCCGGACTATAATATCTCTTATGAAATGCTACTTCTCGAGTTCAATATGCTATCAATATACAACAGATATAGATATGTGCAAATATATGAACTGTATAAATTCATTCATTATAACACCGATAATAGTGAGTTTCTTCATCAACTTAATTTTGCGGTTCCACGACTATCCAGTCGTAGTAATCAATCGTTTCATTTTTCAACCCCTCGTACCACGCATTATTCATTTTCGCCTCTAGTTTATATGTTACGTAGATACCATGAGGTACAGTATGCTGTCGATATAATTAATCCATCGAAATCAGACTTCATTGCATCATTGAAATCATGTTTACTGTAATTACAATTCTAGGGCATATTACATTTTGTTTATCGTTTTTTTCCACTCTACTCATTTAATTTAGTTTTAAGTTTACTTAGTTATTTTATGTTATAATTAATATTGTTATTTTTGTATGTTCCTTTGTAATTAGGCTTCGGCCTGTAAGGGAAATAAATATTATTATTATTATTATTATTATTATTATCAGTAAAACAATGCATAATTGACATGTTACATTTATTGCTGTTTTACTAACGGAGAAAGTTTCATGACGTTAAAACAAAATGTCGTTTTCAATATAAGTTAAACACAAAAACACTTTATTATACTCGCGACGTTTCTTTCGTTTAATTTGGCGGGTTTGAAATTAACTGAAACTAACTTCACAACTTGTTATCTATCTTAACAATTCGTTTAATCTAGCTGACAACCCGCCATCTAACCTAATCTAGCTTTATTAAACTTTAATCGAAACAAATTGCTCGAAAAAAGTCTGTTCTTAAGTGTTATGGTTGGCCAAAATTGTTTTCCACGTCGAAAATATTAAATGCCAAACAAACAAAAAACGATCATTTTATTTACAGAAATTGTGTTTTTTTTATGGATATTTTCAATACTGCATGACAATGTAGGTCAATAATAACAAGTTACTTTCAAAATATCAAGCAAGAGAGATATATGCCGAGAATATCAATTTTTGATATAAATGTCAAATTACTTTATTAGATTTCAATAATTATCATTTTAGATATTTTCACTTTAATGTACTAACATTTTTAACATAGAATGTGACGCTGAAGGTTAATAATGTCAATACATTAAAGTTGAAAATCTTGTTTTATATAGAAAAGAAAAGTTAAATCAATAATGTCATTTTGACAAATGATTACACTTTACTGAAAAAACAGTACTAACTATAAATACTTTAACCGTGTTGGCTATATTCATAGCAGGGTTGTTATGTTTAAAACACTTTGTTTTAAAGCAGTGTTTTAAACATGTTTAAAAACAGCCGTCGTGTTTTAAACGGTTTTGTTATAAACATGTTTTAAATCTTAAATTTGTTTAAAACATGTTTAAAACGCTTTTTTATTATCTTAAATTTGCTAAATTATATTTTAAACTACTTCATTAGGATTTTTGTTTACGTTTTACACAATTTACGTTTTACAATTTAGCTAACATTTGAATGTTAGCTAAATTGTTGAAGATATTTGAAATTACATTATGAAACATAACATTGTATTACAATATAATATCACAACTGAGTGTGCATAAATGTAATTTTTGAATACAGGGATTTTTTCTTATAGAGATTTTAGTTTGAATCTTTAAACGAGGGTTTTCCACTCCCAGACTGAGCATGAAGTAAAATTTCGAGTTTAGAAAAGCCTGAAAATTTGGATTGGCCGCGTAGCGAAGCGGAGCGGCCAATCCAAATCAGGCTTTTCTAAACTCGAAATTTTACTTCATGCGCCACACGTATAAAACACTGAAATATCGCAATGTTTAAAATATACGGTTTTAGCAATTTACTATGTAAATGTGGATAAAACGTGAGTAAAATTCTGCGCTGAACAAATTGTTTAATACAGTGATTATAGGCAACCCAATAACTCTAATATTAGGTTGCCTATAATCGTTGTTGTATGTGTGTGTTTTTTGAACTTCACTGTAAATCAGTGCTTTTAAGCGTGGCGCATGAAGTAAAATTTCGAGTTTAAATAAGCCTAATTTGGATTGGCCGCTCCGCTTCGCTACGCGGCCAATCCAAATTCTTAGGCTTTTCTAAACACGAAATTTTACTTCATGCTTAGTCTGGGAGTGGGATGTGGATAAAACGTGAGTAAAATTCTGCGCTGAACAAATTGTTTAATACAGTGATTATAGGCAACCCAATAACTCTAATATTAGGTTGCCTATAATCGTTGTTGTATGTGTGTGTTTTTTGAACTTCACTGTAAATCAGTGCTTTTAAGCGTAGCGCATGAAGTAAAATTTCGAGTTTAAATAAGCCTAATTTGGATTGGCCGCTCCGCTTCGCTACGCGGCCAATCCAAATTCTTAGGCTTTTATAAACACGAAATTTTACTTCATGCTTAGTCTGGGAGTGGAAAACACTCGTTAAAAGCCTCAAATTAACCGCCTTGAAACAACGAATATCCGCAAATTTAAAACACGCTGTAATTATTGAAATATGTAGACTCAAAATGCCCTGTATGTTCTGTTTTAAACACGTTTTAAACGTGTTTTACACATGTTTTAAACATGTTTTTAATTGGTAATGTTTTAAACGCTGTTTCTATGAAAAAAACGCGTTTTGTAAAAAAAACTATTTGTTTTAATTAAAATTTAAAAAAAACGTTTTTTTAACAACACTGATTCATAGTATAGTATCAATATTATAGACCATTTTTACACTGACTATATTGACTGTATTATTATGTTGACTATTTTGACATTATTAATTGTATTGAGAATTTTGACAGTACTAACTAAATTGAGTGTATTGGTTATGTTGAATATATTGACAGTACTGACTATATTAACTGTATCGATGATCTTAGCTAAATCATTTAACAAACTTGACAATATTGACTGTTCTTTGACTACATTGACTGTCATGACTATATTGTCACTTTACAACTTTGATTATTTTGACATTTTACAATAGGTACATTTTTGAACAAATTTAGTCCAAACTTGACACAAGTTTAAATTTAACTATAATGATCGTCATGCTATTGTTTTTCTTTTCTTTTGGCAGTCATGACACGCATTTTGACAGTTTTGACATATTTTAATCTAACCAGTGTTTTCCACTCCCAGGTTAAGCATGAAGTAAATTTTCAGACTTGTCTAAACTCGAAATTTTACTTCATGCGCCATGAGTACGAAGCACTGATTTGAAGTGAAGTTCAAAACATACTGCTAAAGTTTGAGTGTTTTTAAATACACTTCCATTTATCAATTTCAATAAAAATAAGCACAATAGTTTATAAACCTTAAACAAATGTTCCTTATAAATTAAAAATCCGTCTTTTATACAAATTTTCCCTGTAAGCCTCATTTGGTAAAAAAATACCCTCAAAGAGGGAATTTCCCTCCCAGCAATTATATTTAAATGCTACGTTTTAAATAATGAAGCTACATAAGAAAAATATCCTCTTATTTAACATTAACTGCACCTATTATTAAAAAACAATAGAAAAATAACTTAATAATTTTTGATGTGAAAATTACAATTACAAATTGTTGCTATATGGCATTTTGAATAAAACAAGATAAGTTCAATAAACACACTACAACATTTTTGTCCGATTTATTTTTTTAAATTCCTGATAAAGTTCGAGTTATATGATCATTTTTTTTATTGAAATATTACATTCCTTAATTATATTAGAGTAGTCAAGTAAATACATTTTTTGTAGAGGAAATATTTCTGCATTTATAAAAATCAGAAAAAATAATAGAATAAAAATGATATTTTTCGCGAAAATAAGGAGTGCCAATAAACAATGGTGTAATGTTGATTTGTTGGCTTCATTTTAATTGATCCTAAATAAACTGCCGAGATGTAAAAGCCTTAAAGCCTTAAGGCAAACATTTCTTCTCAAATTAGGTGTCAAATTTATAGCAAAAAACAAGTTATTTAATAAAATCTCACTAAAATATTGAAGTTCTCGTTTTGAGTGGCTGTAATTATAGTTTTGGGTAAAGAATATCATTTCCGTTGATTAATAACATTTCATTTTTTTAAAAATTAGCAACCAAAATCCAACTGATACATTCAACGTTACATTTTTATTCTACAAAGAAATAATTAGAGAACAATTTTATCTATCAACACCCTGTATATAAATTCCTTTTCAGAAAAAAATATCAAAAAAGTGTATTAGCAAGTAAAATGGATTTGAACATTTCGAAATTATTTTGTTCAGGATTATGAGCCGCATTTTTGAGAAAACGCGCCGCACCCCAGTGCAAATACTGTGTCATAAAATATAACCACATAGGGTCAGTTGCGTACATAGCTTTTTGCAATGGGGGGCGGGGATTTCACTTAATATTTTGTTTTATAAATTTATTTTTCTTAATTTCTACAAAAACAAGTACATAAAATGGTTCTATTTTTCACTTAGATGTATATAAAAATAAAATAAATATGATAAGAAACTAAATCGCTAGCAGAAAAAGAGCCTTTTGTTTCATTCTCCTATTTTTGATTGATCCCCCAAATCTCCTCTCCTCCCATCTACGACACTGCATAGAGTATAGTTTGAGATTTTAATCTTCAATACTATTTATTTATTTGATTTACAATGCATCTTCGGGTAAATATAAAATGATCATATTATATATTCACAATTAGGTTACGCATGGAAATCACTTGTAAATTTGCATCATTTCCTCAGTTTAATTCTACGCACATAGCACAGATGTCGCTGAGATCGAATTTTCATTATTACGGTATTATGCATGCTTATAAGCGCAAGAAAATCTTTGGGCTTTACTACATTGTAATATGATATTACAAAGCAAGAAGATTGATACCAATCTAGAGTAAAACTTTAAGCCATTAAAGCTTTCACTCGAAATGTGTACATGATTTCTTCTTGAAAAAGAAACTAAAAAAAAATAAATAAAATTAACGAAAGTAAATTAAAATGATTCGTTCGTTTAAAGGTTAACCTCATTGGAACTCATTGAATGGTACCTGAAAACTTGTCGGATTTTGATAATAAATATGATGAAATAGGCAACTGTAAAATTGATAAATATTACATCTATTTTTTTTTTTACGTCAAACGTGAAATCAAGCGAATATGAAACATAAATGTTTATATCTGAACAGAATATAACCCAACTATCTGTAGGACATTGCATAGAGGTATTGCAGTGGAGGTACTGCGATATAGAATATTAGCACATTCAGCAGAGCAAGCAGGGCCGGTATTCCTGAAATTAGTCGCTTGATCGGTCGCCCGCAACTGTCAAATATACATATTAAATCCTTATCTAAAAAGATAAGGATTTAATATGTATTGTAACGGTTCTGTTTTCATTTATTTAATTAATTAGTAGCCGACACATGCTACGCCATTGGTTAAGTTAGATTCCACCCGCTAGAGAGGATGGGAAAGGTGGCGCGAGAGAGCGGGCGAGGTTTTTTTTTTTGGGTGGTCTTGCGGTGGTTGTTCTGGTGTTTGTGTCGAGGAAATCAGGTATGCATTTTTGATAAATACTATTAAAGTCCGTGTATTATTATGAATGATTAATTTAACATGAGATACCGCTGTCTAACCGGCAGGTTATTTATTCAGTAAGAAGTTTATCGAAAATGCGTACCGCTAACGTAGCACGTGTAATTTTGTAGGTTATATGTTAGTTTTGTTGTGTTTCAATTATTCAACGAGTCCAATTTAATAGTGATGTCTTATCAGTAGTGTGTGGGTGAATAATAAGCTATTTAAAAGCTTGATGCCAGTGAGAGGAAATTATTTTCCCTCACCGTTTCAAATTGACACCTGTCGCTCCTAGAGGACGGTGTTAATTTTACTACATTAATCTGTTTCTGTGTTTTTTTTGCTAACTAATGATATGTAAAGTCTGGTGTATCACCGTGTTAATTAATTCCTTTTATTGTGGTAAGGGGAATTAATTTAATTACTATTCATTAATATTATTTAAATTCTGGTGTATCACCGTTTTGATTAATTCAGCTTATTGTTTTAAGTGGAATTAATTTAATTACTATTCATTAATATTATTTAAATTCTGGTGTATCACCGTTTTGATTAATTCAGCTTATTGTTTTAAGTGGAATTAATTTAATTGCTATTCATTAATATTATTTAAATTCTGGTGCATCACCGTTTTGATTACTTCAGCTTATTGTTTTAAGTGGAATTAATTTAATTTCTAGTCGTTAATATTATTTAAAAGTCTGGGTGTCACCATTTCAATTAATTCCAGTCTCTTGTGTTGAAGGGAATTAATTTGTTCAACTAAGGCCATTTGAACCCGCTTACTAAACACGTATTGGTCTATTGGCTGTGGGTCTTGATTTTCTTGATTAACTACCCCCCTAATATGCTCCCCAACATGCTTAATGCCTAAACCCTGCGTATGCGTAGAATCATCATATTTGTAAGAGTTGTTAGCGACCCAGCCACCAGGGAACTCATAACGAAACAAATTACTGCCGTCGACTTGAACTTGTAGGTAAATCAATTCCCAGGAGACTCGCTACAATCAAGAAGGTGGACAGGTGACGGAGAGCTGGAGCTAAAAGAGTGTTAATCATACTGCTTCCACCCCGCTGCTTACCGCATGTTGCTAAAGGGATCCATCTAGGACTGGCGACGGAGAGCTGGAGCTAAAAGAGTGTTAATCATACTGCTTCCACCCCGCTGCTTACCGCATGTTGCTAAAGGGATCCATCTAGGACTGGCGACGGAGAGCTGGAGCTAAAAGAGTGTTAATCATACTGCTTCCACCCCGCTGCTTACCGCATGTTGCTAAAGGGATCCATCTAGGCCTGGTGACGGAGAGCTGGAGCTAGTAGAGCGTTAATCATACAGCTTCCGACCCGCTGCTTAACTACCCCACTTGCTAGCTTACCATTCCAGCAGTAGAGCCCGTATCTTGGCCCCCATATATGCCAGAAGTCACCTGTTAAGGCAGGAGATACCCGCAACGATCAATTGGTGAGATAAACCCCAGTCACCCGAGCAGAGAGAGAGCCATTACCGATAGTTCAAATCCATCGCCCACGATATCATTCATTTAGCTTTTATTTTATTGTGGCAGGTCAATTGTGAACTTTTTTATTAATCACATATTTTTTTCCTTCCCCTTTAATTGTTCGGATAAGTAATCATTCATTGCCTTTATTGATCTAAATTCTGGATAATTTAATAATTTACTTTTTATTCTTCTTTAATTGTTAATATAGTTGTTATTAATTGATTTGGTGTTAATAGTGATTTATTTGTGACCTAACCTAAATAGTTCTCTGCCCCATCCTGTTACTTAGTAACTGGCGCCCGCATGGGATGCGGAATTAAAAACACCCTGGCCCACGCACCGCTGAACTACCCTAGCCGAGGTCAGTGAGCCCTCTTATTTATTTTATGATAAGGGGACGTCACAGTATATTTGACAGTTGCGGGCGACCGATCAAGCGACTAATTTCAGGAATACCGGCCCTGCTTGCTCTGCTGAATGTGGTAATATTTTATATCGCAGATGTCTGTGCTTACTGCGTAAGTTGGGTTATATTCTGTTCAGATATAAACATTTATGTTTCATATTCGCTTGATTTCATGTTTGACGTAAAAACAAAATAAATAGATGTAATATTTATCAATTTTACAGTTGCCTATTTCATCATATTTATTATCAAAATCCGACAAGTTGTAGGTACCATTCAATGAGTTCCAATGAGGTTAACCTTTAAACGAACGAATCATTTTAATTTTCTATTGTTAATATTAAATTATTTTTTTTTTAGTTTCTTTTTCAAGAAGATATCATGTACACATTTCGAGTGAAGGCTTTAATGGCTTAAAGTTTTACTCTAGTTTGGTATCAATCTTCTTGCTTTGTAATATCATATTACAATGTAGTAAAGCCCAAAGATTTTCTTGCGCTTATAAGCATGCATAATACCGTAATAAAGAAAATTCGATCTCAGCGACATCTGTGCTATGTGCGTTGAATTAAACTGAGAAAATGATGCAAATTTACAAGTGATTTCCATGCGTAACCTAATTGTGAATATATAATATGATCATTTTATATTTACCCGAAGATGCAGATTTCATTCATCGTACGACCAATCTCGGGAACTTAAATTACTACAAGTGCCAAAACTGAACCCCAAACCTTAGAAATATATATTTTTGTAAAATCTAATTTTTTATATACCGGCCATTCCATAAATATGTGCACACTTTCTGAGGGTACATTACGGATTTTAAGACATGGCTTTTGGTTGTCACTGGAGGTTGAACAAATTATTGTCAAAAGTTATAAATAACAATATAAACTTTTAGTACAGTATTATTTTGAACTTAAAAATATCGTAAACCGTTACTGATACAAAAAAGTTATTCTATACTTTTTTGTGCTTTGATGTTCAAATTTTAAATAACTTTTTTTCTAATATGATAAAACTTTATTTAGATAGATTTTTTTTAATAAATAAATAAAATCTCAAAAAATTATCAAATACTCATGTTTTAATTTTCTTTAAAAAAATATATATTATACCCTGATCCTTCCTAAGAATTTTTCCGTTTTCCAAAGTATACTCACTTTAAAATTTTTTGAAATATGATTTTTTTACCCGAGCGCTGCGATGACGTGAGGCGCTCCCGCCGTTGGTGTAATGGCCCGGTTCGGGGTGTGCGTTGCGAGTCCCGCATAATAAATTAAGAGAACTTTATTTATTTATTGTTTAATCTGAAATTAAGTCACTAATACAGTTTATTTATTATAAAGAATTTTCATTCGTGGCCGTAAAAATTGTATAGCGATAAAGTAGTGAAAAATGCTCTATATAGCATTTCCCTGACCTTATCGCTATCAAAGTTTTTGTTAATCGCTCGATGGAAATCACTTGAATATCGGAAAATAAAATGGAAAAAGGAGTGGGCGAGGGTACAGGTAACACTACAGGGAATACAAAGATAATTATATACAAAAACGTTGTCAACGACAGAAAGGACCTTTGGAATTCCCCGATAATTAGAGCGTTTGTTACCTAAATGCCGACAAAAATTGGTTATAAATACTAGATACATGAGCCGTTTATTTTGAAAATGGCCTAACTCCAATTCTCAATGTTTTATTGTTGACTGTTATAACCTTTATAATTTGGAGTTATTAGTCATAAAAACAATGTGTGGTTAGGTTATTCAATATATACTCAATGACATTAGAAGCGTAACACCAAGAAGGAATGATTTTTTTGAATTCATATTTTAGCATTAAATATGCATAACAATAAAAAATAGTCAAAAAATCGCTGTGCAGCTAAACTAAATTCCTGCCGCATTTTGTAATATCTACACTTCACAAGACACAACATTTTTCGCGGGTTCCAGCTATCACAAATGGTTTTAAATGTTTTTTTGCGAATAATTTGGTGTTGTAGCAATCTCTTCATGTGTTGCTGCAGTATTTTGTACCAGAAGAGCTTGCAGAGATTTTAATTTAAAATTCGATACACGACCATGACTGCTTTCAGAATTTAATGACATTTTTCCATGATGCGTTTTTTTAAGCCAACTTTGGCATTTTTAATTGTCAACAGCACTTTAGATGAGAGCACTGCAATAGTATTTTACCCCTTCGGTTGCTTTTCTCTCCAATTAGAACTTATAAAGCGTGCAGTATCTAATTCTCTCATGCACGGGGAAAGGGGTACAAGTTAAAAAAACCCGTTTTGAGATACGATTAAATTTAACTTACTACTTACCCCAAAAACTGATGCTACTTATATCACTTTTCACATTACAGTAGATAACTATAGCCGATACGGGGACAATTCATTCCCTTCCCGGAAGTTCCGGTTTCCACTTCCGGTTTCCGTTTCCGGTTTCCGGTTTCCACTTCCGGTTTCCGGTTTCCGGCTTCCGTTTCCGGTTTCCGTTTCCGGCCGGATGTTGATTAGATAAGATAAGATAAGATAAGATAAGGTGTTTCCGGTTATACAGGATGCAGATAAGGGTTTCCTGTTATACAGGAAGTAGAAAGGGTTTCCGGTTATACAGGATGTAGATAAGGGGTTCTGGCTGGTAGGAGAAAGTGGTGGGAGAAAGTGGTGGAAGGTGTGAGCGTTGAATATACATTGTCGCAATAATGCAGTTTACAAATACGGAACGAGAGCCTCTAATGGATCGCATTAACAGTGCCATAGAAGCATACCACGAAAGTAAATTAACCTCCGAACACTTAAAATATTTACCAGAATATTACTTGAAGAGGTTGGAAGGTCTGGAGCTTTTAAACATCTGGTCATTTTTGCCGCTGAGATTCAAGGACAAGGAAAGATTACCCTGTTTTGAACACTACAATACGGGAAGGACCCACATCGATGGACCACCCTCACCAAAATATAAGTGTCATCAGTGTTTGAACACATCTAAAATTTCATTCCCAGGCAGTGAGAACTCCACATAGCAGACATTTCATTCCCAGGTGGTGACAGCTTACCGACAGTTAAAATGAATTATACCACCTTTATATTATCATCAGGATTTGGGCTATTTATTGTAATAGTTGTATGTGTTATTTGTGGGGGTATTAAGGTTCCTGGGATGAACATAAAATTTAAATAAAAATATATTTAAATAAAAATTGTTTTTTATTTTTTATTATTCTTTACATAATTAAACAACTTTTCTACATTTACAATACTACACATACTAAACCTAATCCTATGTGAATGACAAGCATGCAGAGTTTTACTAAAATTAGGACATTGATCATCAAATTCTAAATTTACAACATTATCATAAAATTGTTTTAGGTAAGTAAATTTTTGACTACCCTTTACATACACAATATCCGCAGATAGCTTTTTAAATAGTTTTGGTAATTCACTTAAATCACTACCATTTGTGCTGTATGGGATCCCGTGATAATTGTTTTCCAGCCATCTAACTTGTTTCTTAGAGTCCAAGCTGAGATTACGAAATGGTGTAGGAGGCTTGAAGACGTAAACGATGGGATGTTTACCATCATAGGTGGCAGAAAGTTCTTTCGGGGTAAAGTCGGGTATGTTGAAACCCTGGATGTCTATAAACAAGACTTTTGGCGGCGGAGGTGTTGGTGGTGATGTAATTCTCCCTAAGAGTATTGGACTTAATACTTTTTCCATATTACGAACCCGTCTCTTGAAACGAAGTCTGTCAAGAGCAACTTGCATCCAGTTTATATCATCGTCACTGCCATCTAACGTGTATGTAAATGTTACAGGGATCAAGTCAAAGCATACTCGATTTGTGGTAGACATCGTTGAATGATTCTGGATTACTAATATTGTATTGAAAAATGTTTGCTTTTATAGCGATAGACTTATCTAACCGCAAGCTCAAACTTGTTAAATTATCTTTTTAACAATTCCCGAAATAGGTGTGTACTCAAGAAGAGAATCACTCAAAATGAGGCAGTATGCTCGGGTATTATCTTTAAAATTTTCAGTGGCCTCCATCTCAATGCGCAGGTCCACCGCTGAAGATTTTACACTCTCGTTTTGCTTGGACACGTCAAATACAAACATAGCACAATTATTGAAATCAGTGAATGATAAATAGGGCTTGTTTATTTGATTATAATAACTCTGCTGGAATTGACAGTACATGTTGTAGACAGTCAAGTAATCATTACTTTTAAAGTCCAAATTCAAGTGATCATATGGAAATGATTCCGAATTGAGATAAACTCTTATGTTCCTTATATTGTTGTGATCAAATTTTGTTGCATCCGCATTAGCTACACCTTTTTTATTTGTTTGAAAGGCTACAATTACATATCTTGGTTTCTCCAAACTACTCGAGGTTTTAACGGCCCATATATCATCTCTAGATTTTTTCAAGGTTGGTAATTCATGTAATTCCCATTTTCGGAATGGAATTAAAATATTTGGATCATTTTTAATTTGTTCCATCAGTTTCAGTTTTAAATCATCATTCAGTTGAATATGTGGTACTCTCCATTCAATTTTATTCAGTTTAAATTTAATTTGTGAAACAACTTGAGCACTATCATCACACACAAAACAGTTTACATCACTAGAGGAGCGAAGTAAAACCAATTCCTGTTTAACATTAATAATCAGCTTTTGATAATCCTCAGCAAAACCCAATAAACATTTTAGAGGTATCAGTGCATAAAAATTTTTGTTGGGAAAATATGTTTTAATATGTCCAGTTTTAGCCCATCCAGCTATCCCTAATTCTTTCATATCCTCAAAATCATTATAGGATAATAATCCTTTCAAAGTACTCGCGATCCCTAAGTCTCGGGTTCGATCGATTTCCACACCATTTAATTCATACCTTATCTCTTCAAATAGGAAAGCAAACGCGTTTGTAACCAACTCAAATTTTTTACCAGCAGTGAGATTGTGTTCAACCTCACCACTCAAGTAAATATAACTGTTTCCAGGAAAGGTGTAAATGTCTTGATTTTGAATTGTTATTCGAATTTCATCGTTATTTTCAAAGTTTGTAGTTCTAGGCTGATAAGTGTGGTATTGATATTTACTGATGCGATCATCATACCGCACTTGTTCGAAAACGTTTTCCATAGTTTTTAATTCTATATCCAAGGGAGGTTAACCTTGACAGATTAATACGTGTTATCTGTTTGAGGGATGAACTCTGAATAACGGGATTGACAAATCTCCTATCGTTTTTATCAAAAACTATCCCCATGTTTTTAATTCTAGTCTAATCAAAATATTTTCTCCTCTAAAATTAATTAATTTACCTTCTTGATCGATAATTCTAAGAGTAATATTATCAATCCTATCATGAGTATTTAACGGTAGATATAATATATTTTTTGGTTCTATATTTATTGCAAAGCCAGGATCAACTGAGGGGCTAAATTCAAACAACGTATGTGATAATTTTTCGTCGTAATAGGCACCTGAAGTAATATTACACTCAATTCGTACACTATCTACTTTAATTATTTGCACGGGTAAATCTGATGTATGTAGTTGACCGGCCTTTAGTAGCTTTTTCGAAAACCCTAATAATTTACCAATAGTTTTATCAGATGTAAAATCTATATCGAATTTACTTTTAAGTTCACACTGTAAGGTGTTATTATTGGGTTTAAGCGAAAATAGTTTATCAACTTCCTCTTTTTTCTTATCACCAAACAGCTGTTTTTGCAAATAAGTTTCAATGTCTGTAACCTCGTATGAGCCCGTAGGTATATTAACTGTTTTATTGCCGTAAATAAATTTATTATTAACACCGAATTCAATATTTGGTATTGAATTATATGTATGAAGTCCAATTAACCCCAAACAGTACTGTCGATTTGGTTCAAGTTCTATAGGAGGATAATAGTTTGTGGAGAGTACACTGCTTGTACCTTGTAAGGTGAAGGTCTGAGACATGACTGACACATTTAGAAAAAATTTATTTATTTATATAAAAATTCTATACACAAGTGTCCACAGTTGTACGTATTAAAGGTCTGATATTGATCATGATTATATCTAATTTTACAATTTTTAAAATATTTAATTACTTCCATAGGTGGTGGAAGATTTCCGAAACTATCAAAGTACTGAACACTATTGCCTACTTTTTTATAAGCCACCCAATGCGTACCGCGACCATCCTGGGAATCCAAGTTAATAATACCCGCTTCTATATAAAGAGGTTTAGATGGTAGTGAATCACGCATAAACACTCCTCTAAAATGTTTCACGTTTCGAGCCCCTTTTAGCAAGTCTGTATCGGTTAGTGCGCGGTTGGGTAGCGAGTTTAACAGTTTTTTGTCTTGTGCTGTTTTAGAAAGAGTCCCATTCCTTTTCGATATGGTTTTAAATATAGACCTTTTCCCTGCTTGCCTAGAGCTATAGCCTCCATCGTTTTATTATGCCGCTGTGATTCCTCAAGTTTCGATCGAGCGTCCTTGGCACTGCTTATTGCCTTTGCAATGCCGGAGACTCCACCAGTGAGGGCTCCGAGAGCACTTAAACCGGCAAATATCGGGATAAGTGGCAAAATACCACCCTGCTTTGGAATAGGTATAATTCTAGGAGTTCGAATCCTCTTTTTTCCACCAGCAGCTCTTACAGCAATCTTTGCGGCTGATAATGCAATCTTGCTACTTTCTTTAACACCTCCAGGCTTATCAATTTTTCGACGAAAATTTTTTATAGCTTTCCGAGCCTTCATAACTACTCCACTTCTCAAAGCTGTTTTCTTAATACCCATCCCCGTTTTTGTCTTAATCTTCATCGCGTTGGTAACAGCCCACGCTGCTGCTTTTTCACCGAATTTAGAGTCCTTAGCCTTTACTCTACTCCACGCAGCTTCCGCCAAGATTTTATCCGCTTTATGTCTTTCGCTAATATCCTTATTCTCAGAGTAAGCAATGTCGTGTTGTTTGCAGGCAGCATCCAATGGATTAATGCCGGGGTCACCTCTTTTTAACCGTTTTTCCAAGTGTGTGCCAGGTCCACAGTACTGATAGCCGGGGATATGTAATTCAATGGGTAACTTGTTGATTATGGAATTGATGAATCCTCTGCCGCTGTACGCAATCATTTGAGCGTTCATCAGGACTGCTTCGCTATATATAGCCCCTGAAAGATATCGTTGGTGACAGTACGATGAAAGTTGTTAAACAGAAACAATCTCTTACTGTAACAAATTTTGACAACGTAGTGGGGGATGTGTTAAAAAATAATAAGAAAAAACATGGGAATCTATTACCAAATTCTATTAGAGCAGTTATTTGCGGCCCATCTAACTGTGGCAAATCGAATGCAATGTTAACACTCTTGTTTAATGTAAACGGATTGAAATTTGAAAACATTTACATTTATTCAAAGTCTCTTTATCAACCAAAATATAAATACTTGCAAGATATCATTAGTGGGATACCAGAGATTGAATATTTCCCGTATAGAGAGAATGCTGAAATAATTAGCCCTGAAGAAGCTAAGGAAAACTCAATTTTTATTTTTGACGATGTAGCATGTGATAAGCAGGATAAAATCCGTGAATATTTCAGTATGGGTAGACACAATAACATTGATTCGTTCTACCTTTGCCAGACATATACTCGCATACCTAAACACTTGATTCGTGATAATGCAAATTTAATTATATTATTTAAACAGGATGATCTTAACCTAAAACACGTTTACACTGATCACGTAAGTAGTGATATGACTTTTGAAAAATTCAAGTCTTTGTGTGCAGAGTGTTGGAAAGAAAAATATGGTTTTATTACAATAGATAAAGATTCTGATGCGGGTAGGTACCGCAATGGATTCGATGAGTATATAATCATAGACTAAGCAACCACTCTCATCATTATCACAACAAACGTTGCGCGTGTTACGTCAAAAGGTTCATTAGGAAAAGAGGCTCATTCAGAAAAGAGGCTCATTCAGAAAAGAGGCTCATTCAGAAAAGAGGCTCATTCAGAAAAGAGGCTCATTCAGAAAATAGGCTCATTCAGAAAAGAGGCTCATTCAGAAAAGAGGCTCATTCAGAAAAGAGGCTCATTCAGAAAAGAGGCTCATTCAGAAAAGAGGCTCATTCAGAAAAGAGGCTCATTAGGAAAAGAGGCTCATTCAGAAAAGAGGCTCATTAGGAAAAGAGGCTCATTAAGATGAGCAACATTCAAAAGAAACTAATACAAGTTCAAAAGGATATCAGAAAAAAAGTGCTGGCTTTAAAATTAAATCGTAGTGAAGATGATGACAGATTGAAAAATTTTGTTCAACCAATTACGGAACCTTTACAAAGCTTAGTTAAGTCTAACGAAGAAATAATTAGGAGTAATGAAGATATAAAACGAGAAAATAAAGAAATAAAACAAGAAAATGAGAAAATCCAGGAAAAATATGATTTCAGTAATATTATTCATGTTGATAAGATTGCTCATTCATCTCCCTTTTCGCAATACAAACAAAAGCCAAAAAGGTTGGACTTTATAGATGATGGAGACGTTTTTACACACGAACCGTCGGAACAAAATATTTCAACAATTTCTCAACCTGATTCTAAGATAATTCGGGAATATTTGGACCAATTCGCCACATTACCAAGACAATATGTGGAAAAATTAATAAATGAGGGGGGTGATGACTTTGACACTATTCATGGTATAAATTTCAATCAGGATAATGCTAAATTTAAAATTGGCAATACTGACATTGATTTAGATGAAAATGATTTAATCATTGACGGAGTTAGATATATCGGCACTTCTGGTCTATATGAATTACTATTCAGAAAGGATCCTGTAGCATACAAGGAAGCAGATCGAATAAATTATGTGGATATTCTTAAAAGAACCAATTCATTACATCGACATTTTGATCCTGGGCAACAACTTCAGGGCACTCGGTCACACAAATATAGAAATATTATTAAACCATTGTTGCCACATTCACAACACAGATCAAAGTCTGAAGCAAGCTCACACAGGTCTAAAGGCGGTCGTGGTTTCGATTCAAATTTAATAGTAGAAAATAAAACTCACAGATATACATATTGGGATGATCCTAATGAATTAATTGAAAGATTATGGTTATTACATGCGTCACGACGAGCTGGAAATAATTCTCACGACAATGAAATTGCATCGATCGAGGAAGAACTGAGAGAAGCTGATATAATTTATTAATTTAATTGTTGCACATCATTCACATAATGTCTGTCGATAAGTTTGGACGTCATTCCAACACGTCTTTGACCGGTGCTCGCGGACCTCCCGGTCCAACAGGCCCTCCCGGTCCTCACGGTCTGACAGGTCCCCCCGGTGATCGCGGGCCTCACGGTCTGACAGGTCCCCCCGGTTATAAAGGTGATAGAGGCCCTCCCGGTCCGATCGGACCTAGCGGCCCTCCCGGTCCAGGCTTTACCATTACTTCGGACGGTCATTACAATATACAGAAAAAGAGGTTAAAACATGCTCTAGAACCAGATGAATTGGATGATGTTGCAACTAAATTATACGTTGATAATAATTATGAAAAGATTTCTAAAATCTTAACTCGAATCGAAGATAAAACTGACTCTATGGAAATTGAAAATAAACTTAAGTTAATTGTTAACGATAACGAAAAAAAATTAAAATCTAAATGTATGTGGTTAAAACTGGAATTTAATGAATCGATAAATAATAAAACAAATATTTTAAAGGGTGAATTAGAGACAATTTTTAATAATAAAACAAATACTATAAAGGATGAATTACAGACAATCATTACTAATAAAACAAATATTATAAAGGATGAATTAACAATCATTAATAATAAAATAAATACGATAAAGACATTAATAGTAGCCATGGCTATTGATTTAAAAAATTTGAAATCAGTCATGGCAGATTTAAAAAAATCAAATATATCAGGTTTTACAAACATTCAAGAGAAATTGGGTATATTTGATAAGGTATTAAATAGTGTAAACCAGAACCCGGATGGTGTTAGTGGAAACCAGAACCTTAGAGTACCTCCTAAAAGAAATACTGATATAAAGTAAAAGTTGATTCCAATGAGTAAGATAAAAGCTGATATAGTCAAAGAACTACACAAACCTGCAAGAAAAAAATTCCCACGACGACGGACAATTATCAAAGGATTAGACGATTTGTGGCAAGCAGATTTAGCCGAATTTGGTCTTTATGCAAGAGAAAACAAGGGTTTTAAATTCATATTAGTAGTGATTGATTGTTTCTCAAAATATCTATGGACCGCTCCGTTAAAAGATAAATCTGGTGTAAATGTGGCTAATGCATTTAAAAATATTTTAAAAGATGGACGAACGCCTACAAACTTGCAAACTGATCAAGGAAATGAATTCTACAACTCACATTTTAGGAAGGTAATGCACAGCAACGGAATTAACCACTATTCTACTTACACAATCATGAAAGCCGCAATGGCAGAGCGTGTGATAAGAACTTTAAAAGAACATCTTTATCGCGCATTTAGTTTGCGTGGAAAGTATCAATGGGTAGATGTTTTAAGTGAAATTACGTCCAATTACAATAATCGGAAACACAGTACAACTGGAATGCGACCCTGTGATGTTACGAAAGATACGGAGAAGCAGTTGTTAATAAAGGCTACACACCGAATTGGACAACTGAATTATTTAAAATATCACATGTAAAAGTTTCAAATCCTACCGTTTACCTATTAGAAGATAGTTCGGGGGATCCAATCCAGGGGGCGTTTTATGCTGAAGAACTTTTAAAAACTAAACATAAGGATGTTTACCTAGTGGAAAAAGTGTTGAGGAAAAAGGGAAATAAAGTGTACGTCAAGTGGTTAGGATTAGATAAATCGCAAAATAGCTGGATAGATAAGTCAAATGTATTATAACTACATAAATGTAAATGTTTGTATTATTAAAAATATGTTTAATGATGGTAATTATTATCAGTTTTTCTATTAACCTTCAACACAACAAGATGCTTATCAAATTAATCACTCTTTTAATCTTTATCAATGCAAATTCTGAAATTGATGTGAATAAATATTTACATCAGTTTGGATATTTTTTTAAATTTTGATTAAAATTCAATAACTATTTTGTTTTAAAAGACAGACAAGTTTAACCTTGACAAGTTTGAACTGGTTTGAACAAGTTTGAACAAGTTTAGGCATGTTTGAGCTTGTGGTTAGATAAGGGTCCGGATGTAGATAAGACTATCGCTATATAAGCACACATTTTTGTAATAAAATATTAGTTTACCAGAATCATTCAACGAAAGCAAACATTTTCAATCAAATATTAGTTGTCCAGAATCATTCAACGATGTCTGCTACAAATCAAGAAATAACTTTCAATGATGTCATTGACAATCAAATTTCAAATTACGATAATGCGTTCAAGATTGAATTAACACTTTTGGGACAATCAACATATCCTCTAAACAAATCGGCTACAAAGAGCGTGAGCATCGGAATAAGCCCAGCCCTAGGATTCATTCCAGTTGTGAAAATCTGGGGCGCTCATTCATGTATCTTCTTCACTGAGGAGGAATGGCTACAGTTTATGAACATCAACCTGAATAATTTACAAAGGCCCATCACCATCGGAGATCACAAGATTACCAAGAATGAATATAAAAATATTATGGCTATATGGATTGAGCAGAGGGAGTTGAGTGTTATTATATCGGAAGAAACATTTTGTAATTTGATGTGTTTGAAACAACTTATTACATGCAAATTGAATAATTTAAAAGCGTTACAATTTTATTCATATTATTGTTCAATTTTATTATCTTGTACAAAGGATTCAAATAGTAATGAATTATATAAAAATGTGTTAAAATGGATTTCTATTTATAAGCATAAACAAAATTCATTTTTGATGTTGGAATGTTTGCATATACATTTTAATAAAATTTGTATTGATTTTGAAATTAAGAAACTTACTCAATAAAATATTTTAAAATACTCTACTGTTATTATTTAGTATTACTCACATCTCCCCTAATAGTTAAAAAATAATGTTAGTGATTAAAACTAATACGTAGACCGATATGGTGCAATGAAAATATATTTCATAAATAAATTGTTGGTCCTGAAAAGGACCGTTTTTTAATGATTTGGAACTACCAATCACTGTCATCACCATCATCAGCTGGAGCTGTTGGCGCTACTGGGGCCGTTGGTGCTAATGGTGCCGTTGGTTCCTCATCCGAATTTTCAATCTCCGTGTCTGCATCAAAGATCCCTTCATCGGATTCTCCATCATCGGATTCTGCAGATTCCTGCGGTTCCGGCCCTAATATCCAACTAAAATCGGGGTGGTCAAGATCAAATAGTTGCTCTAAGTGTTCCCGGCTCCTCCTCCACTCTTCCAATCTTCGAACCTGTCTTTGAACCCTTCGCCTAATCCTCTCATCTCTTTGATCCCTTCGCATCCTCTCCCTTCTATACAATTCCCACATTTGTTGTGCGGGAGTTGATGTTGAGGCGAGCGTGGTAGCAAAAGATGTTGAGGCGAGCGGAGTTGATGTGGAGGTTGATGGAGTAGGATCCGTACTTGTGGAGGTTGATGGAGTAGGATCCGTAAGTGTGCGATCTGTTGAAGACGCACTCGGGCTGGAATTATTCAAATAAATCCTCAGCACGTTTTCACGGCAGATCCGTCTCCGACAGATCGCACACTTACGGATTTTCGCGATGCAACCCCCACAAAATAAATGACCACACTTCAATGCAAATCCTACCCAATTTGTTAAGCAAATTGGGCATTCCCCACACCTCGTACCCTCGGTAAATTCGTCACACATTATTTTTTTCTGAGGTTAAAACTTAATCGTAACACTGAATAACTTTCAAGTGTGAATCGCATTATATATTGCGAAAATAGGTGGAGGTGGTGATTACATTCTTAATATCAACAACAATTCAAGATTAATCTTGAATTTCCGTTGCTGATATTAATTAATCTCCACCACAACTTCCATCTAATCGTTGATGATAAAAATTAATCTCCACCACAACATCCACATAATCTCGAATTTCCTTTGATGATAAAAATTAATATCAACAACAATTCAAGATTAATCTTGAATTTCCGTTGCTGATATTAATTAATCTCCACCACAACATCCACATAATCTCGAATTTCCTTTGATGATAAAAATTAATCTCTACCACAACTTCCACATAATCTTGAATTTCCGTTGCTGATATTAATTAATATCCACCACAACTTCCATCTAATCGTTGATGATAAAAATTAATCTCCACCACAACATCCACATAATCTTGAATTTCCGTTGATGATAAAAATTAATCACCCCCACAACATCCACATAATCTTGAATTTCCTTTGATGATATTAATTAATGTCCACCACAACTTCCATCTAATCGTTGATGACAAAAATTAATCTCCACCACCTATTCTCACATTATATATAATGTGATTCCAACTTAAAAGCTATTCAGTTTGCTAAGAACACTAGTACGGTTCCGTTCGTCAATAATAGTATTACTAAAATGTTTCCGTGTGAGTTTTGTTCCGCAACGTTCGCTCAGAACTTTAATAGAGTGAAACATACAAAAAAATTTCATCCGCAAGTGCCACTACCTCTAGCACTTAAAAGAGGTCCAAAGAGGAAGAATGTGAATCCCAGTGAAAGTGTCCCTACACCAAAGAGGAAGAATGTGAATCCCTCTACTAGTGCTCCTACACCAAAACATGCTGAACTGTTAAGGTGTAATCAATGTCAAGAGGAATTTGCCACACCCCAACTTCTTGCGGGGCACTCGAGGTCCCAGAGACATCTTAACACTGTTGCGCGCTATGACGATGAGGGAGTGAAGGTACTTAAGTCGGCCTTTAAGAACCGTATCGCCAGCTATGCCCTTCAAGTCATGGTGGATGAAGAGGTTGACATCCCAACATTTCTCGAGAAGTGTAAAGAGAAGTTTATCCGTCTAGTGGAACGTCAACTGCACACGGTGTTGAAGGTCAACATTGAGCTCTTTGGGTTGTACACCAAACCCGGTGATGAGTGTCAACCGGATCTAAAATCCTTCAACACCCGCTTCGTGGTGGTAACCCCAACCGATGACTTGGAGGAGGTATACGAGAATTTGTGTAACATCGTGCTAACAAAGAGTGAAGAGTTCCAAGTAAGTTTTCTAAAATATTTTTTTATTGTAAAAATCATTGATTTAATTAATGTACGCATTTACTTATAAGCGCTTTTTATCGCTTGCAGGAGCGAGACAGCGGATGGGCCTTGATAAAGGTGTCCCACCTGGAGGTGAACATCAATAAGTATACCCCCATCCGCGGCTCTTCATACATAGATCTTCCACCCAACATCAAAAAGAAGCAAGCATGTATTAACATCAAAAACAATGATGATGCCTGTTTCGCGTGGTCAGTGACGTCAGCACTGTATCCAGTTGCCCACGGAAACGCTCCACATCGTCCCTCTTCTTATCCGCATTACAGTACGGTGTTAAATTTGACGGGTATGGAGCTACCATTTAAATTAAAACAAATCTCTAAATTTGAAATTTCTAATAATATTTCAATCAATGTGTACGGGTTGGAGTTTAACGTTGAAAAACATGTCCACGAGGTGGTAGGGCCGATTTATTTTACAAAATCCAAGCGCGACAGACATGTTAACCTCCTCTACATCGAGGATGGATTAAAAAGTCATTATGTCTGGATTAAAGATATGTCCAGATTAATAGCCACCCAAGTGTCTAGCCATGGGCATGTAAAATTCTTATGTGATGGGTGTTTGACGTTTTTCTCTACCGAGAACGCGTTATTGGTTCACTCTCAATATGACTGTAATAAAGTCTATACAGTAATGCCAACCACCAATTTAATAAAAAATAAAAATGGTGACATGATACCAGGAAATTTATTATCATTTTCAAATTTCAATTCTAAAATGCGGGTACCATTTGTAGTTTATGCTGATTTTGAATCTCTTCTCATCCCGATTCAAACCTGTGAACCGGATCCACAAAAATCTTATACTTACTCTACACATATTCATACTCCGTATAGTTTTGCTTATTACATTAAATGTAGTTTTAATCAAAACTTAAATAAATTTTTTACATATACTGGTTTGGACTGCCCTAAAGTTTTCATGGAAAAATTGAGCGAAGATGCGAAATTAATTTATGATCAACATTTAAAGCCGATAATTAAAATATCTAAATTAACTCCAGAAGAACAATATTTATTTAACTCTTCGACAGAATGTCATATTTGTAATAAAAAAATTCAAGTGTGTGACAAAGTTAAAGATCATTGTCACTTGACGGGAAAATTTATTGGAGCCGCCCACTCTAAATGCAATTTGAATTATAAACTCCCGAAATTTCTGCCTATATTTTTCCATAATTTAAGTGGGTACGATTCCCATCTATTTATTAAAGAATTTGGTTTAGATACGGATAAAATTGATATAATCCCTCAAAATAAGGAGAAATACATTTCTTTCTCAAAGTCAATTAAAGTCGATAAATATACAGATAAACGAGGCATTGATCGGGATATATATTTTAAGTTAAGATTTTTAGATTCTTTTAGATTCATGGCGTCAAGTTTAGAAAAATTGGCTAAAAATTTAAACATGAACCAATTAAATACAGTTCGCACACATTTTCCTAATCAAGAACATTTTGAATTGTTAACAAAGAAGGGCGTTTTTCCATATCAATATATGGATGATTTTTCTAAATTGGTCGAAACAGAATTACCGCCTAAAAAATCATTTTTTAACTCGTTAACAAACGCAGATATTACTGCTGTGGAGTATGAGCATGCTGTAAACGTTTGGTCAAAATTTAATTGTCAAAATCTCCAGGAATATTCGGATCTATACTTAAAAACTGATGTTTTATTATTAACAGATATTTTTGAAAATTTTCGCGATGTTTGTTTGAACGCATATAATTTGGATCCCGCTCACTATTACACAGCTCCTGGCTTGTCGTGGGATGCTATGCTTAAACTGACAGATATTAAATTAGAACTACTTACGGACTTGGACATGCATCATTTTATTCGGAAAGGTATTCGTGGGGGTATAAGTCAATGCTCATTACGTTACGCTCTAGCGAATAACAAGTACATGTCTGAATTTAATGCTGAAAAATCCTCCACATATCTGACGTACTGGGACGCGAACAATTTATATGGATGGGCTATGTCTCAGATGTTACCATACGCGGACTTTCAGTGGTTAAGCGCGACGGAAATTGCGACTTTTAATGTTTTAAATGTGCCCGATGATTCACCAACGGGATACTTTTTGGAGGTGGACATTGAGTATCCAGAAAATATCCATAATCTACACAACGATCTACCTTTTCTTGCGGAAAACGTTGTGCCTCCCACTTCTAAATTTGTCAACACTAAATTAATTCCAAATTTAAATAATAAATCAAAGTACATTATTCATTATCGTAACCTAAAACAGGCTCTACGTAACGGGTTAAAATTAACTAAAATTCACCGAGTAATTTCTTTCAAACAATCGGATTGGTTGAAGAAATATATTGATTTAAATACTGCCATGCGTCAAAATGCTAAAAACGATTTCGAAAAAGATTTTTACAAATTGATGAATAATTCAGTGTTCGGCAAGACGATGGAAAATGTAGATAAGCGTGTAGATGTAAAATTGGTGAATCATTGGGAGGATATCGGTCACCGTAAAGGCGCGGAGAGTTTAATTGCAAAATTAAACTTTAACTGTTGTTCAATTTTCACCGAAAATTTGGTAGCGATCCAATTAGATAGATTGAAGGCTGTTTACAACAAGCCCATTTATATTGGTTTTTCCGTTTTAGATCTTAGTAAATTATTAATGTACGATTTTTATTACGACTATTTAAAGTTCAAATATGGTAATAAAGTGAGGTTATGTTATATGGACACAGATAGTTTGACACTTAAAATTGATACTGAGGACGTTTTTGATGACATGAAGCAGGACTTAACAAAATTTGATACAAGTAATTTTGACTCACACAATCAGTATGGTATCCCACAGCAAAATAAGGCCGTTTTAGGTTTGATGAAGGATGAGAATGGAGGCAAAATTATGGAGGAATTTGTGGGGCTCAGGGCTAAAATGTATGCCAATAACGTCGAGGGTGATTGGTCCAAGAAGGCAAAGGGGGTTAAGAAAAATGTGGTGGTCAAGGATATTTCGGGTGATGATTACAAAAATTGTTTAAACAATTCTGTCACCATCACTCGGAAACAAAATTTATTCCGGTCTATTAAACATACTATTTTTTCAAACAGTCAAAATAAATTGGCCCTATCACCTCACGATGATAAGCGCTATATATGTAAAGACGGTATCGAAACTCTAGCCTGGGGACATATAGATATTGCGGCAGCTCCATATCCTTAAAATTATTTTTTATACATCACCTCCTTCACCCAAAATATTTTTCATTAACAACCGTGGATTAAAACGGTCCTTTTAAGGATCACCATTTTATTTATGGAGCACATTCACACCGAACTGTATTTAATAGCTGTGATAAATTATTATAATGTAAGGAGAATTTAAAATAAAATATGTTTAAAATTATTTATTTTTTATAACCTTTACATAAATGTAATATTGTATAAATAATAATAAATATAATTACAAAAATTATCGACCAAAACGGAACCCATAAATGCTGTTAATGTTTTCATCTGACGCTACTGAGGAATTATTGGTATAATTCATTTTAATTGTCGGTAAGTTGTCACCACCTGGGAATGAAATGTCTGCTATGTGGAGTTCTCACTGCCTGGGAATGAAATTTTAGATGTGTTCAAACACTGATGACACTTATATTTAGGTGAGGGTGGTCCATCGATGTGGGTCCTTCCCGTATTGTAGTGTTCAAAACAGGGTAATCTTTCCTTGTCCTTGAATCTCAGCGGCAAAAATGACCAGATGTTTAAAAGCTCCAGACCTTCCAACCTCTTCAAGTAATATTCTGGTAAATATTTTAAGTGTTCGGAGGTTAATTTACTTTCGTGGTATGCTTCTATGGCACTGTTAATGCGATCCATTAGAGGCTCTCGTTCCGTATTTGTAAACTGCATTATTGCGACAATGTATATTCAACGCTCACACCTTCCACCACTTTCTCCCACCACTTTCTCCTACCAGCCAGAACCCCTTATCTACATCCTGTATAACCGGAAACCCTTTCTACTTCCTGTATAACAGGAAACCCTTATCTGCATCCTGTATAACCGGAAACACCTTATCTTATCTTATCTTATCTTATCTAATCAACATCCGGCCGGAAACGGAAACCGGAAACGGAAGCCGGAAACGGAAACCGGAAACCGGAAGTGGAAACCGGAAAGCGGAAACCGGAAACGGAAACCGGAAGTGGAAACCGGAAGCGGAAACCGGAAACGGAAACCGGAAGTGGAAACCGGAACTTCCGGGAAGGGAATGAATTGTCCCCGTATCGGCTATAGTTAATAGAAATTAGAATTCGTTGAGACTTATAATTTCTTTGCGCAAATAAGGATATTGCATTTCTAGAGGTATTACAACAAATAACTCAATTTGCACAAATTCCGACTTAAACCCCCTTTCCCTGCGCATGAGCGAATTATTCGCCATTTTCTTTGTAAACATTTATTAACTTAATTGTTAAGGCAGATAATAGTTAAAAGTTCATTTTTACTTTGAATTTAGTTTAAATAAAAAAACGTATTACTTTTAAAAACACTACATTGTACTCCCGACAGTTGTTTCCCCACATTGGCTTCTTCAGACGAAGAAAATTAATATAATTCTTCGCCTAAAGAAGCCACAGTGTAGCGAAACAATTGTCGCGAGTACAATAAAGTGTTTTTGAATGTAATACGTTTTTTATTTAAACTAAATTCAAACTGAAAATGTGTAATTGTTTCAAATAAAATTATAGTTGTTATCCACAAATCGTGGTCACTAAACTTTACGCTATCTGTACATATCATGTTTTTATGTTATGATTAGATTATAAACAACAGCTTTAACAACGCGCACGATAAAAACGATATTAAATATTACTAGACCTGATATGTGGAAACTTATCCGGTTCTAGCATCATTGTAACTATCGAACCCTAACCTACCTTTAGTAGTTCTAATTTAACCGAGACTCCCGAGTTTCGGAGTCGCTTCGCTAGCGGCGCCAAATCTAAATGCTCGGGCTTTTCTAAATTCCTTATGCATAATCAAGAAGTGGAAACACTTGTTAGAAGTTTCATTCACATAAAGTATAAATAGTATATGTCAAGAGTGGGTTTCTTGATAAACCCCAGAAGTTACGGAAATTTGTTTAGAAATTAAGGTTGGAAGATTATTTTAATAATCAACAAATGTATCCAATTACGTGTTTAAAAATGCGAGACACAAAAGCTTAATATGCCACCTTCTTGTAACATTTGCAATGTGGAGCCATGCATTACCCTATTGGAAAGTACGGTTGGGTAACGTCTGCATAAAAGGCACTAACACATTGTGAATATAGCGATGTGCATTTAATGTGCCTGGAATTAACACAAGAGGCGACCTTCATCCCAGACATATCGCGCCCCAAACCATGACACCAGGAGTTAAAAGTGTATGGCCTCTCTCCTCGGCACCGTCGCACACTGTCGCCGATTCGCATCGGTGTGGCCAGTCTATCTAAATCACTTAAAACATATCCCTGTTTTATAATGTCTTGTTGTAAAAATACAACAGAGTCTTTAAGGGATAATTTAGAGAGTTTATTATGATTATACCACGCAGTAAAAAGTGTTCTTTTTGTAAAAGTCACCATGATTTTAAATCACTGACATGAACACTAAAACTAAGCGAAGAATAATATTACTAATATATAAAATAAATTTACGCACTAACTATTGTCAGTAACTAAAGCACACTTCTTTAAATTGAGAAAGAATTAAGTTAAAATTAATGGTAACAATGGTTAGAAGAAACAATAGGGCTTCATATTTTTAGCCGAGAATGTGATCGTTTCATCGAAGACAATTAATTAACCCGGCATTTGACAGATTTTAACATCTGCTAAATGCAATGAGATTTCAGGCTTTTGTCAACTCGAAATATTTACTTCATGCGCCAGGCGTATTCAACACTAATTTAGTGTATAATTTTAAAAGGACTTTCATCTTAATAATAACACAACATTCTTCAAAATGTAAAAATATTCTACCCCAAAAATTAGTTTTGAAATATCTATTAGGATTTTGGACTTATTAAAAATAACAAGAGTAAACCTTTATTAGTTACCTGTAGAATCAAATACAAATTGTTAAAATCAACTTTTAATTTATTATAAATCTACAGTAAAAATCTATTTTTTTGTAGATTTTCAATGAGTTGAAAGTTGAATTTTAACAATTTGTTTGATTTTACAGGTAACTATCAGGTAACTATAAGATAAAAGTTGTTATTTTTAAGAAGTCCAAAATCCTAATAGATATTTCAAAACCAATTTTTGGAGTGGAATATTTTTACATTTTGAAGAATTTTGTGTTATTATTAAGATGTAAGTGCTTTTAAAATGATACACTAAATACTGGCGCATGAAGTAAATATTTCGAGTTGACAAAAGGCTGAAATCTTTACTTTCGCATTTAGCGAAAATTTGTACAAAAATGGACGGATTATTAAGTCTTTATATTTTGTTTAATTATAAAGTAAAATTGAATTTTGCAATTATTTGTTGAATATTTACAAAATATAAAAGCGAAATTGTAAATATTCTGCGAAGAATTGGCAAATTCAATTTTACTTTGTGATTACATAATCCGTCGATATCGTTTTCCTGAGAATTTTTTAAGTATTACAAGTATTTGAATATTCAAAGAATATTTGGTAAAGTCTCAGCGAGACAAGAAATGTTTGCAGAAAAACAATAAATTCTCTTTTAAATTTTTTTAAACTATTTTTATAGATAATTAAAACTTATTTTTTTAAATAAGTTGATATGTTGAAGTGAAATAAAAAGAAAATTAGAACAAAATGCAAGTTAAAATAATGTGTAAAATTAGCAGATATAAAACTGTTAGTATTGTATAGTTAAGGCTGTTAGTTGTTGAAACGCCATAATATAAATTTAATAAAACACTTAATTTGTTAAGGTTTCAAAATTATATTTATTGTACTAAAACAATTGTTTCACCACACTGTCGCTTCATCGGATAGATGAATGGTGACCATTCATCTACCTGATGAAGCCACAGTGTGGTGAAACAATTGTAGTACAATAAATATAATTTTGAAACCTAAACAAATTAAGCGTTATATTAAAGAAAAAAAGTTAGTGTTTGATTTGGTCTTCGGACAAATTTGTTGTAGATTGCGTAAAGAATCTCGGCACTTTTAATGTTTCGATAATAAATTATCACAACTTTATAATATTTTTGAATCTCACTGTACTTTTGACATTATCAAATAAATTCTTGAATCTTGGAGGTGTTCAATTTCGTGGTCGATTTATAATTTTGATAAAAGAAAACACTTACATTTTTAATACCACGTTTATTTTACTTTTGTTTACTGGTTTCAATTTCACGGTAATCAGTTTCAAGCTAAGTACCAAGTACTGCTTGAGTACTTAGTTATAATTACCGTGTAATCGAACCTAGTCACAAAAATAAAATAAAAATGGTATAAAAAGTTGAGTGTTTTCTTTATTTCGAAATATAAATAAAATGCATCATATGTAATTTGATAACATATTAATGGTTCAGGTAACATGAAGCCTATAAAAATGATGTTTTTCTTACGAGATGTATCCACGCTTGAATACCGCATCACAATAAGCGTGTAATTGGATATCTAACATGGAAAATCTTCATGATGCAAAAAAAACAAAATACGATAAGATGTGAGGTGACCTTTGCTACTCTACACAAAGTGTGATGAATCAAATCATGATGTTCAAAATTTAATTTGATTTGATGGCTTCCTTTGCGAAATATCAGCTAATTATCAATTGAGCAATTGGCTTTTATAGTACCCAATATCAACACATTAGTAGATAACACACTTTATTTTAACGTCACACTTTATTGATTTACACTGCAACAATTACTCAATATCATCAATTAGTGATGGGGACAAGAAATGGCTAATCCATTGGAAATTCCCTACGCTCTTTTAATCTTTAATAAATATACAGGGTATCCCGTTAATATGGAGAAATGGCTTAATCATAGATTCCTGGGATCAAAATATGATGATTTAACATAACTTATTTATATCCGAAAGTTTACGGTTAAGCCGAAATTAGTCTTCAAAGTGCAAAAAAATATAGTTAATTTTATTTAGAACAATTTAACGCTATATTCGATCCGACTAAAATTTATTATGGTTGATTATCATAATATAACACATAATTTCAGTTATTATGGTCATCATTGATTGACAAGAAGTATAGAAAACTATAGTACCACAACATAAAAACTAAAATATGTTCTTATTGGCGCAACTACGGGTTTGCCACAAAAAAATAAAATGCAAATAAAATATTTTTTATTATTTAGTAAAAACGGAATCTAGTTTTTCGGGTGATTAAAAATACATGTTTTTTTGTCGCCGCCATTGTGTATAATATTAAATAACAAGTATTTTTTGGGAATTAATTGTTATTTTCATTATGGATTATAATTATTCACATTTCTCCGGAGCAAACAGATACAGGGGGTTTTTCTTTTAAGTACACGTACTCCAAATTCAGCATATTTTCTGTAAATTTTTAGATGTTCCTTGTTTTTTTTTAAGTTCAATTTGAAGCTTTAAACGAGTGTGTTCCACTCCCAGACTAAGCATGAAGTAAAATTTCGAGTTTAGAAAAGCCCCGTGTACATTTTCTAGGCTTTTCTAAACTCGAAATTATACTTCATGCGCCACGCGTATAAAACACTAAAATATTGTGAAATTTATGTATATTCGAACTTCACTTGAAATCTGTGTTTTATACGCGTGGCGCATGAAGTAAAATTTAGAGTTTAGATAAGCCCAGAAAATTTACACGGGACTTTTCTAAACTCGAAATTTTACTTCATGCTTAATCTGGGAGTGGAAAACACTCGTTCAAAGCTTCAAATTAACCTCTTTTAAAAAACAACGAATGTTGGAAAATTTACAGCCTATGCATATGTTACCTAAATGAAAAAAATCACTGTATGTTGCTTGTATAAGGATTTTGCCCAATTGAGGATACCATATTCATAATTTATATTTTTGTGGCAAAACCATACAAGATATGAAACATTATTAAGGGACAAATAAGCTTTCAAATGAACCAATCTTTGAAGTAATATTTTTTTAATTTTTATAAGGTGCGCCAGCAAAAACTTTTTTTAGTTTTTATTTTGTGGTACTACTGTTTTTCATACTTCTTGTCAATCAATGATGACCATAATAATTTAAATGATGTGTTATATTATTATAATCAACCATAATAAATTTCAGTCAAATCGAATATAGCGTTCAATCGTTGCAAATAAAATAAATTATATTTTTTTGAACTTTAAAGACTATCACTGTATTGATTATCATATTATTAAAATTATTAAAATACATAACGCTACAGAAATATTATCAAATATAATCGATTTCAATCTCAAATACGTTAAAAATCGTGACAATATAAAACACATTCATTTCCATCCTCAAGTTAAAATAAATAAATAATTTTATTGAACTTTGGACGAAACAAACAAAAATCCCTCAAGATTTTGTTAATAAATTCAGCCTACTTTCTTAAAACTGGCCCTAAACATTATTTACCTTATTGATAGAAGTTAACCAAATTGCTCTATTAAGCATAAATAATGGTTTATAAAGTCCTTAAAACTTTGGATCTTACTAATGTATGGTAAATTAACAGTTTAAACACTCGATTAAGTATAAAGTTTGTAGCTTAAAAAAGCATTGAAACATTCTACTAAATGATATTTATGCAGTTTTTTGCCATCAGGTTTGTCAAAATTGTTAGTAAGGTTGTGGGAATAGCGGCAGTTTTTAAAAAATTATGCGTATATGTTAACCAGAACTTTATTATTAATTGTGCCAATATTTCGCTAGATATTTCTTAGCTAGTCTTCTCGACTTCTTTTATTAGGTAGAATGTTGTCAGAATACAGTTGTGTAAAAAAAATGTATCGTGCGAGGAAAAGGGGGTCGCCCGGCACCCAGGAGAAGCTGCCCTATACATCGTATCTTGAGTGAATACAAATTGGCTTGGAGTGTGAAAAGCTTCAAGCTTTTTAAAGCTGCAGGCGCTGACGGGATCATTCCTGTTGAATTACAGATAGCCTCAGATATTATAAATCCCTGGTTGGAAGTAATATTTGAAGCCTGCCTAACTCTATCGTACATCCCCCAGAAATGGAAAGAGACAAATGTGGTGTTCATACCCAAAGCGGACAAAATAACCCACTCAATACCGAAGGACTACAGGCCAATCAGCTTATCGTCTTTCTTACTCAAGATGTTGGAGAGACTAGTTAAAGCGTACATAAAGGAACGCATCAATCCAAACCTTTGGTCAACTAGCCAACACGCTTATACTAAGGGCAGATCCCGCCCTCATTAGCCAGGTTGAGAAGTCCATGTGCAATAAGGAGTTTACGTTGGTGGTATTTCTGGATATCGAAGGACCCTTCAACTTTGTGCAGCCAGAAGCGATTCTGTCTGCCCTCAGAAACCTGCACATGGACGAGTGGATATGCCTCTTCTGCTGACGGGAACGCACGTTGTCTCTTCGCTAGGTGGCTTACACAGAAGAGAGGTTAATAGGGGTACCCCTTAAGTGGGGGTGTCCTCTCCCCGCTACTATAGAATGTAGTCATACATGACCTACGGAAAGAACTAAAGTCTGTAGGGTGTAGGGCAATTGCCTACGCTGACGATGTTACCCTTACGGTCTCTGGCAAACACTTGAGTATCCTATCCGAACTTATGGAGCAGGCACTCCGCAAGGTGATGGTGTGAGAAGTGTCGACTAGGGGTAAACCCCCTCAAAACTGAGCTTGTACTCTTCACCAGAATGCATAAAATAACCGAACTTCAAAGTTGCTACTCTAAACGGCATGGAACTAGTGGTAAAAGAGCAAGCTAAATATTTGGGCATTCTAATTGACAGGAAGCTTAGTTGGAAGCCCAATATTCAGGAGAGAGCACGGAAAGCGCTCGTCGCGCTGTAGTCCTGTAAAAGAGCAGTGGGCAAGGACCAACCGTTGTTCACTGATTGTACACGGCCGTGGTAAGGCCCATTATGTTCTATGGAGCTGCAGTCTGGTGGACTGCCCTGGACAAAAGGATCCACCAAACTGCACTGGGCAAAACTCAGAGAGCCGCCGAATTGCTAATAACGGAGGTGGTCAGGTCCACCCCCTCCAAAGCGCTAGATATAATACTGAATCTAGCTCAATTCGACCTCTACTGCAGCTATGCTGCAGCTACCACAGCGATCAGAATCAACTCAGTTGGGATATGGAGCACTAGCAAACAGGGCCATGAAAGGATCCTGAATTAGCTTGTCGATATCCCCCTGAAGACTGACAGCTGCACTCCAGAACTTAATTTTGAAAATAAGTTCTCCACTTCCATCCCGGACAAAACCAAATGGTTAGAGGGCAAGATAGTTTGAGGCAAGGACGTCTGGCTTTTTACGGATGGTTCCAAGTCTGAAAACAGAGGAATTTTCTCACAAGATTTCAACCTAAAAAAGTCTTTTAGACTCCCAAACCACTGTAACATTCTTCAGGCAGAGGTCATGGCCACCCGAGTGGCAGTGGACTGGATCAACAAACTTGTCTGTTTGTTTGACTTTCAGGGGAACCGCATCAGGGTCATTACTGATAGCGAAGCCAATAAGATACTGAATAGTCCGTACTGCACCTCGAAGGTGGCCAGAGACTGTAAAAAAATCGCTAAATACGCTAAATACGCTGTGACGTGGGACTCATGTGGGTACCTAGTCACAATGATATCAGGGGGAATTCAATTGCCGACGACAAGGAAGGGGGCAAGAATGAAGGACCTGTCTACTGAACTCTCCACCCACATTCCTCTTGTGGAATGCAAGAGACTACTTAGGGACCAAATGATAGCATCGGTCAACCATAGGAAGAGAGAAGAAGATCCGTGTATCATAACAAGGCAGCTATGGCCTATATGGGATACTATAAACAGCAACAGATTAATTGCACTTAGCAGAATCGACATAAAGAAGGTGGCAAGCATCCTCACGGGCCACTGCCTCCTAGGCAGACATGCACAAAAGATGGGTCTTGAGCACGACTTTTGCAGATGTAGATGTGCATAAAACGTCAGTCAAATTCTGCGTTGAACAAATTGTTCAAAACAATGATTATAGGCAACCCAATAACTCTAACGTATATAAGGTTGCCTATAATTGTTGTTGTATATGTGTGTTTTTTGGACTTCACTGTAAATCAGTGTTTATAAGCGTGGCGCGTGAAGTAAAATTTCGAGTTTAGAAAAGCCTAATTTGGATTGGCCGCTCCGCTTCGCTACGCGGCCAATCCAAATGCTTAGGCTTTTCTAAACTCTAAATTTTACTACATGCTTAGTCTGGGAGTGGAAAACACTTGTTGAAAGCTCAAATTAACCGCTTTGAAACAACGAATTCCCGCAAATTAAAAAAAAACGCTGTAATTATCGGGATATGTATACTCAAAAAAAAATTCCCTGTATGTTCTGTTTTAAACATGTTTTTAATTGGTAATGTTTTAAACGCTACATCAATTCAAAAAACACGTTTTGTTAAAAAAAACGGTTTGTTTTAATTAAAATGAAAAAAACGTTTTTTTAACAACCCTATTATAAAGTAAAATAAGCTTAATCAAGAAGTGGAATCACTCGTTAAAGTTTTTAAATTGAACACTTTTATAAAAACAACGTATGCCTGAACCTTTACAGAGTATTATTAATAATAATAACAATCTTTATTGTCCAACAGATATACTATAAAAGGACAAATAACAAAAAGTATATACAATTCATAAACTAAATAACAATAATTAATAAGTAAATATAGTTAATAAACGCATTAGAAAATATATATTACCATAAATAAAAACAAAATCTTTACACAAAATAGCCGAATCATCAGGATATGTATACTTAAAAGAAAAAATCCCTGTATTTGTGAAGTACTTACAGTTAATTAAAGTACTTAATGTTTACACATTAAAGAAGTACTTACAGCTAATGAATTGTCGTCATTAATTGTATTTAGTTTGTTCCTATACAAATGTATTTATTCATAGGCTATTAGCGTTTTGACTTTCAGGGACGGAATGGGCTTAGATAACATTTATACGGGTGTAAATGCATAAACAGCTTCAGGTAACACTATTATAAAAAAAAATGGAGTTTAATTGACATCATTTAAAACATAAGAAGTTTGTTTTATATATAACATGGAATTTAAATATAAATTCTTTAGATTTTATATGAAAATAGAGTTATTTTTAACGTCTTCAAACTTCTACAGTGTTTCCCGAAAGTAACATCAATTCGGAATTTTCTAAAATAGATATTTGCAAGAAAAATCAGAAAAACAGGTAGATTTTTGATTTGGTTTCTACATCTTTTGAGGTATAACACATACCTCGACTTTTTTTAAATAGAAATCGATTTTTTCAAACGACAGCTTTTGTAGAGCTTTGAATTCTCTTTATGATTTATTTTTTATTTTTAAAAAATCTTTAATTTCTAACAATAAATTGGAAAAAAAATACATACAGTATTGCAATTAAGAAAGACGATGTCGAAGATTAAAAAGAAATTTTATTATAATTTGTTATAATTTTAATTTTTTACTATTGTTACAATAATCGGCTAATTCAAGATTTTAACTTGAAATCGTGAAATAAATAAAAATTAAAACATGTTTTTTAATTTTTTTTTATTTCAGTTTTTTTTCAAATTAAAAATATACCATTATAAAGAGAATTGGAAGATCTACAAGTTATATAAAATAAATCGATTTCCATTTAAAAAAAATGTCAATAACGTCATAGCAGCAACGTGACGCGCGCCATTTATATGTGTAATACCTCAAAAGATGTAGAAAACAAATCTAAAATAAAACTATTCGAGAATTTTTGTTAAAAATGTGTATTTTGGAAAATGCCGAATTTACCCGTTACTTTCGGGAAATACTGTATACGGGGTTATTCAGAATAAAGGAACAGATTTTAATCATTTACTTCTTCCAAACTACAAAAAAAAAGAACCACAATTCCAACGTTCCTGGAAACAGAAAAGTTCAATTTTTATGCATTCAATATAACCACCATGACGACAAATATCAAAATGGTGGCTCATTTCTTGTTACACACGAATTAACTGGTCTTTAGTTATGGAATTCACAGCTTCAACAATTCGATGTCGCATATTTTCAAGACAGGTTTTTGGGCTGCTTTTCGTAAACTGTAAGAATACGCTCAACATTTTCATTCGATGTGCGTGGACATCCCGTGCATTTCTGTTTGCAGATGCGACCATCGTCTACGAGTTTTCGATGCCACTGGTAAATCTGCTCATAACGAGGCAGTTGCTTATTGAACTGGCGGCGAAAAGCACGTTGAACTTCAATAATGGGCTCGAGTTTTGCTAATTGCAGCACACAAAAAGTTTTTTTTTGCTGTCTCGCCATTTTACTACAGACAATCAATATGACAAGTAACAGCGCCAATGCGACCGTGGTTGTAACTTCTGCCTGGATTGTTCAAATTTTAAACTTTTGTCTGTCCAGGAACGTTAGAATTATGATTCTACCATTTTTAGTTTGAAAGAAATAAATGGTTGAAATCTGTTCCTTCTTTTTGAATAGCCCTGTATCTATCTTCAATTTGGTTCTCAATAATCACTTGATGAAACATGTTTTAAATATTTTATATTTACACTGTACTCGAAATGTCCCATAAAATAAAATTTAATATTTTTTCAAAAAGAAGAGTGCATTTTTAAAGTCAACATTAATTGAGCTCGTTTAGTTTAATTTTCTTGTTTAGCAGGTGGTACCTGTTAAATTTACGATTTTGCTCTCGCGTTTATTAAATTTATGAATTAATGTTTCAAGTTCGACACCCTCTTAGAGGAAAATTATGGTATATGGGAGGTTCTTTTTTACAGATGTGTAAAACATGGATTAAGGATGGCATCTACCTGAAGCTGTAAAGGCATTTACGGAACACCCTGTATATTCCCAACATGATGTACTCAAACCGTGGTGACCGAGATAGCCCGTGGAAAATATAACGGTTCACAATAGTGGTACGTAAACGAGGATTCGGTTGGCTCGCTACTAGCAGAATTCCATACTCCGAATGCTAATTAATTAGCATATAACACAGCGAGTTTTCCTTTTGGGTATACATAACCCAACTACAGCGTATATGCTGTAAATCTTCAGATATTCGTTGTTTTTTCAATTTGAAGCGTTAAACGAGTGTTTTCCACTCCTAGATTAGAAAAGCCTTAAAAATTGATACGCGCGTACCAACCCAAGTTTTCACGCTTTTCTAAACTCGAAATTTTACTTCATGCTTAATCTGGGAGTGGAAAACATGCCTTTAAGGCTCTTCTGGAATATGAATAGTGTTGAAAATTTTATCAAATGTGACCAAGTACTCATCTTTGATATAATCCTTGATCCATGTAAGTTAATATCGGTTACCAAATAATTGTAATATATTTTGTATTCAAAAACATTACATATTTGAGCAAGATCAAATGGGAAAATAAAGGGCTTATCCAGAATACCTGCTCAAACATTGAGTAAAAACAGATTGTAGATTGTTGATGTCATTAATATCGTTTTGTTCGCGGCGGCAAAACTAAAAGATTAGACTTTTCTAAACTCAAACGTTTACTTCATGCGCCAGGTGTATATAACACTGATTTAACGTGAAGTTCAAAATCCAATACTTCATATCTAAGAAGAATACTTGTCTCCGTTTCATTTACACGAATATGTACACAAACAAACAGTAGAAAAAAAAGATAATGTCAGGACGTAGTGGCCATTAACAGTGGCACCTGGGGTGTCAGAGGTGACAGCGAGGCTGTTGGCTGACGGCAACAAAATTCGGAAAGAAGCAGCAAAGTGTCTGGTAAGTGACGGTACGGTCCGCTAGGTGACGGTACGGCCCAGAAAGCAACGGCAAGATTCGTAAAGCGTCGATAACGTTCGAAAGGCATCGGTAAGGTCCGAAAGACGTCGACAAAAGGCTGCTTTGACAGGAATGAAGACCGGAACGCCGAGAGACAGCGCCTGCAGCGATTCCTAGTCTTCTGAATAGTGCACTGGTACTAATCAAAATAATAAGACAAAAATAAACAATATAAAAAAAATCGCCAGTTTACTTAGACTTGTTACCACTTGTATTGCTGGTTTGCTGCGGATTGGTGGAGGGCCGTCCATGAATAGTTATACCCAAGGTTGTTAAAAAAACGTTATTTTCATTTTAATTAAAACAATCAGTTATTTTTAACGAAACGTGTTTTTTTCATCAAAACGGCGTTTAAAGCATTAACAATTAAAAATATGTTTAAAACGTGTTTAAAACATGTTTAAATATCCCAACTACAGCGTATATGCTGTAAATCTTTAGATATTCGTTGTTTATATGAAAACGTGTTTAAAACAGAACATACAGGGCATTTTCCTTTTAAGTATACATATTAATTACAGCCTTTTTTTAAAATGTTCGGGAATTCGTTGTTATAAAGCGGTTAATTTTAGGCTTTTAACGAGTGTTTTCCACTCCCAGAGTAAGCATGAAAATTCCCAGAGTAAGCATGAAAATTTGACTCGCGCAGAATTTGACTCGCGTTTTATTCACATCTACATATTAAATTGCTAAAGACGTATATTTTAAACTTTGCGATATTTCAGTGTTTTATACGTGTGGCGCATGAAGTAAAATTTCGAGTTTAGAAAAACCTAATTTGGATTGGCCGCTCCGCTTCGCTACGCGGCTAATCCAAATTTTCAGGCTTTTCTAAACTCGAAATTTTACTTCATGCTTAGTCTGGGAGTGGAAAACTCTCGTTTAAAAATCCAAATTGAAATCTTTAAAAAAAAAAACCTGAAAGAAAACTTCCCTGTATTCCGCACATTTATGCACACACAGTTGTGATATTTTATATTGTAATAAAATGTTATGTTCAATAATGTAATTTGTAATATCTTCAACAATTTAGCTAAAATTTAAAAATGTATACAAAAAAATCTTAATGAAGTAGTATAAAATATAATTTAGCAAATTTAGGATAATAAAAAAACGTTTTAAACAATTTTAACGTTTAAAACATGTTGTAACAACTTTAAGATTTAAAACATTTTTAAAACAAAACCGTTTAAAACACGACGGCTGTTTTTAAACATGTTTAAAACACTGTTTTAAAAAGAAATAATCCTGCTTATACCCCGAAAATTAGGGTCGAGTAGGATTGATTCCGTGGTGGCTGGCCGAAATTCGCCGAATCCAATCTCATCGAATACGTTCCTCGGAAATCTCTGGAGAATCTTGCTCGGTAATCCGCGGTCGCGTCCTTAAGTCTCTGCTGGGAATGAATACATTTTATCCACACAAACAAATTAAACTGAAAAGAAAATTAATTGCCGACGCTAAGCATGAAGTAAAATTTCGAGTTTGAAGTGAAGTTCAAAAACACACAAATACATATTTAATCAGAGTAACAGGGAATAAGATATTTAGTCTGTTATCAATGATGTTTAGTGTTAATTATAAATAAATTAGGTTTTTAATATTTTTGTTAAAACAAGTGGTAACGATATTAATGGTTGCAAAAATAATAAAATCAAATTTATTCTTAAAGGATTTGTATTCGTGGTTTGAAAAAACAGGATTCTAATATTTGATTCGGATCATATTTATTTCTTACGAATCCTTTATTCGAGTATTTGTGATTCGAATCATATTAGGTAATTCGGATTCGTGATTCGAATTTTTTTTATGAGGATTCTTCCCAGCTCTGTTATACAGTACGTTTATTTTAAGCACAATATCTTTTTACTAAAGTAAGTTATAAAAATTATAAATAAATAATAATAAATACTTGGTTACATATCCAGGGAATATTTCTTTTAAGTATACTTAGGCTGATATATACTCAATGACATTAGAAGCGTAACACCCAGAAGGAGTTATTATTTTAACTTGATTTTTTGCCAGTATGGTAGTCTTACATCAAGAATAAAATGATTACATTTTCAAGAAATTTTATTAAAAAACAATCTAAAAAAATTAATAATGTGTTTGGCGACCCCTTTGCTGTATACACTCCTGTAGACGTCTGGGCATCGACAAAATGAGATGGTCGATGTCTTCTTGAGGCATCTCGTTCCAAGCAACTTGAATTTCATCGATCAACTGTGCTAGAGTCTGTGGAGGATGGTGCAAAGAGAATATTCTTCTTCCCATGATATCCCACACATGTTCAATGGGATTTAAATCCGGCGAACGGGGCGGCCACGCCAAAACATTAAAACCAGCTTCATTAAGAAAGTTCATAGTTCGACGAGCAATATGGGGACGTGCGTTATCTTGTTGAAAAAGTACATCTGGGCGGCCATCTAAATAAGGCAACAAAGTCGGTCGTATGACGTCTTCAACACAACGCGCAGCTGTCATACTGCCTCGAATGAATACAAGAGGTGATCGACTACCATAAGCAATAGCCCCCCAAACCATTACTCCAGCAGTCCTGTGTACATGCCTCTCAATAGCAAACCTAAGATCAGGTCGTTCTCCACGGTAGCGTCGTACCCTTCTACGGCCATCATGCGTGCCTAGAGAAAATCGTGATTCATCGCTGAATACGACATCGTGCCATTCTGCCTCCCAATGCTGCCGTTCTCTGCACTAGTCCAACCTTTGGCGACAGTGTCTCGCTGTTAAAGGAAGCACTAATCTTGGACGGTACGAAAGAAGCCCAAAGGATTGAATGCGGCGATATAAGGTTCGCATACTAACGGGCCTACCTTCTTCTCCAATCCATTGATCACCGATTTGACGCGTAGTAGCGAAACGGTCTCGCAGGGCTATTTGTCTTAAGCGCCGATCTTGACGTTCTGTGGTACGCCTTGGTTGACCAATTGGTCTTCTTCTTGCTCCTCTACCTTCTTCTGTCCATACCTGATACACACGTATTACAGTTGCTGCAGTGGAATCAATACGGCGGGCAATTTCGCAATAGGACATACCGACATCTCGATAAGCAACAACTCGACCCCGGTCAAAATCGCTCAAATGGTGATATTGTGGACGTCTTCGGACTCGAGGCATTTTATTTAAGCTTAACACACTCAACGGAAACACGAAAACTAAAAACATCTGTACTAAACAGCTCATATAAATAGTTTTATCAAAAAAGAAAAAGTGAAATATTTTCATTTTTCACAATAAATATAAAAGGCACAAGGTTGAAATAGTTATCAATGTATGCTTTAAATATAGTCACTCTGTTGCTAAAATATGAATTCAAAAAAATCATTCCTTCTTGGTGTTACGCTTCTAATGTCATTGAGTATATAAGCAGTATTTGTTCGGGCATATTGCATTCGAAAATCATTTAATTTAAAGTTTCTAACGAGTGCTTTTACTTCTAAATTAAGCATGAAGTAAAATTTCAGGCTTTTCTAAACTCTAAATTTTACTACTTGTATCAAACACTAATTTAAAGTGAAGTTTACAATATACTCCTAATCAGTATGCTAAAGCAGTATATATTTAACTTTGAAGTTTTTTAGTGTTTTTATAAAAATTCCTAGTTGTAAAGCCTGAAAATATGGATTGGTCGCTCCTCTTCGCTACATAACCAATCCAAATTTTCAAGCTTGTCCAAACTCGAAATTTTTCTTCATGCTTAATCAAGAACTGGAAACACTTGGTAGAAACTTTAATTTAAAATTCTACTTACACTGCGTGCATAGGGATATGTATACTTATAAGAAAAATTCTCTGAAGGTATATCCTAGACAAAGGAAGGGCAATAGCTGTTAAATCACTACATTAACAATGTACTTGTTTAATATTCTTCTAAATATTTCACAATGTAGTTAATAAAAGTATACTTACCTTGGTTTCTTCTGGAAAGATATAAAATGCAATCCCTTTTTTGGACCGGCATTCAGGTACAACACAATTCGGAATTTTTTCAATTAAATTGATTTAACTTTAATCTCGCTAAACAAAGCACTACAAAACACGCGTGAACAACTCGAACAAAGAACACAGCTTTGCAAATGACCAAATTCGTTTGTTTACACAAGGTTCGTTCGTTTGTACTGCACTAAGTTGAACTGAGTTCAAGTTTGTGACGTCACCAGTTCAGGTCAGTTCATGTCACAGTGTACATGAACTGAACTGAAAACAAACGAACGCTTTTGGTGCAAAATATAAAAAAAATATAATTACTGCAATACACAAAACAATTTAAGGAAACACTAATAAGAAAATGTTATCACTGTATTTTATAAACAAATAAAACTGGAAAAACTAAGAGAATTCCGTGTTTCATAATGCAATAAAAAAATTTAGGGTTGTTGGGTGAGGATATCCGAATGTGTGCTCGTTAATTCACTGATTGCACAACCATAGACATGTCCCGTTTCCATCTTTCTTTTCTAGCCTGCATTAGTGGCACCTACTCTGGACCAGGAACAAAAAGTGCAGGTTCGGTGCAAGTGAACTGATGCAAACGAACACAGTTCAGTTAAACTTGGTGCATGTAACGAACGGTTTCGGTGCAAAAAGTGTAAAAAGTGCTGCACAAGTTCATGTAAGGAACAAACCTATTAACTCCCAGCAGCTTTTTGGGGATTAATCTGTTGCTAGGGACTTACAAATGTTATGTTACATCCCTACTGATTCGAGTTACGTTGGCAATGGGAAAAAGTTAAAGTAAACAAATCTTCCCGATGTTGTCCCCTCCTGGACCAGACTTTACACACTGACTCAGGGAGACTCAGTGCTCAGAACCACCTAGTGGAGAACCTGATCCCCCCTCTGCCTCGCCCCTACTCCCTTATTCCCATTACTTTTGGGTCCCCCCTCGTATGTAACTTAAGATCAAATTCTCTTTAACTCAACTAACAAACAATAAAAGGGAATAATAACAATAAAAATGAAAATGCATTTTTAATAAAAATTAAAAATATAATATTGTTGAACCTTGTGGTCCATGCCAAGAACATCATCACAGTGCAAAATGTCATCAGTGTTCAGAATACGAGCCCTGATCATAGTACTCGTATATAATCAACTGTTTCCATTGTTTCCTGTACATATCAGAGCTATCATTTGAATCATAACCGACTGAACATTCAAATGACAATTAGAATGATCATTCGAAACATTGTATTTAATCCCTCAAAAATAAAAAATAAATAAACAGACCTGTATTGGCATTCTTCATTACAAACAAAACTTTACATTCTACTCGAAAACTAAATTCCCTCCCTTCTACCCTCCCTTCTATTTTCCCTCTCCCTCCCTAGCTTCTCCAACGTCCTTACCCCTACCCCATCCTCTCTCATCCACTCCATCACCCTTCTACTCCTCTTTGCTCCTATCCATTCCTCCTTCACCCCCTCGCATTCCTCCGCCAAGTGGCCCTACATATCCTTCCCATGTTCACACGATACACACCTTCCATATTCTTCCCCCATCCATATTTCCCTTCCTCTCTCCTCCGATCCACACCTCGCCCTTGCCACAATCACCCTCTCCTCTCTACTCCATCCCTTCTTTACTCCATCCCCTCTCTATCAGATATCTCGGCACTCTTCCATACACCTGCTACCTCCCATACATATCATTGTACTCACTTCTCTCGATACCCCCTTGCCTTTCCTGCCCTTCCACCTCCTTCCCTTTCCCCTTCACCCACTCATCCACTTTCACCCCATTCCCTAGCCATTCTATCACTTTCGCCTCCAACAACTCTACCCTCTTATACATTTTCCTCCTCTCCCCCCTCAATCTACCCTCACCCCCACACACGCTCGTCACCCATACATCCTTTACCAATCTCTCTTCCTCCAGTTCCCACAATCTCATCTGCTACCTTACCATTGCCTTGCACTCTAAACTCTCCCTATTAGTCTTCTGAAGCACTATGTAGCTTCAGGAACCACATCTGTTCCCTCTCCATGCACTCATACCCTTTCGTCTCCCACACTTCCACTCCATACATAAGCACTGATCTCACACACGCATCCCATATTTTACATGCCACTCTCACATTATTCCCCATCCACTTTCCCCAAGCCATCCCCCACGCTTTCCTTGCCTTACTCTGCACCCATTTCACATGCTCCTCATACCCTCCCGTCTCTTTGAGCATAAACCCTAAAGGCTTAAAACTTTTTACCCTCTCAATAACCACCCCCTTCCACTCCAATTCTTTCAGCCTCCCTCTATTTCTGAACTTCACCCACTTAATTTTTTCCAAATTCACACTCACCCCTCTCTTATCCAAGAACCTCTCCACTCTTTTCAACATGTCTTTCATCCCTACATGCTCTCTTGCCATTAACACCATGTCATCCGCATACGCTCACATCCACATCCACTCGTCCCCTTCTTTATACACCGAGCACATTATTCCCACCCTCCACGCCTAAGGTAAGCTCACCTCCCCCCTCCACATCTGATTCAATAGCTCTCTGAATTTCTTCTTCCCTTTTTCCCCAATCTCCTTCCACATCTCCGCTTTAAGACCATCCCTCCCTGCCGCCTTTCCACTGTTCACTTCTTTGAAGGCCCTCTCCACCTCCTCCTCCGTGAACTCTTCTCCTCTGTATCCCCTGTCTGTGTTCTCCAATCCCTCCTGGTACCCTCTCCCTTCTCATCGAAAATAAATAAAATATAATTTAAACATTAAAAGTGCCATTCTTTACGCAGTCTACAAGTTAGTCTTATAAAGACTAAATCAAACGCTCATTAAAATATCCCAACGGACATTGCATCATACAATAAGTGTTTGCTGTTACATACAGTAACCTACAGCAAATGTAACAATTGGGCTCAAATTAATTAGGCCATCTATAGAAGCGGTTCTAGATTTATCTCTCATCAGTATAACTTTGCCGTTCACTCTGAACAATTTGATACCATAGACTGGCAGCCACATTACCATGCAGTTTAAACATAAGCATAAATGAAATTGCCAATACTTAATTGTAGGATACATCAAACATTAAAAGTGCGATTCTTTACGCAATCTACAACAAGTTAGTCTTACAAAGGCTAAATTAAATATAATTTACAACCAATAAAATCCAACTAATTTCAATTAATAATGAAAGCAATGGCTGTTCGCGCTAAACATCGCGAATTAAGTGTTTTTTATATATTTTTATAAATTTGTGTGTTATTTCTATTTCTTTGGACATTTTGTTAACATTACATTCGGGTTGTGAAATGTTTGACCATTTTACAATTCATTGTATCCTTTCTGGTACCTGCAGCCTTTGTGTCGCAGAGGCAGGGTGCGTTTTATAACTTCGAACTCCTGGAAAACATCGTAAACCGAGCGGTAAAACTTATTGTCAAAAATTTTGGAGCAGACAATGGTTTCCAGCAGTACGTGCCTTAAATTCCGTAATAAAGATTGAGCTCTCGTCAAAGACTCAATAAAAATAAGTTATAAAACGCAGCCCTGACCTAAAATATTTTCTCATGAATTTCCTTCCCCATCTTACTCTTTTCTGTGCAAAATTACTATCATCTCTTTCCAAACATTTTCCCCACTTTAAAAACTTTCAACCAATCCTGTGCTTCCTTTAGTTTTCATTCCACAACATCCCTTCAACTGAAATCATTCTAATTCCAACCACGACACAAGTAAGTTTAAAATATCTCACCTAATTGTGAAACTTTGTTGTAATTCATTTTTTTGTATTTTTTCAATCTTTAACTTGTATTTTTTCGTCATTTATTCTTGTCATTTATTAATTTACTTTATTCATTTTTGTTATATTTTTGGTTTGTATATATATATTCAGATGCACATTTATTTAATAAATAGTTTGTTTATTTATGATACAATGTGTTTATTTTAATTAACTATAAAAAATCGTTAAACTCGTAAACAATGGCTATTGCTAGTTAAAATAGCTGGATTTTATTGGTTGTAATTTATATTTTATTTGATTTTGAAGGTTTTCTATAGATTAATTCGAATGAGCATTTAAATATTCATTCGAATGATCATCATATTAATGATCAGATCACTTTAAGAAATGTTATCCTCAAAAAGACTGAAAAAACTCACAAAGGCGTTGGACGATGATAGAAAGGATGTGGAAAAAAATGATTTTCCAACATTTCGGGACACTTGAGTCGCATTGCCATGTCGACTTATGGGAACGGTTTAAGGGAGGCGTGGCGATTGACGCTGGCGGACGCGACCCCGTTGTGAGTGCCCAGTAATCGCACTCACAACGGGGTCCACAAACGACATATAATGTCGGTACAGGAAGCATTAGATTCCTGAAGGATACATCTAAATTTTCTTTTAAGATCATCCAAGTAGCTGTGCTGTGTTCGCCATAAAAAACTGTAAACGCGGCGAAAATGTTCGCCCACTTTGAGCTTATGCTCTCATTCATTAGCTATATTTTGGTATAATACGAAGTATTTCATGATTTTAGCATATTTTAAATTTCGGTGAACATTTAAAGTCGATTATCATTAAAATGATCAGTCGATTATCATTCGAATGATGAGTGGCTTTACATCATTCAAGTACCAATCATTTCATTATTAAAATCATTTACGCTCATCGCTTATCTATAGGGTGTGATGATACAATTTAAGTGTCAAAAAAAATAATAGTGTTTTCCACAAAATATCATTTGACTTGGAAAAAAACATTGAAGTAATCAATATTTTCACTTTATAATATATTTTCCCATTTGAATTTATTTTTATTTCATATGTGTAAATTGAGTGAAGGTCAGCCACAGTTTGCTTTCCTTGGGAGATAAAGCCATATAATAATAAGATAAAGCCATATAATAAAATCTCTGTACTCTCTGTCAATCATTAGTTTGTGTAATACAATATCCATCTTTATTATTCCAGTCAGCATGAAATAATACGGACTGAGGTTGATTAAAGTAGTTCACGAATGTGATCTAAATCTGATGCATATGTAAAAATAACTTGTGTCTAGACAAAATGCTTAATTAATGAGAATAATGAGTAACATTAGACAGCATAATTTAGAGATTGCATTACGTTAGGTTTTATATAGGGTGTTTAAAATGACTAGCACACCTGCTCCCCTAATCTAGTTCACTCACAAGAGACATGGCATATCGTGACAGTCGATTATCGATCCTATGTATGAATACAATTAAAATACAATATGGCATCGTCGATACATAAGCCGCAGTCGATGGCAGCTACAATCCCAAGTGATATTAAATAAACAGATTTTTGTTTTGTATTCGGCAGAAGAAGGTTTCTATATAATTGTAGAGATCTCAGCTATTCAATAAAACAACTTTTTTTTAAAGCTACACGTCTCATTAAAAAATTATTATTTTATATTGTTAAAAAATGTGATTAGCACAATGGGTATCTAATTTATTACTAAGATTGAATTTTACATTTCAGGAACTAAAGAAGCATAATGTTACCGCCGTTGTTCGAGTCTGCGAGCCTTCGTACAAAACGGAGGAGCTGCATGAGAACGGTATTACAGTCTACGATCTCGAGTACAATGACGGGACATTTCCTCCGAATGACATCACTGAAGCATGGTTTAACATTATCAAGACACAGTTCCATGATAACCCTGATGCTTGTGTTGCCGTACATTGCCTAGCTGGCTTAGGTAGAGCACCGGTCATGGTGGCTTTGGCTTTGGTTGAACTAGGACTTAAATATGAAGAAGCTGTTGAACTTATCAGAGAGTAAGTATTAGTTTAATATGCTGTTCCATTGGGATTTATAGTTATTAAACAGTAGACAAAGCATACTTCTCTTCTGCTACCCCTTAAGGCGTCGGGTAGGTAAACAAAGAATACAAATGTATAAATGATCGTAAGGTACTGTTACGATCAAACTATCGTTCATGTTTCACATTTACAGGAAATTTTTCTTTAAAGTTTCCATATCCTGATGTATACGCTGTAAATGTTCAAACATATGTTAATCTTATAAAAGCGTTCAATCAAAAGCTTCTAACGAGTGTTTCCACTCCCATAAAGTAAAATTTCAAGTTTAGGAAAGCCTGAAAATTTAGTATAGTTATGTAGCGAAGCGGAGTGACCAAACCAAATTATCAGGCTTTTCTAAACTCGAAATTTTACTTCATGCACCACGCGTCTAAAACACTGATTAAATCTGATGTTTAAAATATACTGCATTAGCATGCTTTTTTAGCAGTATATTTTGAAGTTGACAATATTTGAGTGTTGTATACTGGTGGCGCATGAAGTAAAATTTTAAGTTTAGAGAAGCTTGAAAATTTGGTTTGGTCGCTTCGCTTCGCTACGCGACCAAACCAAATTTTGAGGCTTTTCTAAACTTAAAATGTTACTTCATGCTTAACCTGGGAGTGGAAAACACTTGTTACACATCTATTTGGAACCTTTAATAACAATACTGGTTTTTTAAAGAAAATGGAAAACAAACACAAACTGTAGTTATTTTCATAATCTTTATGAGACTCGTTAATTATCTTGATGTTCATTTATTTTAAGAATCTGGTGTTGTCAGGTTTTAATATATTTTTAACAAGGGTTTTCCTATCCTTGATTAAGCTTCAAGTAAATATTTCAAGTTTAGAGAAGCGTGAAAATTTGGATTGGTCACGTAACGAAGCGGAGCGACCAATCTAAATTTTGAGGCTTTTCTAAACTCGAAATATTTACTTTGTGCGCCAGGCATGTAAAACAATGATTTAATTTGAAGTTTTGATTATTGCTAGGATTATGTTTCGTTTTATTTGTTTTTATCGATTGTTATATCAATAATTATAACAATATACAGGGTGCCCGTTTTTCGAGATGCACTATAGGAATCTTGCTTATTTGAAGAGATAGAGAATTGGTTAAATAAGGGCAAAGTTGCGTATTACAGTGCTTATTAATAATCTGCTTTCACATTTTAAATATCTTTAACTGTTACGATGTAGTTTGAAAAAAAACTGAAACGTTCGATATTTAAAAATTGCCAATATCTATATTATTTTTGATTTTTTTCCGAATTTGTAAAATCATTCTTAGAGCAACTTTTTACGACTCGACTTATGGAGTAAGTTATAAAACTGCAAAGCGATTAGTTTCTGTTTTTCAAAACACAACTTTTGTTTTTTTTAAGGGTGCATATGAAGATATGCACATCACTTAACAAGATTTTTTACTCTGATTTCAATGATGTGCCACATGTTGACTTTAAAAAAAAATATTTTTTTATGGTTGTTGTCATGGAAACACTCGCGCAAAATCCACAAAAACAATATATTTGCTTAAAAAAGATAACCAATCGTTGGGCCCGTTCATCAAAATATTCAACATTCAACATGTTTTGATTCGTTTGTGATGTATGTTGGTATCTAATGAACGGTAACTCCAGCCAGTCTATTTTGTACAATTAAAAAAATCCCAAACACGTTCACAATTAACAGTTCAGTCATTAGAGAATTCCCCAACAGTTAGCAGTAAACTTCTAACTGTTGTTTCTGATCAACGGGCCCAATAATACTCTTCCTTTTAAATAATAATTGGTATTGTTTTTTTGCCATATCAACTTGAACAACAACAATAATTAAACAAAAGCCTACATGTGGCATATTGTTGAATTTTAAATGCATTTCAATGATGTGCATAAATTTGTATGTTTCCATAAGAAAAACAATAGTTGAGTCAATAAAACAAAGACGAATCAATCTGAATATTCCAAACATTTGCCACTCGATCAGTCATAAAATGTTGCCATTAAAAGTTTTTATAGAATTTGAAATAATAAAAAAATAAAATAATGAAAATATAGACGATTTTTAAAAATACTAAATTTCATTTTTTTTTTCAAAGTACATCGGAACAATTGAAGATATTTTAAATATAAAATCAGATTATTAATAAGCACTAAAGCATGCAACTTTGCCCTCATTTAACCGATTCTCTATCTCTTCAAATAACCCAGATCCCCCATAGTGCAGCTCGAAAAATGTGCACCCTGTAAATAGATGTGTCTTTTTTTTGCTCTTCTTCTGTGATGCCTAAAAGATTTTAGTTTCGGAAATGGAAGTGAGATTTTTTTTTCTTTAGCTCAAAGATACATTGGTTATGTTCATAGCTGTGATTGTATTTTGATTGAATAATTTATTTGTTGCAATTGTTTTGTTACAGGAAACGCCGTGGAGCCATAAATTCAAAACAACTGGGGTACTTAGAGAAATACCGTCCTAAGTCAAGGCTTAAGTTAAAAAATGGTCACAAGAATTCGTGCAGCATCCAGTAGGAAGGACACTGATGGACCTCTACACGAAATCAAGAGGAATTACTCCTACCGTTCTTTTAATGGACCCTCTACTAAAATAAATCGAAGTTTTGTGTAGTTGTGTTCCATTCTTTTGATAAGTTGTTTTTATCTGAAAGTTTGACTCATGTATATTTTTTAACTAACAGGTATTTATTTTGAATGGAATATTTTATTTAAGCGAGTCATATAAATATATATGTTATAGTTGTTTTCATATAGCAGCTTAGAATGTGAAAGTTGTTACTGTAAAGACATTACCGAGAGGAGAAATACTAATGGAATTTTTTTGTTTTGCTTACAAAAAATGAGTTTTGTATCATTTTCAATGAACTTTTATAAACACAAACTATTTATACCAAACTGAATTTATTCCACTACCTCATTTGATACATATATATATATATATTTATATATACGCATGTATATATTATCCACTGCGGTATCATCTTTGTAAATTCTCATAAATAAATTATTCATCCTGTCTCATTACACTTATATTTTGGGCCATCTGTATGTGAATAAATAAAACTTGTATTATACACATAATACACTTGTTTATATGTTCACTGGCCATTTACGCATTCAAAACATCCTTCAGTTATCATCACGTACTCACACACAGATTATTAATGCGAAATTGTTTTTGTTTTATTCGAATAATGTAGGTTATGCAGGTGAACTGCACAGATAGTCATTTGTCAGTTTATCTTATAAACAATTATGATTTCCACCATAAAATTTCAACATGTAAGTCATACAATAAAAAAGTGCATGATTTTATATTTTTATTGTAACAGAACTAAAACATTACATTTAAAAATGCTTTGTGGCTAATAAATGTTAAATAAATTAATTTTAAAATTGTTAAACCTTTATTTGCAGCCAAATTCTAGAATACATAATTGTGTAATGTACATATAAATTGTAGGTGCTTCTGTTCGTCGAATTTGGATATTATTTTGTAATGCAAAAAACAAACACCATTTTAACAAGAAAATACCAAGATTATTATATTTTACTGTGAATCGCAAGCAAAATTTATGACCTCTTGACCCACGAGTATCACAAATTTGACACTCACCAGCTGTATTTGGCCTTTTTGATGGCTGGGCTGCATAGAAAATGAAATAAAAGTTTTATTTTTGCTTAAAATTGTCACTTTAAATACATACATTTTTAATATTTAACACTAAATTCTGATAGAAGATGTTTTTCGAAACATATTTATAAAGGCCGCCACTTTTAATGGTCATAGAATAAGTAGTGTTAAGGCCCATATCAATAAGAAGATTTGCCTGTTGCGTGCCACCGGAACGTAAAATTTGATGACACTACGGTGTAACGGATTGCTTATTTTAATCCGTATCACGGACACTTGTCTTGAAAATAATCATGATATAAGTAGATGACATGGGAGTGAGATGGAGTAATTGGTAAACATTTGTGGTTGATCGAGAGGTAAATAAAAACAAACTGCATTGATACGCCTACTAGTCATAACTACCACACTGCCGTAACGTATCAATTACTTTGATGCAATGGACAAAAACCGCCAACTGGCTATTCGACTTCGTTGCTTTGACACGGTGCAATGCAACCCTTTCCCGTCTCCACTAGGTGTAACGGGGCAATGTTACGGTGACACACAACGTGTAAATGCTCTAGTCCAGTGGTGGGGAAACTTTTTTTAAGACGGGCCATTTGTAATAACCAGACAATCGTAGCGGGCCAAAGAATAATGCTTAATCGTAGGTAGGTAGTTTTTATGCGGGTCGTCACATTACGAAATAAGAACGCGTTCAAACATTCTCACCACGGCACTCTTAAAAGGGCCGGATTGAACCTTTCCGCGGGCCGGACTTGGCCCGCGGGCCGTAGTTTCCCCATCACTGCTCTAGTCGATATAGGCCTTTAGACTCGCACAAGAAATATAAAATGGCTTTTTACAGTTTAAAAATTAAAGAGTGCATAGGCACTTGTGCCAAATTGACATAATCATAGTGACGCACAGGGAATTTTCCCAGTGTCTTGACCCTGGTCGTGGCTGGCTGTCAATACTATTATGTATTTACAGACGTTTTCACTAGTAGCAACGATCTGGTTATTATATTAAGTAGCTCAACATCAATGCAATTTAGGAGAAGGCCTTTTTGAACAAAGAATTGCCTTCAAAACTTGCCACCTAAACTCGGGCTGTGTGGGCGGTGGCACTGTCCTGTTAAAACTAGACACTTCCTAAATGCAGTACTGTAAGAATTTGTTCCGATTTCCCTCTTGGAGATCAGAAAATCGACAGATGTACTGCCTTTTCATTTTCTGGTGTCGAACGGGGTTGTTATGTCCTATTCACAACACTGATGCAATTTGTCATCGGTGAGAAGTTGCACTGAAATGACATCATTTTAGGACAAATTGACCAAACCATATAGAGTAAAATAACATGATTTCAGTGTGACTTTCCACTGGTGACAAATTGCATCGGTGTTGTGAACTCGAATTTATTTCACCACACTCCCAGTTGTCCTGAAGCACTTTACCTACAAACATTTAATCTGTCCGATTGAAATTAGTACTGACATTAATTTCATTCAATGAAAACCGACACACGGTTCGGTTTCAACTCAGTTCAGGTTGCTCAACAGGAATTCCCTTAATTTTGAGCTTCAAGTCCGGGTGTTGTGGCTAGATGATTTGAGGAAGAGCGAAAAAACCATGCTAATCAGGGGCACACTGGCTCCTTTGTTTACGGCTCCCATATTTCCACTGGTGGTAGCGAAGAGCAAAAACAAAACGAAAACCAGCTCCCACATGTCCTGAATTTCCGTTAATAGTAATGAGCAACAAAAAGTCCTCTATCGCTACTTCGACATTTATAATAATATACTACCCGAATATGAAAAACTTGTCCATTTTTCTATAAAAAGTGATTCTTTACAAAACGTTTTGAATGACTTGAAAACACTATTTCTATTGTCAAATCTTAAATTTACTATAGAGGGTGCTCAAAAATTAAGAAAAATTAAAATTGTCATAAAATAAAAGTACCTCAAATTTGGTGATGAAAATGAAATATATATGAAATTGAATCTTTTGTAAATATCTTAAATAAACTTGTTACTCATATCAAACTGAAATTATACAGGCACATTTCCTTTAAGTATACATAATCTAATTGAACTCTAAACTGGACATTTTACTTCATGCGCCACACATAAATACTCAAATATTGTGAAGTTCGCAATATACTACTAAAGCAGTATTCTACAGACGTATATTTTGAATTTCACTTAAGACCAGCGTTCTATACGCGTGGCGCATGAAGTAAAATTTCATGAAGATTTGGTTTGGTCGTGTAGCTTCATTACTTTTATGCTTAATCTGGGAGTGGAAAATACTTGTTTACTGCTTCAAATGGAACTTCAGAAAAAAACGATGGATGTCGGAAAATTTACAGCGTATCCATACTTAAGATAAAACTTCGCTGTATATAGTCAAAAGAAAGAAAAAATCCCTGTATATTTTAATTACGTCATTAAAAACATTTTTATTTTATAACATTTTTCTCTAAAGCCAAAATTGAAGCCACTTCTGTTATAAGCTAATTTTATTTTTTATCCATTGTAAAGAATCAAATTTGTAATGTGGTTTGATGATTTTTTTTTAACAGAGGCAAAAATTATAAAGAATTAACCAGGTATGGGCAATCATTGCCTAGCTGAGGGCATAATTTCGGGACTTAATCAGGTCGTAGGTAGGGTCGTAGGTAAGAAATAAGTAGGTAGTAACGAATAAAAAGGCGATAAAATTCACAATTTTTTTTCTTTATTGGAATTATAATAGCATATTAGCATAATCAAACATATAAAGCAAATTAACAAAAAAAGATAGAAAAATCAAATGAAAATTATGAAAGGCTTGAGTTTGAAGCTGAGAAACAAGATGATCAATATTGGGGTCAATATCACTAGTACCACAGTTCATATATATCCAGTTAGCCAGTCCCCATATAAATTTTGGGAACACGCGAATGGAAGCAGAGCGCAGGATGCCAAACTGGTGTATATGGCTGCCTATATACACCAGTCTGGCTTCCTGCGGTCGGTCGGTTACGACTATTTTACTCCAGATGTCGCCAAATCAAGTCTCAGAGAGAGAGAGAGAGAGTGAGAGAGAGACAATTTCTTTCTCCCTCTATTCCGCGCTTCTCGTTGTATCATATTCCAGATGTTGATTTTGCAATCTTGAAAACACGTTTTTTTTTCTTTTAACGAGCTAAGGATGCGTGTTATATTCATTCATGCGTTTCCTTCTACAATTTTATTTTCTGCGTTATTAGAGAATAGATTTTATGAAATTATATGTGAACGTAGTAAAATTCATTAAGTATTATTTATTTTATACAAAAAACAAAAAATACTAAACTATGTAACTTTTGATAAAAAGTAAAACAAATTCATCATTTTATTAGATCAGATCAAATCTACCGATCGATAAGGATTGCTTTTTTAATTGAAAAAATGCAGTTAAGTCATATTTTTTTTAGTTTTTGAGTTATTACCGTTTGAAAGTTTTTAAAATAGTTTTAAATATACTGTGTGTCCTGTTTCAAGGCGCATTGTATGTTTCATGTAAACATTTCCCATGTAATTTGAATTTGAGTTTGTATCTCATATTGAACCAAAACGATTACAATAAAATTAGAATCATTTCTTTACCTACTAGCAGTATTTTCGAGGTATTATTTTTGAGTTATATCTTGAACAAGTTTCTCATCTTTCACGTGGTGAAACATATTTAACTATGATTTAATAAAGAAAACACTTGGTTAAATTTCACTAATATTTTGGTTTTTCATTAAAACTAGTTTCGACTTTGAGTCATTCTCAAAGAGTGCGAGAATGACTCAAAGTCGAAACTAGTTGGAATAAAAAACTAAATATTAGTGAAATTTAACCAAGTGTTTTCTTTATTAAATCATTATTTTTGAGTTCTCCTCAGTTTCATTTGAAATATAGCTTGAAAATAGTAAACGATTATATAAAAATTAAATCGTCAAAATAGTAGTTGCTACGAAAAGTCAGTGTTTGGCATCAAATTTGTTAAAAATAAAGTAATAATTCAATTTAACATGAGTGTTTATTCCGCAAAAGAAAAAAAATCAGATCCCAAAATGCACACAGTATATATTTTAATCACGATGCGTATTATAGTAAATCAACCATACTTTAAATAAATATTAACACAGTTTCAGAAAATTGTGGTTTTTGCACTGACTACTTTAATCATCCGTTCACTTTGAACGATTGTTACGTGATCAACTTGTACCTTTCCGATAGAAATTTTATAAACGCTTATTGTGTGCCATTTGATCAACCCCGACAACACTCAGCGGGTACTAAAATGTTACTTAATTTTCGGATTCAAATTTATGGCATCCGCGTGCGGCTGCATGGAGACAATGGGGATAATTTAAAAAAGAATAAGCAGAAATATTTTTCGATATTCTAAATACTTCTCGAGATACACGAAATGTTATATAGAGAAAGTACAAATTATATAAAAATCATGAAACTTTAAAATTAAGAATATTATCAAAAACTGCAAAACAAACAAACTTGTTAAATCAAGTAATTAGTCACATTAATAAAATTATAAATTTTACATTTTAATAATTTTTACCGACCTCATTGCTATTTTTTTGTACGGAAATATACGTTTTAGGGTCCCAGGAATCAGAACCAAGTGTTATCCCTAATATTTGAGATAATTGGCTCAAATATTGAAATATGTTGAAAAGTCTTGTTAAGTGATGATAATCAAAAACATTTAGAAACAACAAGATATCTTTTAATGTAATAAGTATAATAGATTTTCTCTGAGAAGTATAATTGCAAAAATTATTGAATACTCTATTTCCAGTTTACAATGTTTTGTATGTCAGGTTAATTCAATTATTTGAATAGTTTTATTTTTAGTTAGATTACATTTACAAAAGGTACCGATGGGATTATGTTACAGACTAAATAGGTAAGTAAAAATAATTCAGAATGATTTAAGAAAACCCGATCAAAAGGTGTCTAACTAAAATATCGGTTAGTGAAAAACATGATAAGGAATTACCGAATTGGATTCTGCGGATACGGATTAAATGTGTCAACAGTAAATAATCTTTTTAAATCCCAAAATATTTATGGTTTTTAGAAGGTTGCGGATTATCTGTAAGTTGCAGTGGTTTTGTTCTGGTCGGGCAATACTTGAGGGTGTACACCATAATAACGTGGTCGAAAAAATGCCTACAAATAGGTAAAAACAGATAGATCATTTCGAAGAATTTTTCATTCTTTCTATAAAGCTATCCCCACTAAAATAATGAATATTGTATAATAAGAATATTGTATAATAAAAAAGTTAATTCGATATTCATACACGTTATTCAGAGTGTAAATGGATGAAACGGAACGTAGAATTTTTAATGTTAATTTCTCAAAATTAACATATTATCTTTCCTAATTATTTCAGGGAAATTATGATATTCATTTGGTTAGAGTAAAAATATATGCATCGAGCGTTGCTATTTATTGCATATATAAAAACCGGGGTGTCATGAAATTTAACAAACAAATGATAAGGTGTTGATTCGTTGGGTTTTGATTTAAAATATATTCTGTTGATTTTGTGTTACACTTCGATTTACTCTATATAATTATTACTGAATAAAAAATCCAAAAAACTGCTTCTAAAATATCGTTAATAAATATGAAAACAGTTATATGTATATTTAATATAGTTTTTTAATGTTTGTTAGTTTTTTGTATATATTAATATTTATATGTATCTATATTTCTATGTTTTTAGTTATGTATATTCGTAAATAATTTATCTATTTTATTGAAATAATTACTGTTTTTTTTATTATCAATTCCAATTAGAATACCCATCAAACATTTTTCAAATTGATTTTTTCACTGTAAAAAGATTTTTGTATTTATCTAACTTTTGAATAAAAAATGGTTAAAAAATTATATAATAACTAAAAATGTTGGAAATACATTTTACATTTTTTCATTGTAAAATGACTTTGTTTATTTATGTAAATTAATTTCAACAATGTTTTTATTAAAAATATATAGAATAACTAAAAGCGTTGAAAATATATTTTAGAGTTGTTAATTTCATTGTAAATTTAAGTTTTTATAAAATATAACTTATTCCCAAAGTTAATAATTTGGAACACGCTTGAAATCTCAAAATACAAGAAATATATTCGAATAGACTTTTTGTGGTGATAATAAATTTTATCATCTACCACAGTTCATATACAGGAAGTTTTTCTTTAAAGTATATGTATTTCAAATTCACCTTATTTTCTTTAAATCTTTAGATATTCGTTGTGTTTTTAAAAGAGTTCAATTTGGTGCTTTAAACGAGTGTTTTCCTCTCCCAGACTAAGCATGAAGTAAAATTTCGAGTTTAGAAAAGCCCAGTGAAAATTTGTCGAGGGCCGTGTAGCAAATTTTCTGGGCTTTTCTAAACTCGAAATTTTACTTCATGCGCCACGCGTATAAAACACTAAAATATTGTGAAATTTAAATATATTTGAACCTCACGTAAAATCAGTGATTTATACGTGTGGCGCATGAAGTAAAATTTCGAGTTTAGAAAAGCCCAGAAAATTTGCCTCGGGTCGCCGCGCGACCCTTGACAAATTTTCACGGAGCTTTTCTAAACTCGAAATTTTACTTCATGCTTAGTCTGGGAGTAGAAAACACTCGTTTTAAGCTTCAAATTGAAGAAAATAGGTTGAATTTCTAAAGCGTATACTTTAAAGAAAAACTTCCTGTATATGCAGTTAGCCAGCTCCATACAAAATTTGGGAATACGCGTTTACTTACATCATGTGCCACGCGTATAAACAATGATTTAGTGTAAAGTTAAAAATATATACTTTTAGCATACTTTTTTAAAAGTATATTTAAAACTTCACTTGAAAACGGTGTTTTATACGCGTGGCGAATGAAGTTAAATTTTCAGGCTTTTCTAAACTGGTAATTTTACTTCATGCATTAAACACTCGTTTAAAGGTTAGATTTGAACTTTTTTTCAAAAACGACGAATATCTGAAAATGTGCAGTGTATTCTGTATATTGAGTTATTTATACTTAAAAAAAACTCTCTGTATAACTAATCAATAATGTAAATTATTTGCCAAATTTGGTACATACCAAAGTTTTAATTGAATTTATGAAGAAAAAAAAAACAATCAAGATAAAAATAATATCAAATGAATTGTTGAAGGTAAACTCATTGAATTTTATTTTTTGATATTTAGGTAAATTTTAGGTTTATGTAGGTTTTTTTTAAATATATCTGATTCCCAAAGTCCATAATTTCGAACACACTGGAAATCTGAAAATAAAAGAAATGTTTCCGAACAGTTTATTTTTTCTGAAGGTCGTCAAATTTATCCTCGTACTAGTGGTGTAGACGGGATCAAATTACACGACGAAATAAGAGCGACCGCGTTTGTGTGTGTGTGTGTGTGTGTGTGTGTGTGTGTGTGTAGACGCAACCGGAGCAGTTTTCTCTAGAATACTTCTACGTTTACTCTATTCATAAGTAGATGCACCCACTTCCCGACCACAGTCTCTCCTTTTCTATCCTCGAAAACTCGGAATCTAGTTCTCCCATAAGCATTGTCTACCCTTGCTAGTACATAGGCTTAAAGTGTTTTCTAAATTAACATCTGTAAGCCGAGTACGGTCCTTATTTTTATTAATTTTCATGATTGAAAAAAGCTGCTCACATTCACACGTGCTTCCGAATGTGCAAATTATTTTTCTTGCGAAAACTCTCAGATGTGGATACTTTTCTTGGGAATGGTATGCTCTGTAAAATTCGCTTAGTTCCACATCATCAAATTTCTCTTGTCTTCTTGAAGCTCGATCAACTCCATTTGTAGGTGAAGCGGAGCATCTTCCACATTACACTCACACGGATTTGCAAAAATATTGAAAGTGCTATCCATATTCTTAAAATCGGAAAACCGATCAGTGAATTGCTTTGACAGTAGTTTTAGTTCGTCAGCATAGCGAACCGTAATCAATATTTTCGTGACTGGATAATGTTGCAAAATGAAAACAGTTTTTGTTTCGCATTTGTGTTTCCAACAAGCGAATTTTGTTTTGAAAAGCTTTAAGATGACTGTACAGCTGATTTACCAATTGCCCTTGTTTTTGAAGCTTCAAGTTCAGGTCGCTTAAGCGTCCTGTAATGTCTACCAGGAATGACAAGTCACAAAGCTATGTTGGATCACAAATTTGCGGCAATTGTTTCTCTTTCATTTCCATAAAACCAGCTATCTCTTTTATAAGGTCATAAAATGTTTTTAGCATTTTGCCTTTGCTTAGCCATCTTACTTCGCAATAGTATGTCACATCATCGTGTTCTGAAGAGAGTTCATCCAAAAATGCTTTAAACTGGTGATGGTTAAGATCGCGGGATCTAATAAATTGATGGTATTTACTACCACATCAATAACGTTCTTAAGTCGAATGGACTTAGAGCACAAGTTTTGTTGGTGAATAATGCAATAATAATTAAGTCACTCACTTGCAACCGACCATTGAAGGCGCACCATCCTGTGCATACTCCAACTAATTTACACCACTGCAAGCCATATTGCTCAAAAGTACTTTGCACCTCGGCAAAAATATCTTTTCCAATAGTGGTCCCTTGAAGCGGGCGTAAAGCCAGTAATTCCTCTGTCACTACAAATTCTTCATCAACACCTCGTATAAAAATAGCTAATTGGGCTGTGTCAGATAAGTCTGTACTCTCAGCCAAAGCAATAAAAAATGCTTGTAAACCAGCCAATCTATCAGTCAACGTTTATTTGATATCACTAGCCATCATATCTATACGTCGAACAACAGTACGTCGCGATAAGCTCATTTTCTCAAACTCTTTCTTCTTTTCTGGGCACAAAAGTTCTGCAACATCTACTAGGTACTCTTTAACAAACTCTCCCTCGATGTTTTCGCTATTTTGGAAGTAACTGTGAAACTAGCTTTAACAACAGTGTCTAGATTTGATTTTTGTGAATGAAACATTTGTTGCTGTTTCCCTAAATCGGTAATGAGTTTTTTAATTTTATCCTTTCTTAAGCGAAATGCTTGCTGGAGTAATGTCGCTCCATATTGTTTGTATTCTTTTAAAATAGAAATTGTTTCATTGCACAACAAACACATAGGTTTACCTCTGTGCATGACAAAAAAGCATTTATCAGACCATTTGTTTTGGAATTGACGACATTCTGTGTCCACTTTCCGCTTTTTTAAACCAACATCTTATTAGATTTCTTTTCTTCTGAGCTAAATTTGCTTGATTATTTCCCGCGTCTTTTCTTATTAGTTGTTAAGAAGTAATAAGTTCACACGTGCGCTGAGCGGTTTATATATTACCTGCAATAAGCAACAACAATACCCTCGAACGTACGCAAATATGCGATGCTAACCGCGTTATGAATAACAGTCGGCTCTGGAGCGCTTCAAAGTCATCGGGCGGCTTCCCGAATGTTTATCTGTTTGTCTCTTTCTAACGACTATTTCTGACTCGATCTGTGGCGCTCCACTGTCTAGGTTTAATAATATTATTTATCGATTTTAGTCTTTATGATTTGATTAAATACAGTTTTAGGTTCGTTGACGGTAATTACAAATAAACTATGTGTGCTAAATCTTTATTTTTTTTTGCGCGTTATTTAAAATTTCTCTCGCGGGCCCGATTGAAGCTGGTGGAGGGCCGGGGGTCCATATATGGTATATACCATTACTTGATTGAAAAGAGGTAAATGCAATTATTTTGAATGAATAAATGTTGAAAAATATACAATAAAACGTAGAAAAAATAAATCATTTCTAAAGAATAAAATTGCTTCTATTAAGTTAAAATTTTGTATTTAGACTTAATTCTCGATTACAAATTAATTTTTGCAATAACATTTTCCACTAAAAATATAATTAGAGGTACTTCTCTCTTATCATACCTTTTGTTTTTCTTAATTATTAATCGCCCTCTGTGGTCAAATTAGGATTTGATAATAAAAATGTTATTTTGAAGTCATCCAAAACTTTTTCTTAAGAATTACTGTCGAAAAATGTTTAATAAAAAAGTGCTTCCTATCCGGGCAGTAATCCGGGATCACACGGTATTTAGAGACCATTAGCCATGACGTGCTGTGGCCCACTAGGGTTTTCCCAGTAGGTCTTATAGCCAGTCCGGCTATGGTGTGAATAATAAATCTCAATTGAACCAATTGAACTGATGGAGGAAACATACAAAATCAATGCAATGTAAATCGTATCAGTATTCCAAGTCGGCACTTTTTTAGCGTGCTTGATAAAAGTACTTCTTCTTTTGCATATTTATTAGCCTTGCCATCTAAGACCTGTTGACCAGTTACAGTATTAATTTAACAAATGTTTGTTTAACAATTTCAATAAATAAATAAACAAGTATATGGGTAGTTATTATAGGAAAAGGTTATAGGAATGATTGTAGTAATTTTAATAATTAGATGATTGGAGTGTCGACTGAACTTAAAATTTGGACTAACGCCGTTCCCGAGCGATAGGAAAAGGAAGGTAATGTAAAAAAGAGAAATATAAAAGAGATTGTGACCGAAAGGATGCAAAAGGATAGGAGTGTAACCGCTTGCTAGCTTTGCGTTTTAATTTTTGTGCAGCGGTTCGACTTGCTCGGGATCTGGACACAGAGCATCTTGATAAAAGTAAATCGGAAAAGAAAACATTTGTTAGTTGAAATAGGTTTCATTTTGATTTTAACACTAGTGAGTGAGTATGGTCGTAGCCAGGATTGTGAATAGTAGGGGTACAAGAGCAAAAATACACTAAACTAAGTTAAAAATGTCAATTGCTTTCACATGAAATGTCGTAAAGTAATGAATATTATTCAAAACTAAAATCAAATATTGTGCTTTACTAAGTTTGTCCAAATTGACATCGTTCTGTTGCTTGTCCGATTGAATGACCTCCAAATTTTCTTTTTCTTTGACGGATATTCAAATCCACTAACTCGACCACTTTAAATGCATATTTTAATACACGAGTTAAATTATAATTGTACGAGCCCCGTCCCACGTCAGTTAGCACAGTCTTTAAAAATTAACTTTCCAGAACTGCAAGCTTGAAATGCGAAAATATTTTGATATTTTTGTAATACTTTCAGTAAACAATACACTTGTTTAAGATTTCACTGTTTATTAGTTGACACATATTTGAAAAATTTAGGTCCGCTATATACAGGGAGTTTCTTCTTAGTATACATACCCCAATATACTGTATACGCTGCATATTTTCAGATACATGTCGTATTTGAAAAAAGTTTAAATTGAAGCTTTAAATGAGTGTTTTCCACTCCCAGATTAAGCATGAAGTAAAATTTTGAGTTTAAAAAATCCTGAACGTTTTAGTTTAAAATTTTGAGTTTATGCTAAGTCTGGAAATAAAAATACTTGTTAGAAGTTTTAATTTGAAAAGTTTCATAAATTAATTTGGAGTTGAGAAGCTTTAAACGAGTGTTTTCCACTCCCAAATTAAGCATGAAGTAAAATTTCAAGTTTTGAAAAGACTGAACATTTGAAGTTAAATGCGTAACGTCCAAAACTAAATTTGGGTTTTCATAAATTCGAAATTTTACTTCATGCGCCACGCGTATGCAGGATCGTGTTTTATACGCTGGACGCATGAAGTAGAATTTCCAATTTAGAAAAGACGGAATTTGGATTTGGACTCTACGCGCCCAAATCCAAACGTTCGGAGTTATCTAAACTCGACATTTTACTTCATGCTTAATCTGGGAGTTGAAAACACGCGTTTAAAACTCCAATTTGTACTTTTTTCCATACGACGAATATCTGAACATTTACAGCGTATTTAGTATGTTTATGTATGTATACTTAGAAAAACTTCCTGTATATAGCGGACCTAAATATTACAAAAATATCCTAATATTTTCGCATTTAAAGCGTTGTAGTTCTACTAAGTGAATGTTTAAAGACTGTGCCAACTGACGCGGGGCGGGGCTCGTAATCGGAAGAGCATATTTCTGAATTTTGACTTTCTCCTTGTAGCCACGTCACAGTTCAAAAAATATAAATCATAGTTGTTGTTACTCACTGTTCTAGAATTCACGAATGGTTATAATACACTAGAAAAAGAGATAAATAAATGCTGTTGCTAAAATTTATTTCTCTTCTCCTATAATGAAATGTCTTACTTATAGATCATTATTGATTAGTAAATGTAGTACGGTTCCTTATTTTCCAATCGTTGCCTATTCGATGACGATGTCGTCAAGATTGAGGTTTCGAATCGCTGCCGGTTCGATGACGACGTCGGCAAGCTAACGGTTGTCACTCGGTTGCCTATTAGGTTTGTTCATTTATACTGCACTAAGTTAACCTCAGTTCAAGTTTCTAACGTCACAGTTCAAGTTAGTTTAACTTTACAATTGCAGGTGTCATCTTCATGTAACGAACAGATTCAGTGCAAAGCTAGTTCAACTAACGAACTTACCTATTTACTCTGGGCCGTCGTCATCGAATCCTCAACGACGTTCCGACACATCGGTATCCGATCGGATGCTGGGCGGCACCCGTGCACAGTGTGGCCGATTGATGGCAGCGCGGCCACGGGTGTGCGCGGGGAGGAAATTCTCAACATTAAATGTTTAAAAAACTAGATACTGCATCATGTTTCTTATACTTCAGAACCCCGAAGTATAGATTTTCAACAAAATAGTGTTTATAATTAACGAGTAATTAATTCATAAATATCGTCAATTTTCAGATCTGAATTTATAACGAAAATCGATGCGCGGTTAAATAGATATATTTTCGTAACTGCTCGAAATATTTATCTACTGTTTTTTTATGTAAAGAAACGAAATGATCTGTGCTTCAGACACAGGAAAATCCAAATTAATATCTTGATTAGTTAATGAATTATAATTTTTCATTTTAAAAAATCGAACCAACTTTTTGAGAAAAAATGTATTTATGTCCCGAGTCACCTCAAAATGTCTTTTGCGCGCAAGCATAAGCTAGTTCGACTAGAAGATGATTGCGCGGCCGCGCGTTTTTTTTTTAAATATTCAATGTCACTTATAAAAGCAGCCTTTTTCAAATACTAACCCATTAATTATAATAGTTTACTAGGTAAATATGAATACATAAGTTTTCATTTTTTATTATTGATTGAAACTAATAAAAGTTATTTTCCGAAAATTATTTATAGTATAAGTTAAAATGCTAAATTCAAGTTTTCAAGAAAACTCGTCGCTATTTTAATTAATACTATCATTTTTCTACTATATTTAGCATGAATGTTAGAAAAACGAAATGGCTGAGATTCAGAAATGAAGAGAGGGAGGGGAGGGTGAAGGAATTAGAGTGGAAGGGGAGGTTAATTCAAGTATTTAGGGTTTTTGTTCAAAGGGACGGGAGGGTATGAAGAGCATGTGAGGTGGGTGCAGGGGAAGGCTAGAAAGGCGTGGGGGATAGCGTGGGAAAAGTGGGGGAAGTGGATGGGGAGCAATGTAAGAGTGGCGTGTAAAGTATGGGATGCGTGTGTGAGGTCAGTGTTAATGTATGGGGTGGAAGTAAGGGGGACGAGAGGGTATGAGTGTATAGAGAGCGAGCAGTTGTGGTTCTTGAAGCGTATGTTGGGGCTGAAAAGGTCGACACCTGGATACATAGTACTACAGGAAACAAAGAGGGAGAAATTAGAGTGTGAGGAAATGGTGAGAATGGCTAGGTATGAGATGAAGTTATGGGACCTGAAGAAAGAGAGACTGGTGAAGGCGGTGTGGGTGGCGTGCATGAATGAGAGAGAGGGTAAATGGAGGAGCGAAAGAAGGAGAATGTATGAGAGGGTGGGTTTGTCGGAGGCGAAGGTGATGGAGTGGCTGGGGAATGGGGTAAAGATGGATGCGTGGGTGAAAGAGAAGAAGAAGGAGGTGGAAGCACAGGAAAGGCAAGGGTGTATTGAGAGGAGTGAATAAAACGATAGGTACGGGAGGTGGCAGGTGCATAGGAGATTGCCGAGGTATTTGGTAGAGGGGGGATGGAGTAGGAAGGAAAGGGTGGTGCTGGCGAGGGCGAGGTGTGGGTCAGGGGAGAGAGGAAGGAAGGTGTGGATGGGGGAAGAGTATGGGAGGTGTGTAATGTGTGAGCGGGGGAGGGATACGTGGAGTCATCTGGCAGAGGAGTGCGAGGGGGTGAAGGAGGAATGGATGGGAATAAGAGGGAATAGAAGAGTGACGGAATGGATGAGAGAGGATGGGGCCGGAGTAAGGACGCTGGAGAAGTTGGGGGAAGAGAGGGAAAGCAGAAGGAAGATAGGGGGCAGCGGTTAGTGTAGATATGGATGTAATATAGTATTATGCTAATAAAGGTCTTTTTTTTTAGATTTATGATTGATGTTAAATGGCCAGTTCTTAACATTTTTAGAATCACGAAACACTTACAAATTTACAAGATTTATATATAGGTTCGAGTAGATTAGCTAGCGATCCAAAAACCCTTATTACTAAATTTGACTTAGATCTAAGTGCTACGCACATCTTTGATTAACTGTGCCTTGAAAACAAATGACGTTGGATAATGTTAGTAGTGTTTGTAAAGAATACATTAATCATTCTCTGGCATTTGATTTCATTTTAAGAAAAATTGACTAAGCCGTATAGCGTAAAATTACGTCATTTCAGTGCGGCTTCTCACTGATGACGAATTGCAGGGGTTTAGAGCATCTATCGCATAGCCCGGATCTATCGTTTTTCGATTTCCAAATTTTTGGACTGAAAAAGGCGTTAAAAATACCGATGCAATGTGTCATTGTTCAATCGCACTGAAACGTCGTCATTTTGGGAAGAATTGACCAAGATGTATAACGTAAAATGACTTCATTTCAGTGTGACTTCTCACCGATGAAAAATTGCATCCGTGTTGCGAATAACCCTCCAGATAACTGTGGAAGACTTCTTAAATCAGCAGCCACAGAAATTCAATGGGCAAAGTATACGTCGGTTAGTAAAATAATTGTAAATAAATTATTGATTTTGTTTTTGTAAAGCAAAGATGGGTTTCAATTGAACACACCTAGTATTATCGTCATCCATCTGGCAAACATCGTCTTGGCGGCAATGTTTAACAGATGGTTATGACAGTATTTTTGGTTGACTCGCTATCTACTTTTATCATGAACGCCTGGGTAATGCGTAGTAACATTCCGACTCCACAGCCCTGGATATAGCAGCATACGCAGGGAATGTTTAAATGTACACATTTATTTTGTTCGTTGTGGTTTCCTCACACCTAATAACATTCAGCCTAGTAAGTTGGCCTTTTATTTTCCCTGCTTCATTTGGATTGTTGAAATATATGAATATAATATAGTGTATGAAGAAATAACTAATGCAAAATTATAACGATTTATTTAGAATTTGTTATACATAAATATGAATCTATAAATCAACTTCCCTTGCTCTCTCTTCACCACTGATATGGTCGCAGTGCATTTGTAATACTAGCTAATTCTGCAAAAAAAGAACCTGCCTTTTATTGTGTTCAACTAATAATACAAGGATCGTATTCATTGATTCGACGTAGAGGAAATTAAGTAAAACACAAACGCAAAAATATGCGGCATGTTCTGGTATGACATACCTGCTTCTGGGCAATTAGCGACTGTGTAATAAACAAGGAGATTCACTAAGGCAAAGCGGGCAGATGTTTAAAGTAATATTAGAAGTAAATTTAAAATGAAGATTTCGAGGAATTCGACAACGTTAAGTTAGGTACCAGTGGCGTAACTTCAAATTGAGGGCTTGAATGCAAAGTACATTGTTGACTGGCATCTTAGAATCAAATGTTTTCGACCCTCGGAACCACATACCTCCTCTGCCCCATTATGGTTACGTTACTAAGGCAGTTTAAAATATAATAATGTTTATTGCCCAACAGGACACAAATTCCCAATTACAAGACAATTAAATACTAACAAAAACACTTTAAAACTATTACCTAACAATAACAGCATTCCATTTCGTAATTAACAAAATTCTAATAAGGATGTTAATAGTTGAAAAAACAGGTCACAAGTTGGTGGAAGTTGATTAAACAAATTGCAGTTTACATTAATAGGCGATTTGAATCCAAAATTAGTTCTATTATAATTCATATTAAATGTAGTCATATCTACTGTTGAAAGTTGGAATATGCAAGCCAACTAGCTGTAAAATATCAGGGCTGTCAACACGATCATGTAGAAGCTTATATAAGAACGTAATGTCTAGTCAGTGACGTCGGCATTCAAAAGGTTCGACATTAAATATGTCGAAATATTTTATATTGATCACTATCACTTACACTAGGCGTTAACCATGTTTCTGTGAGGAATATTATATCATGGTTGTGAGTAAACACTTTGGTGTAAAATTCATTTAACTTAGTATTGAGGCCTCGGACGTTTTGGTAGTAGGCTTGCATCTTTTCTTAGGGCGATGTATCTCTTGTGTCTTGTACTGTAGTCAAATATGGTACTCCATTAAAGTATGGCAGTTTTAAATTTTATTCTCCTTGAGAATTACTACCGACTAATTTAAATTTTAATTGTTTGTAAAAAATATGTATAATCAGGCCGATTTATACGTTGTAAATGTTCAGCCATTCGTTGTTTTTGAAAGGCGTTCAATTTGAAGCTTCTAATGATTGCTTCTACTCTCAGATTAAGCATGAAGTAAAATTTCGAGTTTAGAAAAGCCTGAGCGTTTGGATTTGGTCGCGAAGCGTCCAAATGCAATGTCAGCCTTTTCTAAACTCGAAATTTTACTTCATGCGCCACGTGTAAAAGACACTGACTTTAAGTTAAGTTTGAGTGTTCACAATATTTCGGGTGTTTAATACGCTTGGCGCATGAAGTAAAATTTTGAGTTTAGAAAAGGCTGAGTTTGGATTTAGACGCTTCGGGTCCAAATCCTAACGCTCAGGCTTTTCAGAATTCGAAATTTTACTTCATGCTTAGCCTGGGACCGGAAAACGCTTCAGCCTGAGTGTTTGGATTTGGACGCGAAGCCTCCAAATCCAAACTCAGGCTTTCCTAAACTCGAAATTTTAAAAGTCAGTGTTTAAAACGTGTGGCGCATGAAGTAAAAGTTAGAATTTCGGAAAAGCCTGAGTTTGGATTTGGATTTGGTCCAAATTCAAACGCTCAGGCTTTTCTAAACTCGAAGATTTACTTTATGCTTATCCTGGGAGTAGACAACACTCATTTATAGCTTTTAATTGAACTCCTATAAAAAACAACGTATATCTGATTCATTCATACTTATATGCATACTTAAACGAAAAACACCCTGTATACAAAAATAATTTAAATTATAGAGTTAATCCAGTGTATTCCATCCCCAGGTTAGGCATAAAGTAGAATTTTAGTTTAGATATTCGTTGTTTTTTTTTTAAGAGTTTAATTTGAAGCTTTAAACAAGTTTTTTCCCTCCCAGCTCAAGCATGAAGTAAAATTTCGAGTTTAGAAAACCCTGAGCGTTCGAATGGCTGAAAATAACTGAAAATTTACAAATCCGGATAAGATAAAAATTCACTGTATATGTTATTCTTTCTAAGTATACATGACAAATAAAAAATCCGCGTAGAAGGTAAAGGTAAAGAATAACATTTGAGTTAAATTTAACATTTCGCTTATAGAATGAGCCCAAATATGTATATATCGTGGTTAATGAGTGTTATTGTGTTTTATTTAATTCCTTACGTTTCGATGATAATATATACATCTTTATTTACAGAATACATAGTAAAATTAAATTAATAATGCATAATAAATAATTACAAGAAATACATTTCAATTCTGAAAATTAACTATCGACCCTGGGATCTTTCAGCCTGTCTTTGTCGATATCGATATTATTAAGATATTTAAAATGTCTCAGTTTTTGTTATGCCACTGTCTTTGTAAATAATCATGATTGTCGTTGTCACTGTCACTGTCAATGTGAATAAATGGTATAAATCCATGATAAATGTTAAACTTTTGAAATTTTCAATGATAATTTTTTATAAATACCTGCATCTGATATAAATTTAGCCTTCCATCCCATACCTATGTTATTTGGACTGGTCTTGTAAATTATTTTCATGATCCCATTTGATATTTGCGTAGATGGTTTAGACTAAAATATTATCAATAATATAATATATAAAGAAAAACATCTTTTGAAATACATTACCGTTGGACAGAAAACAACTGAATCGGATCCTTTGTCGATCACCAAATTCGTTTCCGTACAAGATCCTTTTAGATCAAAATCTTTATAGAAAATAAAAATCATGCTATAATTCAAAACACGGCTTAAAATAGCTATGCTTACTTGTAAATACGATCCCTATTTTTCTTCCTTGAGGCGCTTTAATAGTCCATTCACATTTGACATCCTTCGAATAACTTTGAGGATATAGCGGACTAGTGAAAGTCCCCGATAACCCATAAAAATTACCGCCACAACCTACATCTAAAAAGAAAAAATGTTTACCATTAAAATTGTTGTTATGTTTAGTGTTTTTTTAATTTAAATTACCTATAGAGGATGCAATATACATCATATCAAAATGAACGTATTTTGCAGAGCCTACGAGACTAATGTGCACTTGATTTGAAGAAGAAAACACGCTTTGTGGAACATTGTGTCTGCAAATTTTAATCAATTCCTTTTGATATGTTTCTCCTTCTTGAATCTATAACATCCAATGTTTATCATTAAAAAATCTATATTTACAAACTAAATCACCAGAACATTTTTTGTGAAAATCTACCGCAATTTATATACGTATGAAACTCTGCACATTGTCGTCTTAAGAGAACAAATGTTTGCTGGTAGTGTGTTTCTGGGGTACGAAATGGCGCAGAGATAGCGAAATTGCAGAAAGTAGTTTCGACTATGTAACTGTTTATAGTGCCTGCAATATATTATCCCAACGAATAATAAAAATGATGAGTGCTTTGTTTACATAGGGCCGTGCGAATGAATGAATGGTTATTGAATTACAGAAGACACAAGTAAACTGGATAAATATTCACGATTTTAATTTCTATCGACATACACACAACTGTTTAACGAAACAGATGCCTTCACCATTAATGATTTTAGTTTGATATTCCATATGAGTATGCACAAGGAGATTTTCTTTAAAGTATACGCATTCTAAATTTAGATTATTTTCTTAAAATATTTAGATATTCGTTGTTTTTAAATAAGTTCAATTTGAAACTATAAACGAGTGTTTTCCACTCCCAGACTAAGCATGAAGTAAAATTTCAGGTTTAGAAAAGCTTCGTGAAAATTTGTCGAGGGTCGCGCAGCGACCCTCGACAAATTTTCTGGAATTTTCTAAATTGGTAATTTTACTTCATGCGCCACGCGTATAAAACACGGATTTCAAGTGGGTTTAGTGTTTTATACGCATGGCGCATGAAGTAAAATTTCGAGTTTAGAAAAGCCCAGAAAATTTTCACGGGGCTTTTCTGAACTCGAAATTTTACTCCATGCTTAGTCTGGGAGTAGAAGACATTCGTTTAAAGCTACAAACTGAACTTTTTTAAAAAACAACGGATGTCGGAAAATTTACAGCTTATGCATATGTTTACCTAAAAGAAAAATTCCCTGTATTTATATTGTAGACAAACAGTTAAATTCTGGCAACATAAAATATATATTTATGTTATTTGCAACTACATAAGTGATTTAAATGGTTACTATCAAAAATCAAATGTCATACATGACTGTCGCGTGCTGCACTCCTTAATTTGGTAAATTGCAATGAAGCACACAAAAGGAATAGATGTCAACACGAGAGGAGGTCTACCCTCTAAGCTGGGTAGGCGGCACTTCAAGCTGAGTAGGCTAAGCCGCCGCGCGCCGTACAAAAAATGATAAATTACAATAACCCAATTCGAACTCTAGACGCTAAGCTGACTAAGTGCCTCGGTAATCAAATCGCCGAGTGTCGCACATTGAATTTGGTAAATAATGAAAAAGGAATGTTTCCGACTCATCACTTGAATCAACATATACCGACATTGTACATTCCTATTCAAAACATGAACCCAGAAATGCACTTATATTTAAAGAATGTAATGGTTAATATTTTAATAATGTCTTACTTTGTTGTATGTCAACAACATAATCAATGAACAGTCCGCGGCAGAAAAATTACATTCGCAATTCAAGGCCGCGTACCGGGAAGCCGTGTCGCGACAAATGCCGTGCACGAATTCTACATATCAAACCCAATTTCTTTTCACATGTTTTTGGAAATTACAGTATAATTTTAGGATATTAGTAAAATAGCACAATGCTGCCCCCTATTTATTAAAAGCATAATCAAAATTTACATTGCTCTTATGGAGATTTATAAGCAACGATTAATATTATCTATCATTTATTTTAGATTAATCTATTTAATACAACATGTTTATAATAATAACTTCAATAAATTAAAGCAATATGAAGAAGCAATAATGTTTTCTATGGAAGTATTGCACGGATTTATGTGATAATTTGAAAGTGTTCCATTATTTGATTAATATATATATTTAAGAAAATTAAAAAAAGAAATGTGTCAATTTATTTGCAAAGCATCAATGTGCAATATGTATAAGTTTCAAACTTCGTGCATGTCTCAATAAAATATGTTCCTGTTATTTTAAAAAATATATTAAACATTGGGAATGTATCGTAATCACGTGTTAAATTTTAATTTTTTTTGCAATATCTATAAAATATATTGGAAAACTGAATCAGTCACATTGTAAATGTTTTTTTTCCATTTGTTTCTATAATACAATAAATTCACTAGAATGTCGCGCGATACTGAATTTTTTGAAATGTTGAAAAACTGTTTTACGCGCGACAGTGACATTATTTAAGTAAATATATGAATGAAAAAAAATCACAAATCTTTGAAAAGGAGTCTTTTATAATGTGACTAAATTTGATTTTTATTATATGTTGTAGATATTGTTGAAAACATGTAATTTAAGACGTTATTATGCTAATTTAGAGATGTTTAACGTTTTTTTTTTGTTAAACAACCGCGAGAGTAGAAAACATGTTATTGAGATGATTACAAAGTTTGAACTTTACCTAAAATTGATCAATTTTTCCAAAATATTTCATCTTAAAAAATGCCGTAATTAGGACGACAATATGCTGAGTTTTATACGTTTAGACAGCGGTCGCCTTCCTATTAACTATACATATCCCGATACCTACAGCGTTTTGTAAATTTGTTATTTTTATAAAAGCGGTTAGTTTAAAGCTTCTAACAAGTGTTTCCACTCCTTGATTAAGTGTCAAGTAAAACTTCGAGTTTATAAAAGCCTGAATATTTTGCTTGGTCGTGTAGACAACTATTTCAAAGAACTTCATAATTTATTAAAGTGAGATTAAACTGAAGCAGTATATTTTGAACCTCGCTTTAAGTCAGAATCAGTGTTTTATACGCGTGGCACATGAAGTAAAATTAAGAGTTTAGAAACGCTTGAATTTATATTTGGACGCTTCGCGTCCAAATCCAAAAGTTCAGGCTTTTCTAAACTCGAAATTTTACTTTATGCTTAATCTGGAAGTGGAAACACTCGTTAGGAATTTAGTAAGTAATTAAATTAAAAGCTCTTATGAAATCAACGAATTCCTGAAAATGTACAGCGTATACATCAGGATATGTATAGTTCAAAGAAAAAATCGGCGTATTTTACATAGTAATATAAAGCCACCTGCAGGTTCGAAATTTAAATGCTATTTGGCCATACGAACGAACAATGATTAATCTTCCAGAATTTTAAAAATAGAGCATTGAAACTTATACATATTGTACATTGAAGCTTTATAAATAAATTGACAGTATTTTTTTTCAAAAAAATGTTTATTAGATTAAATATAAATTAAATAATGGAACACTGTCAAATGATTACATAAATCCGTGTATTACTTCCACAGGAAACATTATTTCTTCTGTATATTGCTTTAATTTATTGAGGTAATTAAGCATGTCGCATTAAATAGATTGATCTAAAATAAATGATAAATTAAATTAATCGTTGCTTAGAAATCTCCATAAGAGCAATGTAAATTTTGATTATACTTTCAATAAATAGGGGACAGCATCGTGCCTTTTTAGTAATATTTTTAAAATATACTGTGATTTCTAAAAACCCGTAAAAAGAAATTAGGATTGATATGTAGAATTCATACACGACATTTGTCGCGACACGGGCTCCTGGCTCCCGGGTCTTGACCTTGAGTTGCGAATGTATTTTTTTCTGACGCGGACCGTTCATTCAATTATTATGTTATTGATACACAACAAAGAAAGACATTTTTAAAATATTTCCCAATACAATTTGAAATAAAAACACTTGGTTTGTTTCACTAACGTTTTACTTATTATTCCGACTAGTTTCGGCTTCTAGCCATTATCAAGGAATGTACAGAGAATACTTTTTTACACGATATTTATATACAAAATCCGGTAATAAGGGCATTTATTATTGGGGAGATCCATAGCTCGTCATTGTCATTGACCACATGTTTTCCGGATTTTATTGCTTTATTTATCTCCAAGCCTTCTCTGAAATTCAGTATACGACCCTTATTGCCTGTATACAATATTTTAATATTATTGCCGTTGTATAGATGACCGGCTGTGATGCAGTGTTTGGACATACCCGTTGATTGTTTTTTATTTAGAACATCTTTTTTATGTTCGTCGAGACGGATTTGGAATGATCGTCCAGTCTGACCTATATATACTGCATTACAGTCGTTACATCTTAATTCATAAACACCTGATAGTTCTATTCTATCGTTTTTGAACTTATTATTCACCAATAATTTACTTAAATTAATGGGGTTTGTTAGAATGATGTCAAATTTGTTGTTTTTCAAAGTATTTTTTAATTTTACAGAAAGGTCTGCCACATAATCTATTTTTTGCCAGGTGTTTTTAGAATTTGGATTGGTTGCGTAAAAATATTTTAGTAATAGACTTTGTTTTTTCTTTTTTAATAAATTATCTATTAACTGTTCAGAACAGTTAATAACTATGAAGTCATTTTTTAGACTAGTTATATTGTCAGAAGGCGCATTTAACAGCATTATGGCATTAAGTCATTTGTTAAGCTTTTAATGCTGCCAGGAAGCGCATTAAACAGCATTATGGCCGAGGAATTCACGCCATCTTCTGTTGCTTTTAGTATATGTTTAGGGAATACGTAATTAGTATAGGTATACTTTAAGTGCATACTTACTACAAGAGCACTTTTGTTGCAATCGAGTTGGAAGAAGGATTGTCCATTCAAGTATATGGAAATCGTATAATTTTTTGGTACTGTTATGTAAATTGAACAATTTTCATTGTTATGAAGCCAATTCTTTAAAATCGTTCCGTATAAATCAGTGTAGTTTCTAATGCAACCTAAAAACACAGTTTTCATTAAACATGAATTAAGTTATAATTTATTTATTTATTTATTCATTCTCAACAAACACAAATTGGACTATTTATAGGAAAAGCATTCTGTTTATTATCCATAATTATTATTTTTGTTATTGTTTTTTTTTAAATTTCATCTTAACTTTCATTATTGTAATCTTATGTGTAAAGGTTACAATAATTAATGCTAAAACGAAATATAAAAAAAAACATTAAAAATAATAATAATTAAAGATAATAAACAGAATGCAGTGGTGTATAAAACTAAGAATAATTACAAAATAAATTAAAATTTAATTTGTAAAATTGTCATACACCCAGTACAAGTTAATAATTTAATATACATTTGAATTTAATAATTCATATTGTATTTTAAAGGCAGCAAGACCAATAGTCGAATGTCCAGACAAGGATGTATACATACTATCTACATATTAAAAACATGTATAAATTGTGCATAAAAGTAGAAATATAAATAATTTACCTAAATAAAGATGAGGTATAAACAGGGAGCTTTTCTTTTATATATACACATCTCGATGTTTGCAGCGTTTTAACTTCCAGAAATTCGTTGTTTGTATAAAAGCCTTAGTTTGCAGGTTCTAACGAGCGTTTCCACTCCCAAACTAAGCATGAAGCAAAATTTCGAGATTAGAAAAGCCTGAAAGCCTGAAATTCAGACTTTTCTAAACTCGAAATTTTACTTCATGCGCCACGCGTATAAAACACTGGTTCAAAGTGAAATGAAATATCAAACTGACCGCTTTTATAAAAACAACTAATTCTTGCAAATTTACCAAACGCTGTGATTATCAGGATTTGTATACTTAAAAGAAAAATTCTCTGTATGTATTATAAAATGCACTATTATAAATAATTTTTATTGTATTTTTATAAACAATCATTTCTTTGATTTGCGTTTGTAATTCGTAAATTCAAAACTTTACTTACTTGCAACCTGATATTCAAGTTTGATTCCTCTACCAATTTTCTTTCCAAAATTACTAGTGAAAATTAAATGGAAGTTTGTTGTTTTTGATATAAGAGAAAATCCTGTTTCTTCCTCGCTGCAGAAGAGGTACGATTTTAAATGTGGCGCGAACTGGAACAAAAAAAATATTAAAACAAAATTGTATCTAAATTTAATCTAAATTTGATTTGTATTATTTTTGTATTTTTGTAAAAGTTGATACGGTAATAAATAAATAAATAAATCTACAACAGAATAAGGATTGCGAAACTCAATATATTCTATGTAGTGCTGACTTATTTCTAGTATGGATTGTAAAATTACCGACTTTTTCAATTATCGGTAAGTTGATAATACCTTTAACGAGGGTTTCCACTCCTTGGTTAAGCAAATTTGGTTTGGTCGCGTAGCGCTACGCGACCAAACCACTAAACATAAAATTTTACTCGTGTTTAGTGGTTGGATGACCTATAGTGGGAGGCAGCACAATAGGCCTAATGAGGTCTAAGTGCAGTGCAGCAATGCGCACTCCCCCCTATACCAGATACCAGATGTATAAAATACAACATAACTTAATAAAAACAAGGATTCAAATCGAACCAAACAAGCACACACAGTGATAAAATCAGAAGAAGATCAGACCTACGAACCGATAAATTCAAAACCAAAAAATACACTCAACACTTGACGACTGACAAAATAAAAATGTTTAACACACTACCATAATATATAAAATCACTCAAATTTATTCCATTTAAATAGACAATAAAAAACAAACTGATAAATAATGAAATAACCTAAAGGAATAATGCGAAAATATCAAACTAATAAATATCCTTCATTACCGTTAGCCCGGGATCAGGTACTTCCCAGACATCACGAGGCGAGGACAGAAGGAATGAACTTAAATGGACCAACTACAATAAGGCTCGAATATAAATATGATTATTTGTAATTTATGTATATCTATATATTATTAAAATTGTACGAAACAAAGCTTAGTAAAACAATAATATCAACGGATACCTTCAAATTTACAGCGTATACATCGGGATATGTAAACCTAAAAGAAAAATTTCCTGTATACCAATCAAATAGCTTTAATTCTTAAAACTTCTTTCATACCACTTTTAAAAGTGCTTTACAGCTTTATTTAATTTACCGAAATTCTACTAAAAATCATCAAGTTACCGGTAAATTTGAAGAGCTTTTTAGGATTTATCGGTAAACCGGTTTACCGGTATTATAATACCTATTGTGTGAATACCGAAGTAAAACCTCCAAGATCTAAGAATTATAAAATACTTACTGGATTATGCTTTGTTGGTGAAATAACATCAATTATTGCATCTGGTGTCCCAATCTAAAACAAAAAACTAGATAAGTACTATACAGGGTGATTTGAAAATAATAGTCTAAATCAGAGCTGGCCAACTCAAATTGCTTCAAGGGCTAAAATAAACACCTAAAATGTTTTAAATGAAATGTAATTATAATGTAATGTATTTTTGTTGAAAAATCAAGTTTTTTTTTTCATATCTTAGTTTTTATTTAAAAGTTCAGGAAATCCGGTTAATTTACTTTTTTTTACATATTTTGCAATTACACGTATTTGTAATTAGCAAGTGTTTCAAAAAATGTCTAATATTTGGGCATTCATTGTTTATTTATGAGTTCGAATTGAAGCTACTAACGAGTGTTTTCAACGCTTGATTAAGCATGAAGTAAAAGTTCGAGTTTAAAAAAGCTTGAAAATTTGGTTTGGTCAAACCAAATTTTTAGGCTTTTCTAAACTCGAAATTTTACTTTATGCGCCACGCGTATAAAACATTAAAATATTAAGAAATTCAAAATATTCTTGTTTAGCAATATATTTTTAATTATGTTTTAGCAGTTTATTTTTAATACTGATTTAGCAGTAAATATTTAATTTCACAATATTAATAATAAACATAAAGCGCTGAAAACAGGACTTCGAAGTAAATAATCGATTTTATTTAAAATGTACTTCATAATCGAATAAATCTTAAAGAAAATTATCCTGTGTTTCAAAATTATCAAGCCAGTCTTGATTTTAATTTGTAAAAGAAAAGGCTACAGACTACTATAAATGTCTGTGCTAAGGCGAATATTTTGTTTGAATATTTATCACATTCTTTTCGCACTTCACTTTGTTTGTTTACATATATTTTGAAACAATAAATTTCCATAAATCATTATACATTTTAATTCTGATATTATTCAAAAATGATTGAAGATATTTTTATTAACTGCTTATTTAATTTATATCTGAGAAAATATGTGATTTTTATTTTGAAATACTTCCCACAGAGCAAGCACATTGATTTCAATGCATGTCGTTTTGCTGAGTCTGAGCTTTAACATTTTTCTAAATAAGTAATTATAATTTAAAAAAAAAAGTTGTAAATAAAATGTTTTTTTTTTCTGGAAAATAATAGCTTATATTTATTTATTTCTGAATACTTTTTCTGGATTGATATTTGATTGAACAATCCTCTGCTTTCTTGCTTTTTTTAACAAAGATTGACTCTAAACTAGTTGTTTTGAACTTTCCTAAATTAGACTTTCTGCTTTTTTTAACAAAAATTGACTCTAAATCAGTTGTTTTGAACTGTCCTATATTAAAACCAATGAAAACTATGAGTAATTTTAAGAAGACAAGTTATAAAAATACAAATAAACGCCAAAAAAAATTAAATTTAATTTTTAGTTTATTGCAATTTTCGTAATTTTTGTTTTATCGCAAAAATTAGAAAATCTAAAATTATAAACGATGTACATATAAGACTTCTAAAATGGGCTGAAGTTGATAGTTGTTATATTTTCTTCGTTGCTTAAGTATTTAATAAATGTCAAACTAATGTATCAAAACAAACGAAAAATAGAGTGAATCCTATACAACTCTTATCTTCGAAGTTTTGTTGTAACTGTCAAAATAAACAAAATCTTGTACACGTTTCGTCTTTGATGTAGTTGTGTCGATTCTGTTAAAACCAACGAAAAACAAAGTAAATCATGTACTTGTTGTAATTGAAATTTCGCTCTAACTGTCTAACAAACATGGTATAGGCGATTAATACTTTACGTTAACAGCTTTACCAATTTTGTCAAATCAAGTGAAAACTATACCAAATCCCGCACATTTTTCATCTTTGAAGTTCCGCTCTGTCAAAACAAACGCACTAATTATGTAACGGTGATGTCGATTTTGTAAAAACAAATGAAAACTGAAGTAAATTCCGTATAATTTTTAATTTTTGAAGTATCGGTCTAATTCTTAAAACAAATGAACTACGGGCTCTGTAACGCTGATAGTTTTGTCCATTTTGACAAAACAAATGAAAACTTTTTTCATCTTTACAGTTTCGCTCTAATTGTCATAACTAAAAATTGCTTAAGTATTTTAAAAATGTCAATGTTTTAATTAATACACTTAAAACAGTATTTATGGCCGCGGGCGGCACAGAAGCGTTCCGAGGGCCACATAATTTTCATTATTTACCAAATTACAACTAATTTAAATATTGCGAAATAAAAAATTATTATTGATACAATTTAATAATTTAAACATGATTGACTAATAAAATATAACACAAATAATTTGGAACTTAAGATTAAATCAGTGTTGTATACGCCTGGCGCATGTAGTAAAATTTCGAGTTTAGAAATGCTTAAAAATTTGTATATCCCGGCGCGCTACGCCAAATTATCAGGGTTTTCTAAGCTCGTCATTTTAAATTTTAAATATGTAATAATAACTTAAAACATACCGATGTACTTTTCACTTCCAAGTTGTCCAGTTCGTTGCAGGAAATATTAGTGTGCGCGTTGACATTAATATTGAAGTCGGTTAATTTGATTTCGATTCGAGACAAATGCAAGTAACTTTTGATATGCCATACGCACTTGAGTCCTTCTTGGTACCCGTTTGGGTAATTTGGTGTTGTAAGGTATTTAGGTGTAGATGTTGCCTGTAAATTAGTGGGCCCACAGATCGCTAAAATAAAAGTTTAGATATGAAACAAAATTATTTATTTAGTAACAACGTATTTTAGTAAAAACGTAAAAGTAAAAACGTAAAAGTAAAAACGCCTCAGGCGCTGTACCAAGGGGGTGTGTCAAAAAAAAAATCAAAAACAATAGTAATTTTAGAAAGTCGCACATGGCCGTAGCCAGGACGGGATATGTATAATATTTACATGTACGAAACTTTCTTAGGAGCGTTATAGTATAGTCAACACATTACCCTTTTACCTTGACGTCACAAAACACAGCATCACAAACGCATGTCTACCTTTTTGATTGATTTTATTACTTCATTTATTTGACAAACCTATCAATGGGCAATCTATACTAGGAATTTTTCTTCAAGCTTTAAACGAGTGTTTTCCACTCCCAAGTTAAACATGAAGTAAAATTTCAAGTTAAGAAAAGCCACAAAATTTGGTTTGGTCGCTCCAAACTAAACCAAATTTTCAGACTTTTCTAAACTCAAAATTTTACTTCATGCGCCACGCGTATGGAACGCTGATTTATTGTGAAATGGTTTTGAACTAATTGAGAAGTAAAATAAGTTTATTATGTGAATTATTGTGCTAAATGACGGGGAAAGTACTATGATGCGACAGATCACCATTTGTTTATTTATTAAGCTCAGGAAAAAAAGTACATTATCAACGATGTTTCGTGATCGACTCAATGTACGAGTTAATAAATAGTAGGAGGGATTTGCTGTCAAAAATAGGGATATTTTTACATTTTTCTGAGGGAAAATCTAATTAATTTAGTTCCCAATTAATAAGTTCCAACTATGTTTACATTTAACACGGCCAAATTATGATTATACCACGTAATTTTTAATAAGTTTTTACACTTTGCCCCCCGTGTAAAGCAGACGGAGAGAATTGTTTTGATTATATTTCAAGAAGAAATGGTTTAAAAGGCTTTTACTCGAGATAAATTGTATCATTCTTCTGTATTGTAATGTTATAAAACATTTTAAATAAAAACCGCAATTTCCCGGTGCTTATATACATACATCATACCGTAATTAGAACAAAACGATCTCAGCGACATCTGTGCTATCTGCGTAGAATGAATAGATTTCCTTGAGTAACTCAATTGTAAATGTAATATGATTATCTTATTGACCCGAAAATGCATTGTAAATCAAATAAATAAATAGTATTGGAGATTAAAATCTTAAACTTTACTCTATGTAGTAATATCCCTAAGGCTCTATGTTTACCTAAATTAACCATGAAGTAATCACATTTAAATTCGGCGCGCATTTGTGACGTAAGCGATCTCTACCCGTACTCCAAAATCTTCGATTCTGTCGATCCTTCTTACTGTATACTCGACCGTCCTTGACTGCACATATGCACCAATCTCAATCGGAACGGTTGGAAGGCAGTGAACTGTCAACTTCAGTGGCGGCAGTACCGCTAAAACTAAATTAAGCCCCCCGCGCATACCCATTCGGTGCGCTATAATGTTGAAAACACAAGGAAAGTACATTTGTGCCATTCGGAATACGGCCGTAGATGCAAGTCAGTACATTTAAATAATCGATCAATAAAATAGTCCTCCACTTGGGCCAGTGCCCTCTCCAGAGCCCCCTCGTTGATTACGCCCATGATCCTCCACAATTAGAAAAGCTTGTTGTATTAGCCATAGAATACGAATTAACAAGATGAATTGAAATTAAGATTAGATTAGCGGAATATAAACCAACGTATGCACTAAGCACAGGTATCTGTAACGCATAAAGCCTTAGGGCTATTACTACATAGAGTACAGTTTGAGATTTTAATCTCCAATATTTATTTGATTTATTTGATTTACAATGCATTTTCAGGTCAATAAGATAATTATATTACATTCACAATTAAGTTATCAAAGAAAATTTATTAATTCTACGCTGATGGCACAGATGTCGCTGAGATCGTTTTGTTTCAATTACGGTATGATGTATCTTGAATAATTTTACAGAATAGAAGAATCACACAATGCCTTCACTCGAAATGTGTACGTGATTTTTCTTGAAATAAAGACAAAACAATTGTTTCTCTATGTTTTACACATGGGGCAAAATAAAAAAATCAATCGAAAATTGCGTGGTAGTCATACTCATAATTTTTCCGTGTTAACGGTAAACATAGTTGAATCTAATAAATGGTTACCTAAAAACAACACGTCGTCACAGTATAATAAAGCAGTATGGAGGCAGTGTTGAGAACTGAAGTAATTAGATTTACCCTCAGGAAAATGTAAAAATATCCCTATTTTAGACAAAAAATCGCCCCCCCCCCCCCCCTTCTTATTTACTCGTTTATTGAGTCTAACACGAAACACCGTTGATATTGTACTTTTCTTCCTTAGCTTAATAAATGAAATGTAGTGTTATATAAAAAAAGAATTGTGATGTGTCGCATCATAGGACTTTCCCCGATATTTAAACAATAATTGACGTAATTAACTTATTTCACTTGTCAATTGATTTAAAACCATTTTTCACATTAAATCAGCGTTCTATACGCGTGGTGCATGAAGTAAAATTTCGAGTTTAGAAAAGCCTAATTTGGCTCGGTCGCTATTCTTCGCTACGCGACCAAGTCAAATTTTCAGGCTTTTCTAAATTCGAAATTTTACTTCATGTTTAATCTGGGAGTGGAAAACTCTCGTTTCATCATTGTTTAGTGTTACAAAATAATTTGGACTCATTGTCATCATGGTGTTCACGAAACGATTTAAATATAAATCCGTCCAAATGTCGGATCTTGTCTTATGGGCGGTCGCGAAGCATGGTTGATTACCAATACCAACTTAATGGCACCTCTATACAGAAGGATAGTAAATTTAAGGATCTTGGTGTGACTTTCGATACCAAATTAATTTTCAACATTCACGTACAAACTATCGTCAATGATTCATATAAACTGCTTGGGTTTATAATGCGCAACTGTTGTGAATTTAAACGTACTGATGCTGCCTTAAAACTTTATGAATCGTTTATTGTAAGCAAAATTAATTATTGCGCTTGTGTTTTGATACCTGGTTATAAATATTACATATATATGTTAGAAAAACTTCAAAGACGATTTGTCAGGTACTTGTATTTTTGTAAGTACCATACGTATCCGGACTATAATATCTCTTATGAAATGCTACTTCTCGAGTTCAATATGCTATCAATATACAACAGACATAGATATGTGCAAATATATGAACTGTATAAATTAATTCATTATAACACCGATAATAGTGAGTTTCCTCATAAACTTAATTTTGCGGTTCCACGACTATCCAGTCGTAGTAATCAATCGTTTTATTTTTCAACCCCTCGTACCACGCATTATTCATTTTCGCCTCTAGTTTATATGTTACATAGATACCATGAGGTACAGTATGCTGTCGATATATTTATTTAATCCATCGAAATCAGACTTCATTGCATCATTAAAATCATGTTTACTGTAATTACAATTCTAGGGCATTTTGTTTATCGTTTTTTCCACTCTACTCATTTAATTTAGTTTTAAGTTTACTTAGTTATTTTATGTTATAATTAATATTGTTATTTTTGTATGTTCCTTTGTAATTAGGCTTCGGCCTGTAAGGGAAATAAATATTATTATTATTATTATTATTATCAGTAAAACAATGCATAATTGACATGTTACATTTATTGCTGTTTTACTAACGGAGAAAGTTTCATGACGTTAAAACAAAATGTCGTTTTCAATATAAGTTAAACACAAAAACACTTTATTATACTCGCGACGTTTCTTTCGTTTAATTTGGCGGGTTTGAAATTAACTGGAACTAACTTCACAACTTGTTATTTAAACTAACTTAACAATTCGTATAATCTAGCTGACAACCCGCCATCTAACCTAATCTAGGTTTATTAAACTTTAATCGAAACAAATTGCTCGAAAAAAGTCTGTTCTAAAGTGTTATGGTTGGCCAAAATTGTTTTCCACGTCGAAAATATTAAATGCCAAACAAACAAAAAATGATCATTTTATTTACAGAAATTGTGTTTTTCTTAATGGATATTTTCAATACTGCATGACAATGTAGGTCAATAATAACAAGTTACTTTCAAAATATCAAGCAAGAGAGATATGCCGAGAATATCAATTTTTGATATAAATGTCAAATTACTTTATTAGATTTCCATAATTATCATTTTAGATATTTTCACTTTAATGTACTAACATTTTTAACATAGAATGTGACGTTGAAGGTTAAAAATGTCAATACATTAAAGTTGAAAATCTTGTTTTATATAGAAAAAAAAAGTTAAATCAATAATGTCATTTTGACAAATGTTTACACTTTACTGGAAAATCAGTACTAACTATAAATACTTTAACAGTGTTGGCTATATTCATAGCAGGGTTGTTATGTTTAAAACACTTTGTTTTAAAGCAGTGTTTTAAACATGTTTAAAAACAGCCGTCGTGTTTTAAACGGTTTTGTTATAAACATGTTTTAAATCTTAAATTTGTTTAAAACATGTTTAAAACGTGTTTTTATTATCTTAAATTTGTTAAATTATATTTTATACTACTTCATTAGGATTTTTGTTTACGTTTTTAAATGTTAGCTATATTGTTGAAGATATTTGAAATTACATTATGAAACATAACATTTTATTACAATATAATATCACAACTGAGTGTGCATAAATGTATATTTTGAATTTCCACTCCCAGACTGAGCATGAAGTAAAATTTCGAGTTTAGAAAAGCCTGAAAATTTGGATTAACCGCGTAGCGAAGCGGAGCGGCCAATCCAAATCAGGCTTTTCTAAACTCGAAATTTTACTTCATGCGCCACACGTATAAAACACTGAAATATCGCAATGTTTAAAATATACGGTTTTAGCAATTTACTATGTAGATGTGGATAAAACGTGAGTAAAATTCTGCGCTGAACAAATTGTTTAATACAGTGATTATAGGTAACCCAATAACTCTAATATTAGGTTGCCTATAATCGTTGTTGTATGTGTGTGTTTTTTGAACTTCACTGTAAATCAGTGTTTTTAAGCGTGGCGCATGAAGTAAAATTTCGAGTTTAAAAAAGCCTAATTTGGATTGGCCGCTCCGCTTCGCTACGCGGCCAATCCAAATTCTTAGGCTTTTCTAAACACGAAATTTTACTTCATGCTTAGTCTGGGAGTGGAAAACACTCGTTAAAAGCCTCAAATTAACCGCCTTGAAACAACGAATATCCGCAAATTTAAAAAACGCTGTAATTATTGGAATATGTAGACTCAAAATGCCCTGTATGTTCTGTTTTAAACACGTTTTAAACGTGTTTTACACATGTTTTTAGTTGTTAATGTTTTAAACGCTGATTATTTTTTGAGATTTTATTTATTTATTAAAAAAAATCTATCTAAATGAAGTTTAATCATATTAGAAAAAAAAATAAAATTTGAACATAAAAGCACAAAAAAGTATAGAATAACTTTTTTGTATCAGTAACGGTTTACGATATTTTTAAGTTCAAAATAATAGTGTACTAAAAGTTTATATTGTTATTTATAACTTTTGACACAATAATTTGTTCAACCTCCAGTGACAACCAAAAGCCATGTCTTAAAATCCGTGATGTACCCTCAAAAAGTGTGCACATATTTATGGAATGGCCGGTATATAAAAAATAGATTTTACAAAAATATATATTTCTAAGGTTTAGGGTTCAGTTTTGGCACTTGTAGTAATTTAAGTTCCCGAGATTGGTCGTACGATGAATGAAATCTGTCATTTAGATAAGGATTTAATATGTATATTTGACAGTTGCGGGCGACCGATCAAGCGACTAATTTCGGGAATACCGGCCCTGCTTGCTCTGCTGAATGTGGTAATATTCTATATCGCAGTACCTCCACTGCAATACCTCTATGCAATGTCCTACAGATGTCTGTGCTTACTGCGTAAGTTGGGTTATATTCTGTTCAGATATAAACATTTATGTTTCATATTCGCTTGATTTTATATTTGACGTAAAAATAAATGAATAAATAGATGTAATATTTATCAATTTTACAGTTGCCTATTTCATCATATTTATTATCAAAATCCGACAAGTTTTCAGGTACCATTCAATGAGTTCCAATGAGGTTAACCTTTAAACGAACGAATCATTTTAATTTTCTTTCGTTAATTTTAAATTATTTTTTTTTAGTTTCTTTTTCAAGAAGAAATCATGTACACATTTCGAGTGAAGGCTTTAATGGCTTAAAGTTTTACTCTAGTTTGGTATCAATCTTCTTGCTTTGTAATATCATATTACAATGTAGTAAAGCCCAAAGATTTTCTTGCCCTTATAAGCATGCATAATACCGTAATAAAGAAAATTCGATCTCAGCGACATCTGTGCTATGTGCGTAGAATTAAACTGAGAAAATGATGCAAATTTACAAGTGATTTCCATGCGTAACCTAATTGTGAATATATAATATGATCATTTTATATTTACCCGAAGATGCATTGTAAATCAAATAAATAAATAGTATTGAAGATTAACATCTCAAACTATACTCTATGTAGTGGCGTAGATGGGAGGGGAGGAGATTTGGGGGATCAATCAAAAATAGGAGAATGAAACAAAAGGCTCTTTTTCTGTTAGCGATTTAGTTTCTTATCATATTTATTTTATTTTTATATACATCTAAGTGAAAAATAGAACCATTTTATGGACTTGTTTTTGTAAAAATTTAGAAAAATAAATTTATAAAACAAAATATTAAGTGAAATCCCCGCCCCCCATTGCAAAAAGCTATCTACGCAACTGATCCTATGTGGTTATATTTTATGTCACAGTATTTGCACTGGGGTGCGGCGTGTTTTCTCAAAAATGCGGCTCATAATCCTGAAAAAAATAATTTCGAAATTTTCAAATCCATTTTACTTGCTAATAAATACACTTTTTTAATATTTTTTTCTGAAAAGGAATTTATATACAGGGTGTTGATAGATAAAATTGTTCTCTAATAATTTTTTTGTAGAATAAAAATGTAACGTTGAATGTATCAGTTGGATTTTGGTTGCTAATTTGTTAAAAAAATGAAATGTTATTAATCAACGGAAATGATATTCTTTACCCAAAACTATAATTACAGCCACTCAAAACGAGAACTTCAATATTTTAGTGAGATTTTATTAAAAAACTTGTTTTTTGCTATAAATTTGACACCTAATTTGAGAAGAAATGTTTGCCTTAAGGCTTTAAGGCTTTACATCTCGGCAGTTTATTTAGGATCAATTAAAATTAAGCCAACAAATCAACATTACACCATTGTTTATTAGCACTCCTTATTTTCTTGAAAATTATCGTTTTTATTCTATTATTTTTTCTGATTTTTATAAATGCAGAAATATTTCCTCTACAAAAAAGGTATTTACTTGACTACTCTAATATAATTAAGGAATGTAATATTTCAATAAAAAAAAATGATCATATAACTCAAACTTTATCAGGAATTTAAAAAAAATAAATCCGACAAAAATGTTGTAGTGTGTTTATTGAACTTATCTTGTTTTATTCCGCTTCGCTACGCGGCCAATCCAAATTCTTAGGCTTTTCTAAACACGAAATTTTACTTCATGCTTAGTCTGGGAGTGGAAAACACTCGTTAAATGCCTCAAATAAACCGCCTTGAAACAAAGAATATCCACAAATTTAAAAAAACGCTGTAATTATTGGAATATGTAGACTCAAACTGCCCTGTATGTTATGTTTTAAACACGTTTTAAACGTGTTTTACACATGTTTTAAACATGTTTTTAATTGGTAATGTTTTAAACGCTGTTTCTATGAAAAAAACACGTTTTGTAAAAAAAAACTATTTGTTTTAATTAAAATTTAAAAAAAAACGTTTTGTTTAACAACACTGATTCATAGTATAGTATCAATATTATAGACCATTTTTACACTGACTATATTGACTGTATTATTATGTTGACTATTTTGACATTATTAATTGTATTGAGAATTTTGACAGTACCAACTAAATTGAGTATATCGGTTATGTTGAATATATTGACAGTAGTGACTATATTGACTGTATCGATGATGTTAGCTAAATCATTTAACAAACTTGTCAATATCGACTGTTCTTTGACTACATTGACTGTCATGACTATATTGTCACTTTACAACTTTGATTATTTTGACATTTTACAATAGGTACATTTTTGAACACATTTAGCCCAAACTTGACACAAGTTTAAATTTAACTATAATGATAGTCATGCTATTGTTTTTATTTTCTTTTGGCAGTCATGACACGCATTTTGACAGTTTTGACATATTTTAATCTAACCAGTGTTTTCCACTCCCAAGTTAAGCATGAAGTAAATTTTCAGACTTGTCTAAACTCGCAATTTTACTTCATGCGCCATGAGTACGAAGCACTGATTTGAAGTGAAGTTCAAAACATACTGCTAAAGTTTGAGTGTTTTTAAATACACTTCCATTTATCTATTTCAATAAAAATAAGCACAATAGTTTATAAACCTTAAACAAATGTTCCTTATAAATTAAAAATCCGTCTTTTATACAAATTTTCCCTGTAAGCCTCATTTGGTAAAAAAATACCTTTAAAGAGGGAATTTCCCTCCCAGCAATTACATTTAAATGCTACGTTTTAAATAATGACCCTACATAAGAAAAATATCCTCTTATTTAACATTAACTGCACCTATTATTAAAAAACAATAGAAAAATAACTTAATAAGTTTCTATGTGAAAATTACAATTACAAATTGTTGCTATATGGCATTTTGAATAAAACAAGATAAGTTCAATAAACACACTACAACATTTTTGTCGGATTTATTTTTTTAAATTCCTGATAAAGTTCGAGTTATATGATCATTTTTTTAATTGAAATATTACATTCCTTAATTATATTAGAGTAGTCAAGTAAATACATTTTTTGTAGAGGAAATATTTCTGCATTTATAAAAATCAGAAAAAATAATAGAATAAAAATGATATTTTTCGCGAAAATAAGGAGTGCCAATAAACAATGGTGTAATGTTGATTTGTTGGCTTCATTTTAATTGATCCTAAATAAACTGCCGAGATGTAAAAGCCTTAAAGCCTTAAGGCAAACATTTCTTCTCAAATTAGGTGTCAAATTTATAGCAAAAAACAAGTTATTTAATAAAATCTCACTAAAATATTGAAGTTCTCGATTTGAGTGGCTGTAATTATAGTTTTGGGTAAAGAATATCATTTCCGTTGATTATTAACATTTCATTTTTTTACAAATTAGCAACCAAAATCCAACTGATACATTCAACGTTACATTTTTATTCTACAAAAAAATAATTAGAGAACAATTTTATCTATCAACACCCTGTATATAAATTCCTTTTCAGAAAAAAATATCAAAAAAGTGTATTAGCAAGTAAAATGGATTTGAACATTTCGAAATTATTTTGTTCAGGATTATGAGCCGCATTTTTGAGAAAACGCGCCGCACCCCAGTGCAAATACTGTGACATAAAATATAACCACATAGGGTCAGTTGCGTACATAGCTTTTTGCAATGGTGGGCGGGGATTTCACTTAATATTTTGTTTTATAAATTTATTTTTCTTAATTTCTACAAATACAAGTACATAATAAAATGGTTCTATTTTTCACTTAGATGTATATAAAAATAAAATAAATATGATAAGAAACTAAATCGCTAACAGAAAAAGAGCCTTTTGTTTCATTCTCCTATTTTTGATTGATCCCCCAAATCTCCTCTCCTCCCATCTACGCCACTGCATAGAGTATAGTTTGAGATTTTAATCTTCAATACTATTTATTTATTTGATTTACAATGCATCTTCGGGTAAATATAAAATGATCATATTATATATTCACAATTAGGTTACGCATGGAAATCACTTGTAAATTTGCATCATTTCCTCAGTTTAATTCTACGCACATAGCACAGATGTCGCTGAGATCGAATTTTCATTATTACGGTATTATGCATGCTTATAAGCGCAAGAAAATCTTTGGGCTTTACTACATTGTAATATGATATTACAAAGCAAGAAGATTGATACCAATCTAGAGTAAAACTTTAAGCCATTAAAGCTTTTTCTCGAAATGTGTACATGATTTCTTCTTGAAAAAGAAACTAAAAAAAAAATAATATAAAATTAACGAAAGTAAATTAAAATGATTCGTTCGTTTAAAGGTTAACCTCATTGGAGCTCATTGAATGGTACCTGAAAACTTGTCGGATTTTGATAATAAATATGATGAAATAGGCAACTGTAAAATTGATAAATATTACATCTATTTATTTTTTTTTTACGTCAAACATGAAATCAAGCGAATATGAAACATAAATGTTTATATCTGAACAGAATATAACCCAACTTACGCAGTAAGCACAGACATCTGTAGGACATTGCATAGAGGTATTGCAGTGCAGGTACTGCGATATAGAATATTACTACATTCAGCAGAACAAGCAGGGCCGGTATTCCTGAAATTAGTCGCTTGATCGGTCGCCCGCAACTGTCAAATATACATATTAAATCCTTATCTAAGAAGATAAGGATTTAATATGTATTGTAACGGTTCTGTTTTCATTTATTTAATTAATTAGTAGCCGACACATGCTACGCCATTGGTTAAGTTAGATTCCACCCGCGAGAGAGAATGGGAAAGGTGGCGCGAGAGAGCGGGCGAGGGTTTTTTTTTTTGGGTGGTCTTGCGGTGGTTGTTCTGGTGTTTGTGTCGAGGAAATCAGGTATGCATTTTTGATAAATACCATTAAAGTCCGTGTATTATTATGAATGATTAATTTAACATGAGATACCGCTGTCTAACCGGCAGGTTATTTATTCAGTAAGAAGTTTATCGAAAATGCGTACCGCTAACGTAGCACGTGTAATTTTGTAGGTTATATGTTAGTTTTGTTGTGTTTCAAGTATTCAACGAGTCCAATTTAATAGTGATGTTTTATCAGTAGTGTGTGGGTGAATAATAAGCTATTTAAAAGCTTGATGCCAGTGAGAGGAAATTATTTTCCCTCACCGTTTCAAATTGACACCTGTCGCTCCTAGAGGACGGTGTTAATTTTACTACATTTTTCTGTGACCGAATTAATCTGTTTCTGTGTTTTTTTTGCTAACTAATGATATGTAAAGTCTGGTGTATCACCGTGTTAATTAATTCCTTTTATTGTGGTAAGGGGAATTAATTTAATTACTATTCATTAATATTATTTAAATTCTGGTGTATCACCGTTTTGATTAATTCAGCTTATTGTTTTAAGTGGAATTAATTTAATTACTATTCATTAATATTATTTAAATTCTGGTGTATCACCGTTTTGATTAATTCAGCTTATTGTTTTAAGTGGAATTAATTTAATTGCTATTCATTAATATTATTTAAATTCTGGTGCATCACCGTTTTGATTACTTCAGCTTATTGTTTTAAGTGGAATTAATTTAATTTCTAGTCGTTAATATTATTTAAAAGTCTGGGTGTCACCATTTCAATTAATTCCAGTCTCTTGTGTTGAAGGGAATTAATTTGTTCAACTAAGGCCATTTGAACCCGCTTACTAACCACGTATTGGTCTATTGGCTGTGAGTCTTGATTTTCTTGATTAACTACCCCCCTAATATGCTCCCCAACATGCTTAATGCCTAAACCCTGCGCATGCGTAGAATCATCATATTTGTAAGAGTTGTTAGCGACCCAGCCACCAGGGAACTCATAACGAAACAAATTACTGCCGTCGACTTGAACTTGTAGGTAAATCAATTCCCAGGAGACTCGCTACAATCAAGAAGGTGGACAGGTGACGGAGAGCTGGAGCTAAAAGAGTGTTAATCATACTGCTTCCACCCCGCTGCTTACCGCATGTTGCTAAAGGGATCCATCTAGGACTGGCAACGGAGAGCTGGAGCTAAAAGAGTGTTAATCATACTGCTTTCACCCCGCTGCTTACCGCATGTTGCTAAAGGGATCCATCTAGGCCTGGTGACGGAGAGCTGGAGCTAGTAGAGCGTTAATCATACAGCTTCCGATCCGCTGCTTAACTACCCCACTTGCTAGCTTACCATTCCAGCAGTAGAGCCCGTATCTTGGCCCCCATATATGCCAGAAGTCACCTGTTACGGCAGGAGATACCCGCAACGATCAATTGGTGAGATAAACCCCAGTCACCCGAGCAGAGAGAGAGCCATTACCGATAGTTCAAATCCACCGCCCACGATATCATTCATTTAGCTTTTATTTTATTGTGGCAGGTCAATTGTGAACTTTTTTATTAATCACATATTTTTTTCCTTCCCCTTTAATTGTTCGGATAAGTAATCATTCATTGCCTTTATTGATCTAAATTCTGGATAATTTAATAATTTACTTTTTATTCTTCTTTAATTGTTAATATAGTTGTTATTAATTGATTTGTTGTTAATTGTGATTTATTTGTGACCTAACCTATAGTTCTCTTCCCCATCCTGTTACTTAGTAACTGGCGCCCGCATGGGATGCGGAATTAAAATCACCCTGGCCCACGCACCGCTGAACTACCCTAGCCGAGGTCAGTGAGCCCTCTTATTTATTTTATGATAAGGGGACGTCACAGTATATTTGACAGTTGCGGGCGACCGATCAAGCGACTAATTTCAAGAATACCGGCCCTGCTTGCTCTGCTGAATGTGGTAGTATTCTATATCGCAGTACCTCCACTGCAATACCTCTATGCAATGTCCTACAGATGTCTGTGCTTACTGCGTAAGTTGGGTTATATTCTGTTCAGATATAAACATTTATGTTTCATATTCGCTTGATTTCATGTTTGACGTAAAAACAAAATAAATAGATGTAATATTTATCAATTTTACAGTTGCCTATTTCATCATATTTATTATCAAAATCCGACAAGTTTTCAGGTACCATTCAATGAGTTCCAATGAGGTTAACCTTTAAACGAACGAATCATTTTAATTTTCTTTCGTTAATTTTAAATTATTTTTTTTTAGTTTCTTTTTCAAGAAGAAATCATGTACACATTTCGAGTGAAGGCTTTAATGGCTTAGAGTTTGGTATCAATCTTCTTGCTTTGTAATATCATATTACAATGTAGTAAAGCCCAAAGATTTTCTTGCCCTTATAAGCATGCATAATACCGTAATAAAGAAAATTCGATCTCAGCGACATCTGTGCTATGTGCGTAGAATTAAACTGTGAAAATGATGCAAATTTACAAGTGATTTCCATGCGTAACCTAATTGTGAATATATAATATGATCATTTTATATTTACCCGAAGATGCATTGTAAATCAAATAAATAAATAGTATTGAAGATTAACATCTCAAACTATACTCTATGTAGTGGCGTAGATGGGAGGGGAGGAGATTTGGGGGATCAATCAAAAATGAGAATGAAACAAAAGGTTCTTTTTCTGTTAGCGATTTAGTTTCTTATCATATTTATTTTATTTTTATATACATCTAAGTGAAAAATAGAACCATTTTATGGACTTGTTTTTGTAGAAATTAAGAAAAATAAATTTATAAAACAAAATATTAAGTGAACTCCCTGCCCCCCATTGCAAAAAGCTATCTACGCAACTGATCCTATGTGGTTATATTTTATGTCACAGTATTTGCACTGGGGTGCGGCGCGTTTTCTCAAAAATGCGGCTCATAATCCTGAAAAAAATAATTTCGAAATTTTCAAATCCATTTTACTTGCTAATACACTTTTTTTATATTTTTTTCTGAAAAGGAATTTATATACAGGGTGTTGATAGATAAAATTGTTCTCTAATAATTTTTTTGTAGAATAAAAATGTAACGTTGAATGTATCAGTTGGATTTTGGTTGCTAATTTGTTAAAAAAATGAAATGTTATTAATCAACTGAAAGGATATTCTTTACCCAAAACTATAATTACAGCCACTCAAAACGAGAACTTCAATATTTTAGTGAGATTTTATTAAAAAACTTGTTTTTTGCTATAAATTTGACACCTAATTTGAGAAGAAATTTTTGCCTTAAGGCTTTAAGGCTTTTACATCTCGGCAGTTTATTTAGGATCAATTAAAATTAAGCCAACAAATCAACAATACACCATTGTTTATTAGCACTCTTATTTTCTTGAAAATTATCATTTTTATTCTATTATTTTTTCTGATTTTTATAAATGCAGAAATATTTCCTTTACAAAAAAGGTATTTACTTGACTACTCTAATATAATTAAAGAATGTAATATTTCAATAAAAAAAAAAATGATCATATAACTCGAACTTTATCAGGAATTTAAAAAAAATAAATCCGACAAAAATGTTGTAGTGTGTTTATTGAACTTATCTTGTTTTATTCCGCTTCGCTACGCGGCCAATCCAAATTCTTAGGCTTTTCTAAACACGAAATTTTACTTCATGCTTAGTCTGGGAGTGGAAAACACTCGTTAAAAGCCTCAAATAAACCGCCTTGAAACAAAGAATATCCGCAAATTTAAAAAACGCTGTAATTATTGGAATATGTAGACTCAAAATGCCCTGTATGATCTGTTTTAAACACGTTTTAAACGTGTTTTACACATGTTTTAAACATGTTTTTAATTGGTAATGTTTTAAACGCTGTTTCTAAAATTTTAAAAAACGTTTTTTTAACAACACTGATTCATAGTATAGTATCAATATTATAGACCATTTTTACACTGACTATATTGACTGTATTATTATGTTGACTATTTTGACATTATTAATTGTATTCAGAATTTTGACAGTACTAACTAAATTGAGTATATCGGTTATGTTGAATATATTGACAGTAGTTACTATATTGACTGTATCGATGATGTTAGCTAAATCATTTAACAAACTTGTTGTCACTTTACAACTTTGATTATTTTGACATTTTACAATAGGTACATTTTTGAACAAATTTAGCCCAAACTTGACACAAGTTTAAATTTAACTATAATGATAGTCATGCTATTGTTTTTCTTTTCTTTTGGCAGTCATGACACGCATTTTGACAGTTTTGACATATTTTAATCTAACCAGTGTTTTCCACTCCCAGATTAAGCATGAAGTAAATTTTCAGACTTGTCTAAACTCGCAATTTTACTTCATGTGCCATGAGTACGAAGCACTGATTTAAAGTGAAGTTCAAAACATACTGCTAAAGTTTGAGTGTTTTTAAATACACTTCCATTTATCTATTTCAATAAAAATAAGCACAATAGTTTATAAACCTTAAACAAATGTGCCTTATAAATTAAAAATCCGTCTTTTATACAAATTTTCCCTGTAAGCCTCATTTGGTAAAAAAATACCCTCAAAGAGGGAATTTCCCTCCAAGCAATTACATTTAAATGCTACGTTTTAAATAATGACCCTACATAAGAAAAATATCCTCTTATTTAACATTAACTGCACCTATTATTAAAAAACAATAGAAAAATAACTTAATAATTTTTTATGTGAAAATTACAATTACAAATTGTTGCTATATGGCATTTTGAATAAAACAAGATAAGTTCAATAAACACACTACAACATTTTTGTCGGATTTATTTTTTTAAATTCCTGATAAAGTTCGAGTTATATGATCATTTTTTTTATTGAAATATTACATTCCTTAATTATATTAGAGTAGTCAAGTAAATACATTTTTTGTAGAGGAAATATTTCTGCATTTATAAAAATCAGAAAAAATAATAGAATAAAAATGATAATTTTCAAGAAAATAAGGAGTGCTAATAAACAATGGTGAAATATTGATTTGTTGGCTTCATTTTAATTGATCCTAAATAAACTACCGAGATGTAAAAGCCTTAAAGCCTTAAGGCAAACATTTCTTCTCAAATTAGGTGTCAAATTTATAGCAAAAAACAAGTTATTTAATAAAATCTCACTAAAATATTGAAGTTCTCATTTTGAGTGGCTGTAATTATAGTTTTGGGTAAAGAATATCATTTCCGTTGATTAATAACATTTCATTTTTTTACAAATTAGCAACCAAAATCCAACTGATACATTCAACGTTACATTTTTATTCTACAAAGAAATAATTACAGAACAATTTTATCTATCAACACCCTGTATATAAATTCCTTTTCAGAAAAAAATATCAAAAAAGTGTATTAGCAAGTAAAATGGATTTGAACATTTCGAAATTATTTTGTTCAGGATTATGAGCCGCATTTTTGAGAAAACGCGCCGCACCCCAGTGCAAATACTGTGACATAAAATATAACCACATAGGGTCAGTTGCGTACATAGCTTTTTGCAATGGGGGGCGGGGATTTCACTTAATATTTTGTTTTATAAATTTATTTTTCTTAATTTCTACAAAAACAAGTACATAAAATGGTTCTATTTTTCACTTAGATGTATATAAAAATAAAATAAATATGATAAGAAACTAAATCGCTAACAGAAAAAGAGCCTTTTGTTTCATTCTCCTATTTTTGATTGATCCCCCCAAATCTCCTCTCCTCCCATCTACGCCACTGCATAGAGTATAGTTTGAGATTTTAATCTTCAATACTATTTATTTATTTGATTTACAATGCATCTTCGGGTAAATATAATATGATCGTATTATATATTCACAATTAGGTTACGCATGGAAATCACTTGTAAATTTGCATCATTTCCTCAGTTTAGTTCTACGCACATAGCACAGATGTCGCTGAGATCGAATTTTCATTATTACGGTATTATGCACGCTTATAAGCGCAAGAAAATCTTTGGGCTTTACTACATTGTAATATGATATTACAAAGCGAGAAGATTGATACCAATCTAGAGTAAAACTTTAAGCTATTAAAGCTTTCACTCGAAATGTGTACATGATTTCTTCTTGAAAAAGAAACTAAAAAAAATAATATAAAATTAACGAAAGTAAATTAAAATGATTCGTTCGTTTAAAGGTTAACCTCATTGGAACTCATTGAATGGTACCTGAAAACTTGTCGGATTTTCATAATAAATATGATGAAATAGGCAACTGTAAAATTGATAAATATTACATCTAATTATTTTTTTTTACGTCAAACATGAAATCAAGCGAATATGAAACATAAATGTTTATATCTGAACAGAATATAACCCAACTTACGCAGTAAGCACAGACATCTGTAGGACATTGCATAGAGGTATTGCAGTGGAGGTACTGCGATATAGAATATTACCACATTCAGCAGAGCAAGCAGGGCCGGTATTCCTGAAATTAGTCGCTTGATCGGTCGCCCGCAACTGTCAAATATACATATTAAATCCTTATCTAAAAAGATAAGGATTTAATATGTATTGTAACGGTTCTGTTTTCATTTATTTAATTAATTAGTAGCCGACACATGCTACGCCATTGGTTAAGTTAGATTCCACCCGCGAGAGAGGATGGGAAAGGTGGCGCGAGAGAGCGGGCGAGGGTTTTTTTTTTGGGTGGTCTTGCGGTGGTTGTTCTGGTGTTTGTGTCGAGGAAATCAGGTATGCATTTTTGATAAATACCATTAAAGTCCGTGTATTATTATGAATGATTAATTTAACATGAGATACCGCTGTCTAACCGGCAGGTTATTTATTCAGTAAGAAGTTTATCGAAAATGCGTACCGCTAACGTAGCACGTGTAATTTTGTAGGTTATATGTTAGTTTTGTTGTGTTTCAAGTATTCAAGGAGTCCAATTTAATAGTGATGTCTTATCAGTAGTGTGTGGGTGAATAATAAGCTATTTAAAAGCTTGATGCCGGTGAGAGGAAATTATTTTCCCTCACCGTTTCAAATTGACACCTGTCGCTCCTAGGGACGGTGTTAATTTTACTACATTTTTCTGTGACCGAATTAATCTGTTTCTGTGTTTTTTTTGCTAACTAATGATATGTAAAGTCTGGTGTATCACCGTGTTAATTAATTCCTTTTATTGTGGTAAGGGGAATTAATTTAATTACTATTCATTAATATTATTTAAATTCTGGTGTATCACCGTTTTGATTAATTCAGCTTATTGTTTTAAGTGGAATTAATTTAATTGCTATTCATTAATATTATTTAAATTCTGGTGCATCACCGTTTTGATTACTTCAGCTTATTGTTTTAAGTGGAATTAATTTAATTTTTAGTCATTAATATTATTTAAAAGTCTGGGTGTCACCATTTCAATTAATTCCAGTCTCTTGTGTTGTAGGGAATTAATTTGTTCAACTAAGGCCATTTGAACCCGCTTACTAACCACGTATTGGTCTATTGGCTGTGGGTCTTGATTTTCTTGATTAACTACCCCCATAATATGCTCCCCAACATGCTTAATGCCTAAACCCTGCGCATGCGTAGAATCATCATATTTGTAAGAGTTGTTAGCGACCCAGCCACCAGGGAACTCATTACGAAACAAATTACTGCCGTCGACTTGAACTTGTAGGTAAATCAATTCCCAGGAGACTCGCTACAATCAAGAAGGTGGACAGGTGACGGAGAGCTGGAGCTAAAAGAGTGTTAATCATACTGCTTCCACCCCGCTGCTTACCGCATGTTGCTAAAGGGATCCATCTAGGACTGGCGACGGAGAGCTGGAGCTAAAAGAGTGTTAATCATACTGCTTCCACCCCGCTGCTTACCGCATGTTGCTAAAGGGATCCATCTAGGACTGGCGACGGAGAGCTGGAGCTAAAAGAGTGTTAATCATACTGCTTCCACCCCGCTGCTTACCGCATGTTGCTAAAGGGATCCATCTAGGCCTGGTGACGGAGAGCTGGAGCTAGTAGAGCGTTAATCATACAGCTTGCGACCCGCTGCTTAACTACCCCACTTGCTAGCTTACCATTCCAGCAGTAGAGCCCGTATCTTGGCCCCCATATATGCCAGAAGTCACCTGTTAAGGCAGGAGCTACCCGCAACGATCAATTGGTGAGATAAACCCCAGTCACCCGAGCAGAGAGAGAGCCATTACCGATAGTTCAAATCCATCGCCCACGATATCATTCATTTAGCTTTTATTTTATTGTGGCAGGTCAATTGTGAACTTTTTTATTAATCACATATTTTTTTCCTTCCCCTTTAATTGTTCGGATAAGTAATCATTCATTGCCTTTATTGATCTAAATTCTGGATAATTTAATAATTTACTTTTTATTCTTCTTTAATTGTTAATATAGTTGTTATTAATTGATTTGGTGTTAATAGTGATTTATTTGTGACCTAACCTAAATAGTTCTCTGCCCCATCCTGTTACTTAGTAACTGGCGCCCGCATGGGATGCGGAATTAAAAACACCCTGGCCCACGCACCGCTGAACTACCCTAGCCGAGGTCAGTGAGCCCTCTTATTTATTTTATGATAAGGGGACGTCACAGTATATTTGACAGTTGCGGGCGACCGATCAAGCGACTAATTTCAGGAATACCGGCCCTGCTGAATGTGGTAATATTCTATATCGCAGTACTTCCACTGCAATACCTCTATGCAATGTCCTACAGATGTCTGTGCTTACTGCGTAAGTTGGGTTATATTCTGTTCAGATATAAACATTTATGTTTCATATTCGCTTGATTTCATGTTTGACGTAAAAACAAAATAAATAGATGTAATATTTATCAATTTTACAGTTGCCTATTTCATCATATTTATTATCAAAATCCGACAAGTTTTCAGGTACCATTCAATGAGTTCCAATGAGGTTAACCTTTAAACGAACGAATCATTTTAATTTTCTATCGTTAATTTTAAATAATTTTTTTTTTAGTTTCTTTTTCAAGAAGATATCATGTACACATTTCGAGTGAAGGCTTTAATGGCTTAAAGTTTTACTCTAGTTTGGTATCAATCTTCTTGCTTTGTAATATCATGTTACAATGTAGTAAAGCCCAAAGATTTTCTTGCGCTTATAAGCATGCATAATACCGTAATAAAGAAAATTCGATCTCAGCGACATCTGTACTATGTGCGTAGAATTAAACTGAGAAAATGATGCAAATTTACAAATGATTTCCATGCGTAACCTAAGTGTGAATATATAATATGATCATTTTATATTTACCCGAAGATGCAGATTTCATTCATCGTACGACCAATCTCGGGAACTTAAATTACTACAAGTGCCAAAACTGAACCCTAAACCTTAGAAATATATATTTTTGTAAAATCTAATTTTTTATATACCGGCCATTCCATAAATATGTGCACACTTTCTGAGGGTACATTACGGATTTTAAGACATGGCTTTTGGTTGTCACTGGAGGTTGAACAAATTATTGTCAAAAGTTATAAATAACAATATAAACTTTTAGTACAGTATTATTTTGAACTTAAAAATATCGTAAACCGTTACTGATACAAAAAAGTTATTCTATACTTTTTTGTGCTTTGATGTTCAAATTTTAAATAACTTTTTTTCTAATATGATAAAACTTTATTTAGATAGATTTTTTTTAATAAATAAATAAAATCTCAAAAAATATATATTATACCCTGATCCTTCCTAAGAATTTTTCCGTTTTCCAAAGTATACTCACTTTAAAATTTTTTGAGATATGATTTTTTTACCCGAGCGCTGCAATGACGTGAGGCGCTCCCGCCGTTGGTGTAATGGCCCGGTTCGGGGTGTGCGTTGCGAGTCCCGCATAATAAATTAAGAGAACTTTATTTATTCATTGTTTAATCTGAAATTAAGTCACTAATACAGTTTATTTATTATTATAAAGAATTTTCATTCGTGGCCGTAAAAATTGTATAGCGATAAAGTAGTGAAAAATGCTCTATATAGCATTTCCCTGACCTTATCGCTATCAAAGTTTTTGTTAATCGCTCGATGGAAATCACTTGAATATCGGAAAATAAAATTGAAAAAGGAGTGGGCGAGGGTACAGGTAACACTACAGGGAATACAAAGATAATTATATACAAAAACGTTGTCAACGACAGAAAGGACCTTTGGAATTCCCCGATAATTAGAGCGTTTGTTACCTAAATGCCGACAAAAATTGGTTATAAATACTAGATACATGAGCCGTTTATTTTGAAAATGGCCTAACTCCAATTCTCAATGTTTTATTGTTGACTGTTATAACCTTTATAATTTGGGGTTATTAGTCATAAAAACAATGTGTGGTTAGGTTATTCAATATATACTCAATGACATTAGAAGCGTAACACCAAGAAGGAATGATTTTTTTGAATTCATATTTTAGCAACAGAGTGACTATATTTAAAGCATACATTGATAACAATTTCAACCTTGTGCCTTTTATATTTATTGTGAAAAATGAAAATATTTCACTTTTTCTTTTTTGATAAAACTATTTATATGAGTTGTTTAGTACAGATGTTTTTAGTTTTCGTGTTTCCGTTGAGTGTGTTAAGCTTAAATAAAATGCCTCGAGTCCGAAGACGTCCACAATATCACCATTTGAGCGATTTTGACCGGGGTCGAGTTGTTGCTTATCGAGATGTTCGTATGTCCAATCGCGAAATTGCCCGCCGTATTGATTCCAGTATCAGGTATGGACAGAAGAAGGTAGAGGAGCAAGAAGAAGACCAATTGGTCAACCAAGGCGTACCACAGAACGTCAAGATCGGCGCTTAAGACAAATAGCCCTGCGAGACCGTTTCGCTACTACGCGTCAAATCGGTGATCAATGGATTGGAGAAGAAGGTAGGCCCGTTAGTATGCGAAGCTTATATCGCCGCATTCAATCCTTTGGGCTTCTTTCGTACCGTCCAAGATTCCTTTAACAGCGAGACACTGTCGCCAAAGGTTGGACTGGTGCAGAGAACGGCAGCATTGGGAGGCAGAATGGCACGATGTCGTATTCAGCGATGAATCACGATTTTGTCTAGGCACGCATGATGGCCGTAGAAGGGTACGACGCTACCGTGGAGAACGACCTGATCTTAGGTTTGCTATTGAGAGGCATGTACACAGGACTGCTGGAGTAATGGTTTGGGGGGCTATTGCTTATGGTAGTCGATTACCTCTTGTATTCATTCGAGGCAGTATGACGACTTTGTTGCCTTATTTAGATGGCCGCCCAGACGTACTTTTTCAACAAGATAACGCACGTCCCCATATTGCTCGTCGAACTATGAACTTTCTTAATGAAGCTGGTGTTAATGTTTTGGCGTGGCCGCCCCGTTCGCCGGATTTAAATCCCATTGAACATGTGTGGGATATCATGGGAAGAAGAATATTCTCTTTGCACCATCCTCTACAGACTCTAGCACAGTTGATCGATGAAATTCAAGTTGCTTGGAACGAGATGCCTCAAGAAGACATCGACCATCTCATTTTGTCGATGCCCAGACGTCTACAGGAGTGTATATAGCAAAGGGGTCGCCAAACACATTATTATTTTTTTAGATTGTTTTTTAATAAAATTTCTTGAAAATGTAATCATTTTATTCTTGATGTAAGACTACCATACTGGCAAAAAATCAAGTTAAAATAATAACTCCTTCTGGGTGTTGCGCTTCTAATGTCATTGAGTATATATATATATATATATATATATATATATATATATATATATATATTATAATTTTGAATATACTTAACCAGAAACTGGTTTTTATGTCAGTAAACCTCAAATCAACATTATTTTAGCCAACAACAAAAAATTGATAGAAATGGAGATAGGGCACTTTCAAAATAAAAGACATATAACCATTTTTTTGTATGATGTATGGACGTCATTCTTGAAAATGACATTAAACCGAAACTAGTTGAAAATTAAATAATTTATTAGTAAAACAAACCAAGTAAATTCAATTACAAACCTATATATTAAGAGAAATGTTTTACCAAGTGATTAATGAGAAACAAGTTAATGATATATAGTGAGTCATTATAGAACTACTGTCAGTGAGAGTTCATTAAGATTTTCTTGTAATCCGCAAAAAAGCGAATTATTATAGAGTAAGTAAAAACGTTCGTAATTTTGCACTGACCTTATCGGTATATAATTTTGATAGCTAAAAGTGAAAATCCTTTATAATGTCAGATAACCTGTATTAGTAAGTTCATTTCAGTTTAAACAATGAATAAACAAAGTTCTCTTGGTTTATTAAGCTGGACTCGCAGCGCACACCGCGATCCGCGCCGTTACTCCAATAGCGGGAGCGCCTCATGTCAATGCAGCGCTCGGGTAAAAAACGGAAAAATGCTTAGGAAGGATCAGGGTATAATATATATTTTTTCAAGAAAATTAAAACATGAGTATTTGATTATATTTTTTGAGATTTGTTTTATTTATTAAAAAAATCTATCTAAATAAAGTTTTTCCTTTTGGAAAAAAAAAATATTTTAAACTTTGAACATTTAAGCACAAAAAAGTACAGAATAATTTTTTTTTGTATAGGTAACGGTTTACGATATTTTTGAGTTCATAATAAAAGTGTACTAAAAGTTTATATTGTCATAACTTTTGACATAATAATTTGTTAGTAATAACCAAAAGCCTGTCCTGATAGCCTTTATAATATATGTGAAATTCGCTAAAATCCCTAATGTACCTCCAAAAAGTGTGCACTTATTTATGGAATGGTCGATACATAATAAGTAAATCGCCAGAAAAGATGAATATCAGGAAATGGATGAAAACAAATCCAAAAATGTGTAAAATAAAATTGTGCTTTTTTAAGCTCCTCCAAATTGAAAATTTTAGATGTGATTGTAAATTTATGATGATTCTCATCAATTCAATTTAATGTTTATAGTTTTGGTTAATTTTGGTTATTTTACAGAGAATAACCAATCTTAGTTTAATTTTTGTTGTGTGATGGATTATTGTTACTACAGATGAACATGTTTTTGAACTTTACATTAAGTCAGTGTTTTGTACGCCTTTAGGTTCGTCCAAATTAAAAATTTTAAACGTGATTGTAAAGTTATGATGATTCTCATTAATTCAATTTAATGTTTATAGTTTTATTTAGTTTTGTTAGTTTCATGAAGAATAACCAATCTTAATTTAATTTTAGTTGTGTGATGGATTATTGTTATTATATAGGTGAACATTATTATTATTATTATTATCATTATTATCAACGGCAAAATATTTAAATGGAATTATCAAACAAAGGAATTGGAAGAAAATTCCATGAAAACAAACAGAACCAAAAAACTACTAAATAAAAGATGTAAGATAAATCCAGAAATAAAGATAGCAATGAAGAAAGATATACAATTGGAAAATAAAAACAAATATAAAAATGGACAAGAACATATACATATACTAGCAAATATAGAAAAAATTAAGGGAAATAAAGACACAAATAAAAATGGGAAAAATATACAAAAAAAGACAAATAATAAAATAAATAAAAAGAAAAGAAAGAAACACAAGGAGATCAAAATTTGTACATGGAACGTGAGGACAATGTTAGAACCATCAAAGATTGAAAGCATAGTAGAAGAGCTAACAAAATACCGAATAGATGTAGCAGCTATGCAAGAGACAAGATGGGAAGGGAAAGAGGCAATAGAAAAAAACAAATACAAAATATTGTACTCCGGTAGAGACAAGCAAGGACAACATGGGGTAGCATTCATTATAAGAAACAGGATTAAAGATAAAGTAATGGAATTCAAGCCAATAAATGAAAGGATTTCATATGTTAGAATAGAGGGGAGACCTCTGAATCTATCAATAATTAATGTATATGCACCAACAGAGAATGCAGAAGAGGAGCAAAAAGACAACTTTTACCAAACAGTGGAAGATCAAATAACAGCCATACCAAAAGAAGATACATTAATAGTATTAGGAGATTTCAATGTGCAGGTAGGAAAGGAGGAGGACAACAAATACGTAGCAGGTCAACACACAATCCATGAAAAACAAAAAAATGAAAATGGAAATCGACTATGTACCCTAGCAATATTAAACAACTTGGTGATAAGCAGCACAAAATACGAACACCCGAAATAGCATAAAGTAACTTGGATTACACCTGATCAGAGGAATTATAGTTAAATTGACCACATATTAATAACAAAAAGACACCAATCAACAATGAGAGATGTAAGATCGTATAGAGGAGCGTGCGCAGACTCAGATCACTTCATGGCAGTTGCAACAGTAAACCAAAAAATAAAGGTAAATTATAAACATAGAGACAAAAAAGCTAAATGGGATATAAACAGGCTAAATTTTAATGAAACCAGAAAAAAATACGAGACGAGTATAGAGCAACAAATACAATCTAAAACTGAAAAAAATTACACGCAAATACAATGGAAAGATATAAAAGAATGTATAAGCAAAGCAGCAAGAGAACAAATAGGAGTATTAACATATAATTCCAAAAGAGAATGGTTGAATGATGACTGTAAAGAGGCGGTAAACAAAAAGAAAAAAGCATGAACAAGATGGTCAAAGAACAACAGAATTGAAGACAAAATAACTTATGACAACCTACGCAAAACAGCAAAGACACTAGTAAGAAAAACTAAACGAGAATGGATATCAAACAGAATACATGAAATAGAGAAGGAAAGTAAAACGAACACGAACATATAAAAATAAAGTAATAGGTATCAAAAATAAGCAAGGAAAACTAGCTGTCAATGACGAAGAATATAAAGAAGCATGGATGGAACAATTCAGAGATTTATTATATACAGAAGATGAGACTGAATTTTCAGAAGGAGAAAACACAGAAGAGGAGAATGACGAAAATAGGGAACCGACAAAAATAGAATTAATAGAAACCATTAATCGAACTCGAAATGGAAAGTCACCCGGACAAGATGGCATAAATATAGAACTAATCAAATATGGAGGAGATGCATTAATAGATAAAATACACGAGATAATGAAGAAAATATGGAATGAAGAAAAAATGCCGGAAGAATGGAACATAGTAACAATACACAAGAAAGGAGACCAACAGATATGTTCAAACTATAGAGGAATTACATTACTGAATACAGCATACAAATTACTATCAACAATAATACAGAAAAGAATAACGGACAAAAATAAGAATAAAATAGGACAGTATCAGTGTGGTTTTGTACAACGCAAGTCAACAATAGATGCAATTCATACAATAAAACAAATACTGGAAAAAACCTACGAGTATAAATTAGAAGTAGACATGTTATTTATAGACATCAGGCAAGCTTTTGATACCGTAAACAGAAAACAATTAATGAAGGCATTGCAAGAGCTGGAGATAGGAAATAAATTAAGAAGACTTATTAAAATGACACTAGAGAATACACAAGTAACAGTAAAAACATTGAAAGGGGACACGAGTACATTAACAACCAATAAAGGAATAAGACAAGGGGACTCACTTTCAGCGACATTGTTTAATCTAGCACTTGAATATGTACTGCGAAAAATAGACAAGGGTAACCTAAGAACAAAGGGAGTACAGCTAATAGCATACGCAGATGATATAGTGATAGCCGCAAAAAACATTAAAATAATGGAGAAAATGCTTAATGAACTAATTATTGAGGGGCAAAAAATGGGGCTAATAATAAATAATGAAAAAACAAAAATTATGAGATTTGGGAAACACGTATTGAATAATCATATCACGATAGGAAATCATCAATTTGAAAAAGTAGATAAAATGAAGTATTTGGGTATAACAATAACAACTGACGGCGATAGAAAGAGCGAAATAAAGGAAAAAATTACAACGACATATAGAGCATTTTATGCCAATAGAAAACTTTTAAAAATTAATATTTTAAGCAAAAAAACTAAAATAAAAATGTACAAGACATTAATAAGACCAACCACTATGTACGGAGCTGAAACAATAACGATGACAAAAAAACAAGAAGAAGAACTAAAAATACAAGAAAGAAAAATACTAAGAAACATATTAGGTCCAATAAAAATATCGGAAAATTAATACAGAAGAAGAACAAATGAAGAACTGCACGATGAGACAGGAAAAAACATAGTCCAAAAAATAAAAGAACAAAGAATAAAATGGTTGGGACATATATGGAGGGCAGGACCGAAGAGCAACATTTACTCTATCCTAGAATGGACACCAGGAGGAAAGAGGAGAAGAGGAAGACCAAGATCCACGTGGATGAAAAAGTGGAAAACGACCTACAGGAAATTGGAATCAAAAAATGGAAAGAAAAAACAGGAGACAGACAATTGTGGAGAAAAATAAGCGAAATGATATAAGATATGGGGACTGATCCCCCCGCAAATTCAATAGATCTAGAAAGCTTTACGGAGCGGCGAAACCCCTGAAAGAGGTAAAGCCACTATATATATATATAGGTGAACATGTTTTTGAACTTTACATTAAGTCAGCATTTTGTACGCTTGGTATGAAGTAAATATTTCGAGTTTAGAATAGTCTAAAAATGTTCAGGCTTTTCTAAACTGTAAATATTTACTTTGTGCTTAATCAAGAAGTGCAAACACTTTATAGCATATAATAATAACGCTGAATTCATAAAATATGTTTTTAACTATCTGATAGTTGTAGCAACATTTGAACCTTAATTGCCTTAAAATGTTGCAAATATTCTGTTTTATTAAGGTGGTTTAAATTAACATTCTTATACTTGATTGTACAACTTTGATGATTTTCTTTATAGTTTATAATGCGTGGCTATTGGGAATGAATGAATTAATTAAAATGTATGTCATGATAAATTGATTAAAAGCAATAAAATGTAAAAACGTATAATATTTACTACTAAATTTTTATTAATTTTGATGGTTTGTTTAAACTATTTTTTTTTGTCATTTTGAAAAATAACATGTGTTTTTAGTCAACTTTAACTTAACACAATAGACGTTACACCATTGTTGTAATGTTAAAAAAACACTAAAGTTGTTGACTCTTAGCGAAATGACAGATGTTCTAAATTGACTAATTTATAAGTATTTTTCATTCAAAGTGCGAAAATGTATGTATTGTGTTTAAAAAAAGTCTCACGAAAATGTAGAAAAGATTTCATATTTGGATGAAATTTACAGAAATTCTTAAGAAATGAACAAACTTTATTTGTAACTTAGATAAAAACAAAAATGATAAACTTGGAGCAAAATTACAGTTGCTTATATTTTTATTTTTAAATGTTCTTTTTTCTTTTAAATAAAATTACAGAAATGTTAAAAGAGTGAGAATGTTATCACATTTAAAGATATTTTTAAGAAATACATAAACGTTGGTGCAACGTCTATTGTGTTAAATTAAAGTTGACTAAAACATATGTTATTTTTCAAAATGTAAAATCTAAATTTTTAGGCTTTTCTAAACTCGAAATTTTACTTCATGCATAATCTTGGAGTGGAAAACACTCGTTGAAAGCCTCAAAATAACCTCTTTGAAACAACGAATTTCCGCAAATTTAAAAAACGCTGTAATTATTGGGATATGTATACTTAAAAGAAATATGCCCTGTATCTTCTGTTTTAAAAACGTTTTATACAAAATAAATCATCATTTTACACGCCACGTACATGTAACACAGGTTTAAAGTAGAGTTTTACACCATACGTCTTTAGCGTACTGCTTCAACAGCATATTGTAAACTTGCAGTATTTTAGTATTAGATGTGCGCGGCGACTAGACCCATACGACGCCATATTATTCTGTAAGTTCACATATATAGTTGACCGACCCACTCGATGGGAGGGCGCATTTGTCGGAATTTCAAACTTTCCGCAATTTTTAACGTGGGCTCGTATACAATCAACAGCTGTCAGATCCGTCAGATCTAAAGTCACAAAAATGCGGATAAGACGAAATCGTCTCCAGATGAGGGTTAATAAATAATTTATATGACCACCATGTGTTACACGATAAATATCAAAACGGTGGCTCATTTTTTGCCACACACGAATCAGCTGGTCTCTAATTATCGAATTTACAGCTTCAACAATTCGATGTCGCATATTTTCAAAAAAAAGGCTTTTGGGCTCCTTTCGGAAACTGTTCGAATACGCTTAACATTTTCATTCGATGTGCGTGGACATCCCGTGCTTTTCTGTTGGCAGATGCAACCATCGTCTATGAATTTTCGATGCCACTGGTAAATCTGCTCATGACGAGGCGGTTGTTTATTAAACTGACGGCGAAAAGCACGTTGAACTTCAATAAGGGGCTCTAGTTTTGCTAAATGCAGCACATAAAATGATTTTTCTTGTTGTGTCGCCATTTTACTACAGACAATCAACATGACAAATAACAGCGCCAATGCGGCCGTGGTGGGAACATCTGCCTGGACTGTTCAATTTTTAAACTTTTGTCTGTCCAGGAACGTTGGAATTATGGTTCTAACTTTTGTAGTTTGAAAGAAATAAACGTTTGAAATCTGTTCCTTTATTTTAAATAGCCCTGTATATACAATATTTTTAAATTTTAACCTATTGTGTATTATTTTAAATAAGTCTACAGTCAAACAAATTTAAAGCCAGGGTGTTACTACATTATTTCTCTTTATTTCTTCCTAGCACATGTGGATGATCTTCAAGTATACAAAATACCCATGGTCGTCGATATTTTCATCATACTGAACTAGGAGCATTTTTTCATAGAGTAATATTTCTAGTTTTTAAGCTATTGTGTATTCTTTTAATTAAGTGCAGTCAAACACATTTAAAACCAGGGTGTTTACATTATTTCTCTTTATTTCTTCCTAGCATTGGTGAATGATTTTCAAGTACTATGTATAAAACAGCCACGGACGTGGAGATTTTCTTCACACCAGGCTAGGAGCATACTTCCATGGAGATTGTTCCCGTTGCTGTTGGATAAAGCAATTCCGAAATTCCATCTAGTCACAAAGTACGATCCCAGAAGAAAATAATGTCTTAAATTCAATTACAGGGTTTTTCTGTTGCATTTCACTATTGATCAAATGAGATTCACAATATCCCAAATATCTTTCACCTTGTCAAATATAAGTCAAAAGGTTTCCCGATTTACGAAATGAGTTTCACTATATACCAAATACTTTTCCCTTTAATATTTTTGCTGAACTTTTTTGCAGTAACACTAACTTTCTTCTGGAAATATTTTATTTGTATTTATACATACAGGGAGTTTTTCTTTTAAGTATACGTATTCCAAATTCAACCTATTTTCTGTGAATCTTTAGATATTCCTTGTTTTTTTTAAGTTCAATTTGAAGCTTTAAATGAGTGTTTTCCACTCCCAGACTAAGCATGAAGTAAAATTTCGAGTTTAGAAAAGCCCCGTGAAAATTTGTCGATGGTTGCGCAGCCACCCGAGACAAATTTTCTGGGCTTTTCTAAACTCGAAATATTACTTTATGCGCCACGCGTATAAAACACAGATTTTAAGTGAAATTTTAATATACATTAATTTCACAATATTTTAGTGTTTTGTACGCGTGGCGCATGAAGTAAAATTTCGAGTTTAGAAAAGCCCAGAAAATGTTCACGGGGCTTTTCTAAACTCGAAATTTTACTTCATGTTTAGTCTGGGAGTGGAAAACACTCGTTTAAAGCTTTAAATTGAACTCTTTTGAAATACAACGAATGTCGGAAAATTTACAGCTTATGCATGTGTTTACCTTACAGAAAAATTCGCTGTAAGTATCACTACTTACGCCAGCATCTATTCTCCGGATAAGGAGTCCTCTTATTTCATTTCTAAGATGCATTTTTTGACGAACTGCAGCCATTTTGTTGAGGAGTGGAATGTAATTGACAAACTGTGATAAGTTTTGGACATATAGCGAAATATACCATATAATGCCTTTTAAAATATACATTTAACATGTACATTATGTCTTTGTTATTTTTCGCATCGCACGGTAATTTAATACCGTACAATGATCCCCGCACCGCACCCCCTGCACCGTGCACCCCGCTTAGCAAGAAGCCCGCCCGCTCCCCGCGCCCAATGACGTCATTTGCGATTGCAGCGCTGCCTCATCGAGTGGGTCGGTTAACTAAAATCATGATACGTGGAGCCCCCTAGAAGTTATCAATCTAATTTAATCTATGGTGACGACCAAAGTAAAATCACAGTTGACCGTAAGCAGTAGTTGCATAGGTGTTGGCAGTTGAGATCTGTTGTGGAATGAGTAAACTCGCGCACTTATCTCAGAAATTCAGTAACACTCACAAACAACAGCAGGTGGAAAATAAAATATAATTATTAAATTTAGATAAAATTTTATGTATAATACTTTAAAGAAAAATGTCTTATATGTTTAATAATTACAAAATATAAATAGATAATGTATTATTATACATTTTAATAGTGATTTCATAAAATATATTAATATATAAGGCTACGAATTCGAATATTCAATTGCGATTTCTAAAATAAATGCCAATCTGCATGTCTTTTTACAGAACACGGATAACGCATAATTGCGAATTTTAATAGAGAGAAACAAGAACACACCTGTCTGAACTAATTACTGTACGAATAGTGAAGATTTTAAACAAAAACGGCAATTTTGCTGAAGCGCAGTAACCTGCACGAGAATACACCCATTCCATTAATTTTATTATACTGTGGTAAAATTTCGACTTGAAAACACCCTGGAAATTTAGTTTGGTCACAAAACCAAATTTTTAGGTTCTAAACTTGAAATTTTACTTCATGCTTAATCTAGGAGTAAAAAAATAAACTCTATAAAAACAACGAATGTCTCAAGTATACTGTAAATCTTCAGACATTCGTTGTTTTTAAAAAGAGTTTATTTTTACTTCAACGATTGTTTTCCACTCCCAGATTAAGCATTAAATAAAATTTCAAGTTTAGAAACTGAAAATTTGGTTTGGTGACCAAACCAAATTTTCGGGGTTTTCTAAAGTCGAAATTAATAAGTTGTAATTGGGATATATCCATTTAGAAGGAAAACTTCTTGTCTGTGGGCAGATATGACTCTATTAATTTAATAATGACAAGTCATTAATCTTAATTATAATGATAATTATTTTAATATTTAACTTACATGGAATAGACTTCACGGTGATTTTAGGTTTATGACCGGTTGATGCCACATTGACTATCCTTATGAAAACGTATCTCCCAGATGTATAATAAGAAGTTGATGTATTAGAGATAAAATCACAGAAACTAGTAATCATCTCCGAATGTGAAGTAATTCCATCTCGTATCTAGAAGAAATGTTAACTCGATTATACAGAGATTTTTTTTAAGTATACATGCTGATAATTACAGCGTTTGGTAATTTTGCAGAAATTTGTGGTTTTTATAAAAACAGTCATTTTAATGCTTCTAACGAGTATTTCTCTCTTTTGAAATAAAATTTCGAATTTAGAAAAGCCTAAATGTTTGGATTTAGACGTAGGGTAGCGTCCAAATCTAAATTCAGGCTTTTCTAAACTCGAAATTTTACTTCATACACCACGCGTATTAAAGACTGATTTAAAGTAATGTTAAAAATGTACTGCTTAAGTTTGATCTCACATTAAATCTGATCTTACGTTAATAATATTCAAATTTTTTATTTCATGTAAGAAAACCTTCCGAAATTCAAACGTCTGGAGAAGTTTGCTTTCGGATTTGTTCTTTAAATTATGTGTACACAACTTAAAGCGAATTGCTCAAGTTTTGAAAGCGCAAGATTTGGCTAGATGAAAAAAATATTTTTAAATTTTATGAACATGAGATTTAACTGAAGCAGTACATTTTGAATTACACTATAAATTAGTGTTTTAAACGCGTGGCGCATGAAGTAAAATTTCGAGTTTAGAAAAGCCTAAAAATTTGGTTTGGTCGCTTTTAATGTCGCTTTCAAGGCTTCTCTAAACTCAAAATTTTACTTTATGCTTAATAGAATCTTTATTTTGAACAGTTTTGTAAAATCAATGAATGCTTGCAAATTTATAGCGTATTCATCGGGATACGTATATTTAAAACAACAATTCCGTGTATATAAAGATGTAATTACGGTACAAAACAAGATATTTCATGGAATCTTACTTTTGTTTAAAATTCGTAATTGAGCTGTTACAGGTTTTAAATTTTTCTTGAAATATATTTATGTGTTATAAGAAAAAACTTACCTCATATACGCCACAACTGCAATTCTTCAAAATTGGTGACGTGGCAGCATTTGTTGAATCGCATTTAGTCGAATCTTGAAAATCTATTTTAAACGAGTAATCGTAATTGGTAGTGAATTTCCATATGCAGTCAAAAGAAGTTGCATGTTCTGCATTTATCGTATATTCTGAATTATTTTTTACTGTTATATCGCCTCCACATCCAACAGAAGGACCTTAAATATACAAATAAATAATTTATTAGGTTTTATATGTTAGAATTTCATTTAACTAATCATGTACTTAAAAAAAACAATAGCAACATCAACAGCCTCGCTGCGCTCGCGCCAGGTAATCTAAATTTTCAGGCTTATCTAAACTTGAAATTTTACTTTACGCGTCAGGCGTATAAAACACTGATTTATGCCAATTAATCAGTGTTTTATACGCCTAGCGCATAAAGTAAAATGTTTCTATCGGATCAAAATCTTAACTTTGACAGGATTTTTCAGAAATACTGGTTGAGATATTAAACCCCGCTTCAGGTTCTTGAAGCTTGTTTACTTTAAAGCAAAATTAGTGCCTTCAAAGTTGATTTAATAATTCATGATTGTTTTATAATTTTTTAAACAAAATGACCTCAAAATCTAACGATGTTTTCACTAAATCTCAACTTTGACGCGATTTCTCAGGAAAACTAATTGGGATATTTTAACTCTACTTTCAGAATCTTGAAGCGTGTTTATTTCTAAGCAAAATTGAAGCTTTCGACGTTGATTTCATAATTAATAATTTTCTTATAATTTTCCAAACAAGATTACCTCAAAATCTAACGACCATTCGCATTCATATCACGAAGTCATTTTTTAGGCATTCATTGTTTCTGAACAGTGTTCAATTTGAAGTTTTAAACGAGTGTTTCCACTCCCAGGTTAAGGATGAAGTAACATTTCGAGTTTAGAAAAGCCTGAAAATTTGGTTTGGCGACCAAACCAAATTTTCAGGCTTTTCTAAACTCGAAATTTTACTTCATGCACCACTCGTATAAAACACTGAACGTATTGTGAAGTTGGAAATATACTGTTTATGTTTAATACATTTTAACCAAACCTCGCGCTATAAAAATTCGACCAATTTCCAATAAATTTTAAAGTATACTGAAAAAATCTCTGTATATCCTTTTTTTATTTGTTTTTATTACCTATTACTCGTCGAACGGCGAATAACTTAGTATGCAAAAGTAGCTAGCGTATTACAAAAGGTTGAACACCCCTAAATAATACATATGATAATATCCCATATCCCTATATTTTTTATACGCGAGCGAAACGCATTGAAACAATTGTTTGAAATAATGATTATAGACAACCCAACACCAATAATGTGCATTGGGCTGCCACTTTCGTCGCATAACTCATAAATTAATAATGTTTATTCCTTATTTCAAGAGAATATTGTTTAAACGTTTATTAACAAATAATTTATAATTAAAATTATTAAATCTTACGCTGTAATAATAAATCACTTGTATTATTTAAAAAAACTCATATCCTTATTATCACTGCGGCGACAGCGGCAACTCCATATACATTATCGGTTGCCTATAATCAGAGTTTTAAACAACTAGTTCAATGCTTTTGACTCGCTTATTATTCAGGGATATATAGATAACATGGATACCTGATTCTGTGTGATTCTAATTGATGTTGTGTTTTTGAACTTCATTTGACTCGTGTTTTGTTCATGTATACATGGGAGATAGTTCTTTGTATACCGATCATATAGCTTTAGTTAGTTTACTGAAATACCAGTAAAACACGACAAATTATTGGTAAATCGGCCGTTTATTATGAAAGTGGTCTAATTCGATTTCTCAATTGGTTGTTGTTGACTGTAAAAATCTTAATTTGAGGTTTGCAGTCATAATCAACAACTTTTGGTTAAGTATAGTACATATATATTATATATTTTGAATATACTTAACACAAATTGTTGTTTATGACGAAAAACCTCAAATTTTAAAGATTAATACAGTTAACAGCAAAAATTGAGAAATCGAGTTAGGCCACCGTCAAAATAAACGACTGAAATATTTGATATTAGTATCCAATCATGTATCGACCTATCAATGTATTAGCTTGATAAAATTAATATTTTACCTGGCGTAAAATATACAGCTGCTTCGAAGGATGATTTCGTATGTATCGAACGGAATTTAATAGTTACAGCTCTATAATTTGAGTGTATAATTGGTAGTTGAGTATCATCTAAATCCCCACAAATATCAGCTAAAACTCCAGTTGCATCACTTACTTCGACATGTCGACTTAAACAACTCCAACTATACGACATATTCACTTTAAGGAACCTATTTAAAATTCAATAAATATTTTATTAACAGTATTAATATAATGTTTACTAGTTGTACCATAGTAGCTTAAATCAAGCTTATCTGAACCTTTGTTTAAATTACATTTACTCCAATGTGATATAACCTAAGTTTAAGTTAACCTAAGTTTGTGATTATTCCAGGGCCGAAGCCAGGTGGGGGGGCAGTTAAGTTAACCTAAGTTTGTGATTATTCCAGGGCCGAAGCCAAGAGGGGGTGGGGTAGTACAAGTATTTCCCGATCTAGAGTAGTATTGCCCTTTCTTACCAGTAACAGAGAGTTTTTCTTTTAAGTATATATATTCCAATTATACGCTATAAATTTTCATATATTCGTTGTTTTTTCAAGAGTAATTTAAAGCGGTAAAGGAGTGTTTTTTCACTGCCAGGTTAAGCATGAAGTAAAATTTCGAGTTTAGAAAAGCATTAAACCAAATTTTCAGGCTTTTGTAAACTCGAAATGTAACTTCATGCGCCACGCGTATGACACTGATTTCAAGCAAAGTTCACTTGTTCACAATATTTCAGTGTTTTAAGTGTTTAATACGCACAAAAAGTAAAATTTCAAGTTTGGACAAGCCTGAAAAATATTTGAATAACTACAATATTCGAATAATTTGAATATGTTTTTAAAGAATATTCGAATACTTTAATTTCAATAATTCCCAGCCTTATCTTGAACGTCACTTTTAACCAGTGTTTTATACGCGTGATGCATAAAGTAAAATTTCGAGTTTAAAAATGCCTATGTTTGGAACGTTCAGGCTTTTCTAAACTCGAAATGTTATTTCATGCTTAGTCTGAGAGTGAAAAACACACTTTTAAAGCTTCGAATTGAATTCTTTTAGAAAAAACGTGTGCATGTGTATAATTGAAAGCGAATTTCCCTGTATGTACAGTTTTATTCAATAAAAAAGCGTACACTTACTGTTTGACATTGAAAAAGTGGATTATAATTCAAGTGCTTAGTATGGTAAATGTTTCAAATTTGATATCCTACTGATACAGTTTTTAAAAAAGGCAGACTCACATTAGCGATATACTGCGGAAATCAGGTTCAGTAGTTGTATGTTTTTTTTATTGAATAGAATGTTGTATTTCCATAAAATATTGCACTGTTTCCCAACTGTATGCAGCTTTAATTCGGTCTGCGAAAATCGATCCTTCTCGAGCTGGTTTTCCATAATTCAGTCACCGATTCCTTTTCCTTTAAGGAAAGATTCAGTTCATTCAGTTGACTTTTAAGATTATCCAAAAGATAGCTTTCTGAGTATCTGTGACTTATACTAGTCGTTAAATTTATTTTTGCAAGATTCCTCAACATTTAAAGCCGGATACAGTTGGGAAATATTGTAATATGAAAGTAGAAACTGGAAATATAACAAAACTTTACGAGAAGAAAATTAAATACTTTTCATAAAATTTACAACAGTTTGGAATCCAAACTGTGTGTCACTGATATTTCTATCCAAGGCCTCGTATACTCTATTGTGAATACTTTTTAGAACACTTTCAGGGTATGGCACATGAGGCTGATCGTCCGAAGTTCGCAGCAGTTTTTCGAATTTGGCTTTTTTTGGGATGGCTATGAATGTTAACACTAGCTATTCCCTCTGTATAATCCCTGTTCTGTATACTGTGTTAAATAAGTCTACTTGATTTTTTCCTTCTTGGTCTTGAGTTTCTTGAAGTAGTTTTAGAACTTCTATTGGTATCTGGTCGGGTCCCGGAGCTTTTCAGTTTTTCATTCTTTAAATAGCATGTATCACAACGGGAGGAAGCGCAATGGGCCTAATGAGACCTAAGTGCAGTGCAGAAATACGCATTCCCCAAAGAACCAGAACCATTATATTACTATTACTTTAGCTTGAATTTTATCGGGACCACTTTCTTCTTTCCATATTTTTGTAACTTGTTCTCCCTGGTCCTCAAAAAGTTCATCAATATACTCTTTCCATCTACGGTGTTGGTGACAATCGATCCCTTTTTATCCAAAAGACTGCTGTGTTGTTTTTGTTTAGATAAACCAGTGATTTCTTTGATTTTTGTAGACATTAAAAGCGACATGTTGTCTCTTTTCATCTTCTATCTTGTAAGTTTTCCTGCCGTGTTACTAATAATCGATCCCTCTTTATCCAAAGAGTTGCTGTGTTGTTTTTGTTTAAATAAACCTCTGATTTCTTTGATTTTTTTGTGGACATTAAAAGAGACATGTGTCTGGAGTTTTTCTATTTTAGTGCATTTGATTTCGTACAATGGTTATTTTGCCTGCCTTATTTTGCGCCTAATTTCGGTTTGTATTGACTTAATTTTTTTAATGTCTCTGTTTTATGTTTTCTTCTTTGTTCCATGAGTTGTAGTATGTCCCTTGTCATCCAGTCTTGTTTTTCTCCTTTTTGTGTAGTTTCAGATGTTCTTTGGTTGGCTCGACGCAATCTTGAATTCTACCCATCTACTGTTTACATCTGTTTTTTTACTGTCTTCTACTTTTGCTTCTTTCAGGTTTTTATTGATGGTTTTTAGGAGTTTTAGTCTATCACGGGGTTGTAGTCCGATGTCTGCATCTGTGTAGGTTTTTGCCGATCTTACGCAGTTTTTGTATCTGTTGTTAATCAATATATAATCTATCATCTGCTGGAGCTTTCCAGGTCTATCTGGCAGTTTGTTGAAGGTGTTTTTAACAACTATCTCTTGTTCCTGGCAGAACTGTAGCAAGTAATCTCCTCTGTCGTTCCTCAGACCAAGTCCATACTCTCCTATCCATTTTCACATTTTTCCTCTTCCAATCTTGGCATTAAGATCTTCCATAACTATTGGTATGTCTCTGGTATTTGTTAGTTTTAGCACGTCCATGATCTGTTCGTAAGAGGTTTACAATTCCTCTTCACTCTTATCCGCTGTTGGGGCATACACCTGTATGAGATTCAATTTGTTTGTTTTTGTTTGGAGTGTAATTAAGATAACGCGGTCTGATATTGGGGTAAAATTTGTCACAGATGTAGTTGTTTTATCGTCTGTCATGATGGCTACTCCGTGCCAATGGTTAGAATTATTCATCGGGCCCCCCTTGGTCCAAGAAACTGTATATTTTTGTAGTTTCACATGAAAATAATTGACATAACAAAAGCGTTTAACTAAATTTGGCTCGTGCTTCCCCCGAACACAGTATTTTATTTTTCATCCCTCCCCCCCCCCGATATTGACCTTGGCTACGCCAATGGGCCTGAAGTCTGTCTATCGCATTGGATTATTCAGACTTACCTGACTGTTACACGCTGATCTTGAGGTGCCGTTATGTACCATTTGCAAAGTTTATATGAAAACGAACTACCACCTAGCATACTATGACCTATTTTTGTAGGACTGGTTATGTTTCCTCCACATTCTGTAATGGAACTGATTAAGAAAATAGTTGTAAGAGAGATTTTCAACATACCATCTGTTACATATGATACCTTAAAGCCTTTTTTGGTAATCCACTTATCTGTTTTAAATGTAAATTCAAAAGCATTCCGTTCTCTAATTATAGGTAGATTTTTAGTTCCACAGTAACGAGTGTTAGTTCTATAACTGAATATTCTTCTTTTAATACTGACATAATCATCAACGCATCCTGAACCTTGTATTATATCAATATATTAGACAAATATAAATTATTAGTTTAATATTTAAATATAAATACATTTTCAAATGCCTAAGGGGTTAGGCCACTCTAGAGGCAAAAAAATAGGCATAATTGTGTCTTCTCTTTAGCGGAAAAATGAAATAAATCGAAATTTTAAGAGAAACTTTATTATACAAATAATAAACTATAAAAAATATTTTTTTCAAATGGATACATTACAAAATGGTGACTGTAGAGCATTTCACCGATGTCGCCTTTATTCCTGGCAGGTAAACGGGCGGACCAGTAGCTCCCGTAATTTTTAAGTTACAATAAAAAATCAACATTTGTTCTATTACTTATGAGGATATCTATTAAACTAAGTAGGATTTTTTAGATATTGATTTTTACGAAAATGGCGCCTTTTTAAAAAAGCTAAAATGCCATTAAAACTCGCCAGAAATTTATTTATAACAAAAGAACTGCGAAATCTAAAAATTCTACGTGGTTCGGTAGCTATTGTCATATATAATCGGAAAACAAATTAGTTTTACATTCTTACTCAACATTTGCGGGAGCTGCTGGTCCGCCCGTTTACAAACCAGACGTCATCGGAGAAATGCTATACAGGCGCTATTTTGAAATGTATCGCTTTGTAACAAATATTTTTATAGTTTATTACTTGTATAATAAAGACCTTCTTTTAAAGTTTCGATTAATATCATAGTTCTGCTGGAAAAATTGATAAAATATTCCGATCCTTTTCTGCCGCTAGAGTGGCCTAACGCTTTAAACAATTGAAAATGTAATTTGTTAAACTATTTCCAATGTATACTTACTTTTTTCTAATTCAAACTCTTCGAATTCCAACAAGATATTTGCATTAGGTGCAATAATTCGATAATTACATAACAAATTGTTGCTGTATTCATCAGGGTACCCTGGACTGACAATATATTTCTTAGTATTAGTTGCAGTGAAAGTTCCTCCACAGATTAATTTCCATTGTAGCTAAACACAAGAAACATTAAAATCTCTACAATTATTTACTCTGTACAAAATACAAAATTTAATTTAAATTCTATTAATTAATAAAAATGAAGATTCAAAGTGAATTTTAAAACACATATACAATGCATAATAATAATAATAATAATAAACAGCTTCATTTGTTATCCCAAATATAATATAAAACAGGATTTCTTTTAAGTATACACGCAGTAATTTTTCACGAATGCGTTAATTTTATAATAGCAATAAGGGGTTTATTGATATTATAAAATCAACGCATTCCTAAAAATTTACTGCGTGTATACTTTAAAAAATCTGTATTATATTATATTTGGGATTACAAATAAAGCTGTTTCTTATTATTATTAAACAATAATCACGGAAGCAGGACATTTGAATAATGCGTCTTAATAAAGTAAGTGAATGTTAGTGTTTGTACAGATTTGTATAGATTATACTTACTCTAAATCCAGCTCCAGATATTCGTGAATTAGATCTAAACAGGATAAACAAATGGTTGCTTGTCGAATTTATTGATCTAGTAGGTGGATCCCTACCGCAATACTTTTTGATAACGGGATTTGACTCATCTTCTCTTTGATTGTAAATCATAACAAAGTCATTATTGCACTTATCACTATCTTCTATTTGATAGCGGTTTATAAAATTCAGATTAATATAGTATCCTAGAGGAGCTATTATCTCCCAAAGACATTCTGCGTCAGCAGGGTAGTTTTCAGGATACGATGGAGTTTGTATTATACTAGATTCGTTATGTATTACACCACCACAACCTGAATAAAAAAAAACATCGGATACTTTTTTCTTATTAACCACTTGGTAATACATTTTCAAATATTTTGGCTTTGTAACCAAGTGAATTTAGTTTACCAAACCAATATATATATATATATATATATATATATATATATATATATATATATATATATATATATATATATATATATATATAGAAAACAATTAAATACAACAATAAAATCAATGTGCATTTATTATTACCATTGTTCACAGTTTCTAAAGTTAATTGGAATCCTTTTCCATCACTACCCTTTTCACGATGATACTCAATCAATAAGTTGCTGGTAGTTTTTAAGCTCCCTGGTGATGTAGAACAATATTGCCCCATCTTTGGGCTCTTAATTGTAGGTCCGTTGTATATAGACAGATAGTGTTTATTGCAGGAGTTTCCTAAATCGAAACTTGTGAAGCTGATTGTGATCATTTGATTGTTTGGTGGGTTTATCAACCAGGAACATTCGAAATCTCCAAGAGTGGTATCATTTACGACTGGTGATGATATATTGCCCGGTCCATTTTTGAGAACGCCTCCGCAATTGTATAATTTGTATGATATTTCAAAGTCCATAGTTTGATTTGCTTTTGAATGCATTGCCTGTATGTACAATATTAAAGTTATTTACTTACTAAAGGGTGTTTTTTTAGAGGTATAGAACTTTAATCGTGGATATCTGTCGAACCATTGTCAGAATGGGAAACTGTTAGTGTTAATTTTTTTAGTAAGCTTTGGTAAATTATCATGCCAAAGCTGACAGCAATGATTACAATTTGTGGACATTTATTTAAAAAATGCGCGCTCTGTGCGTCAAATTTATAGAGCACTTCGCCCATTTTATAGTGCTTATAATCGTCCATCTGACTAGCATATACGGGATATGATGGCTCGATTTTTGGCTACGTATATACTTGTGGACAATGTCAACCTAAGACGAACTCATACTGTGTGCACCAGACAAGTAATCGCCGTTGTACATAAGGGTGTAGCCGAAGATCCAAATTTATTAATTCGTTCCCAACAACTTGGCCTTTACCACAGAGGAACGAATAACCAGAGTAATCACGCCTGTAACTCGGAATCCACAGTTTGCATAGTGTAGCCATCTCTGAGGCAATTATCAAAACATCCACCTATTAAAACCTTCAACCAAAACAGTTTCCTGTAATTTTGATGGCGATTTAAGGCACAAAAACATATGTTGAAGGATGATTCGTTCATGTGAATGTTAATGTAAACATAAATATACTCATATTTCAATAGACCCATACACCAATTTACTGCTGACTGACAGATGTGAAATAAAAACATTCTTTTAATGCGTTCAGTTTATAGATAATTTGATCTTTTATATCTCCACTAATATATAGCCACAGAGTAAACAATAATATTGTTTTCTCTGCGATTAAGCAAAGTTCTCCGCCACCGCCGAGGTATTACCTGAGAACTAATTATGTCAATCAGGCACGGATCCACGGGGTGGGGGGGGGGGGGGGGGTAACTGGAGGAGCTTATAATATAATATTTGAAAAGTAAAAACGTGTATTTTGAACGGTTTATTTTATTATTATCGGTGTTCATGAGGGAACAAGAGTAATTAAAAAGAATACGTTTTTTAAACATCTCATTAAATCAGTGTTTTATACGCGTGGCGCATGAAGTAAAATCGAGTTTAGAAACGCCTGAAAATTTGGATATTTTGTTTATTGTATAATCAAATTTAATAAATAAAATTGATGATTATTTAATACATATATTGTCTTAGGAATTAACGCCTACAATTCATGGCCTATCGGTGTTATAACCAACAATAATTATCTAAAAAGACACTATTTTTAAATAACTCCTAAACTAAGAGTGCTATGATAAAAAGTGAATATACCCTATATATCTTCATTTTTTATTGTATATAATGTTTATTTGAAACATTTTTTAGTTTTGTGAATATCTGGAAAAAACTAAAAAACGCTAAGAGTAAAGTACCACTTCCGGTTTTCCTTTCAAAAAGCTTAAGTTTTAAGTTTCATCTCGATATCTCCAGCGGTTTTTGCTCTATATCGTTCTATCATCAGTAATAACCAAGTTATAAAGGAAAATAAAAAAATCGCAAAAATAAGTTTTTTCGCAATGTGCTCTGATGGTTCAACTTTTTTGTTAATTTAACACCGGGTATAGTTGGTACTCATCGTCTTGCATATTTTCTACCATTTATCAGATCTGTATCTGTAACAATTTTATATTTAATTTTAAACCAAAATATAGTTAGTTATCCTTGACTTTTTCGAAGTATTTCAAAGTTTATTTTTAATCAGCTCGTAAAACTGCACTACTTTGCCCATTTAACCGTTGTTGTAAATTTCAATCATCACATATTAGTAATTAGCGTTCATCGGCATTTAATGTATGTGCAAATATTGTGATGCACAAAAGGACATTAATAATTTTTTTTTGCACACGTCTTCTCCCCACTTATAATGTTTTTGAGTTTACTTTTAAAATTTTGATTGATTTTTGAGAACTGATTTAGCCTTTGGGGTGATCAGATGTCTTGCCCTTTTTGTTAATAATGACAAATGCAATACTTGTGTAAAATTTAAATACAATCTGAGTTAAAGTTTCCTACAGGTTTGTGTCAATGTGACCCGCACCGTATCTCTATCTCTTAGAGTTTCCGAGATCCCCATAGAGAATATTAAAAAAAAACTCATCCTGTATAGTATAGTAGATTTGCCTAAAATATTTCCACAAACGTACATTTTTTTAACCAAATATGTATGATTGTCTTAAAAACGGTGGATTCAAAATCATAATGAAATTTCTTTTTTCGTGTTCTTGATTTTCAAAATAAATCCAAACCGCACTTTTAAAAATACAAATTAATTTATGATTAAAATTTGGTCAAAATTACAGAAATATCAGCCTATGTATTTTAAATATTTTTAACATCAATAAATTGATAAGCTTAAAGAAATTCGTAAAAGTTTAAAAAATAACTTGCACAAAGCCTACATTCAATGCATACAAAGTGAATTTTATTTATAAAATCTTGGCAAAAACTTGAAACCTGTTACAACATTTCAAAAGAAGTGGATTAATAAGAAATCGTGGAAATTAGTGAAAAACCTATTTAAAAAATCTATAAATATAAAACATGGATTTGTGTGAGTGTTTTCCACTACCCGATTAAGCATGAAGTAAAATTTCGAGTTTAAAAAACCCTGAACATTTGGATTTGGCGGCACGAGCGAAGCGAGTTCAGGCTTTTCTAAACTCGAAATTTTACTTCGTGCGCCACGCGTACAAACACTGATTTATTATGAAGTTCAAAAACACATAATCGATCTACTATTTTTGTCAGAAGTATAGTTGAAAATGTGAAATAAATGTACATAATGTTGATATGATTTACCAAAATACAGGTACATTTTGAAGAGCAATTTTTGCGATTAACCGGTATGCCGGTATTCCAATCCCTACCTCTATCATATAACTGTATTTATTTTAATTTAAATTGCATTACATGAGAGTAAATCTAGATTTCAATATTATATGTGGAATTAAAAATTGAATGGTGTAGATTCACGCTCGATTTGTTTATTTTGATAAAATAAACAAACCGAGGGTCATCATTTTTTGTTCCGTTGGTACCGTTAGAGAGGAAAAAATATAAACATTCCTCTGCGGATCCGGTATACAAATGAATTGGGAAGAGTGGGGAAACCTAGTAGTTACTCTAAATCACACGCCTGCTGGGTGAGCCACCTGACAGAGCCGTCCCCTCTGACCCCGCACAGCAGCGTGAATACTCTGGTTACTCCATACTCTGTGCCTTTACCCATCCACTGTATGTAAAATTTTAACAAAAGATCTTGGCCTGCATCCATACAAAATTCAACTGGCACAGAAATTAAAACCATGTACAGCGTCGTATCTTTGGCGAATGGGCTCAAAACAAATTGCAAGTCGATCCTGATTTTTACCGCCAAAAAATGTTTAGTGATGAGGCTCATTAAATGGATTTGTGAATAAGCAAAATTGGTTCTGGAGCTAACACAACACCCACGAAATTGCCACGTACCCATTATACCCATTAAAAGCTACTGGGTGGTGTGGATTCCATGCTGGAGGCATCATTGGCTCTTACTTTTTCAAAAATTAAGACAGAGCCAATGTTACCGTCAATGGCGAGCGCTACAGGTCAATGATTCAAAATTTGTTGATCCTCAACGTCAATGCAAATCTGTTGAGAACTAAATGGTTTCAACAGGACGGCGCAACTTGCCACACCGCGCGTAAAACCCTCACATTGTTGCGAGAGACGTTTGGTGATCATTTGGTACCGCCTAGACCCCATTGGACTACTTTTTGTGAGGCTATGTCAAATCACTGGTCTATGCTGATAAACCAGCTACGATTAGAGGTCAACATTCAGCGCGTAATTTTCTAGATTAGCTCGGCCACCTTGGAAAAAGTTATGAAAAATTGGACCAATAGAATTGTTTATCAAAGACGCAGTCGCGGTGGTTACATGCCCGAAAATGGACATTAGATTAAACAATAAGTGTTTTCTGTGGGTCTGTCAACTTGCCCCCCCCAACTCAAAATTTTCAAATAAAAAATACTGCGCCCGAAAGGTCTTAACTTGCGCTCACTTGCGCCCAAATATTAAAACTTGCGCTGTTAAGGGTAGAAAGTTATAGCGATTTGAAAATAGGGGGGGCTAAGTTGACGCCAGCCCCCCCATCTCGGAATTTTTAACTTTTTCTTTCATAAATACATTCTATGGAACTTGCGCTGTCAATACCACCTAATTTTACAAGTTGCGCTGCAAAAATACACCCCCTATAAACGAAATAAAGGAGGGTGCCAGCCCCCCCACTTTACATTTTTTAAGTTTTATTGCATTGTACACAAAGCTTAGAAGTTGCGCTCACTTGCGCCATCGAAATTTCTTCAATATCAGTTCTCATGAAAAAGTTATGGCATATTTTATATATACTCGAATCCAGGGCGCGTATTCCCATAATCTCCATGCAACTACAGAAGAGTAATACAATAAACATACTTAACTCACAACCACTGTCCATCTTCGTCGAAAAGCATACATTATACAACCAAAACAGTAATTTTCTATAATTTTTGCATATTTATTCCAGTGCCGTATCATGGTGGAAATATATATTTTTATTATTACTTAAATAATTTTATTTCCAGAACAAATAACAATAATTCGATTCAATTAATAAATATAACTTTAACAATGTATTTAAAATGCATTTCTGCTGATTAGATAAGTTGCGCTGTTTTCCCAGTAGCGTTACAAATAATTTATTATTTAATTTAATTAAATATTTTTAAAACCAAACGTGAAAATTTAAATTTGTTAAGTGATTTTACTTAAACAATGCATAAGAAATGCATCTATGCCAATGAGAAAAGTTGCGCTGTTTTCCCAGTGGCGTCACAATTAATTTATTATTATTTAATTAAATTAAATATTTTTCAAACCAAACGGAAAATTTTTAATTCTCTAAGTGATATTACTTTAACAATGCATAGGAAATGCATTTATGCTAATGAGAAAAGTTGCGCTGTTTTCCCAGTGGCGTCACAATTAATTTATTATTATTGAATTAAATTAAATGTTTTCAAAACCAAACAGAAAATTTTGAATTTTCTAAGTGATATTACTTTAACAGTGCATAGGAAATGCATTTATGCTAATGAGAAAAGTTGCGCTGTTTTCCCAGTGGCGTCACAATTAATTTATTATTATTGAATTAAATTAAATATTTTCAAAACAAAACGGGAAACTTTGAATTTTCTAAGTGATATTACTTTAACAATAAATAGGAAATGCATTTATGCTAATGAGAAAAGTTGCGCTGTTTTCCCAGTGGCGTCAGTGATCATTCCTAAAAACAGATGGTTCCCGTCGGTCATCCTACATTGTATATAGGAACATATTAACCTCTACTTCTTTTGATCTTGAACAATGATTTTTGCTTGGAAGCAAGTCATTGTATTACTCCCATAAGCCATTATGTCTTCTGCAAAATGCTATAAAATGACCCGGTATAAAACCCACCACACCACGTAAAATAAATAGTTTGTTCTGTACATTTAGTTTAAACGGAATATTTTCTAAATGAGTTACTAAATTCAATGTTTTACTGTCCGTGTTAACGGGTTCTATGAATATGAAATTGTTTAACTGTGTTTCAAATAATAATTTATTATTACACAAACTGCAATTTTGTTTTGTTTTTGTTTTTTGTTTTCGCTCCTGGGAAAACAGCACAACTTTTCTCATTAGCATAAATGCATTTCCTATGCATTGTTAAAGTAATATCACTTAGAAAATTCAAAATTTTCTGTTTAGTTTTGAAAATATTTAATTTAATTCAATAAATAAATTAATTGTGACGCTACTGGGAAAACAGCGCAACTTTTCTCATTAGCATAAATGCATTTCCTATGCATTGTTAAAGTAATATCACTTAGAAAATTCAAAATTTTGTGTTTGGTTATGAAAATATTTAATTTAATTCAATAATAATAAATTAATTCTGACGCCACTGGGAAAACAGCGCAACTTTTCTCATTAGCATAAATGCATTTCCTATGCACTGTTAAAGTAATATCACTTAGAAAATTCAAAGTTTCCCATTTGGTTTTGAAAATATTTAAATTAATTCAATAATAATAAATTAATTGTGACGCCACTGGAAAAACAGCGCAACTTTTCTCATTAGCATAAATGCATTTTTTGTGCATTGTTAAAGTAATATCACTTAGAAAATTCAAAAATTTCCGTTTGGTTTTAAAAATATTTAATTTAATTCAATAATAATAAATTAACTGTGACGCCACTGGGAAAACAGCGCAACTTTTCTCATTAGCATAAATGCATTTCCTATTCTTTGTTAAAGTAATATCACTTAGAAAATTCAATGTTTCCTGTTTGGTTTTGAAAATATTTAATTTAATTCAAAAATAATAAATTAATTGAGACGCCACTGGGAAAACAGCGCAACTTTTCTTATTAGCATAAATGCATTTCCGATGCATTGTTAAAGTAATATCACTTAGAAAATTCAAAGTTTCCCGTTTGGTTTTGAAAATATTTAATTTAATTCAAAAATAATAAATTAATTGTGACGCCACTGGGAAAACAGCGCAACTTTTTTCATTAGCATAAATGCATTTCCTTTGCATTGTTAAAGTAATATCACTTAGAAAATTCAAAGTTTCCCGTTTGGTTTTGAAAATATTTAATTTAATTCAAAAATAATAAATTAATTGTGACGCCACTGGGAAAACAGCGCAACTTTTCTCATTAGCATAAATGCATTTACTTTGCATTGTTAAAGTAATATCACTTAGAAAATTCAAAGTTTCCCGTTTGGTTTTGAAAATATTTAAATTAATTCAATAATAATAAATTAATTGTGACGCCACTGGGAAAACAGCGCAACTTTTCTCATTAGCATAAATGCATTTTTTGTGCATTGTTAAAGTAATATCACTTAGAAAATTCAAGAATTTCCGTTTGGTTTTAAAAATATTTAATTTAATTCAATAATAATAAATTAATTGTGACGCCACTGGGAAAACAGCGCAACTTTTCTCATTAGCATAAATGCATTTCCTATTCTTTGCTAAAGTAATATCACTTAGAAAATTCAATGTTTCCTGTTTGGTTTTGAAAATATTTAATTTAATTCAAAAATAATAAATTAATTGTGACGCCACTGGGAAAACAGCGCAACTTTTCTTATTAGCATAAATGCATTTCCGATACATTGTTAAAGTAATATCACTTAGAAAATTCAAAGTTTCCCGTTTGGTTTTGAAAATATTTAATTTAATTCAATAATAATAAATTAATTGTGACGCCACTGGGAAAAAAGCGCAACTTTTCTCATTAGCATAAATGCATTTCCTTTGCATTGTTAAAGTAATATCACTTAGAAAATTCAAAATTTTCTGTTTGGTTTTGAAAATATTTAATTTAATTCAAAAATAATAAATTAATTGTGACGCCACTGGGAAAACAGCGCAACTTTTCTTATTAGCATAAATGCATTTCCGATGCATTGTTAAAGTAATATCACTTAGAAAATTCAAAGTTTCCCGTTTGGTTTTGAAAATATTTAATTTAATTCAATAATAATAAATTAATTGTGACGCCACTGGGAAAACAGCGCAACTTTTTTCATTAGCATAAATGCATTTCCTTTGCATTGTTAAAGTAATATCACTTAGAAAATTCAAAATTTTCTGTTAGGTTTTGAAAATATTTAATTTAATTCAATAATAATAAATTAATTGTGACGCCACTGGGAAAACAGCGCATTTTTCTCATTAGCATAAATACATTTCGTATGCAATGTTAAAGTAATATCACTTAGAAAATTCAAAGTTTCCCGTTTGGTTTTGAAAATATTTAAATTAATTCAATAATAATAAATTAATTGTGACGCCACTGGGAAAAAAGCGCAACTTTTCTCATTAGCATAAATACATTTCCTATGCATTGTTAAAGTAATATCACTTAGAAAATTCAACATTTTTTGTTTGGTTTTGAAAATATTTAATTTAATTCAATAATAATAAATTAATTGTGACGCCACTGGGAAAACAGCGCAACTTTTCTCATTAGCATAAATGCATTTTTTGTGCATTGTTAAAGTAATATCACTTAGAAAATTCAAAAATTTCCGTTTGGTTTTAAAAATATTTAATTTAATTCAATAATAATTAATTAATTGTGACGCCACTGGGAAAACAGCGCAACTTTTCTCATTAGCATAAATGCATTTTGTATTTATTTTTAAAGTAATATCACTTAGAAAATTCAAAGTTTCTTGTTTGGTTTTGAAAATATTTAATATAATTCAATAATAATAAATTAATTGTGACGCCACTGGGAAAACAGCGCAACTTTTCTCATTAGCATAAATGCATTTTTTTATGCATTGTTAAAGTAATATCACTTAGAAAATTAAAAGTTTCCCGTTTGGTTTTGAAAATATTAAATTTAATTCAATAATAATATATTAATTGTGACGCCACTGGGAAAACAGCGCAACTTTTCTTATTAGCATAAATGCATTTTCTATGCATTGTTAAAGTAATATCACTTAGAAAATTCAAAATTTATTGTTTGGTTTTGAAAACATTTAATTTAATTCAATAATAATAAATTAATTGTGACGCCACTGGGAAAACAGCGCAACTTTTCTCATTAGCATAAATGAATTTTCTATTCATTTTTAAAGTTATATCACTTAGAAAATTCAAAGTTTCCCGTTTGGTTTTGAAAATATTTAATTTAATTCAATAATAATAAATTAATTGTGACGCCACTGGGAAAACAGCGCAACTTTTCTTATTAGCATAAATGCATTTCCTATCCATTGTTAAAGTAATATCACTTAGAAAATTCAAAATTTTCTGTTTGGTTTTGAAAATATTTAATATAATTCAATAATAATAAATTAATTGTGACGCCACTGGGAAAACAGCGCAACTTTTCTCATTGGCATAGATGCATTTCCTATGCATTGTTTAAGTAAAATCACTTAAAAAATTTAAATTTTCACGTTTGGTTTTGAAAATATTTAATTAAATTAAATAATAAATTATTTGTAACGCTACTGGGAAAACAGCGCAACTTTTCTAATCGGCAGAAATGCATTTTAAATGCATTGTTAAAGTTATATTTATTAATTGAATCGAATTATTGTTATTTGTTTTGGAAATAAAATTATTTAAGTAATAATAAAAATATATATTTCCACCACGATGCGGCACTGGAATAAATATACAAATATTATAGAAAATTACTGTTTTGGTTGTATAATGTATGCTTTTCGACGAAGATGGACAGTACTTGTGAGTTAAGTATGTTTATTGTATTACTTTTCTGTAGTTGCATGGAGATTATGGGAATACGCGCACTGGATTCGAGTATATATAAAATATGCCATAACTTTTTCATGAGAACTGATATTGAAGAAATTTCGATGGCGCAAGTGAGCGCAACTTCTAAGCTTTGAGTACAATGCAATAAAACTTAAAAAATGTAAAGTGGGGGGGCTGGCACCCTCCTTTATTTCGTTTATAGGGGGTGTATTTTAGCAGCGCAACTTGTAAAATTAGGTGGTATCGACAGCGCAAGTTCCATAGAATGTATTTATGAAAGAAAAAGTTAAAAATTCCGAGATGGGGGGGCTGGCGTCAACTTAGCCCCCCCTATTTTCAAATCGCTATAACTTTCTACCCTTAACAGCGCAAGTTTTAATATTTGGGCGCAAGTGAGCGCAAGTTAAGACCTTTCGGGCGCAATATTGTTTATTTGAAAATTTTGAGTTGGGGGGGCCAAGTTGACAGACCCGTTTTCTGTTACATACAGTAACATGTAACAATTCGGGGTTGAAGAAAGGTTCTACGTGTTTTAATTAGGTTTTTATAAAAATTATAAGTTATCATCATAAGTTATTAACTTGCTCAATCTAATGTGTATTAAACATAAGTTTTATTGTCATTTTTGAGATTTGGACAACATCGTTTTATAATCACGTCTCAATTGCTGGAAACTTACCACCAAATTTAGTGGATTGACAGATGTCCTAAATATAATTGGTTCTGTAGTGGACTTACACGTAGCAACAGTTATAGCAGGATTTCCTTCAAAAAAAATAAAAGAAATAACACTAGCATATAAATAATAAAGTTATGAAACTCATTTGTGACTGATTTTTTACAATATCTGCCAAGTGACACAATCATTTAATGATTGGTTGCATTCAATGGGCCCGTTCATGGAATAGTTCAACATTTAACATGTTTGGATTGTTTGTGTATGTTAGTTTAACCAGCCAACACCAGTCGGTCTATTTTATACGATTGCAAAAATCTTAAACACATTCACAATTAACAGTCTGGTCATCAGATAATTCCCCAACAGTTGGCTGTAAACTTCCAACTGTTGTCTCTGATGAACGGGCCCATTAGTTTGCCTCGACCACATCTGGCTTTTCATGTAATATGTATGTATTAATATAGCGAATCAAGTAGTTATTTACCTGCTTGAATATTGATGTAGCTAGATCCCGTGGTACATGGCTTGTGAGTACCTGAAAAATTTCCTTTTAGGAAGAAACCAATTGTTTGCCCAATTAATGGTTCATTGCGTGTCCATTTGCAATTAAATGTTGTTCCATTTGGTCTTCTTATTACACCTCTTGCCATATTTATGTCCCCAATACATACTGTAACATTAAATAATCAATTATAAAGGGTGTCCCAACAAGAGCGGAAAATTTAACTTTAATTTTTTGTTGTTGTGAAATGTTGTGCTTTCACAGTCAAACCCTTACGACAGCTTGATGGTAGATAGTCCGCCATTATTAAAAATGGATCGCTATTAAATACAACAACGCATTCTTATTGTTAAACACTATTAAAAAATGGTGAAACTTTTACTGCCACGATTCGGTGGGCGAAATTGTCGCATTGGAGTAACGAAAACCCACATGTGTTTCATGAGAAGGAAATGCATCCCAAATGTGTTACTGTTTGGTGTGGATTTTGGTCTGGAGGCATCATTGGGCCATTTTTTTCGATCACGCTGTCGGGAATGTCAAAACAGTCAATGGCGAACGCTATCTGGACATGATAACGAAATTTTTTGTGCCTCAAATGAAATTTATGGACATCGAAAATATGTGGTTTCAGCAGGACGGTGCCACTTGCCACACATCAAGTGAAACAATGGCATTATTGCACGAACTATTCCCTGGCCGTGTAATCCCCCATTTAAGCGACCAAAATTGGTAGCCTAGATCGATTTGTAGCATTAATATGTTACAGTATTTACACCATTTGCACAAATATGTATCGATTTGTAGCATTCATTGCTTTGTCTGGACCACATCATGTGATTTAACCACTTTGGGCTTTTTTCTCTGGGTTTTTTGAAGTTGAAAGTTTATGTCAATAAGCCCAGGACCACCCAAGCCTTGAAAGAGTAGATTAGACACTGTATCACTGAAATCCAGCTACGGTTATGCAAAACCATGACTAAAAATTTCGTCAAAAGAACGCAAATGTTTCAGTGAAGAGAAGGATATATAAGATATAAGATATATTTTTTATACATAATTCCCACATGTCTACTTTATGATTCAATCAAAATTTCGGTATTTTCTCAAAAAAACTGTTGGCATTAACCTTCCAATTGTTGGTATCAAACTTCCAATAGTTTTATCTGGCTTATGCGCCCATTGTTAGTTTATTCAAGCTATTAATGAAGACAAAAATACTAATAATTTGTAACATACTCGTTGGTTCATCAGATGTGTATGTTGCTTTAAACCCTCGATTGTTTGAAGGATAAAGAGACCAATAGAAAACTGACAGCGCATTGTCAGAGGAACTAAAAGTCCTAACAGTTGATCCAGTTTTCAAATACGTAACAGGCGAAGAAAACATCTTCCCATCGAAAACTGCGATTCCGCGTTGAATGAACTGATATGAATAATCTAAATCCAAGTCTTCAAAGGTAATTTTGACTCGTTGTCCTTTGGGAACAATGATATTCCATAAACAATTCCTGCTGATATCTGTTGCAATCGGGTATCCAGGGGAAGTGATGGTGCCGAACTCCGTGGTTAAAATACCACCACAATCTAGAAATTATTACATCGTACACACTTATAATTACAAAAAATAAAATTACGTACTGCTTCCTGATTCTTCGAATAATAGTTTAAAACCATTGTATTGTTTTGGACGTTTGTTGGTTGTGAAGCGAACGAATACCTTGTTTGTTAACGTTTCTATGTTTTTAAAGGCCGTCTTTCCACAATAGTGTCCAATGATTCTTTCTAAAATATCAGACATATTATACATAGAGCTAAATTATCTATTTAAGAGAGATAAGAATGTTAATAACGTTTATTGTTCAATCAAAATCATTTAAATTACCGTCGACCTATGATCAGTCTCAGGAATATTATTTTATCTTCCCAAGACAGTTTTAAAATTTAGGTTAATTTTACAAAAATCTCAGAATTTTTTTTCACCAAATCAACAAAACTGTAAAATCAATAAATAAAGTAAATTATGTACTTCTCGTTATACGTTTAAATAATACATTACTCGTATGGAATTTTAGAATATTGTTGATTTGGTAAAAAAAAGTTGTAGTCTTTAAAATTTTATGAAGTGTGTTAGTTTTGACGATTTTATATAAAGTAGTATTATTTATTAAAAATTTGTGATTTTTGTTAAATATTGACATACAGGGATTATCGTCAACTTGCCCTCCCCCCCAACTGAATTTTTCGAACAAATTGAATTGTTATGATTTTTATCCATTTTTGTATCATTTTAAATCTTGCTTAATTTAATTTAATCTGTTTGTTTTACAATTTTCAGAAATCTTGTTATTTAATCAGTATTTTTTGTAATTGTAACTTTGACTTTATATTTGTTAGTTGTATTTAAAAATTTAGATAATTTTTATGGTTTTCAACAACTTTAACATTTTCAGTGAATTCTGCAATTTTTATAGTTTTATAAAAAACGTAAAATTTTTAATTTCTCACTTGTTTCGTAAATTCTAATAAACCCATTCAGTCATTTGGGCAATTTTCACAATTTTGTTTACTGTACATGGGCCTGACCACATACACGATGTAAATTTTCAGACATTCGTTGTTTTTTTTTAAGAGAGAATTGAGAAGCTCAAACGAGTGTTTTCTACTCCCAGACTAAGCATAAAAGCATGAACGTTTGGATTTGAATCCAAATTCAGGCTTTTCTAAACTTGAAATTTTACTTTATGCGCCACGCGTATAAAACACTGATTTAAAGTGAATTTCAAAACATACCACCCCTTATGTTTGATCCTTACCTCAATACATTCTACAAATGATTATTATTATTTATTTATTTATTTATTAACAGATGATCTTATAACAGAATGTCTCTGTAAACAAAATATAAATTATATTAAACTAAAATTAAACTTAAAGTAATATTTTTTCCAAGACAAATTATACGTGTACTTAATATACATTATCTTAAACTAAAATTAAATTTAATATAATAATTTTCCTTAGACAAATTATGCATAATCTCAGCTTAGGTACTAAATATAGTAGAAAATGTACGATTTTTTTATTAAGTACGATATTTTAAAGTTCGTTCGTTTTTTTGACGTACGTTTTTCTAACATACGCTTTTTGATGTACGGTTTTTTGCCGTACGTTTTTTTACAGAGGATTTTTGCCGTAAATTAATGCTACAAAAATGAGTACTATTTATTAGTATACTTATACATCTTTTAATGTAACTTTTGGATTTTAAAATATTATCTTTTTCATATTTAATCGTCATTTAAGTAACGAGGAAATAGTATTATAAATACATAACAGTTTGCATTTTTTGTTGTCTGACTATTTCCCATGCTCCCCGTGGATTCGCACCTGAGTCGCGACTAATACAAATTTAGTACTATATTAATATAATTCGATGTTTGAACAAGTCGATTATATTTAAATTTTAGGTTTCAAATTAATTTCAAGTACAACTATGATTATTTGAAATAAAACAACGCAGTTAAGAGGGTTTCACTTTATGGTTTGTTGAAAAGTGAAAACATGTAACTGATTGACATTTTAAACTGAACATGATTTAATTATACCTGTATTATTCACTGGATTGATTTCAGTTATGGTAATATGATCAATATCGCTACAGTTGGATAAAAACGAGTAAGGCAAATCCAACGTATCGAAACTAATTTTAAGCACTTTGCCTTTTGCTACTTCCAAGGACCATCTGCAATTTACGTTACTCGGATACATCTTTGGATTTTTATAATTCGGAGAAGTTATAGAACCATTGTTGTATAGAGTGCCTCCACAAGTTGCTAAAAAATCAAGTTATTCATTTTACATCAGTAGATTAATGAAAATCATCTTTTTTACCAAATGAAACACTTTTTAACTTTGTATAACTAAGAGTATGTTTTTTACCTATAGAAGCTTGTGCTTTAAAGCCATTTTTCGGGAAATCATCATCAGTAAAGTATTTGATATACATCATGTTTCCGTAGGTGAACTGGGTGTTTGGAATATCATTGCAAAATCTTCCAATAATAGGTGAGAATTGGGTTCCGCCATTTCTGATTTCGACGACTTCTGTTGAGCATCTGTATATAGTAAAGATCTTCAAATGAATAAAGTAAAGAGGACGTATTGGTTTTTAGAAAGTAAAGATAAAATATCATGGGCTAATTGCTAAGATAAATTAAGGGGTTACACCACTAGAATTTTTGAAAAGTCGATTTTTTTATTGTCTTAAAAGATACTCTGAACTATCTAGAATAAAGTAAAAAAAGTTTTATGCCTACCCGGAATAATAATAATAATAATAATAAATCATTTATTGACCAATTAAACATAAATATACATGTTTTCAAAATTAATATATACAGTAATATTAATATAGTCAAATGGACCTAAATCAGTTACATTAATTCCAATTTCTTGGCGATTAATAGAACTGTTCTGCCTTTAGGCCAAAATAATCGTTTTCATTAAAGTTTCGAGCTTTTTCCCAAGCATTTCGGACTGCTCCTAAATGACTACTCAAAACTTTGAACGCTTTTTTTTCGAAAAACGTGTTTTTCAAAACGGGACGCAGCATAACTCAAAAAAGTTTACTCTTTTGAAATCCAAATTTTGAGCATATCTTTAAAAAAATATTCCACAGGAAAATACGTACGAGATTTTCGATAAGTTGAATTTTAGATTTTACCACTTTTAGTAATAACACACAATTGTTTCGCCATACAGTGGCTTCATCTAGCAGATGAATCATTCATCTGCCTGATGAAGCCACTGTGGGGTGAAACAATTGTTGCAGTGTCAACTAATAAACAGTGAAATCTTAACTAACTATGCTATTAACTCAAAGTGTTGATATGGAATTTCACCAAGTAACAGCCTTAGCTATTAAATTTTTACATTTTATATGTACAAATTAATGCCTTTTTTTAGGTAAAGAATTTAACTTTTAACTTCAAATGCTCGCTAATTACACAAAAGTTTTTATTTTGAAAATCCCACACGTATTTCTCTAGCTATACTCATGTAGATTAAGAATTCTTTTGTAATTTTATGTAACAAAAAAAGTTGGGAACACTTCAAGATATGATTAACAACATCCTTAAATATTATTACCCTCTTACTTTTCCTTCTACAGAAAAAATCCGCAAAAAAACTCTTAATTTTAGCGCTTTTGGTGGTGTAATCCCTTAAGTATTATTAGAACTTCGCAATAAATCGGTGTTTTACAAGCCGGGCGCATAAAGTAAATAAAAAAGTTTACAAAATTTAGATTGGCCGAGCGTTTCGCTTCACACAGCAAATCCAAGTTTACAGGCTTTTATATATTCGAAATATTAGTGAAAATTTGGATTTGCCGGGCGCTTTGCTTCACTTGGTAAATCCAAATTTGCAGGCTTTTCTAAACACGAAGTATTTACTTCATGCTTAACCAAAATGTGGAAAATACTAGTTAGTATAATATCGAGCACTGGAATAATGCCGAGCACATGGAAGTAGTTTTTCTACAAAAGCTTTATAAGAAGTAAAAATAGAAATTCATGGGATAATTTTATTACAATGTCTTTAGAATTAATTTATTCACTTACGTGTCGGTGTAATGTAAATCAAACCGTTCTAGGAAATCTAATCTTATTGATTCACCGCCAGGAGCTATTATAACCCATTCACATTCGGTATGTGGTTTGGGAACGTTAGGGTAATGCGGAGAAGATATAATTGTTGAATTATCATTAGCAGATAGTATTGTTTTTCCTCCGCAAGCAGTAGATACTTCAGAGTATCGCAATTTGAATGTCTAGGATAATAAGGTATAATTAATCGATTATAAAATGTTAGGTTAAAGAAAATGCAGGCAAAAAGTAATTTAAGTCATAAGTAGGAGGCTATGGAGCCAAGGTATAAAAACTGAGGTTGAAAACACTTCGTTATTCATAGCCTGTAACTTCACAGAACGTCGTCACTGTCCCTAGTATAAATTTAATTTTGTATAAATATTGAAAACGAATTTTACAAACTTGTAGCAATATATAGGTTTTTAATTGAATTCACTGGGTTTGTTGTTGTAGCAATAAATAAATGCTAAGAGGAGCTCATATTGTAACAATATAGAATTAAAATATGAATAATTGTTGTATCAAGATGATACATGTTACTACACTATTGATTTAATAGTTATTTATACAATTTTTCATTTCTACTAGGTTAAATACATACAAAACAATTGTTGTGAATATCGGAAGGGTTTTTTAATGTTATTTATTATTGATTCAATATTGACATGTATTGAATATTTATATTTAATGATGCCTTTAATACAATATTGTATATATACTAAATGATTATATCGAAGGATAAATGATATTTGAATTATTCTAGTTGTTTCTTTTTAAAAGGAGAATTGAGAAGCGTTAAACGAGTGTTTTTCACTCCCAGACTAAGCATGAAGTAAAATTTCGAGTTTAGAAGAGCCTGAACGTTTGGTTTTGGACACGTAGCGTCCAAATCCAAATTCAGGCTTTTCTAAACTCGAAATTTATTTCATGCGTCTCGCGTATAAACTGCTTAGGCAGGATTAAAAATATACTATTCAACAAGAATGTTTTAAATTTCACAATATTTCAGTGTTTTATACGCGTGGCACATAACGTAAAATTTCGAGTTTAAAAAAGCCTCAGTTTGGATTTGGATGCTACGCGCCCAAATCCAAACGTACATGCTTTTCTAAACTCGAAATTTTACTTCATGCTTAATTAAGGGCTAGAAAAACTCGTTCGAAACTACAAATTGAACGCTTTTAAAAAAGCTTCTTATTTTTAAAAATATAAAATTTAAAAAAAGTAAATGTATTATCTTTTGGGGAGATATGACACCTCTGCGGAAATATACCTTGGCACAGCCCTACCTAACAAAATCTTTCAATCTCAGTTAATACTTACACTTCTTGGTAACAACACAGATGCATAATATTTTACATACAAGAAATTTCCCGTTGTTTCCAAACTTTCAGCGTTTTTATTCCCACAATATTTCCCAGCGCCCAATAACGGAGAGTCATAGTATTGACCATTTTTGAGCTTAAAAAAGTTATCTATTTCAATTCACTCGCACACATTTTCTAATCTACGTACCATAAGATAATTATTACAGTTTAAAAACGCATCTCCTAATTGGAAATTTAAAAATTCTACTTTGATGGTTCTTCCAGAACGGACCGTAACATTCCATTGGCACTAAAATATGGTAAAAATATACTGCACTGCTTCAAAAATTTAACGCACCACCTGCAATTTCTCGAAAATCTTCGAAGTGTGTACTATTTTTAGTATTTCACGCTAGCGTCTTTGAAATAACAAATAATGCTTCGAATTTTGTGTTTATTTTACAGGTTGCAATTAAATTCAAGAAAATGGAATAAAATATACACAAGGGGCCGTATGATTTCCACTTTGTTAAGGCTTTTGTTAACTAAATAATTGATTAGAGTGAGTGAAAACATATTAAAATAACCATGTATGACAAAAACAAACAAAATTAACGATTATTGCTTATTTCATTCAATTAAAAATTAGAAGACGTTTGTGCTCATAACACCAAAAGTCATATGATGTGACTTGTTTAACTTATCAAAGGTGAATTATAGTATCGAAATGGCATTATTTTTTTAGGAAAATCACCTAATTAATTGCACAGATAATCTCCACTGAGATACAAGTGTGTTCGTATTTCTTCGAATTTCTCGCCTAGTTAAATGAAATGGTCTCTAAATTTAACAAAGGGGAAATCTTACGGACCAAAGATTATTTTAAAAAGTTAAAATTCTTAAGAAATTGTAAGGTGGTGCGTTAATTTTTTGAAGCAGTGTATTAATTAAGCCATATTTGGAAATAAAACAGTCACTTACTTCAAGAAAAGATTGAAAGGGTGAATAAAATGAAGACGCATTTTGAATTTCAATAATTCCGTTTGGACCATTAAGATTACCTCCGCATTCTGAAACAATACAATGTTTCAATAATACAATTGCCCATTCATTAACTGAAGTCATTTACTTTCATAAACAACCGCTGAGAATCCTGTAAAGTTTCCTTCCAACAAATATCTTTGCGTTTTTAACTCTACCTTCATCCCATTTGAAACTTCTATGGTATTATTATTGGTTCGATTCATAAAACAAACTGTAGATTTTAGTTGATATTCTTTGCTACTCTGTGTCATACTATATACATTAATCCGCTCTCCGACAACACAAGGAACTATTGTTCTTATGTTAATTTGTGTGAAACGTATGGCTAAATGTTTATCGTCTGTAGTAGAAAATTCCCAAGAGCAATTTGAAGATTGCCAATATTTCCCCGGAAAATTTGGTGACGTTAGATTGTAAGTACCAGTTGCTGCGATATTAATAACGTTGCCATTTCCACATTCATTGGCTTGAGTGTTATTCCGTCGATTATCTGTAAACCGATATTTTCTGGTCCATTTAATCAAAAATTTAGAACCGCGCCGTGCGTAGTCTAAATTTGCAACGATGTATGCTACGTTTGACGTTGTTTCCAAACTAGGTGGAATATCCAATCCACAAAATGATCCTAATTCTGTAGCTCTAACGTCCATTCCATCATAAATCTGAAATGCATATTCTTTAAATGTTAACACGGACGGTTAATATACACGGCTCATGACTTCTTTTTAGGTGAGGCAACAAGCTTTTTGTTATTAAAAGGTAGCATGATCTACTCGTGAGACTAATCTGACGATAGCTACAACTATGTTCTATAACGTAACGGACGTTGATTAACAATATGTACACGAAGAGAATTCATCCTCACTTTTTGTACCTTAGATCATTTGCCTCCCTTGAAGTTGGCCACGAGCCGCACCTGTTGTATACATACATTTATGCTTGACATGGAACAACTGTCAAAAGACGAGTAATCTACATCAAAATCTAAAAATTTTAAATGTATCACGAATCCAGAAAGAACAGTAACAGTCCAGCTAAAAGTGTTGTCATGATATATAATTCCTTTAAAATTTCGTGGGTATAACGGAGAGGCAATTTTTCCGCTTGTTCCATTTAAGCTCATTCCATGAACTAAAATCAAATTTCATTGTATCTGTCAAATCATTATTATACAAAGTGGTCCTAAATGTTCTTAGCTTTCGTTTCCGCTATAAAATCATAGCTAGCTATGGTAGAGTAATGGGAAATGTCTTAAATGACAGTAAGAACCTGGGAAATTCATTCTCTATGCAGCGTTTCACAGGAGAGCAGCGTGAATTTTGTGTACTAGAGTATTACCTTAACCACAATTGTGCGACTGCTGTGAGCTGTATATTCAGAAATAATGTTGATTGACACAATATCCAGCAATGTCCAAACATCTACACGATCCCGTTATGGATTAGCAAGTTTAAGGAAACTGGTTCAACACTGAATAGACGCAGCTCCGGTCGTCGCAGGTCAGTAAGAACGATTGAATGCATTGAGACTGTAAGAGTGTCAGTGCACGAAGAACTAAGTTTATCGACGCGAAAGCATCCTCTACAAGGATTTAAATCTGCATACATACAAAATTCAATTGGTGCAAGAACTGGAGCGAACGGACTCCGCTAATAGGCTTGTTTCGCCAACGAAATCATTAACTGGTTTCCAATAGTGGACAACATCTTGTTCTCTTTCCAACGTAATGGCCATGTGAACAATCAAATGCTATGTTTTTCTTTTTCTTATATATGGATTAGAAGCATGGACGCTGAACAAAAACATGGACAAGCTGGAGGCATTTGAAACATAGGTTTACAAAAGAATACTTCAAATATCTTGGACAGAGAAAGTCACCAACGTAGAAGTCCTTAGGAGAACGAAGAAGGACAGAGAGATTATCACAACAATAAAACAAAGAAATTACATTCTATCTATTCCAAATAATAAGAGGACAGAAATATCAATTCCTTCAACTCATCATACAAGAAAGAATGCAAGGAACAAGAATCGTAGTAAGACGACGGATCTCTTGCTGAGTAATTTAAGAGAATGGTCCAACTGTAACTCTAACCAATTTTTTAGAGCAGCAGTTTCACAAGTTGGGATAGCCAAGATGATTGCCAACCTCCTGAAACAAGAGACGGCATCGTAAGAAGAAGAAGAATAATTAAAATTGTCACTACTGGTGTGAAGAAAACCTAAGAAAGAAACATCAAAGGCCTCTGCATAGCTCAAAAGTTACAGTTTAGGCTGCAATGTCAGCAGCCGGAATAATATGCCTATTCTTTTTTGAAGACTCGAGGGTCGTGCATTAGCTAATAATTCTCAGCGGACTTTTTTGGTTCCTGCTCTTCAAGAATTTGAGGGGCACAATCAGGAGACTTGGTTTCAGCTAGATGGAACCACCAGTCATACATCGAATCTTATACTTCCCGTTGTTCAAGCGCTTTTCCCAGGAAAACTAATCTCACGAAGAGGGAACATTCAGTGGACCTGACTCCTTGTGATTTCTTCTCATTGGGATATCTCAAGAGTCAGGTCTATTACAACCAACCAGCCACCCTGATTGAACCTAAGCAGAATATACGGCGAGAGATTGAAGCCATAACTGTTGACATCATAATCTTCAACACATGAAGTTCGCGAGTTTTTTGTATATTGTGAAATATTTTTTTTAATTTAATAAAAATTTCGTATTTTTATTTCAATTTCAATTATCTGGACCACCTTGTATATAGTTGTGACTGAATGGCATAGGCCTAAGTCAGGAAAGTCTACTTTAGACCAACATTTAATACAAAAAATAAATATATATTCATACCCATTTCGTATTGAGCTTTAAATCCTTTGGATGTTGTTGCTGTTTCCCCAGGAATGGGTTTTGCGCTTTTAAAGAACAACCATAAACCTTTTGTAGAAACTATATTGGTAGGAGTATTTTTTCCACAAAAAACACCCAAAAGTTTTCCAGCGTTGTCTTTTTCCCTAATTTCTAAGTAGTCTTCATTGCAATTATCGCTAACAGCTATATCGAAATCTAGAAATTCGATCCCGACTTTGTTCCCCACTGAAACTGGTATTGTCCATTCGCATTGTACATCTACTGGATAGTTGTTAGGAAATTCTGGCGTTGCAATAAATCCTCCGATTGATTCCAAAACTCCACCACATGCTTTAAAACAAAATGTAAAATTTTAAATGAATACCTAAAAATGTGTATAATTGATCTTGTTTAAGCCTTTACTGCACGAAGTAACATATATGATGCACTTTATAAAAAACGTCATAGTAAATACAATTTTATATTTCTCTTTAAGGGATGTGTTGTATATTAACTACGCAAGTATCGGAGACGTATGTACATATTTATTAACGTACAAAATTGTTTGTCATCCGTGTTATCGCCGTTTATTCAAGCAGATTCGAGTCTAGCGTTCAGATTGGGTTGCGTTCTCCGATATACTGTTTCCAAAACAGTACTTATATTCTATATAAATTACATGTTTTTATACTTTACTATTTTATTTGTGTCTATCTGCTGTGTTAAAATTATCTTATAAATTAAATCAAAAAACGTTTAAAATTTTTGCAGATTTTTTTTAATAATAAATAAAAGCACTAATATAGATTTTTTTCGTTATTTTTCCCGTATTCCCTGGCAGTTTTAACATAAAAACATTTGTTTTGTTAAAATTTAAAAAAAATCGTGCAGTAAAGGGTTAAAACGTATACTAGTATTTTTTCTTTTAAGTATCTATTTACCAATTGGTAAAAAAAATACTCGTTAGAAATTTCAAATTGAACACTTTCTACAAATACAACGAATTTGAAAACATTTACATTGATGTAAATGTTTCCAAATTCGTTGTATTTGTAAAAAGTATTCGATTTCAAACTTCTAACGAGTATTTCCACTCCCAGACTAAGCATGAAGTAAAATTTCGAGTTTAGAAAAACCCCGCGTTGAAAATTTTCACGGGGCTTTTCTAAACTCGAAATTTTTCTTTATGCGCCACGCGTATAAATAACACTAACATATTGTGAGATATAAAATATTCTTGTTTAACAGTATATATTTTATCCTGCTTTAGGAGATTATTTTTAATCCTGATTTCGCAGTATATTTTTAATTTCATAATATTTTAGTGTTTAATACGCGTGGCGCATGAAGTAACATTTCGAGTTTAGAAAAGCCTGAATACGCGTCTAAATAAAAATGGGAGTGGTAGTTTAAAGCTTTTCAATTCCATATTCAGGCTTTTCTAAACTCGAAACTTGTATAATACCTGTATTCATAACAACGTAATGAGCTTCAAAGTTGATTTCATCATTGATAATATCAAGATGCATATTTGGCCCAGTGCTAGCAATTGTGGGAGGAGATGAAGATCCACAATATTTTCCAATTAACGAAGAATTTGTGTCGACTCCATCATAAACAAAAATACCTGTTGTGTCGTCATAACCGCAGAAGACTATCATGTGAGTTATTGTTAAAAATACTCGTTCCTCTAAAATCATAATTATTGAGTATGTATTTTGGATTTGCAATTTATTATTATACCGGGATTGAGGCCTTTAATAGTATAAGAACACCTCTGGTCTAGATGCTCTAATATATGATCATTTAAACGAATTAATCCACTTTTATCTGTAATAACAAATCCACAACCCTGAAAATAACTCGTATTATTTTATGATATGGCAAGCAATACATTGTATAAAAGTAAACTTAAGGAGTTAGGCCACTCTAACGGCAAAAAATCGGTTTATATTGTCATTTTTTCCCGTGGAACCATGATCTAAATCTAAATTTTAAAAGACGATTTATATTATACAGGAAAAACTATAAATATTATTTTCATAGCGATACACTTCAAAATGGACACTATATAGCATTTCTCCGATGATGCCTGGTTTACAATTAAAAGTATAATACAGAACATTGTATGGATACAAAAAAGTATAATATAGAACATTGTTTAGATGCAAACAAAAATAGCAATTACAATAAAACATTACATGAAAAAAAAAGTAACAACATGAACAATTTAAAACACTAATTATTATACTTTATAAACCGCCCGCGCACCATTAGCTCCCGCAATTTTTAAGTAAGACGTAAAACCATTTTTTTCTGATTATTTATGACAATAGCTACCGAAATACGTAGAATTTTTTCATTATGTTCCGTAGTTCTTTTGTTATACATTTTTTTTGGTGATTCTTCATGGGATTTTAGACTTTTTTCAAACGTGCGCCATTTTTGTAAAAATCAATGTATCAAAAAAAATCTTACGTAGTTCGATAGCTATTCTCATAAGCAAACGAACCAATTTTGATTTTTTTTATCGTAACTTAAACATTTATTTCTGGTAGGTATGAAAGCGTCATCGGAGAAATGGTCTACAGTCGCCATTTTGTAATGTACTGATTTGATTTTTGTTTGTAGTTTATTACTTGTATAATAAAGACCTTTGTTCAAAATTTCGTTTTATTTCATTGTTTCACTGGAAAAAATGACAAAACTGTACTTATTTTATTGTTCTGCTAAAAAATATTCACAAAACATGCCTATATTTTCTGCCTCTAGAGTGGCCTAACCCCTTAAAAAAGTCAATGTAAGTTTTTGAGTTTCGTGAAGAGTATAATCAATAAAAAAAAACACATTTCTTCATATTTATTCAGTTGTTATTGATAATGAGTGCGTAGCACTCGAATATATTTCGAGTGCTACGAACTCATTAAAGATTAGAAAATAAATGTGAAGAAAGGATCTAACAGTGCTAATTCCTTAAAAATGGTTTATAATAGCATTTGAAACACGCATTTATAAAATTATATTTTCCTAACGTTTTATTTAGTTTTACTTTTCATACCATATGAAATTTAGCTAGAAATCCTTTTGTGATGAAGTATGGATGCGTTATCATTTCGATCACCATATGATTTGTGGTTGAGGAAATCGATTCATTAGGCTTCTTGTTTCCCCATAAGTATGCTAATACTGGATACGCTTGTGACGGGCCATCATAAACCTAAACGTGACCGTAATTATACTAGAATAATAGTTACAGCATGGGCGTAGCCAAGGGGAGGGCACATGACCCCCTGGACTCAACAAATCGTATATTTTTGACGTTTCACGTAAAAATAATTGACATATAAGTTTTTAACAAATATTTTTACTCTTGCCGCCCCCCTCCCCCTGGACACAAATTTTGTCTTTTGCCTCCAATGTACCAGGAAGTGAACGCCTCCAATATCCAAAAAATAATTAGAAACATTAATAACGTATTTAGTGGTCAAGGCGGTTACTTTGTGATACATTTTTAATTAATTAAATAATTAAAATTGATTACTTTTTTGTGGCAGATAGCTACACCGAACTGGATTATTGAAAAGGAGGTAAACAATAGGAAAAAGGTATACTTGCTGTCTATAGACTTAAAGACGGCGTATGATTCGGAAGAGAGATATTGGCTGATAGAAAGGCTGGAAGGAATGGGTATATCAGAGCATGTGATGAATTGGACGAACGAAGTCTACAGGAGTAAAGTAAGAGTGGGGAAGTCGTTGTCGGAGTGTTACGAGGTGCTAAGAGAGGTGAGACCGCTATTATTTAATCTGTATATGGCCCATCTGGACTCCCTCCTAGAAAGGGGACAAACGACAGGAATAGTGGTAGGAAGCAAAAAGGCTCCAGACCTTATACAGATGATGAGTAGTGTTGGTAAAGTCGATTACAGGAAGTGTAAGAAAGGCTTGTACGTTATTTTGCTAGAAGAGGATTAACAGAAAGGTGTGTAAGAAAATAGGTGAAAGAAGGACGACAGAGGTAATAAGATAGATAAGGGAAGAAGTAGAAAGAGTAAAAGAGTTTAAGTACCTAGGGTACGTGTTTTCGGAAAGTATTAGTAGAGCTCCACATTCAAAGTTGGCGTGTAAAGGTAAATTGGCAACTGCACAGTTAAATCGAAAACACCTATAGTCTCCACACGGCACAGATATTTGCTTCGATTTATCAGTTGTCAACAGATATTCAAGTGAGTAACATGTTGTTGAGTGATGATGCACTAGCGGTTTTGGGTTTAGTAATGTGGGCAAGAAAAAAAGTCTCGCCGCATGTGGTGTAAAGATTGGCTTCAAAAAAAAATATATATTCTCATATAAATGTATTAAATGAATTAATATAGTTAATGCTTTTCGCGTTACACTCTTGATGGAACCGGATATACAAATTTAGTAAAGAAAAACACTTGTTTTGTTCCATGATTTTGTTTTAAGTTTCCTGACACGTGTTTCGGTCTTTACAGATCATTATCAAAGGTTGGATTAGTTGACTTTAGCTCAACCTTTGAGAATGATCTGTAAAGACCGAAACACGAGTCAGGAAACTGAAAATAAAGTCATGGAACAAAACGAGTGTTTTTCTTCGCCAAATTTAAATGAATTAAGATTTGCTTCTAAACATTGGCATAATTATTTAAGGATAAATAAAGAAACTTATTTAACTAGTTACTCCGCTAATAATGACAAAGACACTGTGATAACTCCTCATGAAAGATTTTCCGCTACATTGAGATTTTTTGAATACATTTTTTCACATTCACAATAAAAAAAACCTTCTCAAAACGGATTTATTGAATTAATATTACAACTGCCTCTGATAGGCTGTGCAGATAAAAATATCTGTGAGGAATTACCATACACACGTTCGATAAATAAATTAGAGTGTCTATTGCGCAAATGCAGGAAGTATCTCAAGGAATGCTAGGGGATAATGTACTCATGAAATTGGCATGGTAGGACGCGTGCATACGATGGATTATACTGTATGCGGCGAAAGTATAGAGTGTTGATGGATATGACAGGATATGACAGGATATGACAGGATAAAGAGAATGCAACTGCGATACTTGAAAACAATACTAGGTTTGGAGAGAATAACGCTGAACTACATAGTGTTGCAGGAGTGCCAACAAATGTCGATAGAATGGGCGGCGGTAATAAGGGTTGTAAAATAAGAAAGGAAGGTGTATGGTTTAAAAGAGGTAAGGTCAATGAAAGAAGCGTATTGGAGGTGCTATAAGGGATAGCAAAGGAATGGAAGAGGAGGAAGATGGATGAGCGAAAAGAAAAACATATACAAAAAAGTGGGATGGTCGGTGAAAGTTCTCTTCCACGATCCCCGCCGACCATCTACGATTCCCATATCCACGATCCTCACTGACCATTGCAAAGGGGGATAAAATTGAAGTGGAAGTGGGAGAAACATTTAAAGATTTAGCCTTGCAGATCAGGCAAGAGAGCATTCAAGGGAGTAATTAAAACCCCATGTTGTATAAAGAGCTAAGGGGGCAAGAGGTGCGTATGTTCGCGAGATTTAGGCGTGGAAAAGAAGAAAGAGGCAGAAAACTATGGATGGGAGAAGTATATACAAGGTGTGTGTTCTGTCAAAGGGATAGCGACGTGTGGGAGCATTGGATGAATGGCTGCAAGGAAGTACTTATAGAGAAGATATGAAGGGTGAGAGACGGGTGGAGATCTAGGACGAGTGCAGAAGAAAGATAGATGTAGTGAAAGAGTTGATAATAGGGTCCGTCAACTTGGCCCCCCCTTTTCAATTTTTTATAATCAAAACTATTGCACCATAAAGGCCTTAAGTTGCACCACAAAAATTAAAAGTTGCTCTAGCAAGCCGAAAAAGTTACAAAGGTTCGAAATTTAGGAGGGGTGAAATGACGCTATCCCCCTCCCAATTCAAATTTTTTATGTATGGAATTTATTCTACGGAAGTTGCACTATCGAAACCACTAATTTTCTAAGTTGCGCCAGCTAAATACACCCCCTGTTGAGGCGAGAGTTTAGGGTGACAGCCCCCCGTTTTTGAAATTGTAACAAAATTTCTTGCTTATTTTATAGCCTAGAAGTTGCACCACAAAAATTATTATCCTAACACTGAAAAATAACGTTATAAACAAATATTGTTTAAGCATGAAACCAGCTCACAATTTATTGCAAAAATAAAGAAACCCATGTACAAATTAATATAATTCTTTAAGGTGCATTTTCTCTACCCCTCGCAAATTGCATTGCAAAACTGAGATAAACAAAATGTTTGGCCTGATGTCTAGCAAGTTGCACCGCATAGAAACTTTCAACTTTTTATTTCATATTCTAATAATTTTCTTTATTTTTGAAAAAATCGTACAAAATGGGGTAAATTGTATTGCGCAAATTGCACTGCAAAACTGAGATTGAGATATACAAAATGTTTAGCTTGGTCTCTTGCAAGTTGCACCTCACAGAAATGCATTTATTTCCAAATAGTTTTCTTTATTTTTGCAAAAACCGTCAAACATGGGGTAAAATTGCTTTTTAACCCCGCGTAAATTGCACTGGAAAACAATGTTGTGCAAAATGTTCGACTAAGTCTCCAACAAGTTGCACCTTATAGAATTATATTAATTTGTACAAGGTTTTCTTTATTTTTGTAATAAGTTGTGAGCTTTATAGGACTTGCTATACTAATTTGGTAATACGCATACTGGTTTCAAGCTTAAGCAATATCAGTTCAAACTAAGTTCTCGCTTTAACAGGGGGTGTAATTAGCTGGTGCAACGTATGAAAATTAGTGGTTTCGATTGTGCAACTTCTGTAGAATAGATTCCAAACATAAAATATTGAAAAATTTGAACTGGGGGGGCTAACGTCATTTTAGCCCTCCTAAATTTAAAACCATTGTAACTTTTCCCCTTGCTGGTGCAATTTTTAATTAAGGCTTTTATGTTGCAGTAGTTTTGATTTATATTGAATGATCCCATTGATACAATTTTGTACATATATTAAAAGTATATCATTTAATATAATAGCAGACTATTTATGATTTTTAACTTTTTATTTAACTCACTACAATTGTTTCGCTACACTGTAGCTTCTTCAGGTGAAGAAATATAATTCAATTTTTACAAACTAATTTACATTATATACAGTTTTCAGAAGTGTGGGTGGAGGGGGTGTTTTTCTTCAGTTTAAGTAGAAGGGAGTTGGAGAGTTCAAGCTGGTCGTTCAGCAAGTTTCCTGAATTGATATGTTTATTTATTTCTAAATTTTCCAATAAATTTAGTTTCCGTTTCCTTTATTAGAGATGTTGAGGATTTTGAAGTTGTTGTCAAATTGGTGGTTTTCTTCAATTACGTGGTTTTCGTAAGTTGAATTATCTTTTTGATGAATGAACGCTTTTTGGTGTTCATTTATTCTTTCACTGGATGCTCTCCCGGTTTGGCCTATATAAATCTTCGGGCAATCAGCACAATTAAGCAAATAAACCCTACAGCGTTGACCCTTTTTAGTTTTATTTGCTTAATTGTGCTGATTGCCCGAAGATTTCCCATTGATACAATTTTGTACATATATTAAAAGAACCATTGAACCATTGTTCGTTTGTGTGTGTGATCGTGATCGTGCTTCGCTTTCGTGATTATTTGTGAGTTTTTACGCGAAATTAAATGTAATGGATCGCTCATTATAACAGTGTAGTTAGTGAATTCAATGTTAATAGTGTTAATCCTTTGATGATTTATCTGCGAGCCCGTTTTTCCGAGTGAGTTGTGTTGAGCGTACTTGGAGGTTAGGATCAGTGACCTCTGTTCATTTATTTGTATCTGGTTTTATGTCAAATTCCAGTTACCACAAAAAGAATTAATTTTATGCCGAGTTTAAAGATTGTATTTATTTGAAATTCAATATTTATTTGGCAGAAATGGGCAATTTTTGGATTTTTTAAACTTTCCTTTATTACTCCTATGTTCTCTTATGTTATAATCCGTGGTCTATCTTTCCTAAGTTTGTATTAAATTAAAGTCGTCACTACAGACCCAGTGACGTGAAGTTTGTATTTTGTTTATCCCCTGTGCAGTTTAATCCCTACATAATGGTACTATCTTGTGGTCGCTGTAATCGTAATCTCGGTCCACGCTCAAACGTCTTAAAATGTTCCATTTGTAACGCGCGCATTCATATCGGTTGCCTGAATGACCTGACTGTGGAGGATATTGCTTTTTTTATTGCTGAATCGGCGAAAGTGGATGGTCGTCACTATCGATGCAAAGAATGCGCAGCAGCGGCTGAGTCTGGGTCGCGTTCTCCAGGTTCTCCTGCGCGAACATCAATGATCTTAACAAATGAATTGAGCGATGTGTCGCCACAAGCGCACGCGCCTACAACAGACCCCTCTCTCATTGATACTATTCGCGCATTATTTAGAAACGAATTTTTTCCCATATTCAGAGAAGAAGTGCGCACTGCCTTGAATGATTTAAAAGATGAAATTAGATCACTTAATGCTAGAATTACAAACCTAGAGAATGCTGCTGCTGCTACTACAAATATTTCGGAAAACTCCCCATCGGATTTAGCAACAAAAGCTGAGATTATTCGTGAAGTTGAAGAGCGTCAAAGGCGTGCATGCAATGTGATTGTTTTTGATGTTCCTGAACCAACAGGACCGCCTAACAAAAAAGCGGAGAAAGATAAGAGTACCTTACTTGATATAATCGACTCTCAAGTTAAATTTCAACCAGTTAAAATGTTTCGATTGGGAAAACCAGGAACAAAGACACGTCCCATAAAAGTTATATTTTCTACTGCTCAAGAGTCACGTGAGGTACTTAAGGTAACGCAAGCAATTGACACCAACGGTGTAAAATTTTACAGCGACAGAACCGAATTTCAACGTGATCATCTAAAAAATGTTAGAGGAGAACTCTCAAGGCGCAGAGATGAAGGTGAATCCGATATAACCATCAAGTTTGTGAACGGTCTTCCAACGATTGTGAAATCCGGGGGTGAAAAAAACTGAACATTTATTTCCAAAATGTAGGTGGTCTTAAAGGCAAAATAAAATCATTTATGCTAAACACCCAAACCTCTATTTACGATATTATCATATTAGTTGAAACATGGCTAGACGACTCTGTAACGAACGCCGAATTAGGTCTCTCCAACTTTAATATCTATAGAACTGACAGAAATAGTACAAATAGCACAAAAACTAGAGGTGGGGGTGTTCTGATTGCTGTCAAAAACGTTTTTGCAAGTAGCTCAATAGAATGCAGTGACAAAGGTGAACAATTATTTGTTAAAATTATTGATGAGTACATAATTGGATCGATATATATACCACCGGGATCAGCTATTGAGCAATACATGACCAGTGCAAATGATATTGATAATATTTGTTCCTCCAACCCTAATTGTAAATATATAATTTGTGGCGATTTTAATCTACCTGTTGCGTTTTGGGACCAATCAAATGATGTATTGAATACAAGGAATGACTGTCAGCCTGCAAGTGTTTTAGCTAATGTGTTTAATTATCATCATATGCTGCAAGCAAATAGTATACCCAACGAAAGAGGAGTATTTTTAGATTTAGTATTCTGCAATGTTTTAAATCTCTCTGTATGCCGTGCCAGTGATGTTTTATGTGGTTCAAGTTTCCATCACATTCAGTACTCTATAAGCTTACCCCTATTGCCAGTTAACTTTGTAGATGGGTATGAAGATTGGTCTTATGATTTTAAATCGGGCGAATATGCTGGTATCAATAATTTTCTTGCTTCAATTGATTGGGATGAGGTGTTCCTTAATTCAAGCGTCGATGATAAGGTTAATGATTTTAATAACATTTTATATTATTGTTTTAATAGGTTTATACCAGCAAAATTTGTAAAACGCTCTAATAATTACCCTTCGTGGTTTAACAGTGAATTAATAACTTTGATTAAGTCTAAGAAACCAACCCATAAGTTATATAAAATGAGTGGCTTGCAATCGGATTATGAGACATTTAAAAGAATACGGTTGGAGTGTGAAATACTTAATAACGCATTATATACAAATTATATCCAGGGTTTAGAACGAGATATTGGTGTGAATTCAAAGTGTTTTTGGAATTACGTAAATATTTGCCGGAACACCAATGGCTTACCGGAGCAAATGTTTTTAAATAATGATACTGGAAATAATTTGGATGAGAATGTAAATTTATTCGCATCACACTTTTCAACGGTCTATTGTAACTCGTTTAAGAGCACTTATTGTGATTTACCTAATATGCATACACTATTTAACTTGAATAACTTTGGTATCGCTCTCAACGATATATTTGAGAAAATATCACATTTTACTGATTCATGCAGTATGGGCCCGGATGGGATCCCTGAATATTTTTTGAAGCGCTGCGTTTTTACTCTTTCTAAGCCGATCCATGCCATTTTCACCACATCACTTAACACCGGTGTATTCCCGGATTGCTGGAAGCGTAGTTTTTTGGTACCTATATTCAAAAGTGGCTGTAGATCAAATGTAATGAATTATAGAGGCATATGCATCCAATCGGCATTGCCGAAAATGCTCGACTATTTTGTTTCTCAGCAAATTATGTGGGCGTGTAAAAATATTATCATTGAAGAACAACACGGATTCATTAAAGGGCGGTCCACTGTGACTAACTTGATGCTATATAAGACAGTTTTGTCGGATGCTTTGGAGAAGAGGCTTCAAATTGACTCAATTTATACAGATTTCTCCAAGGCATTCGATCGAGTGCAGCATGGTGTATTGTTAAAAAAACTACATGCTATGGGTGTGGGTGGATTGGGCTTGGATTGGCTTGCAAGTTATCTGTCCAACAGAACACAATGTGTACGCGTGGGATCAAGTCTATCAAGATGTATTAACGTGACCTCAGGGGTACCTCAGGGATCTCATTGTGGGCCTGTGCTATTTTTATTATTTATAAATGATATCAGCATTAGGATTAAGCATAGCAGATTTCTCCTGTATGCAGATGATCTAAAAATATTTAGAGAAGTCAGATCAGTCGAGGATCAAACCTTGTTGCAATCGGACTTGAACAGTGTTGCTGAATGGTGTAATGACAATAATCTATACTTAAATATTAACAAGTGTTTCCATGTATCATTTTGTCGTGGCAATGGTATAAAATTTCCTTATTCCATTAACAATAATCTTTTAACTTTTGTAACTGAAATTAAAGACTTGGGCGTACTATTTACATCTACACTTAATTTTAATAAACATATTAACAATATATGTAATTTGGCGTTGAGAATGTTAGGTTTTGTCAATAGGTTTACATTGGATTTTAGTATAACTACTGTGAAACTTTTATACCTTGCGCTTGTTCGACCCCATGTTGAGTATGCATCTGTAGTGTGGTCACCGTACTCGGTAACTACGATTCAGCAACTTGAAACTGTTCAAAGTCGATTCTTAAGACTTATTCATCGTAGGATGGGCGGGCACATTATCAACTTCAGCCATAGCTTTATGCTCAGTGAGCTCAATATTCAATCACTGCATGACAGGAGAGTTCTACTGGATTTATGTCTTCTGCATAAGCTAGTCAATGGGATTATTGAATGTCAGGATTTAATATGTAAGTTGTGTTTTAATATACCAAGAGGTATTAATTGCAGGCACAAGCCATTATTTCGTTTGTCTTTTCATCCTACAAATTACGGTATGTTCAACCCCATTGATAGACTTATGCGCTATGCAAATAAATTACAAAATAATAGTAACTTTATATTATTTGCACAGTCTACGTCACTGTTCAAATCTAGTCTGCGCCGTATTTGCCTCTCCGATATTGATAAATAATTTTTGTTTCTTTGTTGTATGCAATTTTTAATTCTGTATTTATGTATTGTATTTACTTTCTACACTATCTAATTTTTATATTATTGTTAGTTGAACTCGATCAGTGCCTTGTTATTTACATTAAGTGTTTGTATTTCTACAGGTTGTTATAGTTTTATGTAAAAAGGATATTCCGTTAATAAATGAAATGAAATGAGATTTATATAGGCCAAACCGGGAGAGCATTCAGTGAAAGAATAAATGAACACCAAAAAGCGTTCATTCATCAAAAAGATAATTCAACTTACGCAAACCACCTAATTGAAGAAAACCACCAATTTGACAACTTCAAAATCCTCAACATCTCTAATAAAGGACGGAAACTAAATTTATTGGAAAATTTAGAAATAAATAAACACATCAATTCAGGAAACTTGCTGAACGACCAGCTTGAACTCTCCAACTCCCCCCTACTTAAACTGAAGAAAAACACCCCCTCCACCCACACTTCTGAAAACTGTATATAATGAAATTAGTTTGTAAAAATTGTATTATATTTCTTCACCTGAAGAAGCTACAGTGTAGCGAAACAATTGTAGTGAGTTAAATAAAAAGTTGAAAATCATAAATAGTCTGCTATTATATTAAGTGATTTTCAAAAAATAAGTGCCTTAACAATCAACGAGTTAAAAGTTTATATTGAAGGATAAATGATATTCATTATTGATACAATATCCAAACATTTAGGCTTTTCTAAACTGGAAATTAACTTCACGCTTAGTCTAGAAGAGGAAAACACTCGTTTGGAACTTCAAATTAAAAATAATATATAAAAACTACGATAATGTTCGTATAAACTGCAATTAATTAATTAATTAATTAAGACATATTATTTGCAGTTTACACGAATATTATCACACAGTGGAACAAGAATAGAATAGAATAATGTATTTAGTGTAAAATTAGGAATGAATGTAACATGTGAAATGTGGTATGGTACTGTATACACAGGGTTGGACAAAAGTATGGGAATACGACTACAAAATTCTTTGCTAGGAGTATTTTTTTATCGCATGTGTAGTTTAGCCAGAAATCTGGTGTTCCAATACTTTTGCCCAACCCTGTTTATGTACAGCAAGTTGCGCCAAAGTATTTAGTATTTTTTGTATTCACTTTTTTTGTTTGAAAATGACTGTTGAGTCGAAACTAATTACAGTTAAAAATAAAAAGTAAATACATTAAAAACATTTAAAGTGCGATTCTTCACGCAATCTACAACAGATATGTCTTACAAAGACTAAATCAAACACTCATTGAAACAACTACTCTCGAGCTAATAACCCGACGGACATTGGATTATACTATACAACAAGTGTTTGCTGTTACATACAGTAACCTACATGTGTATTATGAATCTTTGTATAGGATTTTTAAGTAAATGTTATTTTAAGATCTGTTGGCAATAGATTGTATATGGCCTTTTGATAAATTTCATATTTGCAGGTAGGTCACACTGAATCATAACCTCTAATTTTTACAGTCAGTTACTTCGTTTGTCGTTTTATAAAACACTTGTTTGGGTATACAGGGAATTTTTCTTTTAGGTAAACATATGCATAAGCTGTAAATTTTCCGACATCCGTTGTTTTTTAAAAGAGCTTAATTTGAAACTTTAAACTAAGCATAAAGTAAAATTTCGAGTTTAGAAAAGCCCCGTGAAAACTTGCTGAGGGTCGCGCAGCGACCCGAGACAAATTTTCTGGGCTTTTCTAAACTCGAAATTTTACTTCATGCGCCCCCCGTATAAAACACTGATTTCAAGTGAGGTTCAAATATACATAAATCCACAATATGTTTGTTGTGTACGCGTGGCGCATGAAGTAAAATTTCGAGTTTAGAAAAGCCCAGAACATTTTTACGGGGCTTTTCTCAACTCGAAATTTTACTTCATGCTTAGCCTGGGAGTGGAAAACACTCGTTTATAGCTTCAAATTGAACTCTTCTAAAAAAAACAACGAATATCTAAAAAATTAAAGAAAATAAGCTGAATTTGGAATACGTATACATGTACACATGTAAATGTAACAATTCTAGTGAAATTATTCAGGCCATCTATAGACGCGTTTCGGGATTTATCTCTCACCAGTAAGGCTCGAATTATATGCAAAATGCATATTTGTTATTAAGAAGTATATCAAGAAAATTATAAGTTTTCTATGCATATCTAATGTTTGGCATATTTTAATCAAAAAAACATTAGATGTGCATAGAAACCTTACAATTCTGTTGATATATATCTTAATAACAAATATGCATTTTGCATATAATCCAAACCTTACTCATCAGTATAGCTTTGCCGTTCACTCTAAACAATTTTACAACTTAAACTGACGTCACCGTCACTATAATTATATAAAAAGTGAATACAAATAAGTAATCAGTATTATTTAAATATTTAATTGATGAGGCGGATACATGATGAAACTCCATAATACTATTTGAAATAAAACAACACAGTTGGGAGGGTTTCACTTTTATTCATTATTTCATCTGCCTGATGAAGCCACTGTGTGGTGAAACATGTTGCAGTGTTCAACAATAAAAGTGAAACCCTCCCAACTGTGTTGTTTTATTTCAAATAATCAGTATTAATTATTTAATTAAAATAATTACAATCAAATGCTATATTTAGCTATATTTTTATAAAAACTTACTTTAATGTATGATTTGTTATACATTTTTGGAAAGTCGATATCCTCTATTGTTAGATTAATTATATGATTTTCATGCACCTGAATTAACCAAACACACGAATCATTTCTGTCATAGTTTTTGGGATAGTTAGGTGAATGAATGGTTCCACTTATTGTTGAAATAGTGCCTCCACATTCTAAAAAAAATAATGTCAAATAATATTTATTGGCCGAAAAGTCTATTTCGTGAATGTTTATTATAAATAATCCGCATTTATTATAAAATTCGGTCATATGAATCAACTTTTAATACAATACAATATTGATTTTGATCATTAGAAGCTCAATAATAGAGATACAAACTAAAATTGAAATTTTTATATGTAAATTCTTTATGATGCGTTTTGAAAAGCTATAAATTTGTTGCATCCTAGTACGTACATATTATTGACTTACTTGAAGGTACTGTTTTATATGATGCTTCAATTCCACGACCACTGTATGAAGCATCGCTTTCGAATCGCACTAGCATCGAATTTCCGTTACTCGTGAGTTTTACTGGAGATGAAATAGAGTGGCAGAATTGTGACAGTAGTGGATATGTGTCATCTCGTCCATTATAAATCTGTTAAGAATTTAAGATACATACAGGGAATTTTTCTTTTAGGTATACATATCACGATTTTTCGATGTAAATTTTCAGACATTCGATGTTTTATTAAAACAAAACCGCTTTGTGTGAGGTTTTATATTAAAAATAACGAATGTCTGAATTTGTTAATGTATTACTATAAAACTCAGGCACAGCGATTTTATATATTAATAAAACAACAAATGTCTGAAAATGTATATCAAAATATCGTGATTTTAAAAAAATTCTTACTGATATAAAATCATAAGCGCATTGACTTTCTTTTTCCAAGTCAATTTTATTGAAAACAATTTCAACGCTGCTTCCATATTCAGTAACTATTAACCAGTCACAAGTTGTGTCGCTGGGGTAGGAACTGGGGTACCCAGGCGTACTGATAGTTCCCTCAGGGCTATTTAAAATCCCACCACAACCAAATATATTCCATTCCAATCTAAACCCGGTACCAATGAATAACTTATCAGATACAAGTTGCACCTCAGTCGCATTAGAATCTATAGTTAACTGCGTAGGAATGTTACTATCACAATATTTCAACTTTATATCTTCGTTAGATTCTGTAGTAAAATAATGTATTTGTAGGTAGTCAAAATTACAGCTGTTTGTCTGCATTAATCTTCCGAGTTCAAAATGAGTGAACGTGATGTTAATTTTATTTCCTCGAGGTACCCCGATTTTCCACAAGCAATTCTGCCCAACGGGATAGTTATTTGGATAGTTAGGACTTTCAATGGCGCCCCAGAATCCCGTGACTTCGTTGTTGCAAATTGTTGAGTATTGTATTTGGAATCCTCTCCCTTGAAAACTTAAATCCGAGCGGAATTTTATAGTCATGTGGTTCGTTGTTGATCGAATGAATGGGGGTACTTCTGTGCCTTGAGTGCAGTATCTGCCGAAAGTTTTTGCAGTTATTCCAAGCCCATCAAATACCTAAAACATGTAATCTGAGTAATAATTTTTATGATCATATTGTACTTGCCAGAGCTGGGCAGGATTCGAATCCTGGATTCGAATCCTTTTAGAGGGTTCAAAAGAGGCATTCGAATACTTTAGTTCAACTGGATCCGTGATCTGGATTCGTTACATTTTTTAAAAGGATTCGTATTCGAATCCAAATGTGGGTGATTCGAATCATAAAAGGATTCGAATATTTATAAAAGGATTCGAATACTTACAAAAGGTTCTGAATCGTCAAAAATAATTCGAATTAATTGTAAGGATTAACTTGAAAAATGTCTTTTGTGTGTTTTTAAATTTCTCATTAAATCACTGTTTTATACGCGTGGCGCATGAAGTAAAATTTCGAGTTTAGAAAAGCCCTGAAAATTTGTATCGGGTCGCTGCGCGACCCTCGACACATGTTCACGGGGCTTTTCTAAACTCGAAATTTTACTTCATGCTTAGTCTGTGAGTGGAAACGCACGTTCGAAACATCAAACTGAATGCTTTGATAAGAACATTAAATGACTGAAAATGTTTTTAAAGATAATAATCTAGTTTTCAAAATTTTGTTTTATATTATTTGAACTGGTCAATTTGAATATAATTCCATGACTTTTCTCTGACTTTCTTGGTTTTAATGATATTCAATTTGAAGTTTTGAACGGGTGTTTCCACTCCTAGGCTAAGCATGAAGTAAAATTTCCAGTTTAGAAAAGCCCCGTGAAAATTTGTCGAGGGTCGCGCAGCGACCCGAGACAAATTTTCGGGCTTTTCTAAACTCGAAATTTTACTTCATGCGCCACGTGTACAAAACACTGATTTGAAGTGAAGTTCAAAAACACACAAATACATCTTTAATCAGAGTAACAGGAAATCAGATATTTAGTCTGTTATCAACGATGTTCAGTGTTAATAATAAATAATTAGGTTTTGAATATTTTTGTTAAAACAACTCGTAACGATATTTATATATTAATGGTTGCAAAAATATAATACAATCAAATTTATTCTTAAAGGATTGGTATTCGTGATTCGAAAAAACAGGATTCGAATCTTTGATTCGAATCAAATTTATTTCTTACGAATCCTTTATTCGAGTATTCGTGATTCGAATCATATTAGTTGATTCGGATTCGTGATTCGAATCCTTTCTACCAGGATTCGTCCCAGCTCTGGTACTTGCTGTGATATTAATTATGAATTACGTTGAGGTTTCAACTGAGGCTATAATTCGAATACGAATAGTTTAAATAGCTGAATATTCGAATATTCAAATAAGAAAATTTTTCATATATATATTTGAATAATCAAATATTTAAATATTTGAAAATTTCAGATTTTTCTTTATTTTTGATGAATAATTAAATACTTACATTTGAAAAATTCCCAGTCTTAATATTTTAAACTTTGCTTGAAATCAGTGTTTTATACGCGCGGCGCATGAAATAAAATGTTGAGTTTAAAAAAGCCTGAATTTGGAATTGAGAAGCTTTAAAGGAGTATTTTTCACTCCCAGATTAAGCATAAAATTTCGAGTTTAGAAAAGGATGAATTTGGATTTGGGCGCTACGCTAGGCTACGCGAAGCGGAACGACCAATCCAAACTTTCAGGCTTTTCTAAACTGGAAATATTCACTTCATACGCCAGACGTGTAAAACACTGATCTAATATAGGGCTGCCATACATCCCGGTCAGAGCTGGGCAGGATTCGAATCCTGAATTCGAATCCTGGATTCAAATCCTCTTAGAGGATTCAAAAAGGCATTCGAATACTTTAGTGCAACTGGATTCGTGAGCTGGATTCGTTACATTTTTTTAAGGGGATTCGTATTCGAATATAAATGTGGGTGATTCGAATCCTTATAAAAGGATTCGAATGCTTACAAAAGGTGCTGAATCGTCAAAAATAATTCGAATTAATTGTGAGGATTAACTTGAAAAATGTTTTTTGTGTGTTTTTAAATTTCTCGTTAAATCACTGTTTTATACGCTTAAATAGGAATATTTCAATATATATATTTTTTCACTAAATGGACATCACAATCGTAATTTAATATTGATGGACATAAAATAACTGGATCTTTGATATTAAATTCAGTTATCAGCACTACACATTCAAGATGTCGTTTTTAACAACCACATGTTGATTGTGGTTGATAATCTTATTTTGGCCTTCTCTTGACGGCCAGTGGTATTAAGTAGCTATATTTATATTATGTATTTATTGCTGTATTAAACCTAATTGTTTGACGTTCACATCTTACTTGTACCTTGTTTGTAACATTGTCCATTGTAGATTAAGTGAATAAAGTTAAAAAAAAGAAACATATTTCAAAACGTAAATGATTACCTCAACATAATCTAAAACGCAGCTTGGATTCGCTTCTAAATCAAGATCTGCGAACACTATTTGAATTATAGAGCCTGCACTAACAGATATTTTCCAGAAACATTCCGAATTTTTGCCATAAGGCTCCGGATAGTGAGGTGATATTATCATGCCGTTGGGCGATGTGAGGGTACCTCCACAGCCTGTTGCTGCCGACGACCAAAGTATTTGAAAGCCAGGTGCTGTTTTCGTCATGTCTGACTTAAAGTGTAGGTACAGTTGGTTTGTATGTGAAGTGGTAAAGCCACGAGGCGGAGATTTTCCGCAATATTTTCCAATTAACGGAGATGCTGCTGTACCACCATTTCTAGAACGCAAATTTTATATACAAGGATCAAAAATTAAGGTTACACAGCCTGCAATGAAACGTGTAGATTCTCTAACCTTATTTTTTTATCGCAACTCGATTTACAAATGTCATTGTTGTATTAATAGAGAGATTGATACAGTAAAGTTGACACAAATAAAAGGTAAATTGTTTTATATATCATTTAGCGTAATTATACTAAATCTAGCAGGCGCGCACCTATGGGGGTGGCTCACAGACTTGAGCCCCCCCCCCAAGACTAACTAAATTGTGGTATTTTGATATGTATACGTTTAAATGCGTTAGCCCCGTTAAGACCGGGATGAGCCCTCTCCCTAAGAAGCGTAAGCCTTCCCTAAGACCAATTTCTGGGTGCGCACCTGAAATCTAGCACATATGCTTAGTACATAAACTTAGGTTAGCCGAAATTGGTAAATCGTTTTATAAAGGCGAGATCAAACATAAAATAAAACTACGCTGGCTATGTATTTTTTTTGTGATTTATGACTTAGATTTCAGTCACTTCAAGGTTATGCAGTATATTTTGAACGATTATTTTTTAGTCTTAAAATTTAGATTAAATTCCATTAACCAATTACTCGTTTGGAATAGATATGGGTCGTTCGTGAATGATTCATTCGAAAAGAACGATTCTGTACGGTGATTTGAATGAACTGATTCCGTATTTCAAGAAGAGTTGATTCGTTAATGGTTTATTCACTCGAGACGACTCGGATTTATTCATGCGGTCTGAATCCGCCCGAATCGGATGACTAATTCGTTCGCTCGAATCCGCGCACAACTTCAACTCCGCTTTGTACATGCGATCTAAATCTGAATCCACCCGAATCGGTTGACTAATTCGTTTGCTCGAATCCCCGCACAATTCAACTCCGCTTTGTACATGTGGTCTGAATCTGAATCTGCCCGAAACGATTCTTCACGACTTGCAGAAAAAACCCTGGGCCAGCCTTTATTGGAATTTTGTACGAAACGACGCGCAATTTTATCAGCTAATGTTTCTTCTCTACTAATGAGGCAAATCACAGAATATTTGCAAGATGAATTCAAGCCACTGAAGTTTTATTTGTAACAGCTTTACTAAACTTTCGACTAAAAAGTCAAATTTATTTTATAATTTAAAAATAAATATAATAAAAAATTTTGAAGTATAGTTAAATGTGTATATGTTTGCTCTAATTTTTATAGACACATATCTTTCGAATAAATCACCTTTGCTTAAATTATACAAGTCGTACAATTCCTTTCAAACGGTATTCGCTCGTTCAACTGATATCATTAGGTCGGTCGTTTATCTCGGCGCCGTTCGGTATGGAACGAACATATAATATTATTATTATTATTATTTAGTATTATTATTCAATTTTGAACGTAGTTAATTAACAGTAAGTAAATGGTCACGGTTTATATAATAGAGGGAGATTAAGGAGAGAACGAACTATATTATTTTTATTATTATAAGTGATTCGTTCACGAACGATTCATAAAGAACGAATCACTTTTAAGAAATGATTCGGTTGAATCAATTCACGTGAAAGATTCGAACTTCCCATATCTAGTTTGGAATTTTATATTTTTGTTGATTTGGTAAATTTTTACATTTTTCTCAATTCGTTCTAATTTTCACAGTTTCGAATTTTTCGTAAAATTTTATGTGTCGGTTTTAACGATTTTATTTAAAATAGTGATAATTATTTATAATATGTGGTTTTGTTAAATATTGACATACAGGAAATCTTTCTTTTAAGTATACTTTCACATATTTCATATAAACTTGGTAAAATTAATGAACATCTGATTAAATCTAAGCAGTATATTTTGAACTTCACTTTAAACCAGTGTTTAATACGCGTGGTGCATGAAGTAATATTTCGAGTTTAGAAAAGCTTGGAAATTTGGTTTGGTTGCAAATTTTTAGGCTTTACTAAACTCAAAATTTTACTCCATGCTTAATCTGAGATTGGAAACACTCGTTAGAGGCTTCAAATTGAAGGTTTTTACTAAAACAACGAATTTCTGAAAATTTCCATCGAAAAATCGTGATGTGTATACCTAAAAGAAAAATAATCCTGTATTTATCTTTTTATTTTATTGAATTCAACATTTCTATACTATTTTTATTAATATTTTTTCTAATATTGTTTAAAATTGTAATACCTATTTTCATGTGCTGAGTTAATAAGAGGCAGGGTGTGCGCGATCCCATCCTAGACTCTAAGAAAATATGCGGCCAGATTTGGGCAAAAAATGTGTTTTTACTAGTTCAAAAATTTAAATATCGTGCCCAATTTATATGAAATCATCATACACTGCTCCAAGAAATGAACACACCAACTGAAATTTCTCGAAAAATTAAAAAATTTGTATTATTTTTGTGTATTTCATGTTAGCGTCTTGAATGCTTTGATTCTTGTGTTTATTTTGACAGGCTGTGGTTGTTTATTTTTCTTTTGAGTATGTATACTCCCGATAATTTGTGCGATTTTTAAATTTGCGGGAATTTGTTGTTTTAATGCGGTTACTTTGGGGCGTTTAACTAGTGTTTTCCACTCCCAGACTAAGCATGAAGTAAAATTTCGAGTTTAGAAAAGCCTAAGAATTTGGATTGGCCGCGTAGCGAAGCAACAATTATAGGCAACCTAATATACGTTAGAGTTATTGGGTTGCCTATAATCACTGTTTTAAACAATTTGTTCAGCGCAGAATTCGACTCACGTTTTATTCACATCTACATATTAGATTGCTAAAGCCGTATATTTTAAACTTTGCGATATTTCAGTGTTTTATACGTCTGGCGCATCAAGTAAAATTTCGAGTTTAGATAAGCCTAATTTGGATTGGCCGCTCCGTTTAGAAAAGCCTGAAAATTTGGATTGGCCGCGTAGCGAAGCGGAGTGGCCAATCCAAATTAGGCTTTTCTAAACTCGAAATTTTACTTCATGTGCCACACGTATAAAACATTTAAATATCGGAAAGTTTAGAATATACGACTTTAGCAATCTAATATGTAGATGCGAATAAAACATGAGTCAAATTCTGAGCTGAACGAATTGATTAATACAGTGATTATAGGCAACCCAATAACTCTAACGTATATTAGGTTGCCTATAACCGTTGTTGTATGTGTGTGTTTTTTAACTTCTGTGTAAATCAGTGTTTTTAGCCGTGGCGCATGAAGTTACATTTCGAGTTTAGAAAAGCCTAATTTGGATTGGCTTTCTCTACGCGGCCAATCCAATTTCTTAGGCTTTTCTAAACTCGAAATTTTACTTCATGCTTAGTCTGGGAGTGGAAAACACTCGTCAAAAGCCTCAAATTAAACGCTTTGAAACAACGAATTCCCACAAGTTTAAAAACGCTGTAATTATTGGGATATGTATACTAAAAAGAAAAATGCCCTGTATGTGTAACATGTTTTAAACATGTTTAAAACATGTTTTTAATTGTTAATGTTTTAAACGCTGTTTCAATGAAAAAAACACGTTTTTTAAAATAAACTGTTTGTTTTAATAAAAATGAAAAAAAACGTTTTTTTTAACAGAAGAAGAAAACGCGATTATAGGATGAACATTGTTATTTTAAAAATTATCTTAAAAAATTCACCGACGCTCTTACAAACATAAATAACAACATGAGCAATTTTTCAAATCAAGAGAAAAAAAATTGAACGAGTGTTTTCCACTCCTTGGTTAAGCATGAAGTAAAATTTCGAGTTTATTTTCGATATCACTGGTCTGCAAAAAAAAAATTTTTTCGCGCCCTGACACCATTCCTGCTGATTCTTATGTAAAATGACCTCCTGAATCCGAATATGACCTCCGTTTTCCCCCCATCACCCACCGTTTTTGGGGGAGCCCCCCCCCCCCACCTATTTTTATCACTTTTAGATAATTTGGAGGGATGAAAAGGATTATTTTAGCCTTTACATTTCTTCTGAGGGGCTAGAGAGGTGAAAAGTTCCAAAACATGAACATTTGTAGCAAGGAGGTAGATTTGGGGGGGGGGGGGGATTTGCCCCCTTAAATTGTAAAAAAATTATTAAAAATGATCAATTTTTTCCGTTTTTTTCGCAGTTTTTTCACTTATTTTCTACATATTCCAGCTTCCATTCCCCCTCATCCTCCCCCAAACACCCCCAAATAATAAAAATATATTGCAACAATATATAGCAACAATAATAAAAATATATAGCAACAATAGTAAAAATATATAGCAACAGTTCGGAAGAAGAGTAGTCTGGGAGTGGAAAACACTCGTCAAAAGCCTCAAATTAAACGCTTTGAAACAACGAATTCCCACAAGTTTAAAAACGCTGTAATTATTGGGATATGTATACTCAAAAGAAAAATGCCCTGTATGTGTAACATGTTTTAAACATGTTTAAAACATGTTTTTAATTGTTAATGTTTTAAACGCTGTTTCAATGAAAAAAACACGTTTTTTAAAATAAACTGTTTGTTTTAATAAAAATGAAAAAAAACGTTTTTTTTAACAGAAGAAGAAAACGCGATTATAGGATGAACATTGTTATTTTAAAAATTATCTTAAAAAATACACCGACGCTCTTACAAACATAAATAACAACATGAGCAATTTTTCAAATCAAGAGAAAAAAAATTGAACGAGTGTTTTCCACTCCTTGGTTAAGCATGAAGTAAAATTTCGAGTTTATTTTCGATATCACTGGTCTGCAAAAAAAAATTTTTTTCGCGCCCTGACACCATTCCTGCTGATTCTTATGTAAAATGACCTCCTGAATCCGAATATGACCTCCGTTTTCCCCCCATCACCCACCGTTTTCGGGGGAGCCCCCCCCCCCACCTATTTTTATCACTTTTAGATAATTTGGAGGGATGAAAAGGATTATTTTAGCCTTTACATTTCTTCTGAGGGGCTAGAGAGGTGAAAAGTTCCAAAACATGAACATTTGTAGCAAGGAGGTAGATTTGGGGGGGGGGGGGGGATTTGCCCCCTTAAATTGTAAAAAAATTATTAAAAATGATCAATTTTTTCCGTTTTTTTCGCAGTTTTTTCACTTATTTTCTACATATTCCAGCTTCCATTCCCCCTCATCCTCCCCCAAACACCCCCAAATAATAAAAATATATTGCAACAATATATAGCAACAATAATAAAAATATATAGCAACAATAGTAAAAATATATAGCAACAGTTCGGAAGATTCACTGTACCACGCTGGCGCTCTCAATACTCCCCTCGTTTCCCCCATCCATTGGGTGGGTGAAAAGGATTATTTTAGTTGTAAAGAATAATAAATAAAAAGTAAAATAATAAATGTAAAATAATAAATGTAAAGAATAATAAATAACTAAGATAAGTACCTTCATTTGGTGCTTGCTTTCCTTTTGTACCCTGAGGTAGAAGTTTCTCGTATCAAAAACCAGCAGTACTCTGCTAACATGCTCGCATTCCACTTCCCCGAAAATCTCCTCTCGAACTTAGAGATGTCTTGATGAAACCGTTCCCCGTTTTCATCCGAAACTGCTCCTAAATTTTCAGGGAAGAAGTCCAGGTGTGAGTGAAGGAAATGCACTTTAAGAGACATGTTACACCCCATGGCCTTGTACGCTGACAGCAATTCCTCGACATGAGCGACATAATCATCACTTTTGTTGTTACCCAAAAAGTTCTCACACACGTTTTAGAATGCAATCCAAGCTCGTTTTTCTTTTCGATTCAGGTGTTCAATAAACGTCGAATCTTGGAAAAGTTGTCTAATCTGGGGGCCCACGAAAACTCCTTCCTTGATTTTAGCCTCACTAAGACGAGGGAATTTAGTTTTCAAAAATTGAAATGCATCACCTGTCTTGTCCATTGCTATCACAAACTGTTTGATCAATCCGAGTTTGATGTGCAAAGGCGGCAAGTAAATAGTTTCCTTCGAGACCAGAGGATCGTGAGCGACGTTTTTCTGACCGCGAGTAAAACTTTCTCGCAGAGGCCAGTTCCGTACGATGTAATGTTTGTCTCGGGCTCGGCTGTCCCATTCGCATAGGAAGCAGCAGTATTTTGTGAAGCCCGATTGCAGGCCCATGAGTAGAGCAACAACTTTTAAGTCAGCGCAAAGTTTCCAATTATAATCATTGTATTTGATTTTATCAAGGATCCGGCTGATGTTTTCGTACGTCTCCTTCATATCCACAGAGTATGCAACCGGGAGTGATGGTAACTCATTTCCATTGGCCAATAGGACAACTTTCAAGCTTGTCTTTGATGAGTCTATAAACAGTCTCTATTTGTCTGGGTCACATGGCATCTTCAGTTCTATCATCAATGCATTTGAATTAGGGCAGAACACTAAGCCTTCATCTGCCGAAAAAAGTAATTTCAGGGTTGACTGCCTAGTCCTGTAAGAAGAGATTTGTACACCCTTTTCTAAGAGATTCCACTGCTGAAGTCGAGATCCAAGAAGTTGAGATTTACTCTTAGGTAACTCCAAATCCCTGACGAGATCATTCAATTTCGACTGAGTAACGAGGTGAGGTTTTCGATGAGCTGAATCAGCAGAACACTCTTTATCATCGGTGAACGTATCATAAGATGGTCCAGGCTGTGGCTCAAAGTCTTTCAAATCCGTTTCTGGCTCTAGAGTATAGGTTTTTGGGGGCACTGGGATTGGCAAAGATTCGTTGTGAGGAACTGGTATTAGAGCTGAAGGGATATTAGGATACTGAATCGTATGCTTACTTTTGCTAGATAACCCGACGGTGGAAGTCATACAAAAGTAACAATCTGTGAGATGACAGCGAGGTTCGCGCCAAACCATGGGCACAGCAAATGGCATTGATTTACGGGTACCTTTGAGCCATTTGGTCAAGCTACTGTAACAAGTAGTGCAGCAAACTGTTGGAGCCCAATTCTTGTCCTGATCGCCAACTTGGCAATCAAAGTGAAATTTATAAGCAGTTTTAAGAAGCGGAGAAAGAGGTTTTCGTTGCGCTTTTAAAGTCAATTCCCCGCAAACATAGCAGAAGCTATCGGGATGATTTTTACACTCGCGTGGCATAATTAAACAGTAAATAAATGCTCGATATTAATCACAACTCACACTCACGTAATGTAATTCACTTGGAAAAAGCCGGAATTAAAAAATTTCTACCGTTATACACTATTTAAACAATTTGGAAACACAGAATCCCCGCCTAGAGCACCGACAAGTTGACTCTACGATCGCTAGAGATATACTGAGGGAAGATAAGGATTACAGTGCAGGTCTATAGTGACAAGAGCAATGCAAGTTTAAACCTGTCAAAGCATGAAAATTCCTGGGCAAACCTGTGCGCGCGAGGTATTGAGAGCGCCAGCGTGGTACAGTGAATCTTCCGAACTGTTGCTATATATTTTTATTATTGTTGCTATATATTTTTATTATTGTTGCTATATATTGTTGCTATATATTTTTATTGTTTGGGGGAGGGTGAGGGGGGATGGAAGCTGGAATATGTAGAAAATAAGTGAAAAAACTGCGAAAGAAACGGAAAAATCGATCATTTTTAAGGATTTTTTTACAATTTAAGGGGGCAAATCCCCCCCCCCCCCCCCCCAAATCTACCTCCTTGCTACAAATGTTCATGTTTTGGAACTTTTCACCTCTCTAGCCCCTCAGAAGAAACGTAAAGGCTAAAATAATCCTTTTCATCCCTCCAAATTATCGAAAAGTGATAAAAATAGGTGGGGGGCCTCCCCCGAAAACGGTGGGTGATGGGGGAAAACGGGGGTCATATTCGAATTCAGGAGGTCATTTTACATAAGAATCAGCAGGAATGGTGTTAGGGCCGATTTTCATGCCGACCAGTGTATTTTACTTCATGCGCCACGCGTATAAAATATTGTGAAATATTGTAAATATTTCACAATAAATATTGTGAAATATTGTGAAAAAAATATTGTGAAATACAAAATAAACACTAGGTATTGTATTTGATGGTGTGAATTAATTACCAAGAAGTAAAAACTTGAAAAGTTCATCTTGATAAACACATTATTGTGAACTTAACGTACAAAACTGACAAAATACATAAATATATTTTTAACATCAAATGATTTTTTGATATTTACTATTTTACTAAATATGACATATTTTTTTATTTCTTGGCCATCGCCTGGCGAAAATGCTGGCTACGCCCATCCCTATTTTCAATAAAATTGTGGTATTTTATATTGTAAATAGATCTAAAAAAAATAATTTCATCGGTTTGTACCAAAGCTGTTATGTTTAAAACAGTGTTTTAAACATGTTGAAAAACAGCCGTTGTGTTCTAAACGGTTTTGTTTTAAACATGTCTTAGTATTTAATTCGTTTTAAACAAATTTAACTTTAAAAACATGTTTTATACATTTTTTTATTATCTTAATTTAACTAAACTATATTTCACATTGCTTCATTGAGATTTTTTTGTTTACGTTTTTAAATATTAGCTAAATTGTTGAAGATATTTCAAATTATATTATTAAACATAAAATTTTATCACAATTGTCTGATTTAAATCATGTTTTAAACATGTTATGTTTTAAACACTTTTTAAACGTGTTTTAAATATGTTTTAAACACGTTTTAAACATTTTTTTAATTGTTAATATTTTAAACGTTGTTTCAACGAAAAATAACACATTTCGTAAAAAAAACTGTCTGTTTTAATAAAAACGAAAAAAACAACAACCCTGGTTTGTACGAAACATTACAGACATCGAAAAAATTATTATTTCATTTTATTTTTGGTTGAAATTATCAATTTTCCTCATTTCCCATCGGAGATAAATAATATAGAAATGTAAACCGTCACCGAAAGGTATAAGGGATTTGGAATATATAGAAATGTTGAAATCAATAAAATGAAAAGATATATACAAGGAATTTTTTTTAGGTAAGAATATCACGATTTTTCGATTTGAAGCCTCTAACGAGTGTTTCTAATCCCAAATTAGGCACGAAGTAAAATTTCGAGTTTAGAAAAGCCTGAGCGTTTGTATTTGGACGCGTAGCTTCCAAATCCAAATTTAGGCTTTTCTAAACTCGAAAGTTTACTTCATACGCCACGCGTATAAAACACTGATTTAAAGTGAAGTTCAAAATATACTGCTTAGGTTTGATCACATGTTTATTAATTATACGAATGTTTATATAGAATATGTGGATTTTTCTACTTAAAAAAAACTTCAAATTTGTGAAAAATTAGGACAAATTGACAAAAATGTGAAAATTCACCAAATCAACAAAATTTTTAAATTGTAAACCAGTAACTGATTAGTAGAATTTATCTAAATTTTAAAACTGCCTTTGAAAGATAATTGTCATCCCCCAAAATTGCTCTCTCTATCCGCTTCTGCTTGCTCTAGCGCACTGCATATATAGCTACGTTACTAATTGCAGATTATAATATTTATGTATTGATAAAGAATACTAACCTGATTTCCAAATAATCATATCTGCAATTTAAATAACTTTCTATATCAAAGACAGTAAAATTGAGCATAATCTGTTGTCCTGGAGGAACGGTAATGATCCACACACAGTCCTTATTAATAGGATACGGATCAGGAAAATGAGGACTTTTAATAGCTCCAGAAGTAGTGAAATATCTTCCCCCACATACTAAGAAAACAAGATTAATATTAGTCATGAAGCTTGAAAAATGACATCTATCACACAAAGTAAGTTAATCAATTTAAAGGTTTTATTACACAAAGAAAGAAATTGCGACCTTGGTTGTGGACCAACACTGTTTGTTAAAAAAACAGTAAACTGAAACGAGTTGTGTTTATGTTCAATACTCCCAAGACCAACTATATACGCTATTGGTCCTCATCAGTATAGTGTAATGGTGAATACTGATAGTCCGAAAACATAAACAAAACTCTTTTAAGATTAATATTATCTTCTAAAACGGAGTTTTGCAATCTTTGACCATTAGTTGACCGATTTTGTTACGTTTTTGATTTTAACTCTTTGTATTTTACTTACAATTTTTTTCGTGCACGAAAGTATAAGATAGCAGAAAACCTTCCTGGTTGTTTGAATTGTCTACTTGGAAGAAAAGTGTCAGCATGTTTGAAGAACTAAGTATAATGGGTGGTAACTGTGTGCCACAGTAAGTCCCAATTTCACTACCAGGATCTGTGCCGTTGTCGTAAACTTTCACGCTATCGTAGACACAGGAATAGCTTTGCTCCACGTTAAATTTGATCCAGTTTAATTGAATGACATAATCAGCTGGAGCAATTAGAACCCAAATGCATTTTAACCCATCACTATATGAATTAAGATCAGGAGGAGATTCAACTGTTCCGAATTTATTCTTCAATATTCCACCACATCCTATGCGTGAAAAAATGTAAAAAAAAAATAATTTGTGTTCAGTATTCATTCACCGGATGCACTGTTAACTTACCATTATTACTCATTGCATTATACTCCAATTTAAATCCTTTCAATTTTCCGAAAATAGCAACATATGTAAGCATCATATAATTGTAGGTTGATTTAATCGAAATCGGTCCTTTCTTGCAATATTTTCCCATACTCTTTGGTTTTGCATTATCCATGTCAGTAATCTAAAATATTTTAAATGTTGTACAAATAAAAAAATATACGTTCAAAAACATTATACTAACTTCCAAATATCCAGTATTACAATCAATAGTATTATTTCCAAAATCCATATCGGTAATATTTAAATTTATAATACTGTCAACAGGTTGTATTATTTCATAAACACAACGTTTTTGGGATTTAATCGTTTGATAATAAGGATAATTTGGCGAGTGTATGATGCCAGACGGACTAGTGAATTTACCACCACAAACTGAAATTTTAAATATTTAATTGATGAGGCGAATACATTATAAAACTCCATGATACTATTTGAAATAAAAACAACACAGTTGAAAGGGTTTCACTGTTATTGTTGCCTTATGAAGCCACTGCGCAGTGTTCAACAAAAAAGTAAAAAAACTGTGTTGTTTTTATTTCAAAAAATTAAATGACAAAAATGACATTTTCTTATAAATCTGCTTAAACTCTTTTTACCTGTCTTATATTGAATTTTGAATCCTAAGTCGGATTGACTGAAATCTGACTTAAACACAATTAAAATTTCCGAACTAAGTGAGGAAAATTTCGATGGTAGCTTTTTGCCGCAATATTTTCCTATAAGTGGAGAATCGATACTGGGTCCATCATATACCTATTAATTCATTTATTAAATTTATAAATAAGAGGATTAAGTTTGTGAAATGTGATGACCAGCTCCAATACTTACAGCTAGGTAGTCGTTCTCGCAATTTTGGGAATATTCTATGGAAAACTGTATGAATGTAAGAACAACCTGTGATAGGGTAGGTAATTTTATTTTGTATTCACAAACAGTATTTGCAGGATATTCCCCGCTATACGTGGGTGATGATATTTCTCCTTCTTCTAAAGTGAAAATACCACCACAGCCCGGTATCCCTGAAATCATTAAACGTTTATATTACAAATTATTTATGTAGTTAAGAATATTCTATTAAGTCCGGATCATAAAGTGAAAGCGAATATGACAATTATGTGCAGAATATTTACAAAATTAAATACGAATTAAAATTAATATCGATTTTCTGCGAAAATTTAGTCTCATTGAGACTTTTCCAAATATTTATTGAAACAACTAGTTGTTTTCATGAATACCACTAGTTGTTTCAATGAATATTTAGAAAAGTCTCAACGAGACTACATTTCTGCAGAGAATCGATATTAAATTTAATTCGTTTTTATATTTTGTCAGTCTGGATCAGTACCGTAACCGGAGGGGGGGGTGGGGCTAGAGAAATACACAATTTTTATGGTTTTTTTGTATAAAATACAAGGCTTCGAACCGTTATTCTTTTCGTTCCGGTTCAATTAAACAAAAATATATCGGTTCGGGTGCGGTTTTCGTTTCGGAAAAAATAACGGTTTTTTTCGGTTTCCAGTTCAGCTTCGTAGTGATGTTAGTGGTAATTTAGGGCGGTAATTTATCACAAATTACGGTATACTACACAGTTTTACGGTACATTTGGTAAAAAAAATCTCAAATAAAAATCAGCAGTAGCAAAAAATTATTTTATCCAGAAAAATAAAAGTTTATCTTTCCAGCTAGAGTTTTAATTATTGAAAACAAATAATGTTACAAATACATATATAACTTTGAGCGTTAGCTATGAACGCAATTCCCAAGCCGTAACAATCATAAATAGCTTAATACATTGTATTATTCGACCTGATCTGAGAATGTGAAAAGAAACATGTAAATATTTTGTTATTTAAATATTTAGATTGTTACTGATTTAAGGAAAAAATGTTTTCGGAGTATTTCTAACTTCACAATATTTCAGTGTTTTATACGCGTGGCGCATAAAGTAAAATTTCGAGTTTAGAAAAGCCTGAAAATCTAGGAGTGGAAACACTCGTTCGAAACTTCAAATTGAACGATTTTAAAAAATCGACGAATGCCTGAACATTTACAACGTATACATTATGTATATTTAATAGAAACATTCCCAGTATGTAATACTGTAAGTCATTTATAGAAATCATAAACAGAAGTGCTGAATTTTACTTAAAATCAACTTTTAGAGTTAACTCTATAATTGTTCGGCCGTTAATGGGTTAAATCAAAGCTTACATAATTCCAAATATATTTTTGTCAGCATAATTGATTTTTATGAATCAATATTTTTTCAGCAATTCTTTTTCAACAGTATTATTATAACAGTATTTGATTAAGAATAAAATAAGTTATAATTCTTGAATTTGAAAGGCATTCACTTCGTGGTACATTTTCAATTTTAATATTAGGAAAATACTTAACTTTTTAATCCCACTTCTATTTAATAAAAGTGATATAAAAAAGGTAAGTGTTTTATTTATTTCAGAATAATTTTGAATTTTAGGTAATAAATATTTATGAAATACAAAAATTAACCAGGGTATAAGAGCCCCAAAGGCGAATATAAAACAAATATTGATGTTCTTATGGTTTAAAAACTTCTTAATTATAAAAAAAATTATTGTGGAATAATGATGCCGATATTGTTTGTAATGATTTTAATATTCTTAAAATCATTACAAACAATATCGGCAACATTTTTCCACACTGGCTTTTTTTCATACTTCAGAAGTTTTTAAGCCATAAGAACATCAATATTTGTTTATACAATAATTACAAATATATTTTTTTTCTGTGAATGTTTTAGAATTGTTTTTAGAGACCATTTTCTTTGAACATTTGGTAACAAACTGTCAATTATCTTAAGAACATTTTAGATTATAGAAAAATCTAAAAAAATCACAGAACTGGCAAAAAGTTGCTGACATTGCTTTGTAATAATTTTAAAAATATTTGTGAATGATTTGTTATTGTTTTTAGCAAACATTCTATTCGGGAACTTGATTACAAAAATATCCATTATCTAATAAAAGTTTTAGATTTAAAAAAATCTCATATAACTGACCTTTCTATTAATGCTAGAAACAATAAAAAATATTTATTTCTCACAAGAAAAGAAACAATCTTAATATGGGTCTAGGTCATTAAATTGTTTGTTTTTAGAATAAATATTTTTTGCACAAAGCGCTTTCACCAACGGCAGTTAAATTGGCAATTAATTATTCATCGAATGATGATGATTATTTAGTAATAATTACATACATACCAAAAAATTGACAAATAAATTTAACCATGAGTGTATTTCGAATTTAAAGCTATCTTGAATTAGAAAAAATGCACACGTTTTAAATATGAAATATAAAATTACGCAATGTTATATTTCAAATAAATTTAATCTTAGAATAAAATTTAACTGATGACTGTGAAACCCGCCATTAGTAAATTATCAAATTGCAAAACAGATTAAGAGCTTAAATAAAAAGCTCTTTTAATTCTTCATCATTTGTAAAATGATAGGCTGTATCTAAAAACGGATCTAATACTGCATTAAATAAATGTTTATATTTCCTAATTTTTTCTTATCGATTTTTATCATAAGAATAAAAATATTCGTGATTTTCTCACGTTTTCTCTTTAAATCGTCCTATTGTACAAATGTTTAAACTACTTAATTTCTTGTAAATGTAATTAAATAATATAAAATACAACAAGCTGTTTAGATACTTATCAGTGATTGTAAATTTACCGAATTTTTAAATTACCGGCAATTTACCGCAAAATCAGAATATCGTTGTTTTACATTATTAATTACATGGATAAATAGCATTCAAAGGATTAACGTTAGAGAGGGTTTCCACTCCTTGATTAAGCATGAAGTGAAAATTCGAGTTTAGAAAATTTGGATTTGGATTGGATCCAAATTCAGGATTTTCTTAACTCGAAATTTTACTTCATACGCCACACGTATACAACACTAGTTTTAAGTGAAGTTCAGAATATACGTCTTTAATAAACTGCTTTAGTAGCATATTGTGAACTTTAATATATTGTGAAATTAAAAATATACTGCTAAATCCGTATTAAAGATAAACTGTTCAAACAGGATTCAAAATATACTGCTAAACAAGAATATTTTCAATTTCACAATATTTGACTGTTCTATACGCGTGGCGCATAAAGTAAAATTTCGAGTTTAGAAAATCCTAACCATTTGGTTTGGTCGCTCCGCAACCAAACCAAATGTTCAGAATTTTCTGAACTCAAAATTGTACTTCATACTCAATCAAGGATTGGACACTCGTCAGTAGTCTTAAATTAAACTCATTAAGAAAATTTAGACTTGAAAGAAAAATTCCCTGTGTGTTTACGTCTGCAGCCTTTACCAATAAAAATTCTCTGAAGTACATTAGGATTATCATCGACATCGGCATACGAAATAAAGTCAATCTTTGATTTTACAAGACGTCTTTCTAATAATTTATGCTCAGGCAAATAATTTATGCTCAAATATTTGTAATCCAATATTAAATATTAACACGTTTATTTACAAAGATACGTATTTCACTAAAATGACTTAACATCTAATCGATTTGAGCGAGAATTCAAATCGATGGAAATTAAGGATAAATGAGTTATTACTTCATTATTATAATGGTTGACGAATACGTGCAGTGCCATTAACTTATTGTATACAGGGAATTTTTCTTTTAAGTATACATATGCATACGCTGAAAATTTTCCGACGTTCGTTGTTTTTAAAAGAGTTCAATTTTAAGCTTTAAATGAGTGTTTTCCACTCCCAGACTAAGCATGAAGTAAAATTTCGAGTTTAGAAAAGCCCCGTGAAAAGTTGTCTCCGGTCGCGCAACTACACGAGACAAATGTTCAGGGCTTTTCTAAACTCGAAATTTTATTTCATGCGTCACGCGTATAAAACACAGTGAAGTTCGAATATACATAAATTTCCCAATATTTTAGTGCTTTATACGCGTGGCGCATGAAGTTATATTTCGAGTTTAGAAAAACCTGCATAAAATCTAAATGTTCAGGCGTTTCTAAACTCGAAATTTTACTTCATGCTTAATCTGGATTTTAAAACACTCGTTCAAAGCTTCTTAATTCCAAATTTATTTATAAAAGTGTTCAATCTGAGACTTCGAACGACCGTTTCCACTCCCAGACTAAGCATTTCGAGATTAGAAAAGCCTGAACGTTTGGATTTAGACGTGTAGCGTTCAAATCCAAATTCAGGCTTTTCTAAACTCGAAATTTTACTTTATGCGTAACGCTTATAAAACACTACAAAATTGTAAAATTTTAAATATTCTTGTTTAACAGTATATTTTTAATCCTGCCTCAGCAGTTTATTTTTATTAATAATTTAGCATTGTATTTTTAATTTCACAATACTTTAGTGTTTTACACGCGTGGCGCATGAAGTAATTTGTTTAGAGAAGTCAGAATTTAGATTCCAAATCCAAACGTTCAGGATTTTTTAAACTCTAAATTTTACTTCATTCTTAATCTGTAAGTGGAAAACACTCGTTTAAGGCTTCAAAATGAATTCATTTAAAAAAAAACAACGAATATCTGAAGATTTCCACCATAAGTTAGATACGTACACCTAAAAGAAAAACTCCATTTATAATTGTCCTTTAATAAACTTACCAGCAACCGCGTTATAAGTAATTTGAAAACCAGTGTACGTTGCTTTACTATCGGAATGAAAGTGCACAAGAACCTCGTTTCCAGAAGAAAAAAGTGGTTCTGGATGTGTACTATTACAGTATTTTGCAATAACAGGATCAGTTGACTCCAACCCTTGTCGAAACTATAAAATACATTTGTTAGTAGTTTATTAAAAAAAAACCCATACAATTAACCTCTAAGTAATCGTTGTCACAATCTTTATTGAAACCAATCATAAAGGAGAAGAAATGAAATTGAATGCGTTTTCCTAATGGTGCTCTAAACCTCCAAAAGCAGTCTCTAAAAATTAAAACTTTTTAATAATATAAATTGATGATATTTTGTATCAAACTGACCGATTGTTGGGATAATTTCCAGGAGAGCCTGGTGACTTAAATGTACCGAATGTTGTTACGTTTATTTCACCACCACATACTAAAATGCATATAGAGTTATAAACAAAGATTTTCTCTTCTAAGTATACATTTCCCGATGAATGCACTGTACAATTTTAGGCAGTCATTGGGATATGTACAATATTCTTAAATGAAAATTTCCCTGTTTATTTGTTCCGTGTAGCGATAGTTTATTAAAATAATTTGTACATGGTTTGTCCGGTAAGTAATGAGAATGATGCCAGAACTTTTTTATAAAAAAAAATTATGATTAAAATCAATTCGTATTTTTCGACATACATCTTTTAGGTAATTATATACCGTTTTAGCGGTTTTATCACATGTGGCAATCCTCCAGAAATTCCAAGCTCGGCATGTCGTTTAGAGCGCTCATCATGACATCTTGTACGCGTTTAATAGTGCTAAAATTTTGTCTTTTTAACTTGAATGACATCATAGGAAACAAACAAAAGCCAAACAGAAGCAGATCTGGAGTACAAACAAATGTGTGCAGTTTGCCAATATCCTTACTAATACCAACGAAAAATGTTGCGTAGTGTCGAGATTTAACAGCGACTCTCCAACCAACTGCACTTTTCTTGGGATAATTTTATGCACAATGGATTATGAAACGCCTAATTAATGTACTATCAATCTGAAGTGTAAATGTCAATCACAGTTCAAAATCGCTTTCATCTTAGCTACATTTTCTGAACTTTGAGAATTTAAAGATCTCTCTGCATGATGCTTGTTCTAGTTGGGTTTTATTTTTTTTCCAGAATAGTTATGTTAACGAAACAATTGTACTTTTCCTTAAAAATACTCCAAGTATGCTTTCAAATTGATAGCAATCGATTCAGTTGCTAATTTTCAGCTTAACACAAAATGTTATTAGTTTTGAACAGTGACGCAACCTCCAAGCGGCAGTCCACTTTATCGTTGATTCACATTCTGTACAAGCTCAAAGGTTAGAAAACTGGGCCAAACCAATTAGCTAATACTTTCCACCACCAATTACACAAGAAGATTCTACTCCCAGACTCGCCGGTTTAGCGCAAAAAAAATCATTCTTATTACTTTCCGAACAAACCATGTAAAAGTGATGTAACTATGTAATTAAAACATATTTCTTACCTGGATCAACTGCTTCCCAAGTCAATGAAAATTTAGGTATTGGCTGCCTTCCTCCATATCGATATGTTATATAGAGAATGTGATCTTGACTTGTAAAATTCCCCCCTCTGGGTAGTTTTGACCCACAATACCTACCTATTTGAGTGGAATCCGTAATCTATGTTGAAACGATGATGATAATATTAGTAAATATTAATATAATACAAATACATACCCATAGCCAATCGCTGTTACAATTTGGAAATGAAAATGTATTGAACGTGATGTTCAAAGATTTTCTTTCTGGCACTTCCAGTATCCATGAACAATTTCCCACATGTATCTGGTTTTGATCTGGATACTGTATGATTCCGCCATCTCCAGTTACTCTGCCACACTCTATAAAATACAGTAATAAAGTTTTAAAATTTAAGTTAAAGTCCACTCATCAATTATTCGTCTAACCCCTTCCCTTCCCGAAATTTTGAAAATGTTAAATTTTTGTATGTAAAAGCGGCCCTGTACGAGCAAAATCAAAAAATCACAGAAAAAGTGTTTGCGAATTTATTGATTAGAAACAATTTGAGCAATGTATTTCCCGAAGAAAAAAATAATATAAAAAAATAATAATAATACAATTGTCATAGCTGAAAAAAAGGTAAAAATTAAAAAAGGTCAACTGATCAAGTAAACAAGAAATGACAGAAATCTTTGAAATTAATGAAATAAAAAAAAACAAGCTAATGTCGATAAAATACAGTGCTGGGCAGGATTCGAATCATTCAGGATTCAAATCCTGGATTCGAATCCTTTTAGAGGATTCAAAAGAGGCATTCAAATACTTTAGTTCAACTGGATTCGTCATCCGGATTCGTCACATTTTTTTTAAGAGGATTCGTATTCGAATCCAAATGCGGGTGATTCAAATCCTCATAAAAGGATTCGATTATTTATAAAAGGATTCGAATACTTAAAAAAAGTTTTGAATCGTCAAATATAATTCGAATTAATTGTGAGGATTAACTTGAAACATTTCTTTTGTGTGTTTTTAAATTTCTCGTTAAATCACTGTTTTATACGCGTGGCGCATTAAGTAAAATTTCGAGTTTAGAAAAGCCCAGAAAATTTGTCTCAGGTCGCTGCGCGACCCGAGACAAATTTTCACGGGGCTTTTCTAGACTCGAAATTTTACTTCATGCTTAGTCTGGGAGTGGAAACGCTCGTTCGAAACTTCAAACTGAATGCTTTGATAAAAACATTAAGTGACTGAAAATGTTTTTAAAGATAATACTCTAGTTTTTAAAATCTTGTTTAATATTATTTGAACTAAAACTGACATGGTAGCCACAATCTGAAATGTTAAATTTTTCCGGCTTTTTCCGGCTTTTAAGGCTTTTCTAAACTCGAAATTTTACTTCATGCTTAGTCTGGGAGTGGAAAACACTCGTACTTGAAAATAGAAAAAAAAAAACGGAATAAAAAATTAATAAAGCCTTTAATACAGAACAAAGAATAATAAGATGAATACCCTCGGGGGATCCTACCCCTACAGGACGCGTCCCCAGGTGGCGGATAGGGGAACGCCGTCACTCGTTGACGGTAGGAGGATCGGCCTCCCGCGGACCAACATGGAAGGAGGGAGTGAAGCGATGTTAAGATACCGTCTAGGTATCTCTAGCCTCTCCTCCCTCAAGACCGGCATGCGTGGTGACGAGCCACACCCGCGCCCTAAAGGTGCAAACATGTCGAATCTAGAGGAGTAAACCTCGATAAAAAATCCGTAATCCCCGGTGTTATACGTACCGTGCCGATGGGATGAATGGCACTACGTTAGTGTGTCTAATAACGGTGACCTCCGGATACCTGGCGACCTCCGGTTGTATGTAGCCTTTCATCGGTAAGGGAGCACTGCCGGTGACGACTCTTAGTTCTGCCCTACTCGTGGGAACAAAATGAATATATCCCTTATAAACAAAAACCAAAACTCGCAACTGACGGGGGAGCCGATCCCCCGGTTTTTGCTTGTTTCGAAAGCCGAAGGAAACCTCGATAAGGTCAGTCCTTTTTTTATAGATAAGGCTTTGTATAGTTTTATTGGCGCAAGCAAATCTATAAAAAAAGTGAAAGATGGATTACTCGTAGAGACCATTAGCAATGGTCAATCTAAAAAGCTAATGCAAATGGAGCAGCTAGGCGAATTCAAGGTGACTGTGAGTCCACACGCGACCTTGAACTATAGTAGAGGTATTGTTTACTGCAAGGATTTCCTCAACTGCACAGTTGAGGAAATACAAGAGAACCTAAGTAGCCAAGGGGTTATCGAAGTGCGCCGTATGAATACGAAGCGGGATGGTTTGGTGCAGGAAACACCAAATCATATTTTAAAATTCAACAGGGCAACACTTCCCGCCACGGTTCGTGCATACATTCCCGCACCCATGAGGTGCTTTAAATGCCAAGTCTTCGGTCACACCGCAACACGCTGTTCTAAGGAACAAGTGTGCGTATGTGGCAGAAGTGTCCACGAAGATCGAGAAATTGCCCTCAATATAAAATTGAAATGGCAATACAAGAGATCAAAGTAAAAGAATAGATTAGCTACTTCGAAGCCAAGAAGAGGGGGGTACCACGGACTCCGGTTGCTGGCGTGTTGTATTCGCAAGCAACTGCAGCTAGGCCAGCATACATGGAGCTGATGGAACAATTATTGCCACACCTCAAGGAAGCTATTTCAAAAAAGGTGAAGCAAGAAGAAGCAAGAAGAAGGAGGCGAGTAAACTGCCTCCGCGAAAGGAAGCAAGTAGACTGCCTCCACCAAAGGAGGCATGTCAAATGCCTCCACCATCGACGATCGCATTGACGCGATCGTCAAAACAGGGGAGCACGCCATCCCCATCACCTGAACAGCAGGGGACTGCTACGCTGTCCTCTGCCGTTCAAAAAATGTTGGCGGCTGCAGCGACCGGCAACAACACCGTTGCCGGAGGGCTCCAAGAGCAAGCAGCCCCCTATTATTGATGTAGACGGCTACATGTCGTCTACTGACCTGCCCGGGAAGAGGGGTGCCTCTGAGGCCTCTCTCTTATCGACGGACGATAGTACCGTCGATGAAACGCTCAAGGCCACACGAGGGAAAAGTAAGAGAAAACCCGGATGGGTGTTCCTAGAAAGTAAAGTCTCTAGGAATAATCCTTCCCATGCCTTTGTTGTTTATTTTATTTATTTATTTTACAACTAAAGTATTACACAACTTTAGTATGGTCTGTGATATTAGATTTTAGGGTTTTGTTCTGTCTTTGTCAACACCGGAGTCCTATACAACTCCGGTGTCGTCTGTGATATTATGTGTTATTGTGTTCGTTCTGGCATCGGAGCCTTTTACAACTCCGGTGCCTTTCGTGATATTAGTTTTAGGAGTTTATCTAGTATATACTCTGGTATCGGAGTCATTTACAACCCCGATATCAACTGTGATATTAGTGTTAAGGTTTTTTGTTGTATTAGTCCTGGCACCGGAGTCCTTTACAACTCCGGTGCCATCAGTAATATTAGTTATAGGATTTTGTTGTATATGTTATGGCATCGGAGCATTTTACAACTCCGATGACACTCGTCTTTGTCGTCTTTGTGTTATTTATTATTCATATTTATTATTTGTGCTCGTCCTAATTTTAAACAAAAATGGTTGAACAATTAATTCAGTGGAATTGTAATGGATGTAGAAAACACTATTGCGAGTTGAAACTACTCTTGGCAAGACACACTCCCTTTTGTGTGTGTCTACAAGAGACACATTTTAAACCTGAAGATATGTTTCAGCTCCGTGGTTTTTCGGTTATAAGAAGGGATGTTGTGCCTGACGTACGAGCCAGGGGCGGAGTCGCCATCCTTCTGAAAGAAGACCTCCCTTATGAGGAGGTCCATCTCAGAACGGGGCTCCAGGCGCTGGCAGTCAGTATAGCCCATCCCGTAAAAGCCACGATCTGCACCTTATACCTCCCTGAATTTGACTGGACAATTAAAGACATCGCCGAGCGAGTCGATCAACTCCCCTCGCCATATATACTTGTGGGCGATTTCAACGCCCACAACCCACTATGGGGCTCCCTGAGGAGGGACCCCCGCGGTCGCTTGATTGAGGACTTTCTCGATCAAAGTGACGCGGTCCTCCTTAACACGGGATCCCCAACACACTTTAGTGCACGAGGGTCGGAGTTCTCGGCGATTGACTTATCTCTCTGTTCCTCCCGTTTAGCCACAAGTCTGTCATGGCATGTCATTAATGACATGCACGGCAGCGATCACTTTCCTATCGCTGTTAAAACCATCGCTCGACGAGTAAGACAACCTGTCCCTCGGAGATGGTGTCTCGACAAGGCGGACTGGCTGGGTTTCGAAGTCAGCCTTACCCCGCCTGCGTCACACAGTGACGACGTCGAGACTGCCGTGCAAGACTTCACAGAACGGGTGATAGAAGCAGCGAATAGACACATCCCCATGTCTAGTGGGATAATGGCCGGTCCACCTGTTCCATGGTGGAACCGACAAGTTAAGGTGGCAATAGAGGAGAAGAAGAGGGCGTTTAATAAGTTCCGGCGAGTCCCTACCCGGGAGAACCTAATAGCTTTCAAGAAGCGGCGGGCTATCGCGCGCCGCACAATTCTTGAAAGCAAAAGGGTGTCGTGGGAGAGCTACGTGTCGGCGCTCACGTCGACCACACCTGTTGGTGAAGTGTGGAAAAAGGTGTATGCAATAGCAGGGAACAAATTCCCTGCGGTAGCACCCATCTTAAAGGTCGATGGGCGAGAAATTACCGATAAAGTGCATCGAAAGTGCATCGAACTTCTACTCCGCTAGTAGCTCTCAGAACTACGAAGCATCATTCCTGGGTAACAAGGGTAATCTGGAAATACCTCTCGATTTCTCCTCTAGGGGGCCTTATGCTACAACGCTAAGTTTTCATTGAAAGAACTTGAAGAGGCACTGAAGTCAATGGGCGAGTCGAAAGCGCCAGGTCCGGATAACATCCCATATCAGATGGTCCGACAACTCCCCTCGCATATGAGGGGATATCTGTTGGACATCTACAATATGATATGGGATAGGGGCGTCTACCCCAGCCGCTGGAAGCTCGCAATAATAGTGCCTCTTTTGAAACCTAACAAGGACCCCACAAATGTCAAAAGTTACCGGCCAATTTCGTTAACCAGCTGCTTAGGAAAGGTATTAGAGAGAATGGTCAACAACCGTCTGGTATGGATGCTAGAGACAAACGGTCTCCTAGCGAAATACCAGGCGGGTTTTAGGAAATTTCACAGCACTGTTGACCAGTTAGTCTGTCTAGAGAACTCCATCCAGGATGCCTTCCTAGAGAGAAAGCACCTCGTTGCGGCGTTTTTTGATCTAGAGAAGGCATACGATATGACCTGGAGATATGGAGTTCTCCAAAAATTACATGAATGGGGATTCAGGGGCCGTCTGCCTCTTTTTATTGAATCCTTCATGTCCCGTCGATACTTTAAAGTTCGAATCGGAGATACCGAATCCACACAGTTTGTGTTGGAAAACGGGATTCCCCAAGGTTCAACTATTAGCGTAACCCTTTTCGCAATCGCTGTTAATGAAATCGCTGCATCTGTAAATTCCCCTGTAAAAAAATGTCTTTATGTCGATGACCTGGTAATATATATGGCGGGAGATACCATCCCCGCCATAAATCGTGAGCTTCAATCGGTCATCGACAAGGTGAACAGTGATGCTGAGTCTAGAGGTTTTCGTTTCTCTGAAACGAAAACCTCATGCGTCCACTTTTGTAGACTCAGACGTCCACACCGTGACCCCGGATTGTCTCTCCGGGGTACTAGGATACAAGTAGTGGATAGTATCTGTTTTCTAGGGCTATGGTTCGATAGGACTCTCTCCTATCGGACCCACATCGATAAGCTGGTCCAACGCTCTAAAAAAGCGTTAAATCTTATTAAATGCTTGGCCAGCATCAACTGGGGCGCTGGAAGAGAAGTACTGCTGCAGCTCTACACAGCTCTGGTTTTATCCAGAGTTGACTACGGCTGCGCAGTGTACTCTTCGGCAAGAAAGTCCCGGTTGAAAGCTCTAGACACTGTTCACCACGCCGGTCTTGGGTACGCCACAGGCGCTTTCCGGACGAGTCCCATACCGAGTCTCTGCTGCGAGTCGGGTGTCCCTCCACTGTCCACACGCCGCAACCGCTTCGTATTACAATACGCGGCGGAAATGCGTGCAAGGAGGGGACACGCTAACCGACGGCATTTTATTACGATCACAGAGCAGCAGAGAAAATTCGCTAGAAGACCTACCGTCAGTAGGCCGGTGTGCGTCCGTGCGAATGAGCTGATGGAGAGTCTTAACATTAGTGTCCCAAGGGTATTTGAGGTCGGATTCCTGGAGGTACCTCCTTGGCTTATGCCCAGGATTAATTGCCGACTGGATCTAACCTCATTAAGGAAAAGTGATACGAGCCCCTATATTCTAAGGGGCCTCTTTCTGCAAGTTATCACTGAATACCCGGACTCTCCACGGTTGTACACTGACGGCTCGAAATCCGATCACGGTGTGGGCTCTGCCGTCGTTATCGACGGAACCCCACATTCGTGGTCACTCCCCGAGTCGGCCAGCGTATACACCGCCGAATTGTATGCTATATATCAAGCTCTTCGCTACACGATTATGAATCACCATCACAAGTCTTTTATTATATGTTCCGACTCCTTAAGCGCCATCCAAAGTATATCATCGATGTACACAGTGGATCCTTTGGTTCAGCTCATCCAGTCCTCGATATTTGAAATGTTCCGGATGCGAAAGACGATTGTTTTCGTCTGGACTCCGGGGCATGTAGGTATCGAGGGCAACGAGCTGGCCGACGAGGCTGCCCGTCAGGCAGCTGACGCGGACTCCACTGATGATATACCAGTAAGACCCGATGATGTCAAAGAGTACATTAAATATAAACTAAGAGAGGATTGGCAGCAAAATTGGAACGGCTCCGAGAGAAAATTAAGGTCTGTGAAGCTCTCCGTGACTCCCTGGCAATCGCCGGTGAAACTTACGAGGAGGGAGGAGGTCGCCCTGTGCCGTCTTCGCATAGGGCACACCAACTTAACCTCTTCGTATCTACTTGCCGGCGATGAAGCGCCAGAGTGTCGATCTTGTCACGGCCGGTTAACGGTGGAGCATATTTTAGTCAAATGCCCAGCCTACGCATTACAGCGAAATAGGCTGAGGCTTGGTGGTGATGTGGCGTCCATATTGGCGAATAGTAAGGGGTCCGTAGAAACATGTATAACGTTTCTAACGGTGCCAGCTTTTAGTTTGTGTCCCTCCGTCCTTTTACAACTTTGGAGCACATATTGTATATAGTTTTTAGGGTCCGGCATCGGGGTCCATTTACAACCCCGATACCATCAGTCTGTGATATTAGGTTTAGGTTGCGTCGTCCGTTATATGTTGGGTCCTGCATCGGGGTCATTTACAACCCCGATGTCGTCCGCTCTGTGATATTAGGTTTAAGATGTGTTTGTCCATTTTATGTACGATCGGTGACAGGGTCTTTTACAACCCTGCCACCACAATGTCTGTGATATTAGGTTTAGGGTTATTCATTCTATCTATGTTTTGCTTAGTGTTGTTTATTTTAATTAATTTATTGTTTGTTTTTTCCTTTTTTTTTTTCTAAATAACACGAGCAAACCGGCTAATGACCATGCAGTCGAAGCCGGTAAGTGGGAGGGGTTTTTAGTCGGCAGTCCTCTAGTTTGGAGGGAGTCCGACACTTCGCCCGTAAATGGATTTTCCCCTCCCACACAACAAAAAAAAAATGTAACTTTCTTCTGTGGAAAACCCTCATTTTGTTAAACTGTTTTCATTTTTTTGTCATTATTTAAGTTAATTTTATAAATTATTACGTGTTTTGTAATTTGCCTGCTGATTTTGACAAATTTATTATGTCATATGGCTATTTTGTTAATATTTAATATTTAATTGATGAGGCGGATACATGATGAAACTCCATAATACTATTTGAAATAAAACAACGCAGTTGGGAGGGTTTCACTTTTATTGTTGAACACTGCAACATGTTTCACCACACAGTGGCTTCATCAGGCAGATGAAATAATAATTATTTCATCTGCCTGATGAAGCCACTGTGTGGTGAAACATGTTGCAGTGTTCAACAATAAAAGTGAAACCCTCCCAACTGCGTTGTTTTATTTCAAATAGTATTTTGTTAGTGTTTTGGTCAATTTAAATACAATTCCATGACATTTCTCTGACTTTCCTGATTTTAATGATATTCAGTGAATTTTTTATTTACGTAATTTTCAGGCATTCGTCGATTTTATAATAGAGTTTAATTTGAAGTTTTAAACGGGTGTTTCCACTTCCAGGCTAAGCATGAAGTTAAATTTCGAGTTTAGAAAAGCCTCGTGAAAATTTGGCGAGGGTCGCGCAGCGACCCGAGACAAATTTTCAGGCTTTTCTAAACTCGAAATTTTACTTCATGCGCCATGCGTACAAAACACTGATTTGAAGTGAAGTTCAAAAACACACAAATACATCTTAAATCAGAGTAACAGGGAATCAGATATTTAGTCTGTTATCAACGATGTTTAACGTTAATAATAATTATTTAGGTTTTGAATATTTTTGTTAACTGGTAACGATATTTATATATTATTGGTTTCAAAAAAATAATAAAATCAAATTTATTTTTAGAGGATTTGTATTCGTGATTCGAAAAAAACACGAATCTTTGATTCGAATCATATTTATCTCTTACGAATCCTTTATTCGAGTATTCGTGATTTGAATCATATTAGGTGATTCTGATTCGTGATTCGAATCCTTTTTTACGAGGATTCGTCCCAGCTCTGCTGGCGTATATATATTTTTATAAATTACTAACAAAAAATGTAGGTATCTTATCGATGCTTTCAAAAACAAAACAAAAATGCCACAAGCTGAAATGCGATAACCGAGAACTAACATCTATTTATTTATTTATTCAGTCAACGGAGTATATTTAAAAAATACATAATGTAGTACAAGTAAAAATCTACAATTACACATTAAAACGTAATTAACCTGTTTGTGAATATGATGCAATTTAGATTCAAAGGAAATATTCGATGTTGATTTCGAGACAGATTAATGATCATATCAACAAAAAGTCTAAAACTTATCTATTTCAAAAGAAATGTTGATGAAATCAAATCAACAACAAATGTACACCTTGTCAATTTCAACTAAAATTTTGACAAACAAACGTCAGATAAATAAAATAAGCAATAATGGCCAAAATTGCCGAAAATAATTAACTATTAAAACAGTGAAAGTTGACAAATTCACTAAACAGTTTATCATATCAATTAGTTCACTATTTTTTTTATCAATTCTACGAGTTTAATCGATTTATAAAAATCCCTAAATTTTCTTTTTTTTTTATCCATTTCAGTCGTGTCATTGTTGATCTTTGTTCATTGAAGTTAGCAGATATGAACAAAGAAATTGCGGCTTAATAACCTTAAATTAATTAAATCTGCTTTTTTTCGATTTTTATCATTAATGTTTATTCTTCTTTATAAACTTTTACAAATCTTGTTATGTTATCAGTATTTTTTTTGTAATTTTTACAATTCTCTTTCGCGATTTTTATATAACTACAAAATTTACAGAAATCTTTAAAAATGTCCTAGTTGCTGAACACCATTGACATGATTTTAATTTATAAATTTACCATTTAAATATTTAAACAACTGTGACATTTTTAACGAATTCTGTAAATGTTGTAGTTATATAAAAATCTTGACATTTTTATTTTTTTTTACAATGTTTGTAAATTCTAATAAACCCATTCAATGGTTTGGTCAATTTCACGATTTCAATTTAGCTATTTTTATTTTGCTGTATCTGTGCTTGGCCACAAATAGGTTTTTTTTTGTAGGTACACATATCACGATATTTCGATGTAAATTTTCAGACATTCGTTGTTTTATTAATAAGCTTTTAATCTGAAGCTTCTAACGAGTGTTTCTAATCCCGGATTAGGCATGAAGTAAAATTTATGAGCGGTAACGTCGAGGGACGGTATATTGCCCGGCGAGCCACAGACCGGGCTCGATTCCCGTGCACGGAGAGGTGCTATTTAAAAATAATATCTCGTCGTGTCCCTGGGTATAGTGTGAATGTGTCGTGGCGTCCAAATCTATGTAATATATATATATATATATATATATATATATATATATATATATATATATATATATATATATATATATATATATATATATATATATATTATATTAATTGTTAGTGGCTGATGGTAACACAGATGCCAAACAAACAAACAAACAAAAAAATCTCCTCAATTCCAAATTCATTTATAAAAGTATTTCATTTTAAACTTCTAACGAATGTTTCAACTCCCAGATTAAGCACGAAGTAAAATTTTGAGTTTAGAAAACCCTGAACGTTTGGATTTTTAGCGTCCAAATCCAAATTCAGGCTTTTCTAAACTCGAGATTTTACTTCATGCGCCACGCGTATAAAACACTCATTTAAAGTGAATTTCTAAATACACCCGTCCCTTATGTTTGATCCTCACGTTAATACATTTTACAAATGTTTACTATTCACCAGGGTTGTTATGTTTAAAACACTTTGTTTTAAAGCAGTGTTTTAAACATGTTTGAAAACAGCCGTCGTGTTTTAAACGATTTCGTTTTAAACATATTTTAAATCTTAAATTTGTCTAAAACATATTTTAAACATTAAATTTGTCTAAAACATTTTATTTTATTATCTTAAATTTGCTAAATTATACTTCATACTACTTCATTAAGATTTTTTGTTTACGTTTTTAAATTTTAGCTAATTTGTTGAAGATATTTGAAATTACATTATTAAACACAACATTTTATTACAATAAAATATTACAACTGTGTGTGCATAAATGTGATGTTTAAATACAAGGAATTTTTCTTTCAGGTATACATTTGCATACACTGTAAATTTGACGACATTCGTTGTTTTTTCAAAAGATTTCAATTTGAATCTTTAAATGAGGGTTTTCCACTCCTAGACAAAGCCTAATTTGGATTGGCCGCTCCGCTTCGCTACGCGGTCAATCCAAACTTTCAGGCTTTTCTAAACTCGAAATTTTACTTCATGCTTAGTCTGGGAGTAAAAAACACTCGTTAAAAGCCCCAAATTAACCGCTTTGAAGCAAAACATTTTCACAAATTAAATAGAACGCTGTAATTATGGGAATATGTATACTCTAAAGAAAAATGCTCTGTATGTTTTTTTTAAACACGTTTTAAATGTGTTTTAAACACGTTTTAAAAATGTTTTTAATTATTAATGTTTTAAACGCTGTTTGAATGGAAAAAACACGTTTTGTAAAAAAAACTGTTTGTTTTAATTAAAATGAAAAAACGTTTCTTTTAACAACCCTCACAAACACATCTTACAAAAACTAAATCAAACACTTATTGAAACAACCATTTCCCGAGCTAATGCAAGTAAGTACATATGTAGGTACAGTGGCATAAATACAATGAGGTATCTGCCCAAGTAACCTAAATCGATTTGATTTAATGGTTTCACAGAATTGCAAAGCACCAAAAATCAAGGTTTACATTAATTAGGTTATTAACCTAGGATAAACAATTTAGAACCGTATTATTGAATCCGTTCTCCTTTTTATATTACCTACAGTTAATTGATGAAATGGTACCACGAAATGAAATTTAAGTTCATTTGTATTTCTACTAGAGTAATGGTAACAAGAGATAAAAAAAATAGATCATTTAAAATCAGATTATTACCATCTCTTCTCCTTTCACACATTCTACCATTGAATTCTTGAGGACAGATGCATATAAAGGTGCTTCCAAAAGTTCTGCACGTACCACCATTTTGACAGGGATTATTACCGCATGGGTTAGGGGGGACGTCGCAATTAGTTCCTGAGTAATATCTATTACATTTACATACGTAACCAATCCCCTGGATGCTACATTCTCCCATAATACAAGGGTTTGGATGACAAGCGTCATTAGCTACGGGTATGCAACCAATTGGCCCAATGCCATTTCCGATATATCGAGGTGGACAAATGCATTCTACATAGGTCGAACTAATTCCTAAAATGTAGACACAAATTAAAATGCAAAGAGGCTTATATTGTAGACAACATGTCTTTATTAAAAATGACTTAAAAAACATTAAAAGTGCGATTCTTTTCGCAATCTACAACAAATTTGTCTTACAAAGACTAAGTCAAACACTTATTAAAACAACCACTTCTACTTGATTTAGTTTTGGTAAGACACATTTGTTGTAGATTGCGAAAAGAATCGTTTTTTTTAATGTTTTGAAGTATTCTACAACCAAGTATCGACAATTTGATTTATATTTATTTAAAAACGACTTACTTGAATTATCCCTACATTGCGCGTTTGGGTGACAACCTCCATTATTTACAGCACATGCTCCTCCTTGATATGTGCAAGACATACCATTTCCTATGTATCCTGGTGGACACAATCCGCAGGTGCGTGAACCCTAGAAAATTTATAGTGTTGGTAGCAAAAATATATAAATTATAAATATACTTACTAGTGTGTTTATGCATTGCACTAATGGACTAACACTACAGCCTCCATTAAAAATAGCACATTCGTCAATATCCGTACAATAAAATCCATTTCCGGAATATCCTAAAAATTATATTCTAAGGAGGAGTTGTACCAGACACGTTGAACTGGTTCAACTCGAGTTCAAAGTGACATTATTAACTGTCATCTTAAAGTTAAGTTCAGCTTGAACCCTTCAACGTTTTTGGTGCAACTGGGCCTAAATGTGAATTAGGATAGGTTTGTTATTTTTAATTTCACGAAAAAAAGTGGCCGAAACAGCACCTTGGCATTTGTGCACATTGTAGTTTTAGAATTATTAAAATATACCTGGAGGACAATGTCCACAATAAAAAGTCCCAGGTAAATTTACACATGTTACTGGTGGATTTGAAGAACAGGGGGGTTTATAAGATTCACATTCGTTGACGTCAATGGTGCAAGTTGGTTTGATGCCATCCGTTTTCCAGCCCTGTAATAAAGATTTTTTTCAAGACAAAACAGGATCAAAGCATATTTAGTACCTGATCGCATATGCACGTGTATCCAATTCCTGTGTTTTGAGAAATGCAAGTTCCATGACCACAGAGTTCAGGTCCAGAACTACAATCTGCGGAACGTCTAGTACAGTGCAATCCATACCAGCCATCGGGGCAAATACATCTAAATAAAATCACTTTCAAAATAAATCTGGAGTTTACCAAAATAATAAGTGTAATATACCACTTTGATTTAAAGTGAAGTTCAAAAATACGTATATTATTTTTCTATGAGAATTTTGTAATAAAAACTATCATTTTTGCGGCCGGTAGAACATTTGTTATTTTCTAAATGGCTCAACAATATAAATAGTTGCTCATCACTGATTTAAAACATTGTTAAAACATATTTAAACCCCGAACCGAAATAAACCGATATTTTTGTTAGGGTTATCTCCGGTTTTCGTTCCGACGAAAATAACGTTTTTTTCCGGTTTCCGGTTTTCAGTTTAGTTTCGCTTTAAAGCCCTGGTAAAAAGCATACTTACTCATAAGTTCCGGGTTTGTTGATACATGTAGCACCATTCTGGCACCCTAATTCTGTTCCCAAAAATTTAGCACACTCGTTTACGTCGGTTTCACATCGAGTTCCCTGTAGTAGACACATTTATGATATTTTATTAATTCAAAAATAAAAGTTGATAATCAAGTTTGTGACTATCTGGGAACTGATTTCTCGTTTGGAGAGGGAAAAATGAAATAAATTGTTAAATTTTATTTCGCTATTATCTTACCTCCCAATTTGAAGGGCACTGACAAAAAAATGTGTTATACATATCAAAACATGTGCCTCCATTAGAACAAGGATTGCTGGAGCATTCATTTGTAAGTAATATCATATACATTGCCTTTACCTTACGTTGAATAATGTTGACTCTCCTCCGAGTAAACATCAACTAAAACATGAAATGAAGATTGTTTAATTGGCCTCGTAGCAGCTTAATGATCGGTATGTCATAGCTACCCTTAGATAATATATGATATATAAAGTTTAATTCTTATCAATATTTTTAACACGATCAGTGGCGGCTGGTACCATGGATTGCAATTTTACGCAACCACCAAAACTAGTCTAAGTTGAGTTCAAGATGACAGATTTTATTGTTCTAGTTTCACTTTGAACTTAAGTTCAGAGTTGCACCAGTTCAACCTGTTTGGTGCAACTGGCTCCAAGTTATTTTTAATTTTAATTATGTTATTCATACATATACATGGTTTGTGCGGAAAGTAATAAACATATTTTTTTTGCACTAAGCCGAAGGGTCTGAGAGTGGAACCTTCGTGTGTAATCGCTGGTGGGGAGTATTAGCTAACTGCTTTGACCCAGTTTTCTAACCTCTGAGCTTTTACAGTGTGTAATTCGACGACAAAGTGAATTGCCATTTTGTATTAAGCTGACAATAAGCAACTGAAAATATTGCTATATTTAGTAAACATACTTGTAGGATGTCTAAGGAATTGTATAATTGTTTAGTTGGCACAAACCATTCTGAGATGAAGGAGAACCCAACTAGAATGAATGTCTAAGGAAATGTACAATTGTTTAGTTGGCACAAACCATTCTGAGATGAAAGAGAACCTCGTGCAGAGAGATCATCAAAGTCTCAGATTTAAGAAAATGTAGCTAAGATGAAAGCAATTTTGAACTGTAATTCACATTTACATTTCCGATTGACGGTAGATAAATTACGCATTTCAAAATCCATTGTGCATGAAATTATCCCAACACAATTGCAGATGTGCGGAAAGTCTGTGCTAAATCTTGACACTACAGAACATTTTTTGTTGGTATTAGTAAGGGATTTTGGCAAAAAAATATATTGCTGCCCATTTTTTTCTGTACCCCAGATCTGCTTCTGTCTGGTTTCTATTTGTTTCCTAGGTTGTCATTCAAGTTAAGAAGACAACATTTTGGCACTATTAAGCTAGGAATTGCTGGAAAATTATGACATGTGATAAAACCGTGAGAAACGGTATATTGATACTCAAAGGATGTTTGTTTAAGAATACTAAACGAATTTAGTCATATTAAACAAGAAACAATTCTGGCATCATTCTCATTATTTACCGAACAAACCATGCATAAAAAATATTTTTTTGTTTTAAATTTTAACGTCGCATCCGTCTTTATTCAATCACGAAACAATAATTCTTAATTATTTATTTATCTCTATTGGTTATTTTAATATTAAATAAAATGTATACTATCAGGTACTTACTAAATGAGATAAATTTGTATAATTTCCAGTGTTATTCTTACTGTTTCTAACTTCTAAAGCAAGAAGTTTAATCGACGAATCTATAGTTTTGAACTTTGAATATGAAATATTTATACTCGCTTTACATATTTGCATGTCATCGAATGCATTTTGAACCTGTAATATTTGTTTAAAAATGAATATAGAAAAAACAGAAGTACATACGTTTTAGCGCTTACCGAGGAAATTAATTTTGATAGATCCATGCTATTGTAATTGAGTTTTCCAGAACCTTGCGTTTTCAGTATTATATCATGATTTAAGGGTGTTTCAATAATTAGGTCTCCGTTGTTTGTAGATATTTTTGCCCTACAACATAATTATGATAATAATATATTTACTGATGTATGAATAAATGAATGTATTGAGAAAGAGCAGCTTTGGGTCTTGAAGCAGATTTTGGGGGTTGAAAGATCAATCCCTGGGTACATTCTGCTTTAGGAAACAAATAGAATGAGTGTGCATGGTGAGGCAATGGAGAGAGTGGTGAAATATAAGATGAAGTTGTGTGAATTGGAAAGTGAAAGACTGTTAAAAGTGGTGTGGAGAACGTGTAGGGGAATAGGGATGAGTAAGTGGAGGATGGAGCGCAGAAAAATGTTTGAAAGGGAAGGAGAGTCAGAGAATATTGTGAATGAGTGGTTAGAGAATGGAGAAGGAGTGGAAGAAGGTGTAGATGCAAGAGAGGCATATCGGGAGGAGCGGATACAATCCGATGTATGAAAGGTGGCAAGTGCATGGGAGCGTGCCAGGGTACCAAACTAATAGTGACTTGTCAAAGAAGGATAAGATAACCCTGGAAAGAGCTAGATGCGGTTCGGAGGATAGAGGAAGGAAGGTTTGGATGGGAGATGTATACTGTGCTCAAGTGGAATGGATACATAGAGCCATCTGGCACAGGAGTGTGAAGGGGTATGTGAGAAGTGGTTGGGGGGAAACAGGAGGATAACAGAATGGATAAGGGAGGATGAAGCTGGTCTAAGGATTGTAGCGAGACTCGGTTCGCAGAGGGAGATAAAACGGAAGGACCATTAGAATATATATAGAAGTTTGATTTTGTATGTAGACTTCTTTTATGCCAATGAAGGTTCTTTTTTATTTACTTAAATTTTATACATAAATTTATATTTTTCATAATTCATACTCCTTGATTAAGCATAAAATAGAATTTTGCGTTTAGAAAAGCCTGATAATTTGGCTGCATATTTTACATTTCAAGTATGAATAATTAACATTAATTTAGTATAATATTATACATAATTTTAATTGTTTCTAAAGGAAATTTTACTTTAATTTAGGCATACACATCCCGATCAATACTATGTAAATTTAATTTGAAGCATCTAATGAGTGTTTCCACTCCCAGATTAAGCATGAAGTAAAATTTCAAGTTTAGAAAAGCCTGAAAATTTGGTTTGGTCGCGTAGCGCGTAGCGCTACGCGACCAAACCAAATTTTCAGGCTTTTCTAAACTTGAAATTTTACTTCATGCGCCACGCGTATAAAATATTGATTTAAAGTGAAGTTCAAAATATACTGCTTAAATTTAATCTCAGGTTAATAAATATTATAAAGATTTATTTCATTTAACCAATGTGACCTTTTAATTATACTTAAATATCCCGCAGAAAATCGCTCGAATGTTGAAAGACCGAGATTTGGTTAGATGAATTATTATTTTTATAAACTTATTGGGCAATGTTTTTTTGAATATTCACACTAAATTTCATGACGATATCCTGAACATTTCTTAAGTTATGAATCTGTATTTGAATTAAACCTTCGATAAAAAACACCTTCTAATGTCGTTTTTTCGTAAATACCTCATAAACTATTGATGGGGTATTATCAAATTTTGATAAACTTTGAAAAGGCAATGTTTGCTTAATATCCACACAAAGTTTCATGAGAATATCTTAAGTTATGAATGTCTGAAAGTGGAATTTTATTAAAACTTAACTTGGATAAAATCACCTTCGAATGAAGTTTAACTGAAAAGAACTCAAAAACTATTGATGGGGTATTTTGATATTTTAGTATATTCTGAAAGGGCAATGTTTACTTGATATCCAGACAAAATTTATTGAAGATATCCAGATAATTTTCAAAGTTATGAATAAAAGAGACAACAGTTGGTATTGACAAAATGTGTTGCTTTTAAACTTGCAGAAAAATGCAATTAAAAGTTGGATTTTGAAGTAATTTATAGAAATTAGTAGATTCGGTTTTAATGTTAGGAAAAACAATACAATAATTTAGATTTTTTCTTTCACATATTCCGTATACATTTTTTTTAAGTATGATTTTGATTTTCAATTGTTATAGCCATTTTGTATTTTGCATTATCTCAAGCCTTGCTTTCATTTTATTTTTATATTTCTTTTCTTTACACTTAGTTTAAGTAGTTTTTATATATTTTTCCAGTAAATAGATGTATAATTTTTGTTGGGAAATAAATTATTATTATTATTATAAACATTTGTAAAATGAATGAACATGTGAATCAAATCTAAGCAGTATATTTTGAACTTAACTTTAAATCAGTTTTATATACGCATGACGCATGAAGTAAAATTTCGAGTTTAGAAAAGCCTGAAAACTTGGTTTGGTCGCGTAGCGCTACGCGCTACGCGACCAAACCAAATTTTCAGGCTTTTCTAAACTCGAAATTTTACTTCATGCTAAATCTGGGATTAAACACACTCGTTAGATTTGAATGTTTTTAATAAAACAACGAATGTTTGACAATTTACATTGAAAAATTGTAATATGTATACATAAAAGAAAAATTCCCTGTATGTAATAACTTTGAATCCCTTTATTTTGTTGTGTTGGGAATTGATTTATGCTTATCCAGTAAATTACAAAAAAAATGGATGCTTCAGTAATTTTAATGTTATTTTTACAGTTCCTAAAAATTTCATGAAGCTCTGACGATTTAGTAATTTAAATGAATTATTTGATGCAACATGAATTTATTGTGATATTAGTCAATTTTCCGATTTTATCGTTTTGATTCGGTCCTTGTTTAATTTTATTATAAGTGATACCAATTTTATTTTGCTCACGACAATCTTATAATATGTGCATTATTTAATTTTGTGAGCAGCAAAGACGGGGTGCATTAAACATTCGATTCCATTAAACACGGCGTTTGCTTGTTTAATATGGTTTTTAAACCACGTTAATTCGCGTTTTGATTGGTTCACAGAACGCGATTTATAATGACGTCGGTTACAAGCCCTATTACACATTCAAATCATGATACCGCAATCTGTCATCATTTATCTGTCAAATTATTATAAAACAAAACGGAAAATGAAAAATAAATAATAAGAAAAAATCAGTGAAACAGTAAATCAGTGAATTAGTGAATCAGTGACTCAGTGAATCAGGGAATCAGTGAATTAGTGACTCAGTCACTGGGTAAATCAGTGAATCAGTAAATCAGTAAATCAGTAAATCAGTAAATCAGAAAATCAGTAAATCAGTAAATCAGTAAATCAGTAAATCAGTAAATCAGTAAATCAGTAAATCAGTAAATCAGTAAATCAGTAAATCAGTAAATCAGTAAATCAGTAAATCAGTAAATCAGTAAATCAGTAAATCAGTAAATCAGTAAATCAGTAAATCAGTAAATCAGTAAATCAGTAAATCAGTAAATCAGTAAATCAGTAAATCAGTAAATCAGTAAATCAGTAAATCTGTAAATCAGTAAATCAGTAAATTAGTGAATCAGTGACTCAGTGACTCAGTTACTCAGTGACGCGGTGAATCAGTAAATCAGTAAATCAGTAAATCAGTGAGTCTGTGAATCAGAAAATCAGTGAATCAGGCAGGCAGGCAATTCAAAAATAGCGCCTACAGTGGCCAACACATACGAGGACACAGAACTTTCTACAAATTTAAATAAAACAGAAACATAATCATTGGTTTCGAAGTATTTATGTACTCTTAGGTTCGTTTGCACTCCGACCGATTAGCTTCAATCATCCACTAATCTTTGATTAAACCTCTGATTGAGTCAAATTTCTAAAACAGAAGAATGATATAAATTTGTAAGATATCCTAACCATGTCTCTTTCATTAATATGCAATTGTGTAAACAATTTGTAAATACAATTGATTTGGTCTTAAAAAGTACTAATCACTGATTAAGTTAATGGAATTGGGTGCAAACGGGCATTAATATGATTTTAACTATCTGTTCAATTTCACGAAAACTGTCAAGATTTGTAAAATTAAACAAAATCAAGGAAATTCAGGAAAAGGTTTAAATATTGTTAAAAATTTCGAAATATCGTCACGACTTTTAAAATTAAATAAAATTGTGAAAAATTTATGAAAACCGTCGAAATTTTTAAATGTAACGCAATTTAGGAAATTTACGTAAACTATCAATATTTAAAAAAAAGATGACGAGGAGTCATGAAACCAATACAAATTTAAATTGAGGAAATTTGCGTAAACTGTCAAGGTTTTAAAAAATCAACGAAAATTCATGAAAAGTGTAAAATATTTCAAAATTATCAAAAATTTAAAATTTTTAGGAAAACCGTTAGATTGTTGAAAATTAACGGAAATCTTGAAATTTTATGAAAAACTTAAACATTATTTATGTTAAAGAATATTTAGTAAATTCATGAAAAATGCCAAACATTTTAAAATTGAAGAACTTATGAAAAGTATCAACATTTTCGGAATGTCGGGAACCCCGTCAGAATTTTGAAAATGAAACGAAAACTTAGAAATTTACGAAAAGCGTTAAAAAATAATATTGGAAATTCATATAAAATTGTGAAAACTTAACTAAAATCTTGAAAATTCATCAAAGTTTTCTAAAATCTAAACGAGTGTCTTCCACTCCCAGACTGAGCATGAAGTAAAATTTCGAGTTGAGAAAAGCCCGAAGAATTTGGATTTGGACGAGCAGCGTTCAAATCCAAATTCGGGTTTCACTTAACTCGAAATTTTACTTCATGCGCCATGCATACAAAACACTGATTTAAGGTGAAGGTTTTGGCATTTTAAACTGAGAAATATCACGAATGCTAACTGTCATAATAATCTAAATGTCATGTGACATAAGATAAATCTGACATTATCTGTGAATCAGTGAATCAATGACTCAGTGACCCGGTGAATTAGTGAATCTGTTGATCAGGGAATCAGTGAATCAGGCAGGCAGGTAATTCAAAAATAACGCCCACAGGACTTCCTACAAATTTAAATAAAACAGAAACACAATCATTGGTTTCGAAGTATTTATGCACTCATAATATACACAGACGAGAACACAGAACTTCCTACAAATTTAAATAAAACAGAAACAATCATTGGTTTCGAAGTATTTATGCATTCTTAATATATTATCAACTATAATATAATATTTGTAATAATGCTATATATAGTTGTCAACATTCATTTTGATAAATATATTATACAATAAATGTTGTGTTATATATTGTTGCCGTGAACAAAATATAGTGTATAACTCGCATATAATGACTATTAATCACTCGAACGACTTGCTCCACTCGCCTTCGGCTCGTTCCGCAAACATCTTTTTCGTGATTAATAGCTATCATTATATGCTGGTTGTATAATATACTATATGATTTTAATGTGTAATTTTTTTAACTAGATGTAAATAATTATACATGTTTATGTATTGTACAGCTAAAGTAATGATTGTACCTATTACTGTCAAATGGTTAATCCGTAAATGAATATTATTATAATATTTTTTATGCTTTTAAGATATTTTATCCTTAAAAAAATAAAGCTACAAATTGTTTAACGATGTTTTAAATATGTACAACATTAGTTTACTGTTTTCTTCAACTTTGAGTTTCTGTCATTTATATTTTAGTTGATGATTTTTTATACATACACATTTATAAAGATCGGTTTTTCATTTCTAAACTCTTTGAAATTTTCTGAAAATCTGTTGATTGAGTTAATATCTAACAGTTATTTTTTATATTTTTTATAACATTAGTTTTTGAGCCCCAGTTAACATATGTCCAGTTGACTTATATTTGTTTATATAAATATATTTATTTATTTATTTAAATTTTTAATTATTAATATATAAAATTTGTATTATTTTAGGCAACTTTAAGCTTCTTTATTTTTTATCTAAGGAATATTGTTTGTCCTTTTACAAAAATTGCTCATTCTTTCGATCTATGATTCCTGAAAATTGCATGAAGATGATTGAGTAATTTCAATATTCTTGTAAACAGTTTTTTACAGTTGGCAGCACTGTACACAAGTTTAAATAATCATTCAACGGCTAGCCGATTTTCGCGGCCGCCTTTAAATATGGTCCTTAGTGACAACACCGAATTCTTGCAAAAATCAACAACAAGATAATTAACGTGTAAAGATTATGAAAATATCTGCAGTTTGTGTTTGTTTTCCATTTTCTTTAAAATACCAGTGTTGTCATTAAAGGTTCTAATAGCTGTGGAACAAGTGTTTTTCACTCCCAGGTTAAGCATGAAGTAAAATTTCGAGTTTATAAATGCCTGAAAATTTGGTTTGGTCGCGTAGCGCGAAGCGACCAAACCAAATTTTCAGGCTTTTCTAAACTCGATATTTTACTCCATGCGCCACGCGTATTAAACCCTGATTTCAATTGAAGCTCATAATGTACTAAGGCTGAGAATTTTTTTAATTTAAGCGTTAATTTAATGTTAAGTAATAACATACTTAAATATTTAAATAATTCTAATATTTAAATATTCAAAACATTAAAAGTGCGATTCTTTACGCAATATACATTAAATTTGTTGTAGATTGCATACAGAATCGTACTTTTAATGTTTTAAAGTATTCTACAACCAAGTATTTACAATGTCATTCATACTTATACAGGGTGTGTATAAAGTCTAGAATAAAATTCATTTTTCTGTTGTCTTGGGTTTGATGGAAAAACCCTAAAACAGGTCGATTTTTGTTCATTATTGAGCCGTTTTTTGGGCGCTCATAAATATTTTGGCGTCACTAGTGTTTGACGTATGACGTCATTGTCAATTGTTTTAAATAGAATATGTTTTTTTATTTAACAACTTTTGTAGAGCTCCTAATTCTCTTTACAGTCACATACTTTTTTTAAATAAGCGCTATTTAGTTGTTTTTCAAATTTAAGTTGATATTTTGAGCTTCCTATTTCATGGTATTTTGCGACCAATCTACGAGTAGTTACTGTGGATCTCGAATTTAAGTGTCAAACTTGGTAACACGTCAAATACTAAATAAAACAATAAATTTGGAGTTGCCGATTTTTCTTAAAACAGAGCAATTATAGGCTCGACTTTACTTTACACCCCGTGGAATAATGTTTTAATATAGATTCACACTATATTGACATATATCACCAATTAAAATCAATAAATTCACTACGGAAATGATAAAAGTTCAGTATTTTCAACTTTGAAATTTTGACTAGAAACTTCTATAAAACCTCACTGATTGCTGTTAACCATTGCAATCTATACTGGAAACATTTGGGAAGTCGAAAGAAATGTTTGTTAAAGACTTCAATCTAACTTCAACTTAGAGTTAGATTTAACCGGATGACGATTATAACACATTAGCATATTACACTTGGACTCATATGGATTTATAGAATAACTAACATAAATTAATACACTCTTGGAAATTTATTTGGGCTGAATTCTAGTTTGTGTCATCGGCTATATTTCGCCGAAAAATAATGTTTGCTCACGTTGAATATTCCACATACTTCTAGGTTAGGTTAGGTTAGGAGAAAGGTTTGCAATAGAATAAATTGCGTAAATCTCTTTGCGCACGATGATTATTTTACATTCTGCTAGGATTCAATATTTTTAAAATTTTCAAACTATTTTTTTAATTTATTTAACATTTTCGGTGATCGGGTTTATTAGGTGCTCGGATTGGTCTGTATAGGTGGGGAGGGAGGAGAGATCTGACTCCTTTTCACCCTTATGGTATCACAAGGGGCTCTTTGGGCCTAAGTGAGCGGTCTAACTGCTGCCATTGAAATCGACCCTAACCTAACATTTCCTGTCGAAATTAATTGCATATCTAGATAGTACTTGTCGAGTACTTTCGAATAATATCATTTTTATCTATAATATATAATTAGATGAAATGACGCATATTTTAAGAAAAAAATATGTGACTGTAAAGAGAACTAATAGCTCTACTTAACTTGCGAAATAAAAAAAACGAATTTAAAAAACTTTGCAATGACGTTACACGTCAAGACCTCACAATATTTTTGAGTACGCAAAAAAACCCTGAAACAGGTTGATTTTTGTTCATTAATGCGCCCTTTGCATTAATGAACAAAAATCAACCTGTTTCAGGGTTTTTCCATCAGTTCCAAGATAACAAAAATATGAATTTTATTTCAGAGTTTATACACACCCTGTATTTAAATATTCATTCAAAAACATTTTCAAATATTTGATATATTGAAATATTCAAATATATGAATAATTTAATGATTTAAATATTCCTGTTTAAATATTCACCTATTCGAATTATTTGTAATCGAATCCCAGCTTATAATAATTATTTCGAAGAAATAAACGACAATAAAAGATAAGTAACAAACGAATAACGAATGAATACGATATTTGCATTGTTATTATTATTATTATAAACTTGGAAAATGGTGTTATCTAATGTTTTCTAGATTCATGAGCAATAAAACGACTGACGGTCTAATGACAGTCTATTCTAATATTGATCAGTGGAGGCATTTAATAATATGTGCAAACACCTACAATACCTCTCAAGGCGCTCCCGGAAAATCGCTCACGAGGTAAGCTCTAGTATAATTGTTAACTATCTTCCTCCCTTACCTGGCTATAAAAGCAATTTCAACTTTTAATTTTATAATTTGTGCTTAGTGGTTTTTTGAGGTGCATTTGTTGGAGGCGTTTTGTCCTGGGTAATTTTTTCACGAGGCCGTTGAATTGTTAGCGATTTTGAGGTAAAATTTAAAATATCAATCCTCTTCTTCCGAAACCTCGTACGTCCAAAATATGAAATTTTACAAAAGACACAAAATACTAGCTAATTATTATATCCTTCTGGTTTTTATATTTATGGTACGTATAACTTCATAATCAGCGATTTTTTATGAGTAATTTGTGTAGATTTTTATACCAATATTTTAAAATAAATAATCTCTGACTTATAAGGAATTTCATTAGTAAAATCGGGACTTACAAAGTTTCGAAAGCAGTTGAGCGATATATTGCTTTCAGTTGTAAGTTTACCTAATTACTTAAAATAAAACACTTTCTTCACAAATTTATTCTATATAATAAATTTGTGAAGAAAGGTTAAACGTTTTTTATTTCAAGTCATTATTATCTTCACGTAACTCACCCAAATTCATTCACCTAATTAATTGACCACAACAAGTCTACTCAGATACGCAAACAAATTTAGATATGAAAATACATGAAATAAATTTGTTATTTTAAACAATATATTCATGGTTAATCCGATATAGTTATAATTACATTACATACATACTTGTATATAGGGATTTTTTCTTTTGAGTATATGTCTTGATAAATACGCTGTGAGTTTTCCGACATTCGTTGTTTTTATAAAGAGTTCAATTTGAAGCTATATAAGAGTGTGTTCCACTCCCAGATTAAGCATGAAGTAAAATTTCGAGTTTAGAAAAGCCCCGTGTAGAAAATTTGTCGAGGGTCGCGCAGCGACCCGAGACAAATTTTCACGGGGCTTTTCTAAACTCGAAATTTTACTTCATGCGCCACGCGTTTAAAACACTGGTTTGAAGTGAAGTTCAAAACATACGTCTTTAGTATACCGCTTTAGTCTTTTTCATTCGGCTTTCCTCTTTTGATAATTATATTTTACTATTTTTCAAAAGTATTGCTTGGCAAACACAGCACTCTGTTTAACAGAGATAGGAAATAGTTTTGAGAAATAGTAAAACACAATTGACAAAAGAGGAAACTAAACAAAAAATAGTGTAATAGCATATGTGAACTTCAAAATATTGTTTTATACGCGTGGCGCATGAAGTAAAATTTCGAGTTTCGTCGCTCCGCAAATTTTAAGGCTTTTCTAAACTCGAAATTTTACTTCATGCGCCACGCGTTTAAAACACTGGTTTGAAGTGAAGTTCAAAACATACGTCTTTAGTATACCGCTTTAGTCTTTTTCATTCGGCTTTCCTCTTTTGATAATTATATTTTACTATTTTTCAAAAGTATTGCTTGGCAAACACAGCACTCTGTTTAACAGAGATAGGAAATAGTTTTGAGAAATAGTAAAACACAATTAACAAAAGAGGAAACTAAACAAAAAATAGTGTAATAGCATATGTGAACTTCAAAATATTGTTTTATACGCGTGGCGCATGAAGTAAAATTTCGAGTTTCGTCGCTCCGCAAATTTTAAGGCTTTTCTAAACTCGAAATTTTACTTTATGCTTAACCTGGGAGTGGAAAACACTCGTTAAAAACTTTAAATTGAGCTCCTATAAAAAAACAATGAATATCGGAAGATTTACAGCAATACGGTGTAATTGGGATGTGTATACTTAGCAGAAAAACTCCCTGTTTATTGCGGATTGCTTTTTTTGTCGATAATATGCTAATGACTTAAGCATATATTTAATTTGATTTTATAAACCTACCTGCCATCATCAATTAATGTTTGAGAATTTTTAATAAACATTAAACAAATAATCAATACAAAAAAATCACTAATATTAGTAAACATTGTAGTACTTTTATTACATTGCTGCACTAAAACATACTGACGCGTATTTAGTGAGTATGCTTAACTCATAATATCGGTAAATAGGCGTATATACGCTTGTATCTAATTACAACTTTATCAAAAGTGGAACCGAAACATGATATTTTATTAAATGCACTTGTAATTGTAACTGTAAATGATTTAATTAGCAGAAATATTAATGATACATACATACATACAGGATGTTCCCAGAAATCCATCACACCAATAGCGTAGCTACATATGCGAAGTCCTGGAGCAAGTAAAAACGGTGTGCCCCTTCTTAGCTCAAAAAATAGGTTTTCAATCATTTTTAAGTATTTTACATTTATTTTTAATTTATTTGAAATTATAATATATAAAATTACGAAATTTTTTTTAATGTAAAATGCAAATAATGTGTCTTAATTAATAAGACAATTTAAGATAATAAATATCCATTGAAACAACTACTTCCCGTACACCTCCGGATATTGAATTATACAATAAAATATTTAAAATCTTATTTTATTTAATTTGTTACAACGCTCTATATGTATATGCAACAATTAGGTTAAATTATCTTTAAACCAACTAGTAAGTAAGTATATTTCAATTTTATTCCCATTTTGTCTTTTAAGTCTGTTTTGTGTTTTGTGTTGTAGGCTTTCACTTTGTGGTACATCTTAAATACACTTGTAAATAAAACACTTTTTATTTTGTTTAACCACTATATTTTGCACATAATTTGTGACTATAGTTTCGACTATCTAGTAGTCATTATCAAACTTTTAGTTTTATAATGACTACTAGATAGTCGAAACTATAGTCACAAATTAAGTGCAAAATATAGTGGTTAAACAAAGTAAAAAGTGTTTTATTTACAAGTGTCATAAGCAAAGCTATACTGAAGAGAGATAAATCTCAAAACGCGTCTATAGATGGCCTAAGACATTAGTTTTAATCCAAGTCCTTTCATTTCTAATATCTTGTAATATCTCCTTTCATTTTTCATTTTTATTATTAGTTGGTTTAAAAATAATTTGACCTAAATGTTACATAAACTTTGATAGAGCGTTGTAACAAATTAAATAAAATAAGATTTTAAATAGTTCATTGTATAATTCAATTCCGGAGTTGTATTTGCACGGGAAGTAGTTGTTTCAATAAATATTTATTGTCTTAAGTTGTTTTATTAATTAAAACACATTGTTTGCATATTACAAGAAAATGATTTTCGTAATTTTATATATTATGTTTAAAGTGTGCAAACTATAAAAAGCGTTAGCTAATTTTCTCAAATTCAAATATTTTGAATTGGAATTATTCTTATTTGAAATTTATGTAATATTCGCTCAATTTCTGATGTTGGTATTTGTATTTGTATTCGCCAAATTTAATGTAATCGCTTATAATGGCCCATTTTTTAAATTTGCATGATTTAACTTCTTGAATGTTGCTTGTAGTTGTTTTAATATACCGAGTTAAACATCAAACCTGGCCATAGAAACATACAGAGGGGTGCGGCCGAGCGAGAGGCTGACAAAAATATGTGTTATTAATTTAAAAAAATCGGCCCATTTTCGAAAAAAAAAATAGTTTACATTAAGTTGAATAATTTCATCTGAGAATTAATTGATAATAATAATAATCGTCTTTATTTATAATATAAATACATACCGGGTGTTTGATTAAGTGTGGCCACCGGCTGTATCTTAGAAACTAATTAGCTTGGCATATTGGGGTAAAAAATTGCAGAGTCAAAGTGACCAAAACAAATCACTGTAAATTAATCTTAAGTCCTTACCTCCGCCGCTAGAGGGCGTAACATCTATGGCCAAATACAAAAGCAGATTTTTATTAAAAAACTGCTAAATCGAGCTAGGTTAAAAATATACAAATCGTAATTTACGCTGAATTTAACTCAATTTTAACTACTCATTTGTTTCTTTATCTTGCAGATGTGAAGCAGGGGAGAGCGGGAAAGTGTGATCATTAAACTGCGTGTTGTTAGGATTAACCGAAATTAGACAAGTTAGTCTCATTTCATAGGTAATTGAAAGCGCGTTGAATTAGTGTTTATTCTCGTTTACTTCAGTTCTTATAAAAAGCGCCAGGCGGCGTTTTTTAACCGCCATATTTTCTAGACTTTTTTAAAACTTTCAAATTACAAGCTATTGTTATCTTACAATATTTCAGGGTTTATTACAGGAAGGAATACTGAGATAAGTAGCGAAAATTTTATAGTGATATCTTTATCCTAACCAAAGATATAGTAAAAAGTCTGGTAGATTTGCCCATTTTCAACCGCGTCCCATATAAAAATATATTTTAAAATCTAGTAGGCCTTTAGGCTACTTTGTTTTATGTTCAAGAGGTCAAAAACAATAATTTAAAGGATAACGGAGATCACGTTTCCCCATTTATATGTTTTGGAAAGCGAATATATAAGTTGATCTATGATTATTTACAATCTCAAAATATAGTAGGCTATAAGGTTAGTAGAATGTTTAAAACAGCGTATACTTACTACAATTATAAACTGGTATTACAATACTTTATTGGAACAATACCAATCAAAACATAAGAAAATAAAACGAATACAATAATTAAATATAGCTTCGCTGGTAGAGGCGCAGTCTCTACCGAAAAGGATAAAAACAAGATTTTATTCAAAATGCCAAATTAGGCTGCATATGTTAAAAAATATGTAAACCAACAATGAAAGAGTATATTTTTTAAGTGGCAGTGCATGCCATTTCTCTTTTAGATTATTTTTGAATTGAAATAACTGGAAAAAAGTAAAAGATATAATGCAAAAAAAATATTTATTAGAAATTAGTGTATACAAATGCATACGCTGTAAATTTCCCGACATTCATTGTTTTTATTGAGTTAATTTAAAGTTTTAAACGAGTGTTTTTCACTCCGAGATCAAGCATGAAGTAAAATTTCGAGTTTAAAAAAGTCTGAAAATTTGGTTTAGTTGCGTAGCGAAGCGGAGCGACCAAACCAAATTTTCAGACTTTTCTAGACTCCAAATTTTACTTCATGCGCCAAGCGTATAAAACACTGGTTTTAAGTGAAGTTCAAAGTATACGTCTTTAGCATATTTACATAATAGCATATTGTGAACTTCACAATATTTCAGGGTTTTATATATATATATTTTTTTATATATATATAGACAAGCCTGAAAATTTGGTTTGGTCACTCCGCGAAGCGGAGTGACCAAACCAAATTTTCAGGCTTGTCTAAACTCGAAATTTTACTTCATGCTTAGTCTGGGAGTGGAAAACACTCGTTTAATGCTTCAAATTGAACATTAAGAAAAAAATTACGAAAATCTGATTTACAGTATATACGCTGTAATTGAAATATGCATACTTAACAGAAAAACTGGTTGTATATTTTTATTATTAGTTCAAATCTTCACATAACTCAAAAATCACATTTCTATCACAGCACATTTATAGTTGGTAACATTGATTTCTTTTTAATTTGATAAAACTGTCTTTGGGTTTCGATTTGCAGGAGCTTAATGCTGCTAATTAATTACCTATCTGCAAAAATATATATCGATCGGTTCGATTGTGAACAAAAATTCAGAAATATTTTGAACGAATAATTCAACAGTATATTTTTAAAGGGTTATTGCATGATATTTATTTTAAGAATATTTTTGAATCGAAATTGTATTGTATTAAATGTTTAAATGAAAAAAATATTTATTGCTGCAATAAATGGCTGAATTCTGAAATTTGAAATTTTCGCACTGGCTGAAGTGATTTTCCCATTAAATAAGTTTATTAAATATACAGAGAAATGTCCATTTTATTTAGTTTTTTTTTAAATTTATGGTGAACTTCGTTTGATTGTTATAATTATTTGACAATATCGTTTGATAGTGCGAATCACTTTAATGTTTGATGCAAAAAATTGCTAGAATCTGAACGTTTTCGCAGTGCTTTTCTCACCAAAGGAGTTTATTAAAAATACAGAGAAATGTGTATTGTTTTTTTAGATTATTTACGGTAAATCTACTTTAAATTTTGCTCGATTTCAACTACCTTCCCATGTCATTTACTTTTACATAAGATGCAAATGAAAATGGCAGAGTCTAATCATTAAAATGGTTGTAACTTTTGTTACGTTTAAGCGTTAGCTAATTTTCACGAATTCAAATATTTTGAATTGGAATTATTCTTGTTTGAAATGTATTTAATATTCGCTAATTTTTTTAAGTTGGTATTTGCATTTGTATTAGCCAAATTTCATGTAACCGCTTATAATGGCCCATTTTTTGAATTTGCATGATTTAACTTCTTGAATTTTGCTTGTAGTTGTTTTAATATATCGAGTTAAACATCAAACCTGGCCATAGAAACATACAGAGGCTTAGCAAGGGAGGTGCGGGCAAGCGAGGGGCTGACAAAATTATGTGTTATTAATTTTTAAAAATCGGCCCATTTTCGAAAAACATTAGTTTACATTAAGTTGAATAATTTCATCTGAGAATTAATTAATAATAATAATAATCGTCTTTATTTATAATATATATACATACCGGTTGTTTGATTAAGCGTGGTCACCGGCTGTATCTTAGAAACTAATTAGCTTGGCATATTGGGGTAAAATATTGCAGAGTCAAAGTGGCCAAAAGAAATCACTGTAAATTAGTCTTAAGTCCCTACCTCCGCCGCTAGAGAGCGTAACATCTATGGCCAAATACAAAAGCAGATTTTTATTAAATAACTGCTAAATTGAGCTAGGTTAAAAATATACAAATCGTAATTTACGCTGAATTTAACACAATTTTAACTACCCATTTGTTTCTATATCTTGCACATGTGAAGCAGGAGAGAGCGGGAAAGTGTGATCATTAAACTGCGTGTTGTTAGGATTAACCGAAATTAATTAAAGTTAGTCTCATTTGATAGGTAATTGAAAGCGCTTTCAATTAGTGTTTACTCTCGTTTACTTTAGTTCTTATAAAAAGCGCCAGGCGGCGTTTTTTGACCGCCATATTGTCTAGACTTTTTTAAAAATTTCAAATTACAAGCTATAGATCTCTTACGCTAGTTTATTACAGGAAGAAATACTGAGAAAAGTAGCGAACATTTCATAGTGATATCTTTATCCTAACCAAAGATATAGTAAAAAGTCTAGTAGATTTGCCCATTTTCAACCGCGCCCTATATAAAAATATATGTTAAAATCTAGTAGGCCTTTAGGCTTCTTTGTTTTATGTTCAAGAGGCCAAAAACAATAATTTAAAGGATAACGGAGATCACATTTCCCCATTTATATGTTTTGGAAAGCGAATATGTAAGTTGATCTATGATTATTTAAAATCTCAAAATATAGTAGGCTGTAAGGTTAGTAGAATGTTTAAAACAGCGTTAAAAACTCTTATTACAATACTTTATTGAAACAATACGAAACAAAACATAAGAAAATAAAACGAATACAATAATTAAATATAGCTTCGCTGGTAGAGGCGCAATCTCTACCGAAAAGGATAATAACAAGATTTTATTCGAAATGCCAAATTAGGCTGCATATGTTAAAAAATATGTAAACCAACAATGAAAGAGTTTTTTTTGAGTGGCAGTGCATGCCATTTCTCTTTTAAATTATTTTTGAATTGAAATAACTGGAAAAATGTAAAATATATAATGTAAAAAAAAATATTTATTAGAAATTAGTGTATACAAATGCATACGCTGAAAATTTCCCGACATTATTTGTTTTTAATAGAGTTAATTTAAAGTTTTAAACGAGTGTTTTTCACTCCGAGATTAAGCATGAAGTAAAATTTTGAGTTTAGAAAAGTCTGAAAATTTGGTTTAGTCGCGTAGCGAAGCGGAGCGACCAAACCAAATTTTTGAAAAATTTTTGAAAAGCCTGAAAATTTGGTTTGGTCACTCCGCTTTGCGGAGGCTTTTCTAAACTCGAGATTTTACTTCATGCTTAGTCTGGGAGTGGAAAACACTCGTTTAATGCTTTGAATTGAACATTATAAGAAAAACAACGAAAATCTGAAGATTTACAGTATATACGCTGTAATTGAAATATGCATACATAAAGAAAAACTGGTTGTATATTTTTATTATTCCAAAATTATTAGTTCAAATCTTCACATAATTAAAAAATCACATTTCAATAGCAGCACATTTATAGTTGGCAACATTGATTTCTTATTAATTTGATAAAACTGTATTTTGATTTCGATTTGCAGTAGCTTAATGCTGCTAATTAATTACCTATCTGCAAATATATTTCGATCGATCGGTTCGATTTTGAGCAAAAATTCAGCAAAAAATGGCTGAATTTTGAAATCTGAAATTTTCGCAATGGCTGCTGAAGTGATTTCCTCATCAAATGAGTTTATTAAAAATACAGAGAAATGTCTATTTTATTTAGTTTTTTTTTAATTTTATGGTGAACTTAGTTTGATTTTTATAATCATTTGATAATATCGTTTGATAGCGCGAACCACTTTAGTGTTTGATGCGAAAAATTGCTAGAATCTGAACATTTTCGCAGTGCTTTTCTTACCAAAGGAGTTTATTAAAAATACAGAGAAATGTCTATTGTTTTTTTAGATTATTCACGGTAAATCTACTCTAAATTTTGCTCGATTTCAGCTACCTTCTCATGTCATTTGTTTTTACATAAGATGCAAATGAAAATGGCAAAGTCTAATCATTAACATTGTTGTAACTTTTGTTACGTTTAACCGAATTTCTTAAACGTAGATTAAATTGATAAATAATTTAATGCACTTTTAAACACGATGTATTCTGATTTAATTTAGTGTCTATGGTAAGGAACAGACTGCGCTATTAGTACAAAATACCTCATTCTGCAAAATTTTCAATATATATCCGGTAAGGATGAAAATATTGGGATGCGGTTTTCGCCAGTTTTCACACTATGTCTCATTTTAATAACTATTGTAACTTCTAATTTGAAAATTTAGAGATAATGGAGAAAATACGATGATTGTCTCAATCGCACCCTCGTAATATTGAGACTAAAATATATCAGAGTGAATTATGTTTTAAAGTTCGTTCAATTATCTATCAAATGAGCACAAGTTTATTAAATTCAGTGAAACTTAACAAAAATTACAGGCGTTTAAATAATTAGACATTTTCGTTCTCCCATGCATCTTATGTGAGACATAAAAAAACAAGATAATAGTTAAAAGTAGGTAACATTTATCGTAGAATATGATTTTTATGTTTTTGACATCGCTTTATTTGGCATTTATTTAATATTTTTTTTATCCTTTAACTATAGAGATAGCGCCCTCTTGCGGCGATGGTATTAGTAAATTTTTTTACCGCAACATGCTACGCAAGGTACGTCGATAGGCGTAACACATATGAACACATATGTGTTACAAGGTATGATAGAATTGTATTTTTCCATGTTTTCCCCTAGCCTTTTCCCCGCAGGCCAAAGTTTATGCGATGAGAACAATGACGTTGTACTTGGTTACGTTTTTGAGTCTATTATAACCTCTCTTTCTGGTTTGGCTGTACTTTCATAGATAGATTTATTAGAGTATTAAGTTTCTAAAAATAACAAAGATTTAGGAGTAAAATCTCTCAAATAAAATAAATTGCAAAGAGGAGAAAATTAATAACTTTTAAATAAATAAAATTATTAACATGTTTTAAATAATAAGTTCAATTTGAAGCTTTAAACAAGTGTTTCCACTCCCAGACTAAGCATGAAGTAAAATTTCGAGTTTAGAAAATCCCAGTGAAAATTTGGCGAGGGTCGCGCAGCGACCCGAGAAAAAAAATGTCTGGGCTTCTGGGCTTCATTTAAAGCTTAAAATTTAACTCTTTTAAAAAACAACTATTGTCAGAGGATTTACAGCTTATGCATGTTTACCTAAAGTTTACCATGAAGTAACCACATTTAAATTCAGCGCGCATTTGTGACGTAAACGATCTCTACCCCCACTCCAAAATCTTAGATTCTGTCGATCCTTCTTACCGTATACTCGACCGTCCTTGTATGCTACGATGTATAGTTTCTGAGATACAGCCGATGGCCACGCTTAATCAAACACCCGGTACATATTACAATGTGAGGGCAAAGTTAAGTCATTATGGCTACTCTTACACTTAACCCACAAACATAAGAATTAGTAATAACAAATATAATAATAAAAATAAATTAATAATATCTGAAATAAATTCTAAATTATAGTCAATACAAATATATTGCTAATGATGATTACGATGTATACAAAAAAAAGTAGTAACATAAACTACTTCTAGTTAGAAGAATTGAACCTAATTGTTTTTATTTCTGTCTTAGAAGCAATAGCAGATAGGTTGATGTGAAGACAGTATGTGTTGTCAAATTTAACACATAGGTAGCTGAAAGATTTTGTATACAATGCAGTACGGTGTTTTGGAATATGCAGTTTCATACCATCCTTAATATTGATGAAAAAAAAAATAGAGGATAATGCGTGGAATAGGGAGTTAGAAAGGTGGGTGAGGGATAAGGATTTCGTGGGGATAATAGAAACGTGGGTGGAGAGTCAAGATTGGGAAAAAATAAAAGATAGAATGCCAAGCGAGTTTCTATGGAAGTGTGCGTGAGCGAGGCGTGATAAGGCAAAAGGTAGAGCTAAGGGTGGAATTATTACCGGTGTCAGAAGAGGATTGGAAGAGGGAGTCGGACCAGGTGCAATAGACCCACAGGATGGGGTAGTAAGCAGAACATTCAGTAAGGGACAACAGAGATGGAGAGTAGTAACGGTGTACAACCAGCAAGCAGGGAAGGATATTAGGGGTATATATCACGGCTACAGCAGAACGCGGATGAGGCAGGGAATATAATTGTGGGTGGGGATTTTAATGTAAGAACGGGAAGTCTACAGACGAAGAGCATAGATGATGATGGTGAAGCGGTGAGAGTAAGAAAGTCCAAGGACGTGACTGTAGCGAAAGAAGGAGAAGAATAGATGGAATGGGCGGATGGGGAGGGATTGGAAATATTAAATGGCTGTACACCAGGCGATTGGGACGGAAAGGTGACCTACATCGGGCCACGAGGAAAATCCGTAATTGACTACATCCTAGTAGGGGAAAATGTGAGAAGAGAAGTGACAAAGTTTGTAGTAGAAGATTGTAGTGGGTCGGATCACTTCCCAGTAACGGTAAAGATTGGAGGAGGCGGGAAGGAAATGCAAACAATAACTAAGGAAAGATGGTGCTGGTCAGAGGAGGCGAAAATAAATTATATGAAAAGAATTGGGAAGGTAAACTTCGAAGGGGTAAGATCAATGAAGGAACTAAAGGAGGGTATCAGGACTGCGATAACGAGACAAAAGAAGTGTATTGGTAAATTGGGCACAAGAGGGTGGTTCGATGACCGGTGCAAAGGCGCAAGGAAGGGGTTAAGATTTGCAACTAATAAGTGGAGGACAGGGAGGGGGACAATGGACGAAATGAAGCAAGCCAAGCTCAACTACGAGAATGTGTGCAGGAGTAGAAAAGTGGAATGGATGAAAGAAGAATTAAAGGAAGTGGAAGGAATTACGAGAGAGAAGCAGTTGTGGTCGTTCGTAAAGAAAAAAAGCCCAAGGGTTGTAAAACGGGGAGGAGAGATAAAGATGGAACAATGGAAAAACTATTTCGAGGGACTGATGAGGGGAGGGGATGAGAATGGTGGAGGGAGGAATGAAAGAAGCAGATGTGACAGAGCAGGAGACTTTAAAGAGGAGGAACTGGAAAGAGTTCTCCAAGGAAAAAAGGGAGGTAAAGCGGCGGGGCCGGACGGGATCCAGGGGAGGCTTGGAAATGGTGCAGTGTAGAGGGGAAGGGGGCTATACTGAAGATATTAAATAGTATATGGCGGGGCGACGAACAGTTCCCAGAGGAATGGAGGGAGGGGATAATTCTACCAGTACATAAAGCGAGGGATGAGAGGGACCCAAATAACTATTGGGGGGATTACCTTGATGGACACGTTGTATAAGGTGATGATGGCAATGGTCAAGGAAAGATTGGAGGAGGAAGTGGAAGAAAAGGGATTGCCACCGGAAATACAAGCTGGGTTCAGAAAGGGAAGGGCAACAGTTGACTACATAGCTACTCTGAACTGGATAATTGAGAGAGAGATGGCGAGGAAGGAAAAAGTGTACTTGTTATTCGTGGATTTGTATGATTCGGTGGAGAGAAAGCTGTTAGTAGAGTGTTTGAAAGGTAAGGGTGTATCAAGGCAAATTGTAGACTGGGTGAGTGAGGTCTACAGGGAGACGTGGTGCAGGGTAAGAGTGGGTGAGTGTGAGTCAGAGAGGATCAAGGTAGTGCGTGGATTGAGACAAGGATGCCCTTTGATCCCACTACTATTCAACCTGTTTGTAGCGGATATGGAGAAGGTGTTGGAGAGGGGGCAGGCAGGGGGGATAGTGGTGGGAAAAATGAAAATATGGACCCTGGCGTATGCGGACGATGTTGTAGTTATTGCTAGAACGATGAGTGAACTGAATGAGATGATAGGGAGACTTGAGAAGTATTTTAATAAAAGGGAGCTGATTGTGAGTGTGATGAAAACTAAATGGATGGTATGCAAGAATGCGGGTGGGAGAAGAAAGGAACAGGAAATGGGAGAGAGGCTGGAAAGGGTGAGAGAGTTTAAATATTTAGGGTTCATATTTTCGGAAAATGGAGGCTGGAAGAAACATATAGACTATGTGTGTAAGAAAGCGAGAATGGCAATAGGAAGAATGCGGAAGGTATGGGAGGAAAGGTTAGGGGGAAATGTACGAATGAAACTGGTATGGTAGGATGCGTGTATAAGGGCAATAATAATGTATGCGTCAGAAGTATGGGGAGTAACTGGGCAGGAAATAGTAGAAAGGGTACACCTGCAGTACTTAAAAAGCATTATAGGAGTAGAGGTTACAACACCAAGTTATATAGTGCTGCAGGAGTGCCAAAGAATGACAGTGGAATGGAAGACAGCAAGGAGAGTAGTAAAGTTTGAGAGAAAGATAAGTATGTTAGGGGAAGAAAGGTTGGTAAAAGAAGCATGGGGTGTGAGTTATAGGGAATGGCAGAGGAATGCGAGCAGGGCAAGGTGGATGACTGAAAGGGAGAGGCTGTATCATAAAGTAGGGTGGTCGTGGCTAGTAGTGGAGCAGAAAATAGCGTCGGGGGAGAGGCTAGAGATAGAGTATGGGAAGAGAGCAGGTGATGTCGAGAGGCAAGTACGACAAGATCGGAGTAGCTCTAACCCACATTACAGAGAATTGCAGGTGGTGGTTGGGCCCCCGCGTTATTTCCAACGACTGAACAAGGAAGAGGCATGGCTACTGGCACGATTTAGATGTGGGAACGAGGAAAGAGGAATGAAATGGTGGATGGGAGAAGAATATATGAAGTGTGTGTTTTGCGGGATAGAGAAGGATGAATGGGAGCACTGGACGAGGGAATGTACGGGTTTGCAAGTAACGGAAGGGATTAAAGGTATGAGTCGAAATAAAAGTATGTGTGAGAGCGGAGAAGGTATGGGCGCGATAATGGAAGTGGTAAATCAAAGGCCAGGGAGGAGTAGCTAGGGAAAGGAGGACGTAGGAAGAGGAGGATTAAGCTTTAGTTAATATTCTATTCTATTCTATTGAAAGTGAGTGGGTAGTTATGCTACCCTCCACTGCGACCGCAAGGATCTATTGTGGCTCACAATTAAGGTCGAACATCCGACCTTACAGCTCACCTTCCAAGTCCATCTTCTTGATGAAGTCAAGGATCTTGTCAGGTGAAGTTTTCTCCAGGTCCTTCAGGTTTAGCTTCGGTGTGCCAAACACCGTGGTCCTGATCTGGTTGCCAGCTGGACAGGCACATATGACGTGCTCTGCTGTTTCATCATCCTCTAGGCATAGGCGGCACTCAGTGGTGTCGCTTAGTCCTAGTTTGTTAAGGTGATGCCTTAGACGGCTGTGTCCAGTGAAGAGAGCAGTTAATGTGTGAACATCTGATCTGCTCAGCTTCAACCATGAGGCCGTCCTGGCCGCAGATGGTCCACTTGTTACCGCTCTGAAATGTCTCATCCCAGGGCGGTTTTGCCAGAAATCCTGTGCCTCGTGTCTCATCCATCCGTTGTTACAGTCTCTAGCTGTTGATCTGGGTATCCCCAGAGCGGGTAGTGCGTATGGCTCCAGTTACCGCCACTGTCGCCATTCTCTGCAGTGAGGAGAGCCTTGATATGGCCGTTTTTCGAGTTGTAATCGGCCACCAGGCGATACTGCCATAGGTTATTATTGGTTTTATGACCGAACCATATAGCCAGTACATTTGCTTGGGGTTTAATCCCCATGACTTCCCGCACATTCTATGGCACGTCCACAGGGCGTACCTTGCTTTGCGGATTGTCTTGTCCAAGTGGGAGTTCCAATTCAGCGATTTATCCAGGGTGATTCCTAGATACTTCGCCTCCTCCAGAAATGGTATGGTTTCTCCCCGTAGAGTAAGAGGTCTCAATTTCAGGATCCTCCTTCTCGTGAACGGGACAACTGATGTTTTGCTAGGGTTTACATTTAACCGTTCCCCTATACACCAGTTCTGAGTCGCATCCAGTGCCTCCTACATGGCTTCACAGATTTGGTTTTCATCCGTGCCCCTTGCAAGAATGACTATGTCATCAGCATACGCTTGCACTTCGACGTCAAGCGTATCTATTATTGCAAGCAGATCGTCTACCAGTAAAAACCACAGCAGGGGGGAAAGAACCCCTCCCTGCGGGCATCCCCTGGCAGTCCTCAGCTTGACCGTGTCGCCACATAGTGACGTTGTCACGGTTCTGGTGTCGTTAATAAGTTAATAAGTTTAGTTTATAAGTTAAGAGTGAATTGTTAATTTATTGCTTTTTAAATAATTAGATTTGGAAGTGCTAGGGTTATATGCGAAATAAAGGTTATTTATATTGACGGAGTGGCAGTTTTTTCGCCATCTTATCTTATTTAACAAATAGTTTGGTATACATATATATATATATATGTATATGTATAATTTTATGAAGGAAAACAAGAAATTGTAACTGCCACCGTTGATCAATATGCAGCCATTTTAGATCTTTATATTTTTGAATCACATGATCATATTTTCTTAGGCCACACACATACAACAAAAATTAACCTTAACAAGTCAATATTTTTGCATGTTTTTAGTGAGTACTTTAAGGAAAGTACAATATTGATGCCAATTGATGAATATTTTCGTTATTTCATAAAAAAATATCAAACATTCGTATACTAGCGTAATCGCGTCTTAGATTTTATTTTTTTCTGCAATAGAAGATTTCTTTGCAACGAATTTAAATGTTTTTCATTAATTTCTATCCTACAATGAATTCACTGGGATGTCGCGAGATATTGAATTTCCAGAAAATTTGAACAACTGTTTTACGTGCGAGATCCTAGTGAGATTATTTTTGTAAATAAATGCATGAAAAAACATATCTTTGCAAAGGAATCATCTAAAATTTGATAAAAGGCATACTTCAAGGAAAGTATAATCTTTACGCCTGTCTCAATAAAATATTTCATACTTTTATCGTTATTTCGTAAAAAGATATCAAACATTGGTAAACTAGCTATACCAATGTTTGACATCTTTTTACGAAATAACGGTAAAAGTATGAAATATTTTATTGAGACAGGGATAAAGATTGTACTTTCCTTGAAGTATGCCTATTTTTTCAAAATATTTCATCCCTAAATAAGGATGTAGTTTAGACAACAATATGCTAAGTTTTATAGGTTTAGATTGCGGTCGACTTCCTCTTAGCATCCATTATTTGATGGAAATTCATTTAAGAATTTTTGATCTATTAATGTTATTAAAATTCTGAAATTAATCGAAATTGAATTGATAACTTAAATCTTTCAAATCGGGGAATTTTTGAGTTGTGATTTTTATATAATTCAAATTTGTATAGAAATCCGACAGTAATAAAATAAATTTAGACATTCGGCAAAAATTAGTTAAAATCCGTAAAGGGGATATATAAATAAATGATTCGGTCTGAGTAACGTGAAGATAAATTTAATATTAAATGAAACAAGTAATTATTTTTCTCCACTGGATTATTTTAATCACTAGATGTACATTTCGTTCACCAAGTGAACATTTTCAATAGTTGTACTAAACTCATATATATAAAAAAAAAAAGAATTTGTGTTCAGTATTTCGGCATCAGATACCCACAGACGTGATTTGGACTTCAAGGTTCTCTTCAGTGTGGTCCCGACCCAGTGCTGAGGAATTTCTGACTATTTCAAGCCAATATCTGAAAACTATTAATGGATTCGATAGAAACTGAAGAGGACATTAAAGTCCGATACGCGTCTGTGGGTATCTGGTGCCGGAATACTGAACACAAATTCAATTTTGATATTTGTTTTCTGGTTTCACAAACAGAGTTTAGCTTGTTCGTGGACGAAACAGTGACTTGTATATGCACTTTGTGCATTCGTGTCATTGACGATGGAGCATTAGATGGCGTTAGCTATCGAATCCATTAATAGTTTTCATATATATAAGTTTTATAAAGTTTTATGTTTTATGAGTTTATGAGTTAATTGAGTGTTTACTTCATTAGCGTGATAATATTATGTTGTATTTATTTTCTTTAATATTCGAAATATGACAAGATGACTTAAATTTCATACAAAATTTTATATGTTTAGTTTTTTAAGTACATACAAATTTCCCATTCAAAATATTGAAACAAATTTGAAATATCTTTTGTTGTTTTCAAGATATTGTCAAAACAGGATTTTTTTAAATTTCGTTTTCGTTTTTTTTATATAAAAACTATTGAATCTAGACAATTAGAATTTTGACAATATATGGATACTGTTTATTGGTGAATGTAACCAGTAACCATTGTCAACTTTTGTTTTTCTTATGTACGCCAGAATTTTAATATTTTTTTTCTGAATTCAGTAATGTATCACACTTATATTAAACAGGGAGTTTCTTTTAAAGTATACGTATTCCAAATTCACCTTATTTTCTTTAAGCCTTTAGATATTCGTTGTGCTTTTAAAAGAGTTCAATTTAAAGCTTCAATTGAGTGTCTTCCACTCCCAGACTAAGCATGAAGTAAAATTTCGAGTTTAGAAAAGCCCCGTGAAAATTTGTCGAGGGTCACGCAGCGACCCGAGACAAATTTTCTGGGCTTTTCTATACTCGAAATTTTACTTCATGCGCCACGCGTATAAAACACTAACATATCGTGAAATTTATGTATATTTGAACCTCACTTAAGGTTGCGATTTATGTTGAGTAAAATCCAACGTTTTGGGTAGTAACTAGTTCCAGCACCATCGATGTTCTGATTGTCACTAAATTAAAACGATTAAAATATTTAGTTTTTTTGTAAAAAAACCGTAAAAATAGCTTTTTTGCGTCATTTATTTACTAATTTTAAGCAGCAAAAACTTTTTCGTGCTACGAAAAATTCAAGAGTGTCCGTAAATTCTGTATTCAATTAACTCAGCATTCATTGAAAAAAAAATCAATATATCTTACGTTTATCTTTTAATGCTAGAAATAGTAATATAGGACTCTCTTACTCTAGCTAACGGTTGGAAAGAGTCTGTTTCACTCTAGTAAACCGTAACCTAAAAATGTGCTTAATACGCGTGGCGCATGAAGTAAAATTTCGAGTTTAGAAAAGCCCCGTGAAAATTTGTCTGACAAATTTTCTACGCGGAGCTTTACTAAACTCGAAATTTTACTTCATGCTTAATCTGGGAGTGGAAAACACTCGTTTTAAAGTTTAATTTGAAATATTTGTAAAAACAACGAATATCTGAAGATTTACAGCGTATACAGTATGTTGAGATATGTATACTTAAAAGAGAAACTCTCTGTATATCTGATACAGTAATAAATAGTATGCAGTGAACAAAACATTTATTTGGGCATCAGAAAAATTCCAGTGCTGAAAGGGTTAAAAGAAAAATTCCCTGTATGTATTCTAAAACGTATACGAGTAAATGCTATTTTATAAAAGTGTTTTACTATTATTTACAAACGATTTTAAGATGAACCACAAAGTAAACGCCTCTAAAACAAAACAATGTATTATGATGTATTCATTTACGAAATTAAACAGCAACTTTATAAATTTTAAACTTATTATTATAATTTCCTATCTCTTTGCGGGTAGTATTTTGCTAAATTATTTCTTAGTGTATGCTTACATCAAATAGAACACAGTCTCAGAATAGAATATTACTAGAATGTGCTGTTTCAGAGTTTTGCTGATCTCTCAGTAAGGCAACAGCTTTATGTATTAAGATTAGATCGCGCTTAGGTGTAATATCAATACTACTTTTTCATGGTTTGAGTCAATCGCCCATTCAAAACGATAGTTATGATTAATACCAGGCCGTATATGCACGATATATACCTAAAATAGCCACATCAATATGCAGCGAAAAAGGAAGAAAAGAAATGTGCAGCTTTATACAAAAACATGCAAATATATCGATATAATAAGTATTCACTGACCGTATACGGTTTTATATCTACCAGTTTAATTTTTATTTCATATTTAAATTCATTTAATTGATTGATTTTTTATTGTATGCTTACATTATATGGAAATTGTATTGTATAAGAACTAGAATAAAACAAATTGTATGTTCGATTTTTGTTATTCATGCGCCAGGCGTATAAAACACTAAATACTGTTGAATTCTAATTATTCTTGTTTTGCAATATATTTTCAACACTGATTTAGCAGTACAGTATATTTTAAATTTCATAATATTTCAGCGTTTTACACGCGTGGCGTATGAAGTGAAATTTCCAGTTTAGATAAGCCTGAAAGTTTAGTAGTCGCTCCGCTCTGTGGAGAGACCAATTGAAATTTTCAGGCCTTTTCTAAACACGAAATTTTTCTTTATGCTTAATTTGCAAGTGAAAAACACTCTTTAAAGGCTTAAAATTAAAATCTTTTAAAAAACAACGAATATCTGAAAATGTACAGTATATAATTGGGATATGTATGTATACTTAACAGAAAAGTTACCTACAAAAAATAATCAAATTCTAACAGTTTCAAATGTTATTTTTTGATTAATTTACTTGACATTGTGAGTGTGAGCACTTAAATTCTCTTTTCTCTACGTATCTGTACATTTTGCAATCATATCATTAAAATCAATTCCTTTTGATAATTTGTTTGCAACTGCCAGAACGGCTAAGCCAGAGAGCAGAGCTTCATTTATAATGAATTTAATTTAACTCTTAATTAATTTAATTTTTTTTTAAATAAACTAAAAGAATCTTAAACAAACCTGAAAAATATTTAGAAAAATATTACTTTTAGGCAAAACTTAATGACAATAATATATTTTGCATGTACACTCCCATTTTTAAAGCAGTTTTGTAGCCGTAATTTTTGTATACCGGGTGTTCGATAAAAAACGCCCAACGCCATAACTCTGTTAGTTATTGACCGATTTAAATGAACTAAAAACCAAAGTCAATAACTATTTCAGTACTTTGAAGTGACAGTAAGTATATATTTTTTTAAAATTACTTTCATTGCCAAATAGTAGTTAACTTTAGAGTTTTAAATGGTTGCATATACTTTTCTTATTTTATTATATTAGACATTGTTTTCCTGAATCCAATCATGCCCGACATGTTGATTTTAATTTAATATTTATGCCCGAAACAAGATATAATAAATCTTCTTCGCATGATTTTTTTGCAATAAATGTAGTGTGCCTTGAAAAAAGTTAGTTATTGACTCTCATTTAAATACTGTTTGAATTGTTTATTGATTTCTATTTAATCTGTGTGTTTCTTTAACTAATTTATTATGCATTCACAGTTTGTTATTATTTTAAATGCAACTTTAATATTTCATAATACTTCTTTTTTGTTTTAAATATACATAATGTATACACTGTAAATTTTCAGTCATTCGTCGATTATATAAAATTTTTAAAATTTAAGGTTCGCACGAGTGTTTCCACTCCTAGATTAAGCATGAAGTAAAATTTCGAGTTTAGAAAAGCCTCAACATTTGGTTTGATCGCGTAGCGCGTTTCCTAAACTCGAAATTTTACTTTATGAGCTTTATTAAGCACTGAAATATTGTGAAGTTAGAAATACAGTTTATAAACGAGTAATAATCGAAATATTTAAATCACAAACATTTTCCTCACACATTCTCAAGTCAGATCAAATAATAGAATGTATCAAATTAACTTATTTAGTTAGTAATTATAAAATAATATAATAATGTTGCGTTATTAATTTGTTAAATTAATAATAGCACTACTTATTTATTCTATTCTACAATAAGTAAATCTTTAGATATTAGTTGTTTTTACAAATATTTTATTGAACTTTCAAACGATTTTTTTTCACTCCCAGATTATGCATGAAGTAAAATTGCGAGCATAAGAAGCCTGAAAATTTGGTTTAATCGCGTAGCGAAGCGAAGCGACCAACTCAAATTTTCAGGCTTTTCTAAACTCGAAATTTTACTTCATGCGCCACGCGTACTAAACACTGATGTGATGTGATGTTCAGAATACACGTTTTTAGCATACTGCTTTAGTAACATATTTTGAATTTCACCTAAAAGTTACAGCTCATGCATCCATGTATGTATAGTTAAAAGAAAAATTCCCAGTACGTTTACCAAATGTTAGTGGTGGCAAATGCCACCGTCAGGGCTGAGAGGGTTAAGTACCCATAAGTTCCCAATAATTGAAGCGTCTAGTATATTTGCGACAATGTCAACGATGTCTTTATATAAATCAACCTAAATTTAAAGTGTTTCCACTCCATGGTTCAGCTTAAAATAAATTTTTAATTTAGAAAAGCCTAAAAATGTAGCTTGGTCGCTAAGTGAAGCGAAGTGACCAATTTATCTGAATGTCGCGAATACCAATTCGAATAACTTTATTTTCCAACTAAATATAAGAAACCATTTTTTTGTCAATTTACTTGTTCTTGATTTTCGATAGTTTTAGTTTATATCTGTAATTTTCATTGTTAAAAGCAAAATTAAGAGACAATTTGAATATTTATTTCTTAGATAATTATAGATAATGAACTTCACTTTAAATCAATGTTTCATACGCCCGACAAATCAAAATTTTCAGGGTTTTTGAAACATGAAATTTTACTTTATCCTTAATCAAGGAATGGAAACCTACTCATTATAATAATATTTGAATCTTTCATAAAAACATTAACTTCTGAAATAGGAGAGAAACACACTTATTTAATATTTCATTTTCAATTACTTTTCCTGACAGTCATCTTTTAATTACATTAGTATTTCAATTAGTGATGGGAATAATCGATATATTTTAATAATTGATTATTTTAAAGCGAGATATTCTAATAATAGATTAAATTAGTAGTTAAAAATTAGTAGTTAACCTTTCAGTTCTAAAGTGTGAAGAGCGGGAGGGTGTAAAATAAACAATTATGTAGTACAAACCACAAGCGACATATTTTTATAGTCAATTTAATTAGTAGTTCAAAATTAATACTTAATCTCGACCTTTTAGTAATTTATTCATTTAAATTAGTATGTACTATTTTACCCGATCAAATAATCATTTAAATTAGTACATAACTAGTAATTACTAATTAGTAATTACTAGTTTACTCGATCAAATAATAGCATAAATTAGTATACACTAATTTCCGCATAATAATCGATTAGATAGATATATTTCAATAATCGACTAATTACTAATTAGTATATCGATTATTTTCATCACTAATTTCAGTACCTTCAACACACAGGCGCGTATTGAAGGGAGGGCTACTGGGGTACTCCTCCCCCAAGACCCGGTAATTTACTTTGTCTAAGGTTGAGTTTTGTTTTTCTTGTTTTATAGCTATTTTTTCTTAGCACACAGCCTTATAGTATACTGCCGGCGCGCTACGATTCGCTTCGCGCCGGCAAATCCAAATTATCAGACTTTTCTAAACCCGCAGTTTCACTTCATGATTAATCAAGGGGAAACACAGAGTACAACTACACGGTAAATTTACAATCCCTAGTTGCTACAAAAACGGCAGAAAGTGCCAGCTTTTCAAATTTGGGGTGGAATTAAGCTGACGCTAGCCCCCTTAATAATTTGTCTAAAACTTTTTAGTGATGGAATCCGTTCTCCAGTAGTTGCTCTATCGAAATCACCCCTTTTTAATCGTTGCTCCACTTAAATGCATTCCCCGAGAAACCGAGAAGTTGGGGTGCCAACAACTCCCCTGGGCGCCGCGGTGGTCGATTGGTAAAGTCGTTGGGCTGAACCAAGCCATGGGGCGAGAGAATTATCTGATGAAAAATATTCTTCCCGGATAAAGGGCCGGATTAACCTATTTTAGGGCCCTAGACATTTCTTTAAAAAAACTTAATAATAATAATAATAATCTTTATTATTCAAAGGAAAGATTCCATAGAGAATAAAATCAAAAAGATACATATAACTTAAATATAAAAAATATATATAATTCAACACTACTAAAGAAAACAATACTACAATAAAGAAAAAATAATTGACTAAACTAACATTAGATTCCTGTAAATATATCTTTACACAAAATATTTGAATTTCGAGACATATGTGTAATTGGCGCTCTGAGTAGTAAGTTTGTTTTAGCTGCTGGAATATAAAAAGTGGACGATTGACGTGATGACATACGAGTTATATTGAATTGTATTATTGCTAATAGTTGGGGACAATTAATAGAGCCCTTTATTAATTTTAATATAAACTGTCCACTACAAGTTTTTCTCCATTCAGATAAAGAAATCCAGTTGTATTTATGTAGCAATGTATTGTAGTCCACTGTGAAATCGGGGTATACTCCTGTTGATTTAAAATCAAGAAATTTAAGAAAACGTTTTTGACAACGTTCAATAACTAAATTATCACATCGATAAATGCACTCCAGTCTACTTCTCACTATAGAAAAAAACAAAACTTTTAATAAATCAATATCTTTAAAGTGTTGGGATGATCGCATAATAAATCCTAGCATTTTACAGGAGGAAGTGCTAATCGATATTTTCGCACAAATGTTGTGTCATAACTACTAGGTTTGTAACTGTCGATTGACCTTTTAGAAAACCATGTTGATTTGGAGAAATATAAACTTTGATATGATTATAAAGGATATTATAAATAACGTGTTCAAAAACTTCGAAAAAGTTGGGAAGTATCGCGATTGGTCTATAATTCCGAATATTGGAAGGGTCGCCTTTTTTGAAAATTGGAGTAATTCGAGCATGTTTTCATTGATCGGGAAATGTCATAGAGTTTAGAGATAGATTGAAAATATAAACCAGCGGCTTAACAAATGCGAGTTTACAATCTCTTATAATAAAACTAGGTATGCGGTCATCCCCACACACCTGCAAATTTTGTTGTTGTTTTAACAAAATTCAAAACCTAATTATTTATAATTAACACTGATTATCGTTGATAATAGACTAAATATCTGATTCCGTGTTACTCTGATTAAAAGTGTTATTGTGTGTTTTTGAACTTCACTTCAAATCAGTGTTTTGTACGTGTAGCACGTGTAGCGCGATCAGCCCCGTGAAAATTTTCTACGCGGGGCTTTTCTAAACTCAAAATTTTACTTCATGCTTAGTCTGGGAGTAAAAGACACTCGATACTTTAAAATATGCCACAAGTATTTAAATGTGTATCGTAACTGTCAGATACAAATGAATATGTCTATCATTGTACTTTCCCCCATATTAAATACTTGAGCTTTTTCAACAAATGTTTCTTATTCCTGTTAAACTTTGTTCATGCTTAACGTGGGACTGGAATCACTCGTTCAAAACTTTAAATTGAACTCTTATAAAATCGACGAAAAAAATCACTAAATATCATTAAACCCGGGATAGTCAAAAAAAGTCATAGAATTTTATTCAAATTGACCAAAACACTGAAAAAGGCGTTCAAATAAATCACGAAAAGTAATAAAATACACAGATATGAAAAATATCAAAATTATTGATATTTATTAAGAATCATGACAATATATAAATACTGTTAACAATTATAGAAATCTGGAAACTTATTAAAGTCAATATACTTTAAAATTAGTTGTGTAATTTTTAGTTTCTAAAATTTTTACTTCTAGTTTATTTTATAAATGATTTTTGTTAGCGGACAGCATTTATTGTTCTCATTATTTATTTTAAATGTTGACAACTATCATTATTATTCCAATTATAAATTATACAAATTTAGACAATTACAAATTCTATAAATATAATTTATAATGGGAATAATATTAAAAATTTTCATCATTTTAATTGATAAAATAAACTAGAAATGACAGAAATCTTGTAAATTAAACAATAAAATTGAAAAATGTATTTAAATCAACTTAATCAGCAGAAAATTGTCAATATTGACAAATTCAAGAATAATACGACGTCAAAAACATTAAAAAACTTGAATCAGGGAAATGTCGGAAAAATTTAACATTTCAGATCGTGGCTACCATGCCAGTTTTACTTCAAATAACATTCAACAAAATTTTGAAAACATGATTATTATCTTTAAAAACATTTTCAGTCATTCAGTGTTCTTATTAAAACATTCAGTTTAAAGTTTCGAACGAGCGTTTCCACTTCCAGACTAAGCATGAAGTAAAATTTCGAGTTTGGAAAGGGATGAAAATTTGGTTTGGTCGCGTAGCGCGTAGCGCTGCGCGACCAAACCAAATGTTCATCCTTTCCTAAACTCAAAATTTTACTTCATGTGCCACGCGTATAAAACAGTGATTTAACGAGAAATTTAAAAACACACAAAACAATTTTTTTATGTTAATCCTCACAATTAATTCTAATTATTTCTGACGATTCGAATCCTTTTGCAAGTATTCGAATCCTTTTGTAAGTATTCGAATCCTTTTATAAATATTCAAATCCTTTTATAAATATTCGAATCCTTTTATAAGGATTCGAATCGCCCGCATTTGGATTCGAATACGAATCCTCTTAAAAAAATGTAACGAATCCGGATCACGAATCCAGTTTAACTAAAGTATTCGAATGCCTTTTTTAAATCCTCTAAAAGGATTTGAATCCTGAATGATTCAAATCCTGCTCAGCTCTGTACAGTATATTGTGGTATGTATATTTAAAAGAAAAACTCTGTATATCTGAGATAGTAATAAATAATATGCAGTGTACAAAACATTTTTTTGGGCACCAGAAAAATTCCAGGGCTGAAAGGGTTAAAAATACAAAATTAGTTTGAACGCCAGCCCCCCACTTTAGTATTTTTTAATTATTTGTGGAGGAATCTGTAGTTTAGAGCTAGCGCAGGCAGAACATCCAAAAGTTATTTAAATAAGAAAATGGATAAAAAGATATTTACATTTTAATTATCTGGCGTGAGCTTTCAAACCCGTATGAGTATTTTCATTTTTCATTCATTCGAATTACTACGCTAAATGCCAATTTTCTATCAAATCATAATAATCCAACGGATTTGTTGACAATTACATTACCATATACTGAACTAAAAGCTGTTAAAATTTAATATAATTTGCGTTATAGTACTGCTTAAATAAATACTGAACCCATTAACTATTGTGATATTTGATAAACAAATCAATTGATTAGTTGGGATTATATTGAAACATATGAATAAGTCAAATCAAAGTTTTAAAACAATAATATAGAAAATCTTGTCAATCAGTTAGCATTCACAAAAAGATAAGAGCGTAGTAAGGGGTTGATTTTGAACCCTCAAATAATTGAAAATCTAATAATTCCACTAAACGCCAAGAAACTCCAAAATACTTTCAAAATATAATTCAAGAGCAAGCACAATATAGACAGTGGCGTAGTGAGTGATTGATAACTAACCCTCGAATAATTTAAAAAGTAATAACTGCACCAAAAATTGTTTAGAAATGCTGTGACCAGGAGAGCAAGCACAATAAAGACAGTAGGGTAGTAAGTGATTAATGTATTAATTTGTTTACCAAATATTATAATAGTTAATGGGTTCAGTACTTGTTTTAAGCTGTACTATGATGCAAATTATATTAGTACTAAATTTTAGCAACGTTTAGTTCAGTTTATGGCAATGTAATTATTAACAAATCCATGATTATTGTCATTTGTTAAAAAATTCGCATTTACCGTAATCATTAAAATATACGAATGGAAATATGCATACAGGATTTGAAAGCTGTCGCCCGATAATAAAAATGTTGTTATCCGTTTTATTTTTTAAAATTATTTTTGCATATTCTGCCAGCACTAGCTCTAAGCTACCAATTCCCTTAGAAATAATCAAACTAATTTTAATTTTGTATTTTTAAGGGGTTGTTGGGGTTGTGCTAGCTTTGAAAGTAGTTGTGTTAGCTCTGAAATTTGTTGTGCTAGCTTGCGCTAGCTCTTAGGAATCAAAATCATATAAAAAGTAGAAAAATTAAAAGTGGGGGTGCAAACGTCAACTTAGCCGACCCCCCCCCCTATATTTGAAACCCCCATAACTGTTTTAGTTTTTGTGTGGTAGCTATAATTTTATAATTTATAATTTTATAGTTTTCGCTGTGCTTGCTTGCTTTAGCTAAGGACTTATCTGCGCAATGATTTTTTTCCAAAAAATCTAAAGTGGGGGCCGAGTTGACGGAGCCAAAATTTCCTGCTTGTGTTTGATCTCTTATATTTATGTTTCACGACAAATTCAGCATGATTTTATAATTGATTTCACATTAAAAATACAATTTTCAGAAAATCTGTTGGTTTTTTACAAATATTTGTAATCAAAATTTGTGCATTTGAAGCAGTTTGATCCAACTCTATTTTAGCTGCGTCACTGTATTTTAATGTGATAAAAACAAAATACTTAGGAAGCATGGTATTTATAGAAATAAATTACTCTTTATTAATTCAATTAAATACACACACACAAAATGTCAGGGACGTTGTCAGGGGGTAGAAAGGTGGCGCGGTGCCTGACCTAACCCTTAGAAAAACACTAGTTTAATGCTGTACATCTGAAAAATACCTGTTAGTCTATATGTTATTTCACAGTATTTATTTCATACATTATTAAATATGGACTCTATATACAAGTTCACAATAATGCTGAGAAGAGACGTCGCAGTTTCAATTGGTGGCCGATTGATTCACATGTCAATCAGCGACTGATGTGTACAGTAGCAGTGTTGGAATCTTTGTCTAAGGGAAAATTAGTATAAATAAGGAATTTTTAACCTATAGGTTGCCCAGGAATAAAAGTATTGATAAACGTGGAATTTTAAATGAAGCATTAATTATATTACTTGCAGGAAAATTTGACGACACACTGCTATTAAATTATTTTGTAATCAAAATAAATTTTAATTTTTAAACACTAACTCAAATATTTAATTTATATGTTCTAGTGTCAGTTGCCATTTTTAGTCATAAATTAATGTTATTTCCGCCACTGGTAAACTGTCTTTTTCTAACATTGCCGTTTAAAAAAAATACTTCCCGTTGGCCTTATAAAATAAAAAATAGCATACACACCGAAGAAAACAATACGCATTTTTTTGATAGCATTAAAAAATCAAAATTTAACATTGAAACCTGCATAAGTCTATATCTCTCCTACTTACGTGCTTTCCACAATTGAAAATCGTAAATTTCTGAAAATAGGAAAAACTAAAAAGATATTATATCTCCCTTCGAAATTGAGCTAGCTTAATAAAATGTTCACGGTTTATAGAGATTTGTTTTCCCCATCAATTGTTATTCCCGTTATTGTGCTACAATTACGACCGAAGCTAAACAATATAAGTAATTTTTTTAATCCGTTTTTTTACCTTAAAATACACCTTTGAAAAAAATACACAACAAAACCAATGAAATTGGTCCCGTTGTTTCGCTGTAATTAGGAGAGGAGTGGAAAATATTTAATTGGCATCATGACCACCATTTGTCTCAAAAATGGGGTTAAACGAGTTTAAAAAAATCATATTTACCATTTTCAAAAAAAAACTAAAAAGCTACGGCGAGAAGCATGTACTCATTAAGTGTTTATTTTTTTGTCTACAATTTTTATTTCAATGGTTTTTCAACTATGTTAATAATTTAAGAGATACGAAGAAAACGCTAAGAGTAAAAGTCCACTTCATGGCGACCCAAATACAAAATATGATAAAAGTCCCATGAGTTGTTTTCGCTGAAATCGTGCCACCATTTGTCTCAAAAATGGGGTTAAACGAGTTTAAAAAAATCATATTTACCATTTTCAAAAAAAAAAAATAAAAAGCTACGGCGAAAAGCATGTACTCATTAAGTGTTTATTTTTTTGTCTACAATTTTTATTTCAAAGGTTTTTCAACTATGTTAATAATTTACGAGATACGAAGAAAACGCTAAGAGTAAAAGTCCACTTCATCGCGACCCAAATACAAAATTTGATAAAAGTCCCATGAGTTGTTTTCGCTGAAATCGTGCTAAACTTGAAATGTTACTTCATGGTGGAAACACTCGTTAGAAGCTTCAAATCGAATACCAAAAAAACAAAGAATCTCTGGAAATTTACAGCGTATGCCTACTTGAAAGTAAAATTCGCTGTATAGTAGAAACCACAGCTGGGCAGGATTCGAATCATTCAGGATTCGAATTATTCAGGATTAGAATCCTAGACTCGAATCCTTTTAGAGGATTCAAAAGAGGCATTCGAATACTTTAGTTCAACTGGATCCGTGAACCGGATTCGTTACATTTTTTTAAGAGGATTCGTATTCGAATCCAAATGCGGGTGATTTGAATCCGTATAAAAGGATTCGAATATTTATAAAAGGATTCGAATATTTTCTAAAAGGATTCGAATATTTATAAAAGGATTCGAATATTTATAAAAGGATTCAAATATTTATAAAAGGATTCGAATACTTACAAAAGAATTCGAATACTTACAAAAGGATTCGAATACTTACAAAAGGATTCGAATACTTATAAACGGATTCGAATACTTACAAAAGGATTCGAATCGTAAAAAATAATTCAAATTAATTGTGAGGATTAACATTTAAAATTTGTTTTGTGTGCTTTTGATTTAACGAGAAATTGTTGAATCACTGTTTTATACGCGTGGCGCATTAAGTAAAATTTCGAGTTTAGAAAAGCCCCGTGAAAATTTGTCTCGGGTCGCTGCGCGACCTTCTACAAATTTTCTACGCGGGGCTTTTCTAAAATCGAAATTTTACTCCTTGCTTAGTCTGGGAGTGGAAACGCTTGTTCGAAACTTCAAACCGAATAAGAACATTAAATGACTGAAAATGTTCATAACAATAATAATCTAGTTTTCAACATTTTCTTCGGGCAGGTGGTGGCCGAGTGGTAACGTCGAGGGGCTGTATCGCTCGACGAGCCACAATTCGGGTTTGATTCCTGTGCACGGGGAGATTTTATTTGTAAAATAATGTCTCGACGTGACCCTGGGTGTGGTATGAATGTGTGTGTTTGTCCGAATAAATAGAAGCATACTACAAATTAAAATTGTAAAAATTAATATACAAAAATAAATATATGATGTTGGCCAACATGCAAGGCCAGGCAAAAGCCAAAAAAAAACAACATTTTCTTCTGATTCAAGATTTTTTCCCTGACCTTTTAATATAACTTTCTTCTGTGGGAAACCCGCATTTTGTTAAATTGTTTTCATGTTTTTTGTCAATATTGAAGTTGGTTTTATAAATTTTAACGTGTTTTGTAATTTTTATGATGCCTGCTGATTTTGACAAATTTAATAGTATCATACGGTTAATTAATTTTTTGATGCCATCTATTTTATTACTTTTTGTATTGTTTTTTTATTGAATTTGTCAATTAAGTATTTTTTTTTATTCGCGTTACCTTTGGCCATTATTTTGTGTTTTCTATTCTGTAGAAAATTAGAAATTAATTAGTTTCATATTTTCATTTAGTAAATATTTGCTTAATGTTAATTTTAACAATTTTAAATATTTTTTTAATTATTATAATCGTCTGTTGCTTTTATAGATTTTATATGAAATAAAAATAAAATATTTATATATAATTATAAATATTTCTAATTTTCATGTTTTTAATTAACAATGTTTGTTTATATTGACAATTCTATTGAAAGTTTATGTTTTTTGTCATTTTTTGGAATATTCATGTATATACTATTGATTTTGATTTATTTGACTATTTTTTTTATCAATTTGACGATTTGTTTAGAATCACTTCCATAAGCTTTATCGATTATCAATTATCAATGAAAAATATTATAATTTTTTCATTAATAAAAAAAATATTTTCAGTTATTTTCTTAAATTATCTTCAGTGTTTACATCTTTTTAATTTAATAATAATATTTATTACCCAATAGGACAACCCAATTACAAAATAATATTACAAAAAGATAACTTCTTAGAATATAAAAATAATACATATAATCAGAACAAAATTACCAAAAATAAAGATTCTGTCAATTTTTGTCTTATTTGTTTTTTTTAATTTTGTTTGTTGATTATTAATAATTAATATTTTTGGCGTCGTATTATTCTTGAATTTGTCAATATTGATAACATTTTGCTGATTAAGTTAATTTATATGTTTTGTATAATGTTTAATTTAGAAGATTTCTGTCATTTCTAGTTTATTTTATCAATTAAAGTGTTAAAAATTTGTATTATTTCTATTATAAATTATACATTTAAAATTTGTTATTGTCTAAATTTGTATAATGATATTTATTAGCATTTAAAATAAATAATGACAATAATAAATGTTATCAACGCTAACAAAACTAATTGTTAAAATAAACTTTAAATAAAAATTAAACATTACACAACTAATATTCAAGTTTATTGACTTTAATAATTTTACAGATTTTTATAAATGTTGTCGGTATTTATATATTTTCATGATTTCTTATTACTCTGCTTATATTGATATTATTTTTTTTTATTGTTTCATGATTCTTAATAAATGTCAATAATTTTGATATTTTTCATCATTTCTGTGTATTTTTTACTTTTCGCGATTTATTTAAAACGCTTTTTTCAGTTTTTTGGTTAATTTGAATAAAATTCCATGGCTTTTCTCTGACTTTCCCCGGGTTAAATGATATTTGGTGATTTTTTTACGTAATTTTGAGGCATTCGTCGATTTTACAAAAGAGTTCAATTTGAAGTTTGAACGAGTGATTGCACTCCCAGGTTAAGCATGAGGTTAAATTTCGAGTTTAGAACAGCTTGAACGCGAAGCATCCAAATCCAAATTCAGGCTTTTCTAAACTCGAAATTTTACTTCATGCGCCGCGCGTACAAAGCACTGATTTGAAGTGAAGTTTAAAAACACACAATTACATCTTTAATCAGAGTAACACTGAATCAAATATTTCCACTCCCAGGTTAAGCATGAAGTAAAATGTCGAGTTTAGAAAGGCTTTTCTATACTGGAAATTTTACTTCATGCGCCACGCGTACAAAACACTGATTTGAAGTGAAGTTCAGAAGCACATAAATACATCTTTAATCAAAGTAACACGGAATCAGATATTTAGTCTGTTATCGACGATTTTCAGTGTTAATAATAAATAATTAGATTTTTAATACTTTTGATGAAACAACTGGTAACGATATTTATATGTTAATGGTTGCAAAAAATAATAAAATCAAATTTTTTCCTGAAGGATTCGTATTCGTGATTCGAAAAAACAGGATTTATTTATCTCTTACGAATCCTTTATTCGAGTATTCGTGATTCGAATCATATTAGGTGATTCGGATTCGTGATTCGAATCCTTTTTACGAGGATTCGTCCCAGCTCTGGTAGAAACATGTAAATTAAATGGGTATGAGAGACAATCAATAATATTCGCTATATCCAGTGGAATGACTGAATGTCAATCGATAATGTCAATTTAAAACAATAATTTATGTATTGTAAACGTAAATCTCATTTTTCTATACTTATAATAGACAATAAAGCTTAAAGTTAATAACACATTTTTTGATAATTATTTGAATTCGTGTTTAAACCACAAAAAAAACTGCAGAAACTGTAAGTTTTTAGTTTCTACAGTTATTTTCGTTGTTTAAACACGAGTTAATCTAATTATTAAAAAAAACATTATTTCGTTTCAAAGCTATGTTCCAGATTAAAAATCGCCTAGTATAGATATTAAATGTGACAAATTGTGTTATAAACACAATGCATGGTATAACCAGTTAATAATAAAGAATAATATAAAGAAATAAAAGTAATTCCCTTTTATTCCCCTTTTATTACGACAAGCTAAGGATAAAGAACAAACGTCAGATTCAAATCATTATTAATAAAGTGAACAAATGTACTATCATCTCGCTTGGGATTATTTATGCGTGTGACTAAAATATAAAGATATATAATCTCAGAATGTTGCAACTTTTAGATAATTTCTTGATGAATAACCAGGAGTAACTGGATTTATCTAACGGGTACAATTTTTAATATAACTGATACTTTTATAATGGAAATGGCCTGTTGCATCGCTAAAGGTATTTTTAAAGTAGTAAAAACTGTTGCAATAACTAACCCTAGGAAAGATCACGGTCTAATTGAACTAAAAACGCAATATACTGTACACGGAATAAGAAACTAATTGGAATTGTCGTCATATCACTGCAATATCAATTAGCCACATATTGGTATCATTTACCACAAGCAAAAGCATTCTATGACCGACTTTCTTCAAATTAAAGGTATGTGTTCTTGAAATTGCATCGGTTTTATTGTTCCGTACAGGGATTTTTTTTTTAATTTACACAATTGCGATAATTACAGCGTTTGGTAAATTTGAAGGAATTCGTTGTTTTCGTGGTAATTTAAAGCATCTAACGAGTGTTTCCAATCCTTGATTAAGCTTGAAGTCAAATTTCGAGTTTAGAAAAGCCGGAATAATATTATGATTAAATTAGCTTAAAAAACAACGTATACATTTACAGTATACCTCCGATCAAATAACTATTTTATTTACCGAAATACCGATAAAAAAATCTCAAAATTACCGGTAACTATTCGAGATAATTTTGTTAAGGTTTACCTGTTGGGCAAACTGGTTTACGGGTATTATAATCCAGAGCTGGGACAAATCCTAGTAAATAGGATTCGAATCACGAATCCGAATCACCTAATATGATTCGAATCACGAATACTCGAATAAAGGATTCGTTAGAGATAAATATAATTCGAATCCTGTTTTTTCGAATCACGAATACAAATCCTTTAAAAATAAATTTGATTTTATTAGTTTTTTGCAACCATTCATATATAAATATCGTTGCCAGTTGTTTTAACAAAAATATTCAAAACCTAATTATTTATTATTAATGCTGAACATCGTTGATAACAGACTAAATATCTGGCAATATTCAGGGGTTGATCGGGGGTTGTAGTAGACGTGGTCATACTAATAAAATATATTTAGCACAGATATACAAAGTTACATACTTAGAAAATGATCAATGAATGATTGATGATCGTACAGAATTACGGTGATGTTTTATACGAGGAAAAGTAAGGTCGCGAGTACAACGCACCGTGGCGTCCTTGTTGACGCTGCACTTTGGTGTACGTAGTCCTCGCGCGTATTTATAATTATTGTTTTATAATACGCGGTGTTTATCATATCAAGCGCCATTGAATAAACAGTCTTAGTCGACTGTTTATATTCGATGCGTTGTTATGTAAACACCGACCATCACAATCTAACTCACTGTTACTTTGATTAAAGATGTATTTGTGTGTTTCTGAACTTCACTTCAAATCAGTGTTTTGTACGCGTGGCGCATAAAGTAAAATTTCGAGTTTAGAAAAGCCCACATTTTCACGGGGCTTTTCTAAACTCGAAATGTTACTTCATGCTCAGCCTGGGAGTGGAAACAACTTCAAATTGAACTCTTTTATAAAATCGACGAATGCCAGGAAATTACGTAAATAAAAAATTCACTGAATATCATTAAAACCGAAAAAATCAGAGAAAAGTAATGAAATTATATTAAAATTGACCAAAACACTAACAAAAATAACATCAAATGGCTATGATGTTATTAAATTTGTCAAAATCAGCAGGCAAATTACAAAACGTACATATGGTAGTTTATTATTATTGTATTAATAACATATTACTATTATTAGATTATTATTATTATTATTATTAGATCATTAATATGTCGGAAAAATTTAACATTTCAGATTGTGGCTACCATGTCAGTTTTATTTCAAATAATATTAAACAAAATTTTGAAAACTAGATTATTATCTTTAAAAACATTTTCAGTCATTTAATGTTCTTATCAAAGCATTAAGTTTGAAGTTTCGAACGAGCGTTTCCACTTCCAGACTAAGCATGAAGTAAAATTTCGAGTTTAGAAAAGCCCCGTGAAAATTTGTCGAGGGTCGCGCAGCGACCCGAGACAAATTTTCGGGCTGTTCTAAACTCGAAATTTTACTTCATGCGCCACGCGTATAAAACAGTGATTTAACGAGAAATTTAAAAACACACAAAACAAATTTTTTATGTTAATCCTCACAATTAATTCGAATTATTTTTGACGATTCAAATCCTTTTGTAAGTATTCGAATCCTTTTATAAATATTGGAATCCTCTTATAAATATTCGAATCCTTTTATAAATATTTGAATCCTTTTATAAGGATCCGAATCGCCCACATTTGGATTCGAATACGAATCCTCTTAAAAAAATGTAACCAATCCGGATCACGAATCCAGTTGAATTAAAGTATTCGAATGCCTCTTTTGAATCCTCTAAAAACATTCGAATCCAAGATTCGAATCCTGAGTGATTCGAATCCTGCCCAGCTCTGTTATAATCCCTAGTATGGACTTCTTTAATTAATCATAAAAGTTGATAATATGAAAAATATATAAACAAATACATTCTGTTAGATGAATTTAACTTAACATACTCGATACGTATTGGTATAAAAATAAAAGTTTATAATAAAAATAACAATTACTGATATCGGTGGACGCGCCGGGATATTAATGGGACGAATTGACAATATTCACAGTTTCATGTATCACTTTTTCTCGAGGAAATTTTGTATGTATACACTTTTTACTTTCTACTCCTTTCTGAATAAAAAATTCATGAAACATTTTTTATACAGGAACTTTTTTTAAAGTATACATAAGCATACGCTGTAAAATTTCCGACAGTAGTTGTTTTTTTTAATAGTTCAATTTAAAGCTTAGAACGAGTGTTTTCCACTCCCAGGTTAAGCATGAAGTAAAATTTCAGGCTTTTCTAAACTCGAAATTTTACTTCATGCGCCACGCGTATAAATCACTGAAATATTGTGAAATTAAAAATATACTGTTAAATCAGTAATAAAAATATAGTGTTAAAGCAAGATTAAAAGTATACTTAACAAGAATATTTTGCATTTCATAATATAACAGTGTTTTATACGCGTGGCGCATGAATTAAAATTTCGAGTTTAGAAAAGCCTGAATTTGAATTTGGACGCTACGCATTCAAATCCAAACTTTCAGGCTTTTTTAAACTTGAAATTCTTGGTTAACCTGAGAGTGAAAACCACTCGTTTAAAGCTTGAAACTGAACTTAAAGAAAAAACTAAGAATATCTAAAAATGTACAGCATTCACGCTCTAACTGAGATATGCATACTTATAAGAAAAAATCGCTGCATAATGAAAAATATACTATATTTGTTTACCAGAAAGTATTTATTTTATAAAAAAAAGTATATTTATTAACCCTTGAGGTATAATCGCTACTTGTATGAATTAGAAAGTAAAATGATAAAGCAATGCTTGTAAAAATCAGCGATTGGCAGTGATTTGCGAATTTGAGCGGTGAAATAGGGTGCTTGGAAATTCAGCGCATGCATAATACCGTTCTCATTTGGTCAGTTTATTATTGTCCCTCATTATTAATGGTAACCGTAATAAGTAGTTTTGTCGGTTTAACGATTCACTGTTATGAAATATATATTAGAAAAACCGGGCGTTGCAATAAAAAATATATAATAACAAAGTGCGTTATAAATCCACGCATTTCTTGTACAAATGGCGGATTTTGTCATCTAATTTTGATGGAGCTGCGCACCGGAGTCGAAACGCGACGCTGCCCTTAAATTATCAGTAGCCAGGCCGCGCTAGTGTCGTTAGGTGCTCGCTATGAACATTTTGTAAAAGTGACGGCGTTGGTCCTTGTAAGTTTTTTTATCATATATTGTTTTGCACCCCCCTTTTGAAAAATATATGTAGTTGGCATGAATATTACTTATGTTATTATTTGAAATATTTTACCAAGCAAAAAGAGGAAATGAACATACATAGATTTTATAAAAATATCAAAACATAGTGTGAGCTTTATTTAGTAATAGAGCCAGCAATTGAAATAATTAAAAATATTAGAAATTGATAGATGTATGTTGATTTCAAAAATATATTATATTTATTTATTATTGTATTTCATACATATCAAGCAGTCTCGCACCTATAGATATACTATTTATATATATTTATATATAATATGGTAATTGTTTTAGCACATTTTTTCGCTGAAATCAATGAGTATAAGTATATTTTGATATGAAAACAAAATAAATGATTTAATTAATTAAATGTAAATACATGATTTATTATTTATTTATATTGCAAACAGTAGTGTGGTATAATATGTGAGGTTTAATAAAATAAATTGTGAATGTTGTGTATGTTAGTGTACGGATGCTGTTGTTTTATTTGAATGTAGCAAAAGTTTAAAGTGAAAGTGAATCTAAATGGGGAGAGAGAAAGAGAGAGGTATTCACAGATAGGTGGTTGTGAGTGGAAGGAATTAAATGAGGGATGCATAATATTCGAGCAGATAATGTGTGTTGAAAATATGATATTTTGTAGTAAATTTAAAAATATGTAATGTAAAGAAATGTCGGCTAAGGCGTGTCGTGTACGGTATGTCTTATATAGTTTGGGGTGCGCATTTTGACCAGTGGTCGCCGACTCGCTAGCCGCGTGGGTGGAACTATTGATCCACAATACGCTCACCCTCACATACTTCTCATTTGCGCTGTCCGTTATGTTTCCATTCGTCATTATGTTATTCTGATAGCTGTGTTGCCTTTATCTGATGATCAATAATTTCCCCAGTTCTTCGAATCCACATTTTTTTGTGTACATTGCGTTTTTATTTTAAATTCATAACAATAAAAGTACGATTCCGGGTGAACGGTAGCATGCTTACGTTTCACCCCTTGACCGAGTTACGCATAACTTAAATTTTTCACCAATTTCCGTTTTAAAGTCAATACAAGTGTGCTCGAGCTATATAAACACATCAATAATTTTTTATCTCCGGCTATATTTAATATTGCATAATCAATATATTCGAGCGTATACTTTTTTAATTTCCCTTTCATTATCTTATTTACGTATAAAGCTCGAATTTAAATATTGACAAAATTTTCGCTTAAAATATATAACGCGTTATCGTACTTATTATCTCGTACTCCACGCAATTAAATAAATAAAAACATTGAGTCAAATAAATATGGCATCCTCTTCGTGTTTAAAAATAGGTTTGATTTGCGACATGCAACATATTTCTATGAATTATATTATTCTCGACGAGGAGGGGGTACTTTTCAGTGAGTAGGGAGGGGCATTGATAGTTTACCTCAATATCCTTTATTTTCGGGGATGTGTGGACCGGGTGTGCATGTGTTGTCATTGTGTGTTGTGCTAAATTTCAAATTTTAAAAACTCCAATTTGGTGGTTAGTGTGTTTTATTTCACGTAATTAATATTTTAATTAATTAAATCATTTTGTCAAAGTGAATTTCAGTGAGATATAAAGAGGATATTTTAGTTCTGGACCTCTTTCAAATCGCACCCGTTGTTATCCCAAGAAGTGATGGAATAGTTACGAAAACTAATTGTTTTTAATATTATGTTGAAGGGACCTATGATTGCGTTGCATGTCGAACCAAGATCAAGATGATGACATCAGTCACATTGCCCTCCAGTTCCGGCAGCATACATGGCGGATATTCAACTGCCGTCGCCGACGACGAAACAACAGTGAGCGAGCGTGACTTTGATCCCCCGCGGCCTGTTAAACGTTGCCTAGCTACAAGTCTAACAGATTCTTGCAAGAAAAGGCGTAAGCAAGCGACACCAGTAAGGATATCAGCCGCTGACTCTCCTCCTGAAGGTAAGCCACCTGCCGTATCCCCCGAACCGGAATTGCGTTGCCCTATATGTCAACATGTCTTCAACAATCCGGAACACCTCCAATCGCATTTATCTTCAGAGCACATGCCATTCGAATGCAAAAAAGAACCGGAGGATTCACCTGCGCCGCAGAACAACGATACACCTGAATCAACCGCACCGACTGAGCAAACAATAACAAAACCAGATCTAACTTGGATGTCTGAATTGCCCAACAAAGAATGGATAAACCCCAATCTCCTTTCATTCACACCACCGAATCACATGTTTATGAACTTGCCTCCTTTTACCCAACCAGATTCCATGCCGCCAAGGCAACCCATCCGGATATTCAACCCCGACGCCTACTGCGAGCTTTGCAACAAAGAATTCTGCAACAAATACTTTCTAAAAACACACAAAGCTAATAAACATGGCATTTATTCCGATCCACCAGCGTGCGAGCAAAACACCATAACAAACCCCGTCAACATTCCGTCTTACGTCAATAACATGAAAATCCCAACCTCAGTGCCAAGTGTGGACGCACCGCAAATCAAACTCGAACCTAAAGCCCCTTTCCACGAAATTTACCCTAACCCCTTCACTAACAAAATATTCACAAAAATTTCCAAAACAAACACGAACTCAAACGCAAGCACAATTTTTGAAAACGAATCAGAAAATCAATCGCAACCTCCTACAAACGGATTCAATCCAAACGAAAACGACCAACGTGTCGCCGACGAGCCTTCCACTGAAGAATCATCGAGTCCAAAAATACCAGAATCTACCTCATTAAAGCAAGAACCGGAAGAAAATATGTTTTACACTCCAGCTAGCAAAATATCACCCGGGCAACAAGCTCGCGAACTAGATATATCCAACCGTCTTCGCAGAATTGGCGTAATGAATCCCAAAGCATTCTGCGAAATATGCTGCAAGGAATATTGCAATAAATACTTCCTGCGAACGCATAAAATGAAACGCCATGGAATATTTATACCCGACGACAGGGAGAAAGACATAAAAATGGATTCCATCGGTGTTCCTTATATGCAAACCAGTCCACTGAATCTAATAATGGCCGAGCAATCAAATAGCTCGGACCGCAGGACCTCATCACCGTCTGATATAAGTTGCGAGCTATGCGGGATCAAATTTCAAAACGCCAGTCTGTTTCAACTACACAACGTCAGCATGCATTCTAAGATGCCGCAAACAAATCAAGATAACGATGAAAAGAAAATGGAAGGCAGTGCACCTGTTGATAAAACAGCAAATTCCGCCGACAGTATCAGCGAAGATTTGCAAAAATTACAAACCATGATTTTGCAATTAAATGACCTAGATGTAAACAAAGCTAACAGCACATGCGCCACGTGCAATAAAGAATTCGAAAATCGCTATTATTTACATGCACACATGATGACTGAACACGGGCTTCTTTTAGAGGACAACACAGATGCCGAAAAAAGCGGGGAAACCGAAGCTAGCAGTAATAACAACACGATGTGTGATTTATGCGGGAAGGATTTTCATAACTATGAGGATATGAAGAAGCACATTCTCGAGGCGCACAAGATATCCCAATCGACTTCGGAAGTTAAAGAAGATTTTAATAACGGCTTCCCGGCTCCTGAGAAAACAACGATTAGAACACCTGTTTCCAACTCCGGAGTTGCAGGTGGCGGACAAGTGACCGAGCGCCGAGCTTCAATGAATTTAACCCCTACTAGTAGCTACTGCGAAATATGTAATAAAGAATTATGTAACAAATATTTTATGAAAACACACATGCAAAGAATGCATGGAATAGAAATAGAAAACGGAGCGCAAATAGGCGGCGTTATTTGCGATATCTGCAATAAAGAGCTTTGCAGTAAATATTTTCTAAGAGTGCACAAACACAACACTCACGGGATTGTGGAATACGGAACTAGTTTACTACAACCAAGAAAGTGCGAGGATAATTCACCTGCTTTGTCAATTGAACCGGACCCGGCTTTGAAACCTGCCGATTTAGCCGACTTGAGTCATCGTTATTTTACACATTTCACCGAAGTTTGTACAATTTGCAGTCGTCGATTTCGCAGTACTAAGTGGTTGAAAGCTCATTTATTAAGTGATCACGGACAAGCAGGTGCCGATAAGTGGGCCGAGTTGGAGCAGCAACTGCAGCATACAATGGTACAACAAAATAAATCTTCCACGTCCGGAGCACAAATGATCGCGCTTAAAAGTACTCAGGGTGAAAGGGTCAGTCCGACTTTGAAGATTCCAAACAGCGGACAGGATGCCGCCATATCGCAGCAGAAAGTTGGATTGCAGAATGTTTTATCCAGTATTTTCGGGGTTGACGAAACGGCTACGAAAACCTATCACTGTTCTTATTGTCCGTTCTCCACACCGGTTTTACCGTTTTTATTCGTGCATGAAAGATCCCATTCTTTGCAGAATACAGGAGAAGGCGAAAACATCCAATTGAAATGCCCCGTGTGTTTGCAGACATTCAATCAGCCGGAATTATTGCAGCACCATATTTTCAGTCAACATCCCTTCCTTCCCTTGCCCCCGTTCTTTAATGGTAACTCAGATTCTCAAGGAGAGGTTTATAAGGAGGCGTCCGAGAGCGCGGAAGAAGTCGACGGTGACGGTAATAAGTCAGCTAAGATGAAGAAGGCCGGTCTGGGAAAACGTAAAACCAACAAGGAAATTCCGGTGGAAATGGATCAGACTTTGAAAGACGTGGCGAAGAAAATGCAGCTTCCGGCGACATATGCACTACCTCAAACCGCAGGAGAAGAGGTGACGGGTAATAGCACTTCTGGTGTTGGTTACATAATGCAGGCATTTTTGGTGGAGGAGAACGCGTCGCTAGTTCAGAACGTCGCAAATCAAGAACACAAATTCATGCCATCGATAGTGTTCCTGCCGGTTTTACAAAAGTTGTCCGCGCCCATTACTGCGACATTCACTCTCACCCCGGCCTAATCCGTTTCCTACACGTAGTATGCATATAGATGTGACATATTTTTTTAAGAAACATTACGGCGATAGCTACACCTGTGATTTATTATTTTTATTTAACTCAAATTAATATAAAATCTATTATATAAGCGTATTCCTATATTTGCAAAATGACTTCGTATATTACGAGGAACATATGAGCACATATTTTTATGCAAATACCGGAAAGACTGAGTGAAATTTTATATAGTCTGTTGATTTTCACATTGAAGTATCGAGATACTGATGTTTTGTACGATAGAAAGCTTTAGGTGATGTTTAATGAAGTTCCTATTTTATCTCTCGATATAACTATTCATTCACAACTGTGTATGTATTGAGTTGTTAGATGTAGCTTGCTCAAGAGTCAGTTAACGTTCCGCATGCCCAGTCCACGCAACTCAGGGTTAACTGAAACGAGTACAATCAGACTTCAACGACGTCAACGGTCGTGGTCGTCGTCGTCGTCGCTTTCCTGTCTCGAGTTCCTGACTAGTATAGGATATATCAATGGTACCTCAGTAAATGGCAGATTCTGGCCGGGCTATAAGTATCGATGTCGATATCGCATCGCATAGGGCGGTTAGAAGGATTGATCAAACCGCCGGTGCCTTAGCCAGGCCTAATCTGTCACGGAATCCCCATGTGACTTATCATCTCATGGCGGTATTTATTATGTATATACATCAAACAGTCCTTCAGTCCGGCTTGACCGCTGGCCGGCCGTCTTCCAGTCACCGGCTACCGGATTCGGCTGTCAACCAATCGGTATGTAAACAAATTGTTTTCTTGTTGTATAGTACAAACTGAATACCTTTGCTAATTACTAGTTATAATACTATAAGCTGTGTGCCTTCAGTAATTGCAAATACCTGCTATTTCATAATGTAACAGCCTGGGTGCTATGAAATATTATTATATCTATGTTTAACATTGTAAGGTACAAAATACAAATACAGATTTTTTTTAAATATAAAGGCCGCGCATTCGCATACAAATTAATTATCCGAAAGGTTCCACTTCCCCCAAGCTAATTTTTTCGTACTATTGTAATTCGGTTGCCGGTTTCCTAAATTTTGAAACAGCTGTCCGTCGCGTGGGCCTCCCCCTCGCACTGGCTCTATCAGTTTTACCCCAAATCGCCTCGGACACCCCACCTTTATTTTTTTTTCAAATTTATGCATCTGTTCAATTTATGCGCCGCACATTTATTAATCTCGCCAACAAATCTCAGGTCGATTCAAAGCTTCCAATTTAAATCGGTATGTAAGTGCGTCCCGCATGATTGTCAAATCTGAATAAATACAACTATTGATTACGGGGTGTGAATATTTCTAATATGCAAATTACGTGACCCCCTAACAAAATGCACAAAAATACAAAAAATCGATCGGGCAGAAATAATTTGAATGCGAACACGCGGCATCCAACAATTGAGCTACTTGCGTAACAATACATGAATAATTTATGTGCAAGCAAATATTCCATAGAAATGGATGTGAACCTTTATATAAAAAGAATTAAACGAGCCTAGCTGGGCCCGGCCGTCCCTGTTCGTGCCCTTTTGGAACAAAACGCATTATTTACTGAGTTCAAAACAGGACCGTACTGGTCGTCGGCTGGATGCGCCGTGAAGGCGAGGGTCCAGATTTTTTAAGAACACTCAAATATATTATACATATATTATATTATACAAAAATAGATAGTGAGTGTTCCTTAGGATAATGAGCATAAAATCAAAATGTGTGCGACGTAACTTAAGATATCCGCCTGTTAACTTTAAGTTGTTCGTAGAATAAAATGTTCCCGGATTCTTAAGGTACGCCGCACCGCTCGGTTAAGTTAACTGTTACGGGTTCTCTATTACGTTCACTTTTTGCCTTTGTACTATCTTTAAAGCTTACTATGTTATTACATAACAAGATATGTTTATTATAATTTGCCGCAAGCAAGCGTGTATTGAATACCTATTCGTACTGTATCTACATACTTGGTGCTCCGAATTATAAAAATTATATATATTATATATATGTGGAACTCGTTTTAACTATATATTTTCAAACATTATTCAATAAATAAGATATGTTTAATTATATCATTTAATAATTTATTTATATTGATCATATTTTTACACAATTTAGTCTATTAATATATATATATATATATAGAATATAAATATGAAGAATGAGAGCAAAACACTTGAAAATCAAAAAGAGCGGTTTTGCTTGAGGACTGTCATCTCCTAAATAATAATTATGGATGCGCTTAATATTTGGGCTGACGGTTTCAAAATTAATCACCTCAACGTTTCCAATGTCTGCGTCGTGTCCATATCTGAAAAGAAATTCTATAATTATTGTTCTATTGATTTTCTATCGCGCTCGTTTATCTGCAGTTCATCTCTGCGCCCCTTTTACGGAGAATCATGAGCGCGCACACCCACTCTTTTATTTACAAAATATGGAGGAGTATATATTATATCGGAAACACGGTTCCTAAATTTAGTATTATTATTCACATAGGCATACATACAGTTTTATACCATTATCGGTTCCTAATATTTAAGGGAGATATATTTATACAAATCTATTACTAACAATATTTTGTTTTTATTATATACATAGATAATTTAATATTATATAAATACATATACACATACTTAAGAGGAAAGAATATTGTTACTGTTAGGTCAAATATTTCACTTATAAATCTCATGGTCATCCAGTGGCCACCCCTGATAAAAGAAAATGGAATAAACCTATATTTTCTAAATCCACATTTCAGTAAATTTACGACTCACATATGAAGGCGCGGCTCTTCTGCGCGACGCGACATCATTCCCCGGGAAAACTTAATGAAATAGGCCGGCTTTCCAATTATGAAATCGAACGGTCTACTTTATATCTCAGCCCTGAGAGAGATGGCCGCTTCTAATATTTCATTTTCTTTTCCATCCCCATCCAATCTCTCGAACACTTATATGATTTTTTGTTTGTTTTTTTTCTCATCGCTGTAAACTTTTAATTAAAATTGATCCACGTCCCCCATTCGATTTCCACCAGCTGAGCAAACACTTCCACGTAGATTCCAATTTTATGGAATTGGGTTAAACCTCGCATTGTGTAGAAAATAAATAAATTTTATCAAATATGTGGAAATAAAGAGAAAAAGGGCAAAAAAAGCATTCCCTTCATCATCACAATGATGTTTTATTAATCGCCGCGTCATTGTAGTGTGTTCCGCTGCCAGCTGTTGTGATACAACACCAAAATCCCTAATTATTACGAAATGAGGGTTGAAAATTTACGTAAAAGGGGAAATTTCACCCAAAAGGGGTACAGCGATGATAAACATTCTATTCATCTGTCGTTCGTTTTTTTTTACACTTTTCGGAAATTTTGCACGCGACCCTTCATCCCCCATTCATAAAATTTGATTCTATTATTGATTTCGACTCTTATACGCGCTTTCTTTATCCATCCTACATTTTTCAGACAGTCAACCATTCGTATACAGGGGGGAGCTGTGAACGGTCCCTTCAGATGAGCACGTGCCCTTGGGGTGAAATACACATATGCACAAATAAAATAAACACATTTTTAGGGATAACGGGGTAAAATCGTAAATGTCCCAGCCGGCGGATTACGGATTACTGCCTAACAAAGAAATGTCTATATATTGTTGGTGCGGTTCTCGAATGTCGAATGTTTTCAAGCCCAAATATTAAGCAGGTATTCTAAATGTGTACGCCGTTTTGGCTACAACTACCTCTAGTCTTGTGGATTTGCCTTTTGAGGTCGATGACGTCACGGCGCGATCTCGTGACGAAATGCTAACCATTGCAGTCGTCAGTCGTTCTAGGATGGTTTGTAAAGGATAACCTTTGGCGAAAGACGTATCTGGTTGCGCGAATGTTGCTGAAAGTCGTGTTGTTATATTATAATTAAGAATCGGAGGCACAAAATCAAAATTAGTTTTAAGGATGTTTAGTATATATATTTATATATATATATATATTATATACATATACATATTTACAAATAGCTATGTATCTGTATATATATATATATATAACACATAAGTTATAGAATGTTTTGTAGAGAATTTCACATGAGATTATATCTATTTACATTGGAGACTCAGATATATAAAAATATACATATAATAAATATAACTATTTTCATATTATTCTGCGTTTATAATAGAGCGCGAGGCGAATGGTTACCTACTACTATAGATTGTGTAAGTGTTTATGCTTTACGTTTCTGTCTATGTGTTATGTATGTGTAAGTTGTATGAATCTATTCAAACTGCCAGTTTCTTATGTAATTGTATTGAAAAGAAAAGATCGAGTAAAAACAACATTTGTTATGACACAACCGAACTTCCTCTTTTATATAATATTTACAAAAAAAAAACATATACAAAATAGTTCAGAATTGGTTTTTACATTGTTGAAGATATTTTATATGAAGTTAACAATTGTACCTCAAGTGGCCCAATCGGTACTCCAATTAATGACTGTATATATACAAAAAAAGCTACCTCCATTTTTATCCAATCAAATGTAATATTACAAATTTGATAAACCCCGAACTAAACACATCATTTATATGACGTACAAATAAATATTTCTAAAATATCCAACGGTCTTTGGTTCGAGTCCCGATTGCGCCCCATGTTAATACAAAAAGGCACATCTGTAAATACCATGAACGGCAGAATCTTCCACCCCGACTTCTAGTCTTATCTAGTCTTTATTTAATCATAAAATACAAAAGGGTGATATATTAAAATTATGTAATTCGTTGGGGTGAATCATTCGACCGTTGCAAACCTAATGTATAATTAATTACAACTCTGTAGTAAATCTTTTTACATTTTCATATTCAGAAATGAGTATTATAAAAATAAATAAATTGTATTGTATTTGCTAAGCATACTACGATTTAGCGGCAAATAATTATGTATTATTAATAGACATAAGAAAATAAAAATAAAGAATTATTTGGAGAGTATTGGTGGTCTCTTTTTTTCTAAATCCAAAATTAATACTAGTTTTCATACATTCTTGAAGCTGCTACTTTAATAATGGCTTTTCCAATAAGAGTGTCAACATTTATATGGATATACGGGGAGTTTTTCTTTTAAGTATACAAATCCCAATTATATACTGTAAATCTTATTTTTTTAAATTTCGAGTTTAGAAAAGCCCGAACGTTTGGATTTGGACGCGTAGCATCAAAATTCAAATTCAGGCTTTTCTAAACTTGAAATTTGACTTCATGCGCCACGCGTACAAGACGCTGATTTCAAATGACGTTCACTTGTTCGCAATATTTCAGTGCGTTCGGTGTTTAATACGCGTGGCACATGAAGTGAAATTTCGAGTATAGAAAAGCCTGAATTTAGATTCAAACGTTCGGGCATTTCTAACCTAGAAATTTTACTTCATGCTTAACCTGGGAGTGGAAAACACTCGTTTAAAGCTTCAAATTGAACTCATTTAGAAAAGCGTATGCATATGTATACTTAAAACGAAAATTTCTTGTATGAAGCAAATTACATACCATAATCTTTATTTTATTTTATAGAGCAATCGACATGTTCATATTAAGAAAAAACGTTAAAACATCTTTATTGCCTTTAATGGTTGAACACATTGTGAATACTTAAGTATTAAGAAAATATAAAAGTTTACGTTAAATGTAAACTAGATCATTTACAAGATAGTACAGGAAAATTTTGATTCATCTATCCTTGTTAATCTCGCACATACGGGGATTTTTTTAAGTATATATATCCCATTGTATACCCAATAAATTTTCAGGCATTCGTTGATTTCATAAAAATGTTCAGCTTAAAGCTTCTAACGAATATAAAAATAATCAAGATAAATGACTGAAATTTTAAAATGTACATTTAATAAAAAGTTGTATTTTAATGAAGAAAACTTATTTAAATGCCTAAATTGTGCACATACCATGTGTAACTAGTAAAAGATGTCTATGCGACGCGAACAGTGTAACACTGACAGTTAAACGAGTTTTTTTTAATTCAAATGTCCTTAGCATAAATTGACATTTTAAAATTGCAAAGTTATTTTTCTCGATTATTTTTTTATTTAACCTATACTTGTAAATAGCCTATTGTTAGTGGAACATTATTCTTTTTCAAATATGTCTAGTAAAATTTTCGACTTCTATTAAAAAAAAGGTCGATGCCGTCACAATTCACTACATGAATCACCCTGTATATAATTACGGTATTTCACCAAACCCGCAACTAAAAATAAAAATCGACCTTTTCGAGGTTTATTTTTCAATGTTTATAATTTACATTATAATGAATTTATGCATTACTTTTCGAAATCACTGTATAATTTATAATTAATTTAATATTATTACTATTTATAATTATTAAACCTATATGATAACTTGTTTGCTATGGATTAATATGTTGCTTGTTTTGAGTTATGTGAAGTAATCAATCACTAATAAAACACGGTTTGATTTCCTTTCTTCACTTATTTATTTTTCACTGTTAGAGGTATATTTCCAGTATAATGTACTCAGTGTAGTCTTAAGGTTATATGGGGCCCTGGGAGCTAATAACTTTGGGGGCCTCTAAAAATTTATGTTTTCTGTTGGTTATTCGTTGTTGGTAAATTATGTTAGTAAAGGGCTTGGCTCGGGGGCCCATTGGATCACGTGGAATCTGGGCGAGCCCGTGCGTAAATACGGGTCTGCATGTAGTCTTTTTCAATAACTGAAATGTACATCTAACAGTGAAAAATACATCGGCGAAGAAAGGAAATCAAACCGGGTTTTATTATGAAATAATCGATTTAAAATTAAATAAAACTAATTTCTATATTATTATATTGCTTTGAAACCATCCTACTTCTCTGCCCTACCCTGTATTTATACCGTATGATTCTGTACAAAAAATATTGGCTCAACGCAACAACAGATTTATTTTTCTTTTCAGAAAAGAAAAATTGGAGAGCATTTTATTCACACTAACCAATTTTGAATAGTAAGAACCAAACAGAAGTTTTTTAGTATTGCATCATTAACCCATTTATTTTCATAAATAATTAACAAGAATTGTAATTTTGTTGTCATTTGTCTCCACTTTTTATTTAGACTGTTTATTGATAAATATTTCTGACAATAAAAGAAACATTTTGGGACAGGAGACAGATATTTAAAAAATATAATAGCACTAGTGCTTTGACACAAGGCCGTGGCCAGAAAAAAAATCGGAGGGGATTATACAAATTTCGAGAGAGGGTTAATGGTAAAATATTGTTTTTGTTCTTATAGAGCCGCTTCCACATAAAAAGAATTATTATTTTGAAAATTTCGAAGGGGTTGAGCCCCCATATCCCCCCGCCTGGCTACGGCCATGCATTGACACTACAAATCTTGTAATAAAAAATCTGTCTAGTTCATACATTTAAATTATTGTTATTGTTATGTAAGGTAAGTGCAATATTTATTTTATTTTTGAGTAGTGTAGTTTTATTAGTTTAAATAAGCTATACCGTTTGTTTGCTTTATCGTGTTCACCATTGGGATCACGGAATCTATTAGAGATACGAAGACGTGTAAATTAGACACACAGTTTCCATTTTTGATACAAAATAAAGTTACATTACCAAATTTCAACTAGCGTAATTTAAAATATAAAATTACGAGAAAATTTGTATAAACCGCAAACTGTAGGTCTGAATTAATAAGACTACTAAGAAAGTATATATCCATTGAAACAACTACTATTTGATACTATTTGCACATAAAGTAGTTGTTTCAATGGATATTTATTAATATTTCAAGTTCAAAACTATTTGAATTAGGGAGAAAAAGCTTACGTTTCTTTTTATATATATTTATATTTATTGTTTTAGTAGTCTTGCCGTGATTTGTTTTTAAAATATAGTGAAAATCGCAAAATATTCTATTTGTCATGACTTTGTTAATTAGACAATATTCGAGAAACACAACAAAATTGACAAGTTATAAACAGTATGTCTCGTTTTCAAGAGGTTAATTTTCCTTATAGCAGCCATATTTGATTTTTATGCCATTAATTTGAACTAAAAATCATGTTTAACATAAAGAAAAATTGAATTTACCAATTGTTTAGAAAATATAAAAACAAATTGATATCGACTTTCTGCAAAAAGTCGGTGGTATTAATTTTTGTATTAGATATATTAAAATATTTAGTTTGTTTTACTGATTTTTATTTAAACTCAATAAGATAATGAACAAAGGTCTAAACTTGGAGTTTAAATAAAAATCAGTAAAACAAACCAAATGGTTGTATATATTTAGTTTGGTTCTTATTGATTACTTGATGAAACATTATCGAATATTTGTAACACTAAAAAAGACTGTTATTCCTTATTTCACTTTTTATTTGTATCGTTAGATGTACATTTCGAGATACAAGGTGCTCATTATCAATAACAAACAAATATTTGTAAACATATAAAAATCACTTGATTTTGAAAGAAAACACTAGTTTAAATTTCACTAAACCCAAATGTTTTCTTTTAAAATCATAGTTAAAAATGAGAAAAATAAGAAACTTATTCAAGATAACAATCACTTGGGTTGTTTAACTTCTATATTTTCGACTAGTTTCGTATAACATCCTTGAAGTAAAACAATCTAAGTGATTTTTATTAAGAACATTAAAAGTACGATTTCTTACAAAATCTACAATAAATTTGTCTTACAAAGACTAAATCAAACGCCCATTGAAACATCCATTTCACGAGCTAATGCCCCGACGGACATTAGATCATACAACAAGTGTTTGTTTGTTAATAGTTTACAAATAGAAGTGTTTGAATTAATTTACTAAATAATAACATAATCCTAAACGTTTGTATTTCTTTGTTGATCAAAATATGTAAAGTATAACAATTGTTTTGTTCCATATTTCCGTTATAGAAGATCATATTTATTTATAATTATTGTGCGATATTAAAACTTAAAAGTGAGTGACAGATAATTATAAAGTTGGATGTATTTAAGCTAAAAAGTAATTACAACGGCGTGTTTTAATTCATGTTCTTAAACCAGCATTAAATACTAAAAAAGTACCTTACAAATCTTCATTTATATGGTAATAAATTTTGAATTGTAGAGGCTTGTTCGTTATACATGTTAATTTTACAATAAAACACGTTTTACTTTGTTTGCTTCAAGCTAAATTTGTCGAAACTTAAATCAAAATAAATTAGTCGAAACAACAGTCACATTTAATAAAACACCGTTATACAAACAAAGTAAAACGTCTTGTGGTGGAGGCGGTTACTTTGTGAAACATTGTAAATATTTAAATATTTAACACTGATAACTTTTTTGTATTTACTTTTTATTTTGAACTGTGACTAGTTTCGGGTCAACAGCGAGCCATTATCAAACTAACTACTTAAACTAACATTACGATCTTACATATACTTAAAATTATTTATCAGGTCAAAAAGTGTCGAAAAGAGGAGTATACATAAGTTCCGTCTGGTCATTTATTAGTGGGTTTCCCGGATTCAGTTTTGCTTTGTGAATCTTTAATGACTTCAGAAGGTTCATTTTACGGCCCTTTTTCACACAACTCAAGACTGAAAGTACATCTTCACCAAAAGTATTCTTCCATGAGGTGGTTAGAAAACGTGGATTTATCTTGTTTTAATGTATACGCTCTAAGATGCTCTTTCAGCCTAACATTGAAATTTCTACCAGATTGTCCTATATATACCCCTTTACAAGACTGACTTGTTAACTTACATATCCCGGATTTATTGTGAATGTTGGTATTCGTCTTTGGATTGAAAATTTCATATTTAAGTTTTGAATATGGCTTAAACGCGACTGTTTCGTTTTTTAAATATTTTTAATTTTTAGGCTTAAAATGCCAAAAAAGTCATTGGGGCGTATTCTTGTTCACTCTGATTAGTTTTGATGTTTGCATACATGTATTTTGTAATTTGTTTAAGTTTATGTTTTTCTATTAAATTATCTATTAGTCCTACTCTGTATCCATTATTGTTCCCAATGTTCTTAAATATTTCTATTTCTTTTTTAAACGCGTTTTTTGTTATAGGTATATTTAGTGCTTTATAAATCATTGAATTGAATGCCTCTAATTTGTGTTTCATAGGATGTTTAGATGATTGAGGAATTATCGTGTCTGTAAAAGTTGGTTTTCTAAAAATTTCAAATTCTAATTTTGAGTTCTCTTTTGATATTTTTAGATTTAAAAAATTTATTTCATTATTTTGTTTTGTTTCTAGTGTAAACTTTATGTTGGGGTGCAGGGAATTAATAAAATTTTAAAACTGATCTAGTTGTCTATTGGAGCCTATAAAACAGGCTAAAATGTCATCCACATTACAAGATGTTTTATCCAAGGGTGGAATTTAATGTTTTGTGATGTTTTTCATAAAAATGTCTGAAAGTAGTGAACTAAGTGGTGACCCCATTGCTAGCCCATCTTTTTGATTAGAGAATTTGTTGTCAAATGTGAAATAATTAAATTTAAATATTGATTCTATGAGTTGGAGGAATTCATTTTGTATTATAGGATTTACAATGTTAATATCAAAAGACTCTTTTATTAGTTTTAGGCATTCTTGTGGTGGAATTTTTGCGAACATATTGGATAAATCAAAGGATACTAATTTATAATTAGGTTCTATCTTAAAAGATTTAAGTTGTTCGGCTAAATCTATTGAATTTTTAACTGCATGTTCGTCTTTAAATTCTGTGAGTTCTCTATAAATTTTGTTTAAATGTATACATATTTTACGAGCGGGGGAATTAATATACGAGACCATTGGCCTTATTGGGTAATCGTGCTTATGGATTTTTATTAAACCATACAGTTTTGGAGGGAGGGGATTCATTGGTAATAATAAGCGCTTTTCGTGGTCTGAAAATAAGGCGTTACAATTTTGATTATTAGATTTAAAGTTGTTTACAAATTGTGTGGTTGGATCTTTTTTTATTTCCACAATGTCTGAAGAGGCAATAAAATTGTTGATTTTTTTCAAATGCGCATTTTTGCTTAAAATTACCTGAATTCCCTTTATCGGCTTTAGTTACTGTGAGATTTTTGGCTTTAACTTTCTTATTAATAAAATGAATTGTGGAATGGTCCGAGTGGTTAAATTTATTTGAATTTTTTGATGAATTTTTAATAATGTTACAAATTTGTGATTTTATGAGGTTGCTATTTTTAATATTATTCAATGCTAATTCTGACTCAACGACTAACATTTCTTTGAGATTTTCAGCCTGAATATGTGGTGAATCATTATATGTGGTAGAATATTAGTTGGTGAAGATTACCTCGGTATAGTTTATGACTCTGGAGTGGAAGGTGTGCTGTGAGTCCCGTAGTGGATGCTGGTTCTGTTCCGGCGTTTTCTGGCTCTTTAGTTTTTCCAACTTCTTCTTCTGTGTTATGTACTTCTGGTGTTTTGCGACACTTGCTTTCCCTCTGATGTAGTCGTCCAGGAGGTCAAATTCAACTGGGTGTAGTTGACGAGCAAGTTCAATGTGAAGTATTTTTAAGTATGTGAAAATACTTTCCCGTTGTTTAAACCAGAATTTTATCTCCTCCTTTATTCAGAGCTTCAGGGCGATTTTTATAGTTTTCTTGCCGGCAAATGTTTTGCAGTTTGATTTCAGTTGAACGGAACGTAAAGATATGTATACATTTAAACAAAATTTATAGAGAACTCACAGAATTTAAAGACGAACATGCAGTTAATAATTCAATAGATTTAGCCGAACAACTTAAATCTTTTAAGATAGAACCTAATTATAAAATACTACCCTTTGATGTGTCCAATATATTCGCAAAAATCCCACCATAAGAATGCCTAAAACAAATAAAAGAGTCTTTTGATATTAACATTGAAAGTCCTATAATACAAAATGAATTTCTCCAACTCATAGAATCAATATTTAAATTTAATTATTTCACATTTGACAACAAATTCTTCAATCAAAAAGAATGACAAGCACCACTTAGTCCACTACTTGCAGACATTTTTATGAAAAACATCACATCTGTAATTTTAAATCCCCCCTTGGATAAAAACATATTGTAAGTGGTACAGATATGTAGGTGACATTTTAGCCTGTTTTATAGGCTCCAACAGACAACTAGATCAGTTTTTAAATTTTATTAATTCACTACACCCCAACATAAAGTTTACACTAAAAACAGAACAAAATATTAAAATATATTTTTTAGACCTAAAAATATCAAAAGAGAACTCAAAATTAGAATTCGAAATTTAAAGAAAACCAACATTTACAGACACGATAATTCCTCAATCATCTAGACATCCTATGAAACACAAATTAGCCGCATTCAATTCAATGATTTTTAAAGCACTAAATACACCCCTAACAAAAAACGCGTTTAAAAAAGAAATAGAAATAATTAAGAACATTGGGAACAATAATGGATACAGAATAGGACTAATAGATAATTTAATAGAAAAACATAAACTTAAACAAATTACAACATATATGTATGCAAACATCAAAACTAATCAGAGAGAACAAAAATACCCCACTGACCTTTTTTGGCATTTTAAGGCAAAAATTAAAATTATTTAAAAAGAAGAATATATAAAAGTAGCGTTTAAGCCATATTCAAAACTTAAATATGAAATATTCAAACCAAAGACGAAAACCAACATTCACAATAAATCCGGGATATATAATTTAACACGTTAGTCTTGTAAAGGGGTATATATAGGACAATCTGGTAGAACTTTCAATGTTAGGCTGAAAGAACATCTTAGAGCGTATAAATTAAAATAAGATAAATCCACGTTTTCTAACCACCTCATGGAAGAAGGGCATACTTTTAGTTAAGATATACTTTCAGTCTTGCATTGTGTGGAAAAGGGCCGTAAAATGAACCTTCTGGAGTCATTAGAGATTCACAAAGCAAAACGGAATTCGAGAATCCCACTAATAAATGACCAGACGGAACTTATGTATACTCCTCTTTTTGACACTTTTTTACCTGATAAATAATTTTAAGTATATGTAAGATCGTAATGTTAGTTTAAGTAGTTAGTTTGATAATGGCTCGCTGTTGAGCCGAAACTAGTCACAGTTTAAAATATTACAAAAAAGTAATCAGTGTTAATTATTTAAAGTAAAACGTGTTTTATTGTTATATCGTAATATCTTAAATTAAGATACGTAGAGGTTAATGCCTCACAGAAGTGGATAAGTATGATTGATTACAATTAAAGGTTATGTTATCGTTCTGTTTCCCATGTTTGCTAAGATTTATAATTACAGTTGCTTTATTTGTTTTGTTAAAAAAAATGTAATTTGTCCATAATTGTAGTTTCTTAGTCATTATTTGCGCATATAATCGTTAAAAGTTTTGTCCCATACATGAATATTTCTTTTAAGGTTACATATCCGATACATTGTAAGTTTTCAGGCATTCGTTAATTTTTGGAAAATGTTTAATTTGAAACTTCTATCAAGTGTTTCTACTCCTTGAATAACATAGCTGAGCAGGATTCGAATCATTCAGGATTCAGGATTCAATCGTTTTAGAGGATTCAAAAGAGGTATTCGAATACTTTAGTTAAACTGGATTCGTGATCCGGATTCGTTACATTTTTTTAAGAGGATTCGTATTCGAATCCAAATGCGGGTGATTCGAATTCTTATAAAAGGATTCGAATATTTATAAAAGTATTCGAATATTCATAAAAGGATTCGAATATTTATAAAGGGATTCGAATATTTATAAAAGGATTCGAATATACATAAAAGGATTCAAATATTTATAAAAGGCTTTAAGTAAATAACACACTTGGTTAAGATTTCACTGTGTATTGATTGACACTGCAACAATTGTTTCGCCACACAGTGGCTTCATCTGCCTGATGAAGCCACTGTGTGGCGAAACAATTGTTGCAATGTCAATCAATAAACAGTGAAATCTTAACCTAGTGTGTTATTTACTAAAAGTGTTGATATAGAATTTCACCAAGTAACAGCCTCAACTATTAAATTATTTATAAAAGGATTCGAATATTTATAAAAGAATTCTAATATTTATAAAACGATTCGAATATTTATAAAAATATTGGAATATTTATAAAAGGATTCGAATACTTACAAAAGGATTCGAATACTTACAAACAGATTCGAATACATTCAAAGGGATTTTAAACGTCAAAAATAATTCGAATTAATTGTGAGGATTAACATGAAAAATGTGTTTTGTGTGTTTTTAAATTTCTCGTTGTATTAGTGTTTTAAACGCGTGGCGCATGAAGTAGAATTTCGAGTTTAGAAAAGCCTCGTGAAAATTTGTCTCGGGTCGCTGCGCGACCCTAGACAAATTTTCTACGCGGGGCTTTTCTAAACTCGAAATTTTACTTCATGCTTAGTCTGGGAGTGGAAACGCTAGTTCGAAACTACAAACTGAATGCTTTGATAAGAACATTAAATGACTGAAAATGTTTTTAAAGATAATAATCTAGTTTTCAAAATTTTGTTTAAGATTATTTGAAGTAAAACTGACATGGTAGCTACAATCTAAAATGATAAATTTTTCCGACATTTAACTTATTCAAGATTATTTTCCCTGACCTTTTAATATAACTTTCTTCTGTGGGAAGTCCCCATTTTGTTAGGTTGATTTCATTGTTTTTGTCAATATTTAAGTTGGTTTTATAAATGTTTACGTGATTTATAATTTTTATGATGCTTGTTGATTTTAAAAAATTTAATAATATCATATGGCTTTATTGTTAGTGTTTTGGTCAGTTTGAATAAAATTCTATGACATTTCTCTGACTCCTGGTTTTAATGATATTCAGTGAATTTTTTATTTATGTAATTTTCAGGCATTCTTCGATTTTACAATAGAGTTCAATATTAAGTTTTAAACGAGTGATTCCACTTCCAGGTTAGGCATGAAGTAAAATTTCGAGTTTAGAAAAGCCTGAAAATTTGGTTTAGTCGAAATTTTACTTCATGCGCCACGCGTACAAAACACTGATTTGAAGTGAAGTTCAAAAACACACAAATACATCTTTAATCAGAGTTACACGGAATCAGATATTTAGTCTGTAATCAACGATATCCAGTGCTAATAATAAATAATTAGGTTTTGAATATTTTTGTTAAAACAACTGGTAACGATATTTATATGTTCGTGGTTGCAAAAAAATATTAAAATCAAATGTATTCTTAAAGGATTTGTATTCGTGATTCGAAAAATCAGGATTCGAATCTTTGATTCGAATCATATTTATGTTTTATGAATCCTTTTTCGAGTATTCGTGATTCGAATCATATTAGGTGATTCGGATTCGTGATTCGAATCCTTTTTACGAGGATTCGTCCCAGCTTTGTTGATTAAGCATGAAGTAAATTTTCGAGTTTGCGCTGACAAATCCAAATTTTCTGGGCTTTTCTAAACTCAAAATTTTACTTCATGCGCCACGCGTATAACACTAAAATATTTTGAAGTTTATGTATATTCGAACTTAAACTTGAAATCTGTGTTTTATACGCGTGGCGCATAAAGTAAAATTTCGAGTTTAGAAAAGTCCAGAAAATTTTCACGGAGCTTTTCTTAACTCGAAATTTTACTTCATGCTTAGTCTGGGAGTGAAAAGCACTCGTTTAAAACTTCATATTAAACTCTTTTAGAAAACAACGAATGTCGGAAAATTTACAGCTTATGCATATGTTTACCTAAAAGAAAAATTCACTGTATGTTGCTTGTATTAGGATTTTTCCAAGGAAATTGAGGATACCATATTCATATTTTATATTTTTGTGCAAAACGGTCTAAGATACTTTCATATCTTATGCCCAGTCGCACCAGAAAACGTTCAACTGATTTATCTCTGAATTCGAGTTTATTCTTCACTACGGAAATGATGACAGTTCCATTTGTTCTAATGTTACTTTGAACTCTAGTTTAAAGATGAACCAGGTCAACGTGCTTGGTGCAACTGTCCCTTAATGGTGTAACTTTCTATTTTTTTGGGTGCAAATTCGCTTATTCAAAAATATAATGATAAGCCTAACACATACCCGAACACCTGTTAGTAAATAACCAACCCCTACTGAGAGGATGATGTTGAGCTCGTGCGTATCTGGAAAGAATTAAAAACAGGATCTTTTGACAAACAAACCCTTCTATTTAGATGGTTTGAAGGTAATGTGAGATTGCGTTGACTATTGTTGAAAGGTAAGGGGGAGAATAGCGTTGTATAGGGGTGATCATTTATGAGGACTCCGTTTAAAATCGAATTGAGTAGCATGTACGATTTAATTCATTTAGGAAGAAACGTTTATCAAAATAAATGACATTTGATTTGTGTTTTATTAGTATGCATTAATTTATTTATAATGCAACCAGCGTCTTCTTTAAGACATTAAAACTGCGATTTTTTACACAATCAATAGAATAAATTCCGTAATTCTCTTTGCGCACGATGATTATTTTACATACTGCTAGGACTCCATATTTAAAAAATTTTCAAACAATTTTTTTTTTAATTTATTGAATATTTCCGGTCAAAATTAATTGCATATCTAGATAGTACTCGTCGAGTACTTTCGAATAATATCATTTTTATCTATAATACCCACGGAGTGTATAGTAAATTCTTACCGCATAAAGAATCGCACTTTTAATGTATTGAAGTATTCTATGTATAACTAAATATTGGCAATTTCATTCATACTTAACGTCTTCTTTGTTTAATATTTAATCCTTGTAAGTTGAAGAAAGGTTATTAGTAAGGCTGTGAATTCAAATATTAAAACATCATATTTGTTAAAATTAAATCATTTACTTATTCACATCATGAATTTTTTCTCTTAAGTATACATATCGCGATGTATATACGCTATACATTTTCAATTTTCAAAATTTCAAGATTTTATAAAATCCGTTAAAATTAAAGCTTTTAACGAGTGTTTCTAATCCCAGACTAAGCATGCAGTAAAATTTCGAGTTTAGAAAAGCCTGAATGTTTTCAGGCTTATCTAAACTCGAAATTTTACTTCTTGCGTCAGGCGTATTAAACACTGAAATATTGTAAACAAGTGAACTCTACTTAAAATCAGTGTTTTGTACGCGTGGCGCATAAAGTAAAATTTCAAGTTTAGAAAAGCCTGAATAACTCGTTTAAAGCTTTAAATTGAACTCTCAAATAAAAACAACGAATATCTAAAGATAATTGTTGTACCAGTATAAAACAGTAATTTAAAAAAGTGCAAGATTTTCATGAGTATGAATAAAATTACTTGTACTTGGTTGTAGAATTCTAAATATAATGCTTAAGAATCTCACGTTAAAAAATGAAACAACTGTTTATTTCGTCTAACCAAATCTTGATGTACAGGGTGGTGCATTTTGGAGGTGCCACATATGGAAAACTTTTTTATTTGAAGAGATATTAAAATATCGTTTTCGTGAGCCAGGATCACTTTTTCGTGTTTTACTTAATAGTGAAATGAAAATTGATCTATCTCTAACCGTTTCCACTCTATAACCGGAAGTTGATAAAATGTCGTTTTGATGAAGTTGCTGTATCTCAGTTTTTAAAGTTATAACCAAACTGTAAAAACTTTCTTACGGCAACTTTTTGCGCCCATTAAAATGTCGTATCTGTTTTATTTCGTTTTTGTTTTCTTATATTAAAATCACATTTATCTTATGGGTAAATATGGACATATGCATATCATTAAACAGCATATTTAACCCGGATTTCAATGATGTTCTACATGCCTACTTTTGTCAAAAAAAGTCATTGACAAAGTTGCCATGACAACCAGTAAACATTTCGTTACTAGGTGATGCTTGCAATTTGTTTAAAAATATGACTATTATCGATGTGGTATATTTTGTTTTATAAATAAGCACTCTTTAGTGACATAAACTGCTACTTTGCTTGTCGTATATAACAAAAAATATTTGTTTGACAGAGGTACACAAGTGGCACATCGTTGAAATCGGCATCAAAAATGCTGTTCAATGATGTGCACATCTTCATATGCGCCCATAAGAAAAAAGTGAATTTGGTGTAGGAAAACAAAAACGCAACGTCCTTGAAATAAAACACGTACGTCATTTCAATGGGCGCAAAAATAAAGGAAAAAGAAAGAAAGTGTTTACAGTTTCGTTATAACTTTTAAAACAAATGAGTTATAGTAGCTTCATAAAAATGATTAAAACACAACAAAGTGACTCTGGCTCGGATATTCAAGATCTCCTCAAATAAAACAGTTTTCCATATGTGGCAGTTCCAAAATGCACTACTCTGTATAATTAAATGAAAAAATCTGAATCTAATTACAAATTGTTCCAGGCAATAATTTTTAAAGATTGGGTTACACGAAATAAATTGGTTATTTTTCAAAATTTTATCATTTTAATCGCATTGGTTTAGTGGCAGGTACAAAGAAACTACCTGGAAAGTGATGAGGGCGTTTTTTTCTGGAGGAGGTTTTAAGTCCCACCCTCTAAATTATTGTGTCTTGCACGGAAAAGGCATAAGGCCTACACCCGTGCACCCAAAAACCCACTACCCTATTGTAGTTAACAATAAGGATTCTCATTCTTTCGATTAAATTTAAAAAATTAATTGTTGAGAATCTTTGCATAAGCTACAACAATATTTTTTAAATCTTATTTCTAGGTGATATATTTTATGTACGAACCCATAAGAAGCTGATGAAACAAGTTGAATCAAGCAAATACGAAGTCAAAAACTTTATTTTTCGAACAGAAGATACATTATACAATATAAATAATATATAATTCTAAACTTCTGTTAAAGAAAAACAAGACGTCATTGTAAAAACATAAAAGGACCCACCCCACGGTTCCTCGTTGTTAAAAGAAAATTGACTTATCCTATATGATGAATTAGTTTCTCACTTAACCCATACATATTTAATTAATATTAGAATATTGATTTAAACACTTTTGTTTTTGTTTCGCTGATCAGTGAAACAAACCAAGTATTTTAATCAATGTTCTAATATTGACGTCAGTGGCGTAGACAGGAAGGGGTTACGAGGGGTTAGAACGCCCCCCCCCCCCCTAGTCGCTGCTATCAATTTTATTTTGTCTTTTTAAAATCGTCGCGTGTTCAAAATCATTGAAAAATTGGGCGTAAGTAAGCATCTGCACATGCCCTGATTTAATGCGAAATTATATTATAGGTGTTTTTTACGTAGTTTCTATAGGAATATTTTATGTTTATGCAAATTATATTATTCTGTCTAAACTGTTTTTCTCTGATTGACGTATCCTAGTTTTTTTGTTACAACAAGTAACAACAGCAAAATTCAGGTGGATGTTCTTCGGTGGCCGGTGGCCTAAAAAAATGCGGAAGATCGTTTCGATTTAAATGCAAATTGTAAAAATGGAACACCAATCAAGGTATACGAAACGCCGACCCGAGGGTTGTCCTGCACCCCTAGAGAATTTCTTTTGTTTGCTCCCTTTTTGCATACCAGACAATAAAGAAGAAAAAATGAATAATGCCTATTGAGTGGTACCCATAAAATATAAATGACAAAATGAGACTTTTTTTTCTTTCATGTAGCCAACTATGTGCATGAAACACAGGGAAATGTAATTTTGTCCGCATGAATTTCCAAATTATATATTCTATAAGTAATATCAAGAAATAACGAATTTTACGAAAACACTATTTTTTCTTTAAACTACATACGCGAAAAGAACAAATTTAACCACTAGGCGCTTGAAATTGAAAGATTTGGTTACACGAAATAAACATTTGTCACATTTGTATAACACACACATGGTTTTCAACTATTTTTTTTATGTATTCCACTACAATATTACCGTTGTTGTTGTAATATTTATTACCGTGAGATCAAACTTAAACTGTAGATTATAACTTCGCTTTAAATCAGAGTTGTTATGTTTAAAACACTTTGTTTTAAAACAGTGTTTTAAACTTGTTTAAAAACAGCCGTTGTGTTTTAAACGGTTTTGTTTTAAACATGTTTAAAAACAGTCGTTGTGTTTTAAACGGTTTTGTTTTAAACATGTTTTAAATCTTAAATTTGTTTAAAACATGTTTTAAACGTAGTTTTGTTTAAAACTTTTTTTTATTATATTTCATTTACTAAATTATATTTTATACTACTTCATTAAGATTTTTTGTTTACATTTTTAAATGTTAGCTAAATTGTTAAAGATATTTCAAATTACATTATTAAACACAACATTTTATTACAATAAAATATCACAACTGTGTGTGCATAAATTTGATTTTTAAATACAGGGAATTTTTCTTTCAGGTATACATATGCACATATACACTGTAAATTTTACGACATTCGTTGTTTTTTTAAAAGATTTTAATTTGAATCGTTAATGGATGGTTTTCCACTCCCAGACTAAGCATGAAGTAAAATTTCGACAATTTTGATTGGACGCGTAAATTAGGCTTTTCTAAACTCGAAATTTTACTTCATGCGCCACACGTATAAAATACTGAAATATCAAAGAGTTTAAAATATACGGCTTTAGCAATCTAATATGTAGATGTAAATAAAACGTGAGTTAAATTCTGAGCTAAGCAAATTGTTTAAAACAGTAATTATAGGCAACCCAATAACTCTAACGTATATAAGGCTGCTTATAATCGTTGTTGTATGTTTGTGTTTTTTGAACTTCACTGTGAATCAGTGTTTTTAAGCTTGGCGCATGAAGTAAAATTTCGAGTTTAGAAAAGCCTAATTTGGATTGGCCGCTCCGCTTCGCTACGCGGCCAATCCAAACTCTTAGGCTTTTCGAAACTCGAAATTTTACTCCATGCTTAGTGTGGGAGTGGAAAACCCTCGTTTAAAGATTCAAATTGAAATCTTTAAAAAAAAAGAACAAATGTCGTAAAATGTACAGTGCATGCATTCCAAATTCGTAGGCTTTTCTAAACTCAAAATTTCACTTCATGCTTAGTCTGGGAGTGGAAAACACTCGTTAAAAGCCTAAAATTAAACGCTTTGAAACAACGAATTCCCGCAAATTCAAAAAAGGCTGTAATTATCGGGATATGTATACTCCTAAACCTGTTTTAAACATATTTTTAATTGTTAATGTTTAAAGCGCCGTTTCAATGAAAAAAACACGTTTTGTTAAAAAAAAACTGTTTATTTTAGTTAAAATGAAAAAAAAACGTTTTATTTAACAACCCTGACAAATTTGCCACTAGGCGCTTGAAATTCAAATATATGGTTACACAAAATAAACATTTGTAATATTTGTATAACAAACACATGATTTTTAACTATTAAAATATTTCACTACAATTATTTCACATCGTTTTTGTTGTAATACTTATTAACGTGAGATCAAACTTAAGCTGTAAATTTTAACTTCACTTTAAATCAGTGCTTTATACGCGCGGCAAATGAAGTAACACTTTGAGTTTAGAAAAGCCTGAATTTGGATTTGGACGCTACGGCGTTCAGGCTTTTCTTAACTCGAAATTTTACTTCATGCTTAATCTGGGAGTGAAAAACACTCGTTTAAAGTTTTGAATTGATTCTTTAAAAAAAAGCGTACGCATATGTAAGAGAAAAAATCCCTGCATACCGAAGTTCAAAAACATATTTTTCACAAATTTAAAATTTACTGTGTCAAGCAATTCAGCTAGTGCATGTAAAACATCGTATACAGTCAGGAACCCTGAATTAACTAAGTTTAGTTAAAATTAAAAAAAATTAAAATTTAAAAGTATTTATTCGCCTTTTGGTCAGATTTTCGAAATTTATTACCACTATACGATCCAAACTTGCATAGCCCTGGACATCAAGAAATCGTATATTTTTGACGTTTTACGTGAAAATAATTGACATTTCATAAGTATTTAACAAATATTTTAACTCTTGACTGCCACGTCCCCCTGAACACAATGTTTTTGTCTTTTGCATCCCCCCTGATATCGATCCTGGCTACGCCAATGTATACAGGTATGTGCATTATTTTGTGAGGAATTTTAATGCTAGGGGTTCACAGTTTATTTGGTGAGCATTTAATTTATTGTCATATATAATTATACTAACAGGGTGTTTATAATAAGTATTATATTTAAGGTGTTTCACTCTAGGAATAAATATCCTGCAGATTGTATATCGCTTATTGGAGAACAGAAATCCTTTAAGTAGGACATTTTTACAGCCCGTAATGATCCAGATTCTCGAAGAACGAACACACAAACACTACATTTCTATTCAGTATTTTGCTTATTTTAAAGAGGCATAGTTTGAAGGATTCAATAAAAAAGTGTAAACTATAATTTACATTTTAGAAATGTTTGAACAGTAGTTTTATTGTATATACATAAAATGTGAACAAAACATTTCTAGACGTTAAAACAAAATCAAAAATTGACAAGATTACATTATGTTAGATTAGCTCGAATGAAGCATTTTAAAAGAATGCAAATCTTGTGACGCAATTTGTATATTATATTATATATTCATATAAAATATATGCTGCTATTTATTCATGTCTTGGCGTTTAGATTAATTTGATTCAAATTACGTTACATCGTAGTAGGCTATATTGGTAACCCAATAATACGATGGGATATATAAAATGTAACAATAAAGGTGGGGATGTGTAGTAATAATCAAGTGCCATGTAAAAAATAAGAAAGTCAATGAATAATTAAATCGAGATCGCTTTAATTTTTCGCAAAGCTTACAAACTAAATCTTAATATTCCAATAGCTATCCTAAAAACAACAATTGCTTAGAAAAACTATATGTATATATGTTGTAATAATATACTTATATTACATGAATGAGTTGTCCAAAATGTTACATATACACATATGTATAAATTATCCAACATATGTGTTTATGCATACATGCACTTGTCTTATGAATAAATTAGATGCAAAATATAAAAAAGCTTGCTTATTTAGTCATGTGCAAGTCGCATGTCCTTTCAGTGTTTTATTATTTTTATTGAATATTATTTTTAACACTCTAACCACTTGTTATAAAATTACAAGTTCTTGATTTCTTAAAAAATGCGTTTTGTACTAGAAATGTTTAACGAAATTCATTAAATTTTTGTTGTTGTTCTTGTTGTTGTCAGGTATGATATCCGCAACATACTGAATCAGGAAAAGTGAGACCGAAAATCTATGCTAAAACAATGAGTTGGTCTCCTACACTAGCCGATTAAGTACAATGTGATACATGGTTGATTTGCAAGTGGTTCCTTTTGACAATATGACTCCTAAATAATTTATTTAGAAAATTATTTAGTGGCTGATTTATTTATGATGGTACATTGCAATATGCAGCTGAGTTGAACTGTGGCGGCTGACATTTTAATTTTTATAGTTATGCGGTTACAAATCTGAAACATTGCCGCCGAATGGTTATTTTTGGACATATTTGGTGTGATTAGATGCCTTTGGTAACATTCACTGACCGACCACGCTTAAGTCGAGCATGCGCGCTAGAACGTATAAGTACGAGTATGTATGAACAGGTCTATCTGCACAGGCGTACCTGCGAAGCTAGACAAGGACGTATCAGATTGGCCTAAACGTGTGTGGCTAGATCAAATGCATCTATTCAAACTCAAATGTTCATGATTTAAAGCAGCAGAGCAGTGTATAACAAATGTATTATAGGAATGCGAATGCCTGTATAAATATAATATTAAAATTATCACTTTCCACCGGTGTCCATCAGTGTTGGTTCGAACATACTTTGCCGAATGTTTTTTTCTTTTTTTACGTTTATACATTATAACCATCGTGTTACATTAGACATTTTAACATATCCACTGTCCAACCAAAAATGGAAACAAAAACGTCCATTTATTTATATGGGAGGCTTTAATAAATGAAATTCATGGACAGTGAACGTGTTAATACATATACAATCAGAGTAAGAATAAAAAATATACAATAAACCTAAATATTAACTATATATTTAAAGAATTATTTACACGTCCATATCTAATTGTATTTGGGTTGTCTATTAACAAATAAATAATAAAATAATCTAAACCAAGTTTTACGGTTTTCGAATATTCCTAATAACAGCAATGTGTGCACGTAATAAAGTGGACGTAACAATTTATAACCATTTTTATTCCATCGAGTCGTTTAATTAATGTCAACTCCATAGATTTGTGCGCACATTATATATAACTATGGCGGCTAAATAAAACATAAAACAATAAAGAATTAAATGAATATATTACAACATAATTCATTATTTAACAAACGCCGTTCCTATAAATGAATTGTTTGGGAATAACAATAGATTTATCAGAATGCACTAACTGAGGCAAGTTAGTTCAGACTCAGCACTGTTGGAAGCCGCAACATTTATATAAAATTTAACAATAATATTTTAATGAATCAATGAATAACGTAATTAATTGTTTAATAACAGCATGTATTTAAATAAGTAACAGTAACTGCGCTTCTAATTATGCTTGGTTTTTAAAGAATTTTCATACTGGTATGAGTGACATTTTCCCTGAATGATTTTACATTTTACACATTTGATGATTAGAATAATAATAAAATAATTTTTTTAATGGTCCAGCCATGTTAACTATATTTATATTTATTTTTCATATATTTATATGCCGGATATAAACTAAATCAGATTTACTCTTGCACTTTTTTTTAGCATTTTACATTTAACGATCTATGGAGTTATTTTACATACAATTAATTCTATTCTCGAGCACATTCATCCCTTGAAATTATATAAATTGTACATATCACTCTATTTTATTCAGCATCAAAAATCGTTTTTGTTGTATTTTATTAAATATATTTTTTGTCAAGAGGTGGTTGTGACTAAGCGTCCCTGCACTGCTGTCTCCTTGGTTCTATTGTTGAACATGATAAATAGATAAATAAAATATTTTATGTTAATATTTGTAAACGGCGTAAAATTGTAAATTCAAACTTATACGAAACACGTAATATTGAAAAAAATGTAACAAGAGTGAACATTTCTTGGAGAAACAAATAATTTATGTGCAAATTATTTCTCAAATCTTATAACATTCGAATTTATAGAGTAAAAGTTCGTCCCATTTCCATAAATCATATAGATATTTTATGAAAAAATGTCGAAAAGTGAGTCTGATTTAATGAATACCCGGTATATTTCTACCCTCAATGAGGATGTCGCTAATTACAAGATATTTTGAAAGTATTTCTCTATTTGAAACAAGTGATTTTCTACTTTTTTTATCTTCGTTAATTAATATCACTTGAAAATACAGTAATAATAATTTTAAGGCAAAATTTCATTATCAAACTGTTTACTTCTTTATAAAATGTTTCATTTCTTTTAACTAACCACCATCATCAACATCCTTACTATTTATGGACGTTATAATTTATATTTACATGATGCATCTTCTATATTCTTTAATAGATATTGTTTGATAAATAATATTCTAATCGATAAATAACTAATATAATCTTATCCATATTCTATTTATGTTTATTTTTATAATTATAATTATTATATACATTTTATTGTCTAGATGCGTTACGATCTGTACAAAAAAATGTATAAGTGCTAGATTATTTTGTATCTTGAAAACAATGATCTTAAATTTTAACTTGTTTTCACATATCATGTTATTTATTGCAGTACAAACACATATATTCTTTTGAAATTATAGAATTAGATATTGCATTCATCAGAAATAACAAAATGATAATGATTATCTAAAAGATTCCAAACGTTTTACAAAGAAATACATGAACGCAGTTGATAGATAATTAAAAGTTGAGTATTTTAATGTGATTTTAAATAACGAATATAATAAACAAATGATAAAAATCACATTACATTGTTGGACTATGTAATAATAATAATAGCAGTAATTTATATAGCAATTTTGAACATAAAAGCACACACTATGAAATTGTAAAAAATTGTCAAATATAAACCTACCTTCTATCTCCTAAAGCGAGATCCTCAGGATGAGGGTCGCATTTGAATATATATGTATAAAGGCATTTATCTTCATTTCATCAAAGTTTAAAATGCTGTGAGGATGTAAAGACAAACAAGGGAGTAAAGCGATAAAAATGATTAGGTGCGGAAGATCAGTATGTGCTAATTCGAAAATAAAAATGTCACACATACTTAAACTTACAATAGACAATATTGTACGAGGCATACAAAAAATTGTGTACACTTTGCAAATTTACCCTTTCGCCCCTCCCCTAAATGCAGTCCATACAGCATGTGAAGATAGCTTGAATATAGCAATTGAAGAAAGCACCATTAAGTTATACGTAATCGACGTGATGTGATTCAAAATAGTCCATTTTGTTAAGTGATTGTTCATTGATTGGGGCCCATTTAGAATATAATAACATTCCAGCAGAGGTGCGTACACTGACATTGAACAAACTTTCTGGTGGTCTGATCAAAGTAGCCACGACACCTACACTAGAACTGTGCCTGGAAGAATAATTATAAATGGCTTTAGCTTTGCAAAGTCGAGTTTGAGAGGAGACACTTGGGAAGTGTGTTCTCCTTTCATCCGATGATAATGTTTCGTTATTTTTGCAACGCTAAATACATTTTGGCCGTATATTTTTTGAACGAAATGCACAAATTACTTGTGATCTCAATATCAATGACATTCAAGGACACAATTCTAATTAATAGAAAAAGAAATGTTCGGAAATGAATTGTTCTAGTGACATCAACCAGCTTAAAGTAGTGTTCCTAGATTGAATTTAAGTTCCACCGGTGTCATGTCTCTTCATATTGTTGTGTCAGTATGTGATTGGAATAAAAAAAATTGAGCACTCCCGCTGGGACGCGAGTGCTCAATTCATCATGATCTACATTGACACATTGGTGGAATTTCACCTAGATCACAATACCCACTGTTCATAAAACTATTATTATATAATTTATATATTACAGGTCTATACATATGTGCGATATTAATAGCAATATGAGCAGCAAAGCAGTTGATATTAGGATACCTTCTCCATCAAACTACTCAGCACAGACTTTGCATTCCATGTCGATCAGCTTATCTCAGTTGTATTCGTGGACACAAAAAAATGAGGGTTAGTATATTATGTTTTAAGTCCTAGTTTCGATGTATGCATAAGGGAGCATATTGTTGAATATAGCTGAGATAAGGGGTCGCCGCTGGCATGGCCCGGTTAGCAAATCAGTGGTTGTGAATGCTAGTCCGTGGCCGGGGAGGGGCGGGGCCGTTCTCAGACATCTGCGGAGCGCGAACTAAGGCTGGGCGTGCGGCTGTGTAGCACCACTTTATGCCCGTTTTTTGTCACAAACCCATCACTTTCGACCAGCACAGCAGTTTGCCGAGCTCCAAGATCACCCTCCACATCCCCATCACCCTCACCTTCTTCACCATCTCCTTCGCACTCTCCATCACCATCATCAGATTGATCAGTGACTCCGCACCGTTGACGCTTGTGTTTACGCCAAGCGTTTTGTATTAACCGCGCGCAATATTCTTCGCGTTGTCTCCATAAAGTGGAGCTGACAGGTTCGTAACCTACTTCATTGGGCCTGGCTTGCACTTCGGCCAATTCACCGGTTTCTTCAATAGCGTTACCCTTGCGGGCAAAGAAGTCTTTTGTAAGAGCATCTAAGATATCGACACAAAACATAAGATCGCCTTTACATATTGGAATGTCCATCGACACTATCTTGTACTTGTTAGGTTTGTGGATTTGTAACGGGGGCTCCAATACGTCCAGGAATTCCGAAAGCTGATCGTAGCGGATGTACTGCGTCCCGTCTGGATCGAACTGCTGCCATATCTCGTAGTACATATCGTAGTCGTCATCTGTAAGACCTTCCTGCACATCCTCTGTAGCTTGGGAGTAGTTCTCCAAGATCACAGCGATGTACATGTTGATGACAATTAGAAACGAAATCACCAAATAACTAAGCAGAAACGCGATCCCAATCGTCGAGTTTCCGCAGTTACCAGTCTCGCCGATTTCGTTATTCGGCTGTTTGCAATCCTCTTCATTTATAATACCGTCTAGCACACCATCCCAACCAGCTGAGGTGGACATCTACAAACAATCAAACGGAATCCATTAGTGCATCCATTCATCAGCCCCTGTCAATTTGTCTTACTTGGAAAAGTAATATCATGGACTGCCCAAACGTCTTGAAATTGTATACATCGTCTAGGCCACTTTTATCCTTAACGTGCATAAAGAATGACATACCGAAAATGGCGAAGATGAACATTACCAAAAACAATAATAAACAAATGTTGAACAGGGCAGGCAGTGACATGGCCAATGCAAACAGTAATGTTCTTATTCCTTTTGCACCTTTCACGAGCCTAAGTACTCGACCTACTTTCGCTACCCTTACTACCCTGAGCAAAGTCGGAGATACAAAATATTTCTCAATAATATCACTTAATACCAAACCTATAGAAAAAATAACATTAAATTAATAATTATGCAGTTTAATCCATGCTTGGTAAGTGTAAACCACAATTAACAATAGTATATACTATTTGTATGTACATAGTTTATCAAACTGTCTATGTAGTTTGATATATACTACGTACATAGACCATTCTACTTTTTAGTGATTCCCAATTTTTCTCCATGCATTAACATTATCATTTACAAAATTTAATAAAAATAATATGAAATAGTAAGTTACTGTGTACTTGACACTTGATTGTTACTATTTCAAGAAGAAAACATTGTATATAGTATTAACGCTTGGAGAAACATTTCGAGTCATTAAAAAGTAGAATGGCCTACTTACAAATAGTATCAACAATTGACAATTAAGGTTTATACTCACCGAGTATAGATAAAATTACAACTACCAAATCAAAAAGATTCCAAGGTTCTGTAAAATAATGGTAACGTAACGCGAATATTTTCATCAGGCACTCGCTACTGAAAATTACTATGAAGATCATATTGAGGTAGTCTAAAACCATCGTAAAAGTTTCCTTCTGTTGATAGTGATCCATCGTCATTGTTAACATATTGAGTCCAATAAAGATCATGATAAACATGTCAAACTTTTTATTTGTAACTATTTCAAAAACTATAGCTTGTGGTTTCCACTAAAAAAGTTATCATTATGTGATAATAATTATTCTAAAGGTTATACTAATTCAAATAAATAACATACCTTCGGTCTAGGTATTGCTTTCATAGGCTTTTTCGAGCCCATCTTCTTCATGGCATTGTAATATTTCTTCTGATCCTCTGTCATGAACATTTCCAGAGATCCGCCCGCTTATAACAAAAAGAAAATTATTAGTGATCGGTTTTCAATTTTATACACGACTGTATTACTATACTTATGTTTACTATAAATACTTATCTTCTTTTTCTGCTCGTTAAAGTTGTCAATAATTACTCCGATAAACAGGTTAAGGGTGAAGAATGATCCAAATATAATGAAGAAAACAAAATATAGATACATGTAAATGTTCGTTTCTCTTATTGGTTGTTTCAAAGTCTGGAAATAAATAAATATTGTTTGATTTATTTAAAAGCGGTGAATATTGTATTTTGATATAGATGCATGTGATACAGATATAACTTACCTCTCTAGAGTCGATAGCGTCATTCATAATTTGAATCCATCCTTTAAAAGTAGCAACTTGGAACAAGCACAAATATGCCTTTCCTACATGATCGAAATTCATTGGCGAATTCTCCCACGTATAGTTCTCAGCAATACAAGCGTTATAATCAGGTATTATTTCATAGCTGAGAGTTGTTTTATTCGCGTCTACACACTTAAAATATTTTCCAGCAAAAAGTTGAACTCCCATTATAGCAAAAATAAGCCAAAATATTAAGCATACTAGCAACACGTTAAAGATAGATGGTATAGCTTGGACCAATGCATTTACCACGACCTGTAACAAACGAGAGAATTAATACAAGGACTTTCTAATAGCATTAACGTGTGTCTTACCCTCATGCCCTGCATCCGAGACATAGCACGCAATGGCCTCAACGCTCGCAAGGTTCTCATGGTCTTAAACGCTTGAATACCTCCAGCACCACACAGTGATGCGATAAAGTTTATTAAGGACACCATAACAATTATAAAATCTAACCAGCACCATGCATTAGTAAAATACTTCTGGAATCCCAGAGCTAACCACTTTATCAACATCTCGAAGAAAAATATAACAGTAAATATCCTATCCATGTAATACAAAATATCTTGTAATATTGGCCGATGTTGCAGATGGACATCCTCAAGAGCTAACGCCAAACTACTCGTAAGAATCATCGTGATAACAGCCGTTTCAAAATATTTGTTTTCAATCAATTGGAATGTTTTAAAGCGGAGATTGGACCACCCTTGCCAAAACGGCGAATCTTCATCACCCGCCAGAAAAGGAAATTTTTTGTAACATGATTCTGGAAAGCAGTCTGCGGAGTATTCTTGAACTATCATGTCATCTGTTGCCGCATCAATTATCAAATCTTCATCCAAGGGTCCTTGGCAATCGCACTCTTCCTCCTCTACATCTTCTTCTATCCCAAGCTCTTCTTTACTAGCATCTCGTTTTTCTTCGTGTTCGTCTAAATCCAATGCATCTGCGCTTCCCTTATGGCTATCGTCCTTGAACCGATGTTTGTGGCTTCCATACGATTTGTTGCTAATTTGATCATCATCTAGATGCCCAATAAAATTACCATGATCCAAAAGTGAATTTCCTATTGTCTTGGTTTTATTTATACTATTCTTGCCTCGTTTTATATTCGTGTTCGAATCGCCATGTATCGTAAATTCCATACCATCTCCAATTGTTACTTCTAACCGGTCTTTTGGGCTCTTCTTGTCTTTGAACATTATGCCATCAGCTAGGATTTCATCTCCGGATAATTCAAGCCCACCATCTCTTGCATCTAAAAAATATATTTTTAAGATGTTAAACCATATATTATGCTAAACTAATATCTTAATAACGTAACAGTTGGAATATCTAGCCTGATAGTAACCAGTTTTACATGAGCTCAATATCAATGCTTCACAAGCAAAACTAAATATGTTAAAATCTACGAAAAATTGCTTTATAAATATTATACATTTACACAAAAGTCGTTTTCATTACTTATTATTACTATAAAAATATACAGTCTAGATTATCATAAAAGAACATGCTATACAATACAGTAGTGATATAAACCATAGTTTCCAAGCAAATTAAATTAAAGGTGCTTTGGAAATATTGGTTTATTTTCATTTATTTAGCAAATACCATCGAGCTTATATACAATGAAACAGAAGTATTTTGCAGGAACCATCTATAAACAGAAAGAAGAAAAAGCTTTTATGTTACAGATGGCACTTACAATTTAGTACTGATTTCTTATCATCTATAATTCAAATAAACTAAAAAAGGAATGACCATTTAGCTATGTATTTATAGGATACAGATAAGTAGTAGTAAATAATACAGAAATAATAATTTAAGACTATCAAACAGTTGGTATTGCAAGTGGCATCTTTTGCAACTCATATGAAGATCAGTTACATCTGAGCAGCAAGCAAAACCAGCAAGCTATCAGATTTGATAAAAACCTTTGTTCCAACTGTTGGACGGTCCCTCACCTGACGGCTGGTCGGATATTTGATTGGTAAGCTTGAATCGAACCATCTTGAATATATTCCTTGCCGTTGACTTAGTCCAATTTATGAACCGACCTATTCTATCAAAGGCTTCTGCTATTTTGTTAGTGTCGTTGTCGGCAGTTGGAGCGGACAAATTTGAAGATCCGAAATTACTCAAAAGCAAGGCCAAGAAAAGGTTAAGAACCTACAATTAGTTTTAAGTCTAGCCTCTAAAGTATTCTAAAACGGCGATTTATGTACGTACCACAAGATTACCAATAACGACGGTTGCAAGAAAAAATGGAATGCAGGATACATCGCCTACTAGCATGCAATCCCACATTGATTCTATCCATTCTCCACACAGTACGCGAAATACTATCATGAATGAGTGCATAAAATCTGTAAAATTCCATCTGGGAAGATCATGATCTGGGAATCTATCCACGTTATCTAAAATTTCAATAATACATCATATTACTAACATGCATTACTTCATTTTTAACCTCAAATATTCTTCGTAGATAAACATACCTAAATAATTCTTTCCAAACAACTGCATACCCATAACGGCGAAAATGAATATAATAATACATAACACAAACGTCAGGTTACCCAATGCACCCATAGTTCTACCCATAATAGATATTAGCAAATTCAATGTTGGCCAAGACTTTGCTAATTTGAACACTCTTAGCTGAAATGTAGTCGATGTAGATTTTACATATTGATAAGAAGAATGCTCAACTTACCAATCTGAATGATCGCAATACTGATAAACCTTGAACTCCTTCCAAGCCCAATTCCAGAAGTGACAGGGCTACAATAATAAAGTCAAAAATATTCCATCCTTCCTGGAAATAATATTTTGGACTCATGGCTACTAATTTCATTGTAGCCTCAATCATGAAGGTTGCAGTGAAGAACTGTAGGTTAAATATGTTGGATTTTGTTAAAAAAATCTATTTAATGTAATTTTACAGTACTTACATAATTGCCACTCTTTAAAGCCTTTTCCAAATCTTTATCCATGTCATGATGATCCAGTGCCATAAACAATGTGTTGACCACAATGCAAAGAGTAATGAACAATTCGACAAACGGATCGAAGACTATTAAAGCTACGTACTTTTGGATTTCCAGCCATAACCAACAGCAATCCCATACACAAAAAATATCAATAACCTTTATAAGCCATTCTAACACTTTTTCCTTTATAGTCGGCTCGTCGTCTTCGTCGTCATCATTGGCTGAGAAATAATAAACAGAAACTGTACGAAGCATTAGTAAAAGTGAAGTTGACACACTCTTTTTTGGGAAAAGAGGTTTTGTGCTTATTGCGAAGTGCGATAAGTGACTTAACCGATGGTTAAGTTGTAATGTTTGCTGAATATATTCATGATTTTCAATATTGCAATACTTTTAAGCAAGCCCACTGTATTATATGAACTATTGAGGTATAAGTGAATTACAACTGCAAACTGAAATGAATTTAATTAAAGCGATTGGGTTTTTGTTGTCATGGATTTCAACGTTACACCATCGAAAGTTGCTTAGGTTTCACAGTACAACTATACATATTCATGATAAGTAGCAGATGAAGATTACTACATCTCTACACTAAGTATGTCTGTTTATACTAATTTAAATGATTAAGCTAAAAGCCAGACAAATTATATTTAGCAAGTGACTAACCGTACATGCGTGACTTATGTAACATATTGTGTTATGAAATGTATTGTAATGTTTCTACTATTATCGGAAATTCAATGCACAGTATAATTATTTCAATTAAAAAAATATATTAAATATTCTTTGAGGTGGATCTTAAGTTTGTAAAGTTTTTACCCTAGTTAGTAGATACTTGTATATAAACAATTAATCTGTATAAAAATATTTACTCTTAAAAATTTCCTCTGTAATTTCATTCTAAGAAATAAATCTTTACTATGATAATCACGACCTAGTGGTGCATGTTAACTTAAAATCTTGGATGCCTGCCACTTGGCCGTTAGCTACATTTGGTTGTGCTGCAAATGAACATGATTCCATTTCATAATTTTGTATCTCTTGATTCTTGCAGATTATGCAGTTTTTGGGTATTGATGGGACGACTCGAGTGAGAATAACTGAATCATTCGGCTAATAAAATCAATGATTATTTAATAATCTATTATTACCATTCGAATGATTATTCGAATGATCATTCAAATGGTAATAATATTATTATCATTCACATGGTAATAAGAATGATCATTCAAATGGTAATATGAATGATCACCTAAATTATAATACTGGAAATTCTTCTTTTAAGTATACATATGCATACGCTTTTGTTAAAATATTCAATGAGTGTTTTCCACTCCCAGATTAAGCATGAAGTACAATTTTGAGTTTAGAAAAGCCTGAACGTTTGGATTTATAATCCAAATTCAGGTTTTTCTAAATCCAAATTTAGGCTTTACTAAACTCGGAATTTTACTTCATGCGCCACGCGTATCAAACACTGAAAACACTGAAATATTGTGAACACCTGAACTTAATTTAAAATCAGTGTCTTATACGCGTGGCGCATGAAGAAAAATTTCGAGTTTAGAAAAGCCTGCATTTGGATTTAGACGCTACGAGTCCAAATTCGTAAAACGCTTAAGCTTTTCTAAACTCGAAATTTTACTTCATGCTTAACCTGGGAGTGGAAAATACTCGTTTAAAGTTGTAGCGGTCAGATTTGCAGACCGCTCAATTAATAATTTTATATGGTACGCCACTGGTTGCGCGGACCGCTTACATTAAGACCCTTGCTACGCCTATGCGTGAACCGTGAGATTCGCACGATTGATGGGGCTGCGGTTGAGCGCGAGAAGCTCAAGAGCGAGAAGAGCTTTTTTTTTGGTGTGGGTTGTCATGGAAAGTGGTGGTGTCGTCCGAAGTTGGTCTTAACAGGTGAGCACTTTCATTAATACGCTCTTTGCTTATGTCGTTACTGTGAGTTGCCGTTACTCTAGGCACCAGTAAAATGTGTCAGTTTATTAAAAATACATGAAAATGCTCATCGTTGAGACCCACGTGTTTTGTGGTTATGTTTAGTTTTTTTTGTAAATTTAGCTAGTGTTATCTAATTCAAATTTTCAATGTGCTACGTCAGTATTTATTGTTTTATGGCTCGTAGAAGCTCCACGCCGGTGTGAAGGTTTCTCCACCGTTTTAGAATTAATTCTCTCCACAGAGAGAAGAGCATTCATTTTTGAAGTGCTGTATTGATTCCCTATTATCCCTTAATTATTGTAGTAATTAATTGCCGGTCTTGTTGCCGTTTCATTCATAGTAGATTTTTAGTATTTGTTTTTTTTTTACATAGTTGTTTAATGTCTTCCTCGTAGTGGAAAATATTAATTTTATCATTTGAATGCAGTGCAGGTAGTCGGTTCTTGTAATTAGAATTTAAACCTAGTAGTTAGACCCTTGGCTGTGTTTTTGGCTCTTGTAGAAGATACCGGGTCTGAATTTTACTAAACCTTAATTCCTGCGCTTGTGTAGAGTTTATGACAATTGTTAGCGACCCAGCCAATAGGGAACTCATTAAACAAATTACTGCCGACCACTTCGAACTTGTAGGTACTCCATCCGAATCAGGCTCACCTAAATTGAGGAAGAGGGTTCTGACCACTGTAAAGCAAAATACTCCAAGAAGGGATTGGACCAAGCAGGTTAGCTGACTGCCAAGGAGAGTGAAGCACCACCACTACCGCTTCCATCCGACTGCATGCTATTACATTCTATCCATGCATGCTCAAGTGCTACACCTTGCTTGCTTAATCATACAGATCCTGCAGCTGATACCACCTGGACAGGAGAGTCACAATACCCTTCAAGTTCAATTGGTGAGACAAGCCTACCACCTGAAGAGAGAACCATTACCACCGTCGTTCCTGACAAGTCGAGCACTCATTCATTCATTTAATTTTTATTTCACGGCTGGTTTTTTTGTACCGATATTTAACTTCCAATTTTTTCCCCCGTAAATTAAACCACCGTAATTAAACCATTCACATTTAAATAGTTTGTAATTGTTACATAATATAATATATTGTTGCTAGCCACGGTAAGTGTCACCTCCTTATGAGAAGAGTGTGTTACAAATCTTAAAATTAAACTCTTAAAAACAATGAATGTCTGAAGGTTTTTAGTATATAATTATAAATCATTTATATAGATTGGTAAAGTAGAAAATATTAGGAAATAAATATTTTTTTTGACAATAATGCAATGAATGGGACTGATTCCGATGATAAATCAAAATGAAAGCGTTTTCTTTTTCTTAAAAAAACTATAATTGGAATATGTATACTTGAAAAAACATCTTGTATGAATCATTTTTCTAGCGATCATTCAAATATATGTATGAATGATCAAGTATGTGTAATTATTTATATAATTATTGAGGAACAATAATTAATTAATTAATTGAAAACTTGGATTTGTTCAAAATAATATTCATTGTCCTTCACTTCACGAGAATATTAGCAGCTAATAACTACAAAATTGTTAGTCAATATTTTGAATTTTGAAGTTTTTCATTTCCGCGGTATTTTGAAGAAGAAAAAAAACGATTCAATTTTTTATTTATCATCGAAATTAGTCCCATACATTGAATTATTGCCAATACAAATATTTATTTCCTAATATTTTCTACTTTACCAATCTATATAAATGTATAATTATTTGATTTTGCTATTATTTTATTTAACTAGTGATTTTTAACAATATAAAAGAATCATCTAAATACGTATTTATTTATTGTTGTAATGTGCATTGACTTTTCTTCTTGTAATAACAGTGTATCTAATCTATATAAATGTAAATAACATTGTGTGAAACTGTGTTGTGCTTAATAATGTGTTTCTAATTTGTGTATGTGTAGTGTGTCAAGGGGTCGGATAGGGAGTTAATTTAATTTGATTCGGTCAAGAAATCTAAAATTAATCAGGTGCTTACTCTTTAAGTATGACGCAAATTGCGATGGTGTTGTGATGGGAAGGAATAAGAGGAATTAAGAGAGACAACATTTTTTGAGATAAATGTAATCAAGTCTTACCTCCGTGCTCCTGGTCGCAACTTTGTCGTCCAGCCGCTTGTTCTATGATGTCGTTGAGAACCATTACATCTAGAAAACAATGTAATGAGCAGGTAACTAAAAAAATAACAATGCAATATACCCTTCATGTCTACCACCGTTTGACGCTGTCCGTTGTCAACAAATGGATTGTCTAAATGCTTAAATTTATTTTCATCACAACCTCCCGTCGGCCCATCCTAAAATATGCATTGATAACACCTAGAGTGCAACGTTGAATAATTTACATACGTAATCTCCTCTGTGAGTCTTATGAGGATATTCGATATTGTTGGCTACCGCTGGACCATTCCTAAGAGATCGGCATCTGAGTTGGCTTTCTTTGGTCATAACTTTACCATTACCGCCAAGGCCACCAAGTAAATCGCCGTGTGAAGTGTACGACATTCGTGAGGCATGTGAAGTATAAGAGGAATGTCGTGAACCTAATACAATCATTTAAGTGATTAAGAGTGCGTTTGATGACTTCCCCTTCACTAAGCCTACCTAAGTTAGTGTAGTACATAGGTACTACCATAGCACCATTCTCTTCACTCATTGGAGTAACCGCGTTTGAGTCATCGGCATACGGTAGATGTTCTTGGGCGTCCAGATAAGTAGAAAGTACCAAAGGTTTACGATCACCTGGTGGTACCATACGCCGATTGTTACGCAGTGTAAATTGATGGCTACCTCGTGAACCGCGCCGCAAGTTGAAGGGTGACCCGGGTAGACTGAGGCTCGTCTGAACACGGGACATGGTCAATTTATGCATGAAAAATGGAGATTCTACCATTCATGCAAGCAAAGATAGATATACTACCAAAACACTAAAATGCAATCCACGGCCATGTCACGTGTTGTAGAATACAAAACTATTGTGCTCAACTTCTTCTACATATAGATACTACACTAAACGAAAAATACTGGCATTGCATTAATAGAGAAATAAATCAAAAAAAATGCTGTCTAGACACTATAAGTGTCATGATCTGAATTTTAATAATTTTATTTTTAGAAAATTGAATATTTTAATATTTGACAATCTAATTTAGAAAAGGGTTTAACAAACGTCAGGACACTTACAGTGCTGACTTTCCGCGTGTTGGTAGGATTTGTAGGAACTCTTCTTTGTTCACTCACGGAATCTAATCCTTCCGATCTGATGCTCATGTTTTCCTTTTTGTTATCATCATGTCCCTTTTCTTGACCTACAAATAGTTCGTAGCTATGACAGGAGAATTCCGAGGGAGACTTTACGATATCTGTCCCACCTCCGTCTGGTGGTGGATGCGGAGAACCTGCAGCACGAGCCGCTGCTCTGTTGGATTTAGCAAGCGCTGCTTCTTCAGCTTCCTATATTGTCATAGGGTTAGCAAATACTGGCTTATTAGCTTCGGCTGCGAACTCACCCTGATGGCTTCCTCTTCAGCTGCTTCTTCTTCCTCTGCTTTCTTCTGCAATTCATCGTAGGACATCGCTACAATAGCCAAAATCAAATTCACTAAATAGAATGATCCTAGAAAAATGATCACGATGAAAAATAACATATGCCAGGGTCCCGCGGATCGTAAAACCAGTTGATATAAATTCTCCCAATAATCTTGTGTCATCAATCGGAAGGCGGATAAAAATGCCCAACCGAATGTGTCAAAACTCGTGTAACCGTAATTTGGATTGTCTCCATAGCCTTGTAAACACATGTAACCCGGTTTGCATTGCCTGAAACACAACAGAATCAGTATCTACTTTCTGCAACAAAGGCCAAGTTCCAAATGTAGCATTACCCAGCTCCAGATGAATTGCCACATAGCGGATATCCCGTTTCATCGCTATACCAGTTTGCTACAAAATAATTACATTTATGATCATGAATATACAAGTAATGACAGCTGATTACTTTCATTGCTATTAAATCGATCCCAATTTTCATGCGTTAAATTTCCCCATGATCCGTCGTGCGGAAAATTTTTTATACATTTTTGTGTAAGCACACCCATATAAATTTGTAAACCCATAAGAGCAAACACGGAAAGGGAAAACATAGTTAAAATTATCACATCTCGAAGATTTTTCACTGATTCAATTACAGCTCCCACGATTGTTTTTAATCCTAAAACGAATCAAGTTGTAATGCAGGAAAGTGGTTTTTATCGTGATTTAGTACCTGGCACAATGGCAACTGTTTTTAGTGCACGAAGTACCCTAAAGGTTCTCAAGGCAGCGAGGTTTCCGAGGTCTATTCCCATTGTTACATAACTGAAACACATTAGATACTTGAGTATGTTTTGCTAATTGGGCGTGTAAGAGGAAGATCTACTTGGTTACACATAAAAAGCTTTAAATCCATAAGGATAATTGGATACATTTTAATATTACAAAACATTTCACATAACAGTATGCATCCTACCAATTTTAGTAAATATCTAAAGAATCTACTAGAAGTACCTATTTATACATAGATTTCTATTTTAATAGTAATAATAATAATAATAATAGGCTATTTCTAATAATTTAGGACTATACTAGTTTATATGTTTTAAGTTTCTAAACGTTTATAGTTAACGACTTTTACTAAATGAATGCTACGTTACTCATTGTCTACATATAATCAACCAATAAGCACTCACAAATAACTCACTTGTTAATTTATATTTTAGTTTAATAATTTCATAAAACACTGTTATACCTAACACATTGCTGTGAAATAAGACGATTATTAGTTTACTTAGTATTTAGCATCCTTAGATACTGAAATAGCAATTTAGTATTTTTTGTTTTTCATATATTTTGAAAATTAGAATAAGAAGCATTACAATAAAACACTTTCGTAAATTTATTTTAAGTGAGTAAAAATAAGTGTATAATAGTATAAAATGAATAAAAATCAAAACTCTATATATCCTATTCTATGCTACTCACGCTAAAGCTATGACTACGAAGTCGAGCCAGTTCCATGCATCTCTAAGGTAGGTGAATGGTTGAAGAATAAAACCTCTCGCCATCACTTTCACGGCAGACTCGAACGTGTAGATTCCGGTGAAAATCACTCTAAATTGAGCAACATTATCATCATTTTGGAAAAATTTCAGAAGCCATTAATACTTACTCTGTTGATTCTACGGTGGGTGTAGTGGGCATAATCATAAGAATGCAGTTTACAAGGATAGTGGTGATGATGAATAGAGAAAATAGCGGATGTACTAGAATATAAATAGCTACTCGGCGTATTGGATTGAAGGGATCAAGTATCCACATGGCATCTGTTGCACTAAATCTGAATATGTCTTTGCCTTTACTGATCACTACGAAAGTCTACAGAAACAATTCGCATTAGAAAAGAGTGTTTTATTACGTTTCATTGGATTTGTTACCCTCTGGTTACTATAAAAAGGGTCGATGTCTTCGAGTGGTGTGCTCGCGAGTTCTGGGGGAAAAGTACCATGAAGCCGGACAGGTAATGGCAGCCCTTGTTCCAGGGACTGATCTGGTTGGGGGCCTTCATCTTCGTCCTCGTCCTCATACCGAATCTACACACACATACGACCATTGTTTATTTTCATTCAAGAATACTCAACACTGGTAATGATATCATATATCATGAAACTACTAAAGCTTTGGCATATGATTTCACTTATGCTGAACATTATTTATCCCCGAAGAAATATTATAGTTCAAACAGAGAGCAGATTTTCTGGAAATGCTCTGATCCTTTAGCTTTCAACAGAATGCACGTTCGATGTCAACGCACATATTGTCATCCGGTAACTTAAAATGGCGTAATATGTAAGATGACATAATGACATTGTAATGTGAAGCATTCAGAAATATGTAAATAATATTGTGTTCGGTAATGAATAAATTGCTGTAAAGAAAAGGCATGCAAAGTAATATTGTAGATAGACTATAGCTAGTGTATATATATATATTTCAAGATAGAAATAGGAATAACTACAACTAAATTACTAAACACTAAATTGCGTTCCTTTACACAATTTGAAATGAAAAGAATACTACATCACATGATTAAGTATTAAATATTTATATGTGGGTATATTATTTTGTAAAATATTTACATATGTAGTTATATTATTTTGTGGAAAGCAACGCACTTATAGTTTGTGTTGCACTAAACTATAGACATACATTCCGATTTCCTAAAATTCGTAACCTCGTATTCTATTTATTTAATTGAAATAATGGAGCTGGCGTGTATTAATAAGATAAACCTATCGGAAGCAAATGCATGTAACTGAAAATAATAAAAATAAAACAGAAAGCACAGATATAGATCGAACATATAAGAAGCGTATAATCAAATGAAAAATTAAATTATTCAACTGATTCTGTATAAATATGATCACTCATGCGTATTTAGCTAAGAAGCAAGTGTTTTCTGAATATGTTTATTAGAGAAAGCTTACTTCTTTTTTCTTTTTCTTCCGTCCAAAACCGGTCTGCAATAAAGGTTATAATTTAACATCGATAAGCACACAAACAGCGTAATGCGAAAGGCATCACAGGATTCTAATACTGAGAGAATATCTTACGACACTTATCAGCTGCGGTTGTCTTGCATGTTATATACCATTACATTAGTATTACTAACAATATACGGACGAGATTAGTATAGATTTGGAAACGAGTGCATGTACTAAGAATGCTTTACAAAGTCTAAGTTGCTTAGAAGAGTTTATTAATTACAATTATTTACATATTATGTGATTTGTTGATATGTATTATATAAATTCTCAGCGATAACTAGGTACATAGGAGTTCAAATTGCTTAGTCATGTTCAAGTTTTATTTTTGTAATATGTTGTTTGTCTGTGGAAAGCAGTTCTGTTAATTGTCACAGTTAGTGGTTGGTAGATATTAGTAAAACAAAAACGATTCACCAGATAAACTAAAAAAAAAAAAAACAGGCACAACATTTACTTTGATAATGTTTTTACAGAATTCAAACATACAAATAAGAGAGACATGGACGATTTTCGATAAACTCGACTCCGTTTTTACTCAATAACTGGAAAATTCTTCAATATTTTTATTTTTTCTTGTTGGATTCTAAATAAGTACATGAAACTGCACAACTTTGCCCATCAACCATCATCAATCAGCACTCTGCGTTCACTGCTGGACATAGGCCTCTCCTATTTCTGCCCATTTCTTCCTGTCTTGAGCCTCTCGCATCTAAGCTCCCCTTGTTCTTTTAACATCATCAGTCCATCTAGACAGGGGTCTCCCTCTGCTTCGTATATCTACTCTTGGCCTCCACTTCAGTAATCTCTTGATCCATTTCCCATCTGACATTTGGGCCACGTGTCCAGCCCAGTTCCGATTTAGCCTTGCAATACCGCACAACCACATCTGTGACTACTGTTTTTCGACGTATGTCTTCATTTTTAATATGATCTCGTAGTGACACACCGAACATCGATGTTTCCATCTTTCGTGTGCAATTTGGAGTTTTGTTGCTTATGCAATGGTCAATTTTGCGGTTTCGAAGACTTTCCTCTTTAAGTAGACTGGCAGATCACTTTTGAATACGTCTCGAAATTTTCCATATGTCTCTAGTTATGCGTATTTCGTGCCCCAAATAGATGTATTTGTCTATAAAATCTATATCTCTATAGCCAACATCTATCTGCCTGCTCGGGATAAATTTTGTCATACATTTTGTTTTGGAATAATTTGTTCTTAGGATTACGCTATTGCATGCTTTCTGAAGTTCTAGTAACATTGCTTTTATATCATTAAGATCTTCAGCTGGTATCACTATGTCGTCCGCAAAACGCAGATTTGATTAGTTTTTGCCATCTATAGTGAGACCTTTACTTTCCCAGATTTAGGCGATATCATATTCCCCTGCCTCACGCCTCTACCAATTGGAATGGGTTTGGTGTTGTCTTGGAGTTGAATCGTCATGCTGGCACTTTTTTAGATATAGATGGTTTTCGTGTAGCAATAGTTGACACGGCTATCCTGTAGTGCTTCTATAACTGCATCTAACTCGACGGTATCGAATACCTTATAAACATCTATGAAGGCTAGTATGAGTGGTCTGTTGTATTCAATACTATTCTCAACTATTGTTTTAACACTTTTGTAGATGGTCATTGTTTCCGTATTGGGCGCAGAATACTACCTGCACCACTGGTTGGTAGAAGTCCAATTTGTTTTTAAGTCTGTTATTATCCTTGTAAATACGAGGGGGGTCCAATATTAAAGCTACAGGCCAAAATTTACTAACATATATTTCAAGTATGTTTGTTATTATCCTTGTTAATACGAGGGGGTCCGATATTAAAGGTACAGGCCAAAATTTACTAACATTCATTTTTAAAGAAAATATTTAATACATTATACAAAAAACGATATACTTTTGTTTATTTCTCGACATATTTTCCATAAAGATTGAGATATTTATCCCAGCGTGACAGTAGTTTGAACATCTCTTCATGGTAGTATTGCCTGTCAAGTCGATTAAAGTAGTCCACAACGGTGTCTTGCAATTCCTGTTGTGTCAGCCACTCCTTGGTTTGATTTAACGTATGCGGTCTTGCGCCATCGTGCAAAAGTTTAACTCCTTCAATATATTATGTTTGCGGTATTTGTTTCATAGGCACCTGTACCTTTAATATTGAACCCCCCTCGTCGGGGTGACTCAGAAGGCTTATCGGCCTATAATTTTCCAGGTCAGCTATGTCTCCCTTTATGTGCAGTTGGATCGCGTAAGCGTTGTTCTATACATTTGGTATTGTGCTGTTGAATAGGCAAAGATTAAATAGGTCTCTTATTTTTCCTAGCAGGTGGGCACCTCCAATTTTAATGCGTTTGCGTGGCCACCTTCAGGAGCTTTGTTTGTCTTTGTCTTTTCTAAGGCTAATTCTATTTCATCCAGAGTAATATCTAGATTATCTAGTCGTGATTCTGATTCTTGATTTACGATGCCTTTTTTGGATAATACGATATCTGGTTCAGATTCCGGGATTGGTTCATTTTGGCTCATAAATAAAAGTTTGTAGAATTCTTCAACTGTATTCAACATCTCCTTTCTGTTCGTTGTTATATTTCATCGTTTATTTCTGAATATAGTTATTTGCCTTTTCCCGCTTCCCATTTTTCTAGGCAGGACCGTCCTACTCTTATTGTTTTCTATGGTTTGTTAAATTTTATCTGTATTATGCGATCTTATGTTGCGCCTTATTACCTTCGATATCTGTTTCTTTACCACTAACTCAACTGAATCTCTGTCATAATTAATAAAAGTTACCCATACTGCCCTATTCAAAGTGGTACACCCTATATAAGTCTGATTACATAAGATTGATTAAAAAAATCGTCATCAGCAAAATGTTAATATCATTCTGATACAGAGGGCTTTCAAATCGATAATCAACAGAAATTGCCCTTCATGTTGTAAAATTGGGGGTCGATAGTACAATGACCTATGATGTGAATGTATGAAATTGCCGAAAAACAATCTATGTTCGTTTTAATTTAGTATTAATAACTTGTAGGGTTTATGAAAAATGTTAGAGGTTTTGGCAATTTTGAGTCCGTATGTACCCAGCTACTTCTCTGATGCACACAGAAATATATATATAATATATACGAATACGGCGAGATTTAAAATGAGAAAGAACGGTTTGAATTTGGGTTTCCCGCAGCGCGTTTACATTCATTTTAAATCGCTCTATACAGTGTGGTCCAAAAAGTGTGTACAACATGCACAGTATTCTTGTTAATTACTGTATTGAACTGAAACCTTTATCAACAGTTAATGTATCCACTCAAACGAAATTTGTATTTATAAGATGTATTTAATATAAAATTACGATGAAATTCGTATATTTTATAAAATGTAGTTAAAATATAGAATAAGGTACGAAACGTGTTAAATGTATTTAAAAATGTTTAAGTTATTAAGAATAAAATTATATGATATGAAATCACACCTGCTATTTGGAAAAATATTCTGAATTGTTAAAGTGATTGTATTTTTTAAATAAGATTCACGTAAATATTTGCAATATTATTGAGAGAACTTTTTCAAAATTGAAAGAAAAATATTTTCTACATTAATATTGAATTGAGGAGGTATATACTCGATGAAACCCCATTATACAGGAAATCTTTCTTTTGAGTATACATATTCCGATGTATGCGCTGTAAATTTTCATGAATTCGTTGATTTTATAAAACCGTGGTTAAGCATGAAGTATTAGTTCGAGTTTAGAAAAGTCTAAACATTTGATTTTACTAGTTTAGTATGTATTATATAGAGAATTTTTCTTTTAAGTATTTTAGGAATTAGTTGTGTTTTATTAGCGTTTAATTTGAAGCTTGTAACAAGTGTTACAATTACAGCTTAGGCATGAAGTAAAATTTGTAGCTAAGAAAAGCCTGAACGTTTAGATCCGAATCCAAATTCAGGCTTTTCTAAACTCAAAATTTTACTTCACGCGACACGTATAAAACATTGATCTAAAGTGAAGTTCAAAATATACTGCTTAAATGTAATCTCGCGTTAATATATTTTACAGATGTTTATATTGTTTAATCAAATCTTGCGCTTTCAAAATTTGGGATATGTAAGTGTAATAAAAATTGCTTTAGTTTTCGAAGACTTGCTTACACAAAATGCACATTTGTAATATTTATCAGTGTTTTATACGCGTGGCCCATGAAGATACATTTCGAGTTTAGAAAATCCGGAATTTGGATTTCGACGCTACGCATCCAAAATGTTACTTCATACTTAGTCTGGGAGTGAAAAATATTAGTTTAAAGCTTCTTGAATCCAAATTCATTTATAAAAGTAAACTTCTAAAGAGGATTTACAATCCCTGGTTAAGCATTAATGCCCACTTGCACCGACTCTGATTAACTTTTCGATTTACTAAGCATGATTAACTTTATTCGACGGATTTCTGTTGCACCGTGGACTGATTCACTAACTAACCACGGTTAGTCGACAATTAAAAAATATTGTATATTTTGGTTAAGTTTAAAATGTTTAAATGTAAATTAATAGCACCTAGTTTATAACGACGTTAACAAATTGAAGAAAAATATATATTTATATATAATAGATACATGATAAATTCAAATTCAAAACTATTTAAATTCGAGAAAATAAGCTTACGCTTCTTATAGTTTGCACACTTTAAACATAATATATAAATATACGAAAAAACTATTCATTGTAACAAATCAAATTAAATAAGATTTTAAATAGTTCATTGTATAATTCAATATCCGGAGGTGTATTTGCACGGAAAGTAGTTGTTTCAATCGATATTTATCGTCAAAAATTGTCTTACTAATTAAGACACTTCTTGCATTTTCACGAATAGTTTTTTCGTAATTTTATATATTATAATAGATACATTTTTAAAACATTTTTTTCATGTAAATATCCCCCCCCCCTACACAAGATTGCTCTCTGAATCCGCCACTGTTCTAAACTCGAAATTTTACTTCATGCGCCACGCGTATTATACACTGAAATATTGAGAAATTAAAAATATACCACAAAATCAGTATAAAATACAAACTGCTAAAGCAGGATTAAAAATATATCCCGCGGCATGTACCTTGTGCCGCATCCAGAAACAACTCTTAAAGCATCGTGGCATGCTGCCCATGCCGCGGAACTAGTATAACTATATAGACATATAAACTAGGTGGCCTGAACGTTTGAAAACGTTTATGTCCCTTCAAATGTTTGCTTCAAAAACTTAAGCATCGGCCTCAGGTATGCTACATCAACTTTATACAAAGGTTCAGTTTACTAATAAAAACATACGTGTTGCACATTTTCCGGACTATGCTGTATGGATGTATATATTGGGGATATTGGTTTACATTGTTCTGGTAACTTTCAAAAAAACAAGAATCATGCAGTATTTTCAAGCACGGCTTTACATACATAAGAGTCCTGTGGAATAAAACAGTAAGTTTATTTATTTACACTTGGAAACAAAAGAAGGATGGCCCGGAAGTGATATTTTTACTTGTTCTCGTTTACCAAATAACGCACGTTTTGCCAACTTTATTTATTTGTAAATTAAAGAGTTATAAATCCTACTAAATATATTTATATTTATTTTTTTAGGCAAAAATTGAATAATTCACATTGAATTTGTTGTTGGTTAATTTAACAAGAGCAAATAACATTTAGGTCAAGGGATTTGGTGACTTTGCTCGAGTTAAAATTCCTAAAACAACAAAGTTTGAGTGAATCATTAACAATAAAACTCGAGTGGAACTGTAAACTGTTTCAAAGCTTGAGTGTTTTGTGGAACAGATCATCAACATTTTAGTTAATTTCGGCTTCATTTCCTCATTTTTGTAATCAAATCTTGATTAATTTTATTCGTTAAACGAACGCTGTGTCAGCTTTTGGCGTTTTAATTTGATGTTTGTTTAAGTTGAGTTACTATGATCTACTGTAAAAGGAAAAGAGTTTTTCAATTTTTTTATATTCTTATTTTAATAAATGAAAATGCTCTTTAGACGCCACGCAAATCACGTGGTTTTCGCATTTATTAAAACATGGTGCAAATTTGGCCAATTTTGTTGGTTTTCAATACTTTGAGTGAAATAATCATTTTAATATTTTATATTTAGTTTTTTTCTATCTGTAGTGATGAAATTTGTTTGTTTATTTTGTCATGTTTAAATTCATAGTTGTAAGACTGATTTGTATATTTTATTTGTAAAAAGGAGATACCGTTTAATAAAAAAACTTAACCTTAAATTAGTTCAATTCTTGTGTCTGTGTACATCCACAAGAACCAAACTAGTCTTGTGGTTGTATAAAGAAAAGTAAAAATGTATTTATTTGGGATTGAGTTTTAAATTTGAATTGTCTACAGATTCATAACTATAATAAAAAAATCTGGTGAGAATACGAAAAGAAATATAAATAACCATTTGCTATTATAGGCATATTCCTGGAAAAAGATAAGGAAGTAATTATTAACAATATGACATTGTAAAGAATGTAATTGTGTATTCCTCGAAAAGGATTATCAAATCGATCGCAAATAAGTAGAAAAGCACAAACAATATTGAAATGCAGAAATGCTGGAGCTTTAAAAAGAATTAGACTCGGAATAAAAATGAAATTATAAATAGAGATATATAAAGTACATATGCGGGCAGCTTTTCTTTTAAGTATACATATCCCGAGATAGACGCTGTACATTTTTAGGCTTTTATTTATTCTATAAAAGCGTTCGGTTTAAAGCTTCTAACGATTGATCAACTAAGCATGGAGTAACATTTCGAATTTAAAAAAGCCTGAAATTTTTGTTTTCATGTAAATAAACGATTTAATTTAATTTTCTTATAAAATTTCACTATTTTTAAAAATGTTGAGATATTCGTCCAAAATTCATGAATTTTCACGATATTTGTAATTTTGGAAAAGCCCGAATAATTCAATTTTCAATTTTTCGAGCTTTTCCAAAATTACAAATATTGTGAAAATTTATGAATTTTGGATGAAAATGTTGATTTTTTTTTAAATATTGAAAATTTATAAGAAAGTTGAAGTAAATCGTTTATTTATATGGAAACCAACCTCTAGATTAATTGAAGTTGCAGAATTTATAAATACTTTTATTTTGTAAACGACTAAAAGATTAGATTATTTTCGTAAAGTTTCTTAATTTCTTTAATTTTTACGAGCAAAGCGATAAAAGCGTTCCAAACCAAACCAAATTTTCAGGATTTTCTAGGCTCGAAATTTTAGTTCATGCGCCACGCTTATAAAACAATGATTTCAAGTGATGTTCAAAATATACATATATAACAAGTTTTTCAAAATCCGATGGCCTCGATTAATTTCCTTTGGAATATGTAGGTACCTAATCCTTGTACATTTCTTATATTTTAACTTTTTATTTTTGTCAAGTTTTACTAAAATAAAGTACGAAACACAGAAAATTCCCCTTAAAAAACATAACACTAGTTTTATGTAGGCGTAGATTTCTAGTTTATAAAAAATAAAATGTCTTTCTTAGTTTAAAGAAAAAGTTCAATTTGAAGCTATAAACGAGTGTTTTCCACTACCAGGATTACATGAAGTAAAATTTCGAGTTTAGAAAAGCCTGAACGTTTTACTGAAATATTGTGAACCGTGAACCTCACTTGAACTCAGGTGTCTTATACGCGTGGCGCATAAAGTAAAATTTCGATTTTAGAAAAGCCTGAATTTGGATTTGGACGCTACGCGTCCAAATCCAAACATTCAGGCTTTTCTAAACTCGAAATTTTACTTTATGCTTAACCTTTCAGTGGAAAACACTCGTATAAATCTTCAAATTGAACCCTTAAAAAAAACAACAAATATTTGAAAATGTTCACCACCTAAATGGGATATGTATACTTAAAATAAAAACTTTCTGTAAATGACCAATGTAAGACTTATTCTGTCATTATCTTCGAATAAATAAATAATGCATTAATTCTAATGGATAACAAGTATCGTATGTCGTATGTAATAATATATAAATATCGATTCATTTGCATGAAAACACGATCAAAGATCGGCCGAGCTATACAAGCAATCCATCGGCGAGTTAGGGGAAGTATGGCCCGGAACTAGAATCGAGGCTGTATCAAGGTACATGATTCCGAGCAGACCAAGGTCTAGAACCTGGATCCCAGCTGAACCCTCTGACCCGGCAACCATCCTGAAAATAATCCAGGTCAGCAATCCCACGCTACCCACTAAGAATTAGAGCGTGGCCAAAACCAGTGAGGCCAAGGGTAACTCGAGACAGTGCATGATTATGCTCAACGAGGAATCCCTCGCCCCTCTAATGGAGTGCAAAGGGGTGATAAGTTACGGTTTCGGCTTTATCACCCTTAGCATCTACAGGAAAGACTAGAAGACCTCCAACCGCAAGAAGGAAGAGGTCCCTGGAACATCTAGGGCCCCAGCGTCGGACAGTGATTCACTGCCCGATCTTAAGGCTTGGAGATCCCTCCGCCCCCTGGGATGCGACGAGGAGAGCACAGCGGACAAAAGAAAATCTGCTTCTCTTCTCTGACGACGACAACGATAAAACGGTCGTCGAGGGGTCCAAATAACACTCGGTTCATGATGGCGGGGATAACTCAAATCAACCTTCATCGCTCCAAGGCAGCCTCGGCTGCACTGCTCCTCTGCCTGGCGTAAAGGGGGAAGGACATCGCCCTAATCGTAAGTAACAGGATCTGGGGGTTGGTCTCCAATGACTACAGACTCTTATCACGTGCAGATGTCAGGTAAGCCGCGCTTCTGCATTCTCATATATAAAAGATACAGTGCTTTTGTTCTGCCTAATTTCATGGAGTACCAAAACACCCTCTGGCTGGTCTACCCTTACTTTGCCCACGACTCAGACATTCCTCCAAGGGGTCTGCGCTGCCGACCGAGAAGTGGTAGGCGTTATCATTGGGGCGGACGCAAATGCTCATCACGATATCTGGGGCAGCTCGGATACCAACACTAGATGTGAGTCACTCTTAGAATGTATCCTCACTTCTAATCTCTCTATATGTAACGCGAGGAATATTCCCAACTTTATAACCTCTGCTAGACGTGAAGTTCTTGACATCACGCTAGCTTCCGCACGATCGTCTCATATTGTCAGAAATTGGAAAGTGTCGGAGGAACACTCCTTTTCTGCCAATAGATATATCGAATTCAACCTCGATATTCAAACGCAAGTATGCCCCAAATTTGTAGACAAGAGGAGAACTGATTGAGTCAAGTATAGAAGTATAGCCTTATCAAGTGCCCTACCATCTAAACAACCATCCATGCCCCGTTACAAGGGATGAGCTGGATCAGACGGTGGAGCAATTCTCTTATGCCTGCAACACATCTATAGAAGCAGCGACCGCAAGCGCGCTCAAGAAAGGTAAGAACAAACCACACTGGTGGACTTCAGAAGATAGCTCCCTAAGGAAGAAGTGCAGAAGACTATTAAACAACGCCAAACACACCAACGAGTGGGTTGTTTATAAGGATAGTTTCAGGAACTTTAAAAAGGCAGTACGGATTGCGAAGCGGACGGCTTGGAAGAACTTCTGTAGCCAAATTGAAGATACTTCAGAAGCATGCCGTCTACACAAAATCCTCTCCAAAGAGCCAGCAGTCCAAGGCTTTGTCATAAAAGAGGACAGCAGTTGGACAAGCTCTTGTAAGGAAACTCTTGAACTACTATTCGACTTCCACTTCCCGGGGGAAGAACGAGGTGCGCAATCTGAAACCATAGTCTTCAGTTTTTTAATGTCCCGTCCAGGAAATAGTAAGCAGAGAAAACTATTTTGGAGCATCAAAAGCTTTAAATCCGAACATCCTGGTTGTAAACGATGTTCGTGGCTTGTCTTTCTTACATCCCTAGCATATGGAAAGAAGTGGAAGTAGTCTATATCCCTAAAAGCGGCAATATTTCCCACACAAACCCTAAGGATTACAGGCCCATAAGCCTATCCTCATTTTTGCTAAAAACGCTTGAAAGACTAGTTGACGTTTACATAAGAGGGGGCTTTGACCCCCTACTGTTGTCAACCTCTCAACATACTTATACCAAAGGAAAATCCTCAGAAACGGCTCTACATTCCTTGCTTAACCAAATTAAAGGAACAATTAGACATAACTAGCTCAGTGGTGCCTTGATGAAAAGGAGGAGTAAAGCGTACTCTACTATCTCTGTCAATGCCTCTTTCTTACTTTAATAAGAAGTTCCTCCCTTGGCCGATGCTATATCGACGGACTCCTTGATCTCGAGTCTCTAGAGGTCAGAGATCTTGCAAGGTTTGTCATCGGCTCCAAGTGGTTTCCGTGAGAGGATGGAAGTCGTGGTATGACAATGGGCCTATCAGGCCAAAGTGTGCTCTTCCTTGGGCGGTGCAGCCACTAAAACCTAAACCTAAACCTATGGTCTAACAACACCTGCAAATAATAATAATAATAATAAACTTTAATAGTCCCAACTATACAAACTGTTTACATCGGATAAGTCAAAAAACATATACATTAATTTCATTTCCGAAATAAATATAATTAAGATTGCAGCTGCGCCAAATATCATCAACAGCGTATTATTTATTTGTATACTATTTCTGTTTTATACTGTTTATTTTTCTCTCCTTGATATTTGATAAAAGTTTATTGAACATCTTGACTCCATAAATATTAGATGAATAATAAATTCGATCATCAATCATCGAATTTGCATTGACTCAATTAACCTGCTACAATTCGTGATTTCCTTTAAGTGCGTGTTGTGATTTGTGCTTGTTAAATTATCGAATTCTGTCGAAAAATTGTATGTAAATTATAAATCGAACAGATCTTTAGAAACTTGTAAATTTTGAATTTCAATACATGCATAAGGAGGCGGCGAATTTGACCTTCGTTTCGGACAGCTACAACCCACGCTATGCCACTGCCGTTACCTATACAAAAAAAGTTATTCTGTACTTTTTTGTACTTAAATGTTCAATGTTTAAAATACATTTTTTTCCAAAACGAAAAAACTTTATTTATACAGATTTTTTTTAATAAATAAAACATATCTCAAACAATAATCAAATACTCATGTTTTAATTTTCTTAAAAAAAACATATGTTATACCCTGATCCTTCCTAAGAATTTTTCCGTTTTCAAAAGTATGGGCACTTCAAAACTTTTTGAGATATGATTTTTTTACCCGAGCGCTGCATTGACACGAGGCGCTCCCGCCAATGGTGTAATGGCCCGGGTCGCGGTGAGCGCCTCGCGTCAATGCAGCGCTCGGGTAAAAAAATCATATCTCAAAAAGTTTTAAAGTGCCCATCTTTTTGAAAACGGAAATATTCTTAGGAAGGATTGGGGTATAACATATATTTCTTTGAAGAAAATTAAAACATGAGTATTTGATTATTTTGTGAGATTTGCTCGGGTGAAAAAATCATATCTCAAAAAGTGTTAAAGTGCCCATCTTTTTGAAAACGGAAATATTCTTAGAAAGGATTGGGGTACAACATATATTTTTTCAAGCAAATTAAAACATGAGTATTTAATTATTTTTTGAGATTTGTTTTATTTATTAAAAAAATCTATCTAAATAAAGTTTTTTCTTTTGAAAAAAAAAATATTTTAAACTTTGAACATTTAAGCATAAAAAAGTCAAGTATAACTTTTTTTGTATCAGTAACGGTTTATGATATTTTTGAGTTCAAAATAAAAGTGTTTTAAAAGTTTATATTGTTATAATTTTTGAAACAATCATTTATTTAATCTCCAGTAACAACCAAAAACCATGTCTTGATAGCCTTTATAATATATGTGAAATTCGCTAAAATCCCTGATGTACCCCCAAAAAGTGTGCACTTATTTATGGAATGGCCGAATTAAAAACACATTTTATTGAAGTAAAATCCATAGATCAAAATATATTTCTAACTAAACGAAAAAAATTTCACTACCTGCCGACTTTTCCGGCTCTTTCATGAACTTACATTTACACTTACTGATCCTTGACGTAAAGATTGTTTTCCTCGATGCTAAATACGACTTATTGTCTTGTCCGCTACAGAATATCGAACGGCAGCATCCTTTACTTATCCATATTTAAGTTCACCATTTACACTTGTTTTTAGCAAATAATGGTACACACTTCAACGCGTTTACCGCTTTAGATTAGGCCTTTTTCTTTGTGGTGCAACTTCAGAAATGTCTACACGGTTCATTATGTGGCCACACTGGTATTTTTTGAAATGGCAAGACGTGTGATTTTTAAGTAACTACCCAAAAGTTGAGCTGACATGTTCAAAATTTTTCGATTTTAATTTATTTACGGAAAATCTCCTTTATACAATAAAATAGCAATAATCATTTACTTATACACGTTTCACAAGTATAATCATCAGTAACGAAAAAAATAATTAACCAAAGTGGTCCACTGTGGCGATATCAAAAACAAAAAGGAACATCAGAAACGGTAATCTCATTAATACTAAATGAATCAAACTATACAAATGTCAGTTGTAACGTAAATTTGTTGATGAAATACAAAATTGCAATTGAAATCTCGAGAAAACGTTTAGTTTCAAGAAATATGGAAATCGGAGACTTATTTTGGGACAGATTTTTTTCACACAAATGCATTTACGATTTTTCATAAAATATTGGTTCAAAAGATTAGTGTGAATTTGGAATCTTTGAATTGTGATTGAGATTGAATTGAAAAAGTAGTTAGGCCTTACATTTTGTGATTACTAACACCGCCTATTAGTTGGCAAAACGACGTTCTTCCTTCGCTCTTTTTTAGGACAGCCAAGGATTAATTCGTATACATGTACAAATAATATACAGGAGACGAGTGTATTTTGGCGATAAATGGTATAACATACCTCTCCTTCAGCTCTTTTCTTTTCGAGCTCCTTCTGTTTGGCATGTTCGTCGGCGATTCGCGTCTCAATGGACGCAAGCGACTCGCGCGTGAATGGACGGAATAGACTACGCTCCTCCTCAGACAGTGAATCAGAGGCGTCGGACATGTCTCCTCGCGCCTAGGCCCCCACGATACCCTGAAACAATCGATGAATTACTTACTTCTTTTCAAAACACAATACACGTTTATGGTCTAAAACTATCCAGTGTTCATGAATATCGGACTAAACCCATTCATTGCAACTACAATCGCCTAAGCCAATTATCTAGATAAGCGTGGCCATTTCAACATTTTAATATTTACTTATATACACACAAAACAATTCTATAAATGTAAAGAAAGGTCAGATAAACCATTACTGTTTTTCCACTTTAAACTACATACAATTAAACATAATTATAATTCAAGTGCAAGACTGTCGGGAGGAACGACATATTAATTAAAAATAAAAGAGGACCTAACACTTATCCTTAGGGAACGTCGGCATTAACATTTATTTTATGAAAATCCAGTTAAGAACTGTTGGTTTATTGATTATATTATTAAAATTGAATGTCTTGCAAATGATACAGGGTGAACAGGCTGTTTACGATATTAAGGGCAACGCCTAAGAAAACGATATTTGCAATTGAAATTTAAAAAATCTCCATAGATAGTCCGTAAATAATTATTACAAATAATTATTTACCAATAAACATGATTGTAATCCCTGATAAATCTAGTAGATTTTTTTTACATCGATTATTATATCTATCATTTACAACTTTCACCTTCGCTGGGCCGCACTCGCCAAAGACAAGTTGTCTTGGGCCGTAATAAGTGAAGAGCAAAAAAAAAATAGTTTACATTTTCCACTCACTATAAGTGAAGAGGAAAAAAACAAACATTTTTTATTAACACTAAAAATTATTGATAACTGACTAAATATCTAATGAAACTCGGTGTTCTTCTAATTAACCATGTATTTATGTGTTTTTGAACTTCACTTTAAGTCCGCCTTTTATACGCGTGGCGCATGAAGTAAAATTTCGAGTTGAGAAATGCCTGACATTTTCAGGCTTTTTTAAACTTGAAATGTTACTTCATGCTTACTTAAGGAGTGGAAGACACTCGATAAAGGCAAATCATTAAATGCTATTAATTATCCATGTATTTATTGACTTTTACCCGAAAAACAAAGTTATTCTGATTTTCCGGAAAATGATCAGTAAACTAGTTTGGAATCACACATTTACGAATTACCGATTTAAGTAAGTATATTTAATATCATAAAAGAGTATATGTATGGAAGCTCAAAGTCGACAAATATACAATAAAGATAAAGAAATTTGCCACTGGCGCATTAAATTTTGATAAAACTAAATTTTGATAAAATTTTGATAAAACTCAAAGTGCTTTCTTTTTTTCAACATGAAATACTCACTATGCAAAAAAAAACAGATCCTGACATTTTCAAGCTTATCTAAATTCGAAATTTTACTTCATGTCTAATTAAGAAGTGGAAAACACTCGATAAAGGTAAATTATTAAATGCTACTAATTATCCATGTATTTATTGACTTTCACTCGAAAAACAAAGTTATTTTGATTTACCGGAAAATTATAAGTAAATCAGTTGGGAATCACACATTTACCAAATTACCGGTTTAAGTAAGTGTATTTAATATTATAAAAGAGTATATGTATGGAAGCTCAAGGTTGACAAATATAGAATAAAGATAAAGAAATTTACCACTGGCGCATTAAATGTTGATAAAACTGCCAGAAAGTTAAAAGTGATTTCTTTTTTAATAATAATAATTAAATTTGATTTAAACAGTTTTACATAAAATTAAACAATTCAACTTCAGATTTTGGTTTAATTGGTAGAATATGTTAAGGCATACCTAAATTACTATATTTTAATTTTCTATAAAACAAAGTTGACAAATTGTGAATAAAATTACTAAAAATATATAAAAAGGTGACTTTATTTTTATTTTATTTATATATAATAAACATTTACACCGTCAGATTTTAGTTAAGTCGACAATGACAAAAATGAAAACTGGAAATATAAATGCTCAAAATTCAATTTAAAATTACATAATTAACAGAAACATTTCTAAAATGAATAACGACGCCGTTTCAATTAAAAAAAAACAATATCAATTGGTTGGACATGAAGTTACAAAAACTCAAAGTTGACTAAAATTTAAAAAAACATACATAAAATCAATATATTATCTAAAGGCTCTCAATAATTGAATGTCAAATTATATATAATTAATAGAAATGGTCAAGTAATAAACTTGTTTGAATTTAAGAAAATTAATTTGTTTAAATTTAATAAAATTAGTTTGTTTGAATTTAAGAAACAACAAAATCGATTAATTTACAATTAAGCTACAAAACCACAATTATGCCAACAATATGCAAAACAAGAAATTTTGATTATCTTCATTGGAAGAAAAAACAACAGTTAACTCTCAGGTTTTTATATAATTCATAGACATTTCTGTCTATTAAATTATAAACAATGTCGATTAATTAATTTCTATCCATCGACATTGTTTGTAATTAATATAAAAATCGATCGATTTGAAATAAAAGTACAAAAGATATAAGTTGAATAAAATTCTGTAAATGCAGAAAATCAATATTTTATATATGAAATTGCCAACAGCTGGATGAAAAGTATTAAAGTATTAAAAGTGCGAGTCATTTCGCACTAATTTCTCAACAAATGAATCAATACTTTACTTCATATCCCATATAAGAAAGTCAAGTCGATATCAAAATTTGATATAGCTAACTGTATGTTTTTGAGTTTACGTGAAGTGATTATTACACTAAAAAAATACTGTTATTCCTCACTTCACTTTTTATTTGTATCGTTAGATATACATTTCGAGACACAAGGTGCTCATTATCAATAACAAAGTTTGTTATTGATATTGAGCATCTTATGTCTCGAAATGTACATCTAACGATACAAATAAAAAGTAAAGTATAAGTATAACAGTCTTTTTTTGTGTTGATATAGCTAACAGAAATAGTAAGTACATATGTGTTAATTAAAAAAAATCAAGCGACTACAAATAAAATTACATAAAGTCAAATACAACTAAAATTATGGAACATATTTTACATAAAATCAATATTTCATTTCAAAAATAAGTTAGTAGCAATTTGTTATCAAATTAAAAAAAGAGTAGGTACAATTTGTACAAGTTTTATTGGTATGTTTGCTTTTTAAACTAGAGGAAAACTTGTGTATTATTTATAAACTGCATAAAAGAAAAAAAATAGGGTTTTGGCATAATTGAAAAAATCATATTTAATATTCCCTATTGTTGTTTATTTCCTAACATAATACAATAATTATAATTAAAAGGATACATTAAAAAATAAATAAAAATATAATACAAAATAATAAGAATACCTGAAAAATAAATAATAATATTTAAAAATAACTACGCTGGTTACTAATTAAACTTTGAAAACAAGTAATTAAAAATATCAACGGAGTGCGGTACCGAATTATATCATTTTGACATCAGGGTTGTTATGTTTAAAACACTTTGTTTTAAAACTGAATTTTAAACATGTTTAAAAACAGCCGTCGTGTTTTAAACGATTTTGTTTTGAACATGTTTTAAATCTTGAATTTGTTTAGAACACATTTTAAACGTTAAAATTGTTTAAAACGTTTTTTTATTTTCTTGAATTTGCTAAATTATATTTTATACTACTTCATTAAGATTTTTTGTTTGCGTTTTTAAATGTTAGCTAAATTGTTGAAGATATTTCAAATTACATTATTAAACACAACATTTAATTACAATAAAATATCACAACAGTGTAATTTTTAATACAGGGATTTATGAACGAGGGTTTTCCACTCCTAGACTAAGTATAAAGTGAAATTTCGAGTTTAGAAAAGCCTGAAAATTTGGATTGGCAGCGTAGCGAAGCGGAGTGCCCAATCCAAATTAGGCTTTTCTAAACTCGAAATTTTACTTTATGTGCCACACGTATAAAACACTGAAATATCGCAAAGTTTATAATATACGGCTTTAGCAATATAATATATAGATAAGAATAAAACGTAAGTCAAATTCTGCGCTAAACAAATGGTTTAAAACAGTGATTATAGGCAACTCAATAACTATAACGTATATTAGGTTGCCTGAAAAACACGTTTTTCATTGAAACTGAGGGTTTCTTGAAGTTCTCTAATTGTACATAAATGTTTAATTTAACTAATGTTTTAAAAATAAAAAAAAATAAGCAATTTAAAATAAATCTACAAAACGTGGAAGTTGGTAACATTTTTCAAAGTGCAGGAATTTAGTGTTTTCTTTTGAATCTCATAAAAATTTAGCAAACTTTTGGGTATTTTTATGAAATAAAGTAACTTTGTTTTAACATTTCACGAGATTAGCAAGTTCGAATTAAAAATATGGGGAAAAGGAAAATATGCCATCCGTTTTTTAGACAAAAATTTATTAGTTCAAAAAAGACTTGTAAATGGCACTAAAATCAATATTAAAATATCAAAATAAATGGTGAAAATATTATGAAAATAAATTGTGATTATTTTGTAACAACTTTAAGCATTCGGAAACAAAGGTTTATATATTCATGCAAAAAAAACTGATGGCATATTTTCCCTTTCCCCATATTTTTAATTCGAATTTGCCAATCTCGTGAAATATTGAGACGTAACTTTGTCATAAAAATACCCAAAAGTTTGTTAAATTCTTATGAGATTCAAATGAAAAACTAAATTCCTGCACTTTGAAAAATGTTACTCAACTTCCACGTTCTGTAATTTTATTCGAAATAGTTAAATTTTCTTTTATTGGACAACTAAGCAAGATCTGTTTATTTCTTAAAGATGACTGAGAATTTTATTATACATCTAACGCTGCCGCTGTCTTAGGTTTTAGTTGATTCAAATTCATACACTAACTTTCAACTTTTTCTCATAATTTGATTCAATTTTAAGTTACTGTAGTTTTCTTAGAGATTTTCTTAATTTTAGTTTCTACAGGATGCAAACAAATTTTATTCTATTTAACCTCTCACATGTTGCAATTATATCTAAGTTTAATTTTTAGTAGGTTAAGTGGAAGATCAGTAACAGGTTAAGCTGACTGAACTTCGCCTACACTTATAATAATATATATCTTTTGTATTTTTTTTTCTTTCGGTTAAATAAAGACATTTATTATTATTATTATTATTAATTAAAAGACTTAACTTTGTTTTACCACTTTTATTTTACTTTTCAGTGACTATAGTTTCGACTACCAGCAAGTCATTATCAAACTAAGTTAGATAATGACTTACTTGTAGTCGAAACTATAGTCACTGAAAAGTAAATTAAAAATGGTAAAACAAAGTTAAGTATTTTATTTAAATTGTTATGTGGTACAAAGTGAACGCCAACCAAATTAAAGATTAAATTTTATTCAATCCTTAAAAATCGGTTATTCTCAATAGAAAAGTTGCAATTTATAAACGATTAAAGTAATTTCTGTCAACTTTGAGCTTTGATAGGCTTTTATTGAATAATACTTTTTAGTAACAATAATTGTATTTTTTTCTAAATATCTTTGTCTACCAGATTTGGTTTTGCAGGGATTTATAGCAGTGAATCCCTTCTAAAGTGAAGTAATAATATTTCCATTATTCGATAAATTGAACTAGTTTTTACTCTTTTTATAAAAGCGTTCAATTTCAAATTTTGAACGAGTGTGTCCACTCCCAGATTAAGCATGAAGTAAAATTTCGAGTTTAGAAAAGCCTGAACGTTTGGATTTGGATTCTAAGTTTAAAATTTCACTTCATCCGCCACGCGTCTAAAACACTGAGTAATAATCTAAATATTTAAATGGAAAATATTTACGTTTTTCTTTACACGTTTTCAAATCAGGTCAAATAATACAATGTATCAAATTAACTTATTTAGTAATTTAATTAACAAAACAAAATTAATAATGTTGCGTTCTTGCACCAATGGCACTTAATCGGCTAAGCATAAAATAACCATTTTGAGTTATTGCTGATACTATTGGATTTTTGGAAGGCTTTCGATTCATTGAATTGTAACACATTATTATCTATATTATCCTTTATTGGATTTAATCAGATTTCTATTAATTTCTTTAAGAACTACCTAAAAAATCGATCGCAGATGAGGAAATCTAATAATTTTATGTCCGAGGAAGTAGAAGTAAATAGGGGATCAGTTTTCTTGTTTTCTATTTATACCTCACAAATATTTTCTAGCCTTAATATTGATAACTTTCACCTCTTTGTTGATGATACCCAACTGTTATAAACGTTTGCGGAGAAGGATGTGAATTCAGTATGTAACAAAATAAATTTTGATCTTTCTAATATATTAGCTAAAAGCAGAAATCATGCACTATTAATTAATAATTCAAAAACTAAAGCAATTCTTTCTGGTCCCAGTAAAATACGCGAGAGAATTCTATCCCAAATCTCAGTATCTATGAATAATGATAGATCAAATTGTGTTGTAAAAAAAACATGTGTGAAAAGCCTAGGGCTTCAAATAGATTCTATAACCACATATCCATGTGCATTAATAGAGCATATGCTAACCTTAGACTCATATTTTTAAATCGCCATTGTTTATCTCAGAAACTTAAGACTATATTGTGTGTTGTCCATCACTTGTGTTGTCGCACTTCAATTATTGCGATATTGTATTCAATTTTTGTTTAGACAAAAAGACAATTCATAAAATTCAGTTGGTACAAAACTCTTGTTTGAGATTGATTTTTGGCATTCGAAAGTTCCAACATATAAGTCATAAACTAATAGCAATTGAATGGCTCAATATGAGTGATCGGCGTCTGGTGCATGGTATTTTGCCATAAATTAATTCTTTATAAAACACCTTCTTACCTCTACAAAAAAATCAAGTTTCGCTCTGATGTACATAGTCTAAATTTACGCTTTAGAGGCTTGCTAACTCCACCTCAGTATAAATCAACTTTTGCAGAAAGAGCATTTTCGATCCAGGTCTCTAAAGTGTATAATAAACTACCTCCTGTGTGTAAGGAAAGTAGTGTTTTTTTTTCGCAAATTGTTTGCTGAGCATCTTCGTGAATCTATCACCAATTACTAACACCCTAAGTTAATACTTTGTCTATGTTTGATTATTTTATTTTCTTGCCGTACCATAATCTTTATTGTAACAGTTGTATGTATTTTATATTTTATTTAATATGAATTCCTTTTTTTTTGGCCTGAAGGCAGAACAGTTCTATTAATCGCCAAGAAATTGGAATTAATGTAACTGATTTAGGTACATTTGACTATATTAATATTACTGTATATATATATTTATTATATTTTTGCACGGGAAGTAGTTGTTTAAATGGATATTTATCGTCTTAAGTTGTCTTATTAATTAAGACATTGTTTGCATTTTCACGAATAAATTTTCGTAATTTTATATATTATGTTTAAAGTATGCAAACTATAAGAAGCGTAAGTAAGCTTATTATTATTTTCTCGAATTCAAATAGTTTTGAATTTGAATTTATCTTGTTTGAACTGTACCGTAAGGTAAATAATAAGGTCTCACATTCTTCATACATGCTAATGACAAAATAAATACCGATATTTTTCACTCATTCCATTTCTGTGTACCTGTTTATTCCACACACAACACTTTTTCCAAGTAAGTTTATTTAAATTTTATTTCTAAATTTTTTAAAACGTCATAACCAAAGCTATACAGAAGAGAGATAAATCTCGAAACGCGTCTTTAGATGGCCTGGGACATTAGTTTAAATCCAAGTCCTTTCACTTCAGATTTTTTTGTTATTTCTCCTTTCATTTTAAATGTGTATTTGTTAGTTGGTTTGAAGAGAATTTGACCTAAACATTAATAGAGCGTTGTAACAAACCAAATTAAATAATATTTTAAATATTTCATTGTAAAATTCAATATCCGGAGGTGTATTTGCACGGGAAGTAGTTGTTTCAATGGATATTTATCGTCTTAAGTTGTCTTATTAATTAAGACATTGTTTGCATTTTCACGAATAACATTTTCATAATTTTATATATTATGTATATTTATGTTTAATTAGTCAATAAATAATTTTTTATTATTATTTTAAAACCCTTGAAAATTTGGATTTGCCATGCACAGCGAATGTTTATAAATACATATATACCTCTTACATACCGGGAATGTTTCTTTCAAGTATACATATCCCAATGCATACGTTGTAAATTTGCAGGCATTCGCTGTTATTCTAAAAGTGGTTAATTGTAAAGTTTCTAATGAGTGTTTTTAATCCCAGATTAAGCATGAAGTAAAATTTCGAGTTTTGAACTTTTCAAGCTTTTCAAAACTCGAAATTTTTCTTCATGCGCCACGCGTATTAAACACTCAAGTATTGTGAACTTTAAAATATACTGCTAAAGTTGTATGCTAAAGCAGTATATTTATTACTTCTTCATGCATTATGCTTAATCAAACTTGTTAACAGCTTCAAATTGAACGCTTAAAGAATGGAATATCTTAAAATTTACAGCACATGCATCGGGATATGTATACTTTATAGAAAGAGTCCCTTTATATGTGTCAAGATGTCCGAAAATGTACAGTATTTAAATCGGGATATATATACTAAAAAAAATTCACGGTATGGAATATTTCACTGTCAATTCAGCTTGATTTTTACGTTTGATTATGTTACAAAAAAGATTTAATTTAACTTTATTGACCAATAAACTTTAATTTTAGGTTTAAGGAGTGAATAATTCAATGATACGAGATAATAATAACTCCAATTACAGAGCATTTTCATAATAATGGATTTTCTTCCAACTTGTTTGTATACTCCAATTTCATTACCGACGTGATAGAGGAAGGGGAAGTGGTAGACTCGATCTATACTGACTTTAGTAAGGCGTTTGACACAGTTAGCCACTGTAGGCTTTTATACAAACTCCGAAGGTATGGTGTTGCTGGGTCCATGATTGAATGGCTCCGGTCATTCATAAGTTGTAGACAACATGTGGTGAAAATAAATGATGCAGTTTCAAGTTCTGTAATAAATGCAACGTCAGGTGTGCCCCAGGGTTCTCACCTTGGGCCATTGCTATTTCTCATGTTTATCAATGATATTGGTAAAGACATTCAATCAAATTTTTTGCTTTATGCAGATGATATGAAGCTGTATCGTAAAATCACCACCAGTGATGATTGTCGCATCTTTCAGATAATCTGGATCAACTTATTATATGATGCTCCAGTAATGATTTGCTTTTGAACATAACTAAATGCAAATACATACGTTTTTCAAGAAAACAAGGGATCTATTACCCGGCTATCTATTTTTTAGATAGTAATCCTTTAGAGAGGGTTTATATAATTAATGATTTGGGCGTTCTACTTGACAGCAAACTTTAATTTCATGAACACTTAAATTTAATTATTGCAAAAGTTTTACAAAGAATTGGTTTTATGCGGCGTATTACTATACATTTCAAATCTATCCGTACTTTCATGACATTATACTCCACCTTAGTCAGACCAATTCTAGACTATTGCTGCATAATTTGGTCACCGCACTACCAATGTCACGTAGATAGATTAGAACGTGTACAACGTAAAATGATAAAACTCTTTGTACGATAGTAATAATTAGGACCTACCTTGTACATGTCTCTTCAAAAACGAAGGATTTATTTTATGCTATACTTTGCATATCGTATACTGAATGGACTGATAGTTTGTACATCTATATTGTCGTCTATTGGTATTAACGTTCCTGTTTGCTCAACCAGACAGCATAAACTTCTTGCTGACGTACACCACATAACTCTGTATGGCTATAACAGCCCACAGAATAATTTAATAAGACATGTTAATTCTCATGGCGAGTCAATAGAATTTTTTGGTGTCTCATTGCACTGTTTTAAAAGACTTTGTTTAAGTTCCATTAACTCCTTTTAAGGTCCTTTCTTTTAATTATTTATTTGTTCCTCCTTTATTAGATGTAATTTCTGTTTCTAATTGTGTCGATTTGTGTATATATATATATTTTTTGTGGTTTTGTGATTATTGTGTATATATAGTTGTATTTAATAGTCTGCCGTAATAAATAATTAGAATAAAGAATTAAAATAAAATAATATAATAATACAAATGATTATTCTAATCGAAACAATAATCGATACTATTAAAAGTAGTAATAAAAATAATCGATAACAATCAATTAGTGAAATATTTTGATAACAAATAATTGATTCATTTTAATCAATGATTTTCTATCAAAATACTTCAATAATTGATTGATATCGATTATTTTTACTACTACTTTTAATAGTATCGATTATTGTTTCGATTAGAATATTCATTTGTGTTATGAAAATGCGGTCAACGGTGTCCATTTTAACACCGTTGACTGAATAAATAAAATAAAATAAAATAATTAAAATATCATGATTATTCACAATCCTTAAATATATATAATGCCGGTATTATATGCCAGAAATATCCCGGCGCTTTGATCAATATTACTCAATACTTTTCCGAGTATTTATTATGTTACAACAGCAAGTAATAAATGAAATCATTTTATATTAATTTAAACATAATGAAAGTTTAACTATGAACTTGAATAAGAGTTGAACTTGAAATTCAGCGATTGAATATTTTCTTTTTTAAAAAGTTTTGCATAAAAGGTGTTGAAAAACAAATCGATACCCCTCAATTTCTTAGAAGAAACGGTATTTACGAGGAGTCAGATTTTCAAGTTCGGTCATTTAAAGTTATAAACTAATACCTGGAAAACAGGTTTGCAATTCTATCCCATTATCCTCTTAGTAAAACAAGTGCCTGCATCGTATTAAACAAACATTTCGCCCGCGGACATGTTTTAGTAAATTTCACGTCAAGAATATCATGTTTTTAATAAATAAACTATTTCCATGTATTTTCTTAGCCCAGACAAAACACGTATAGAGTATCTATTGTCTAGTTACAGAATACGGATTTTAATACGCTAAATTTAATTATTTAGAACTTCTATTTGAGGATGTTTTCAATCAACCCACTTCTGGTCTGTATTAAAAAGTGTCTGCCTTATTAATGGACTTTACAGTTTAAATTCAAAGCTCCTCATCAAAGGCCTTGTCTGTTTAGAATGGGAGAGATCGCAAACAGACAAGCGCGTAGGGAAGCACTTAAAATTGCCTTAATCTGCAATTTAATGCACATCAAAATGCATATTTTCACTGAAACATTAGTTAAATCAGGTGGGTTTTGCCCTTTTTCAATGAGTTAATTATTTGTAGTATTTCTAAAAAATGTAATTAATGTAATGAAAGGAAAATAAATATATTATATGTACACAGGGAAATTTAAGCGGACGAACTAAACGAATCCATTTCCGGATATTAACTGAAATAATGTTCATTTTCATATACTAAAATAATTTACCGATAAATTAATTAATTGCAATTACTTCGGAAACGTAAACAGGTAGTAGGATTAACGCGTTCAGCAATAAATACAAAAATAAAACGGTAAATCATTATTAATAAAAATAAATCACAAGTAGATTACTACACATCACAATATTTACAGCTAGATTCTTATTTATGATGATTCCATATTGAAATATGTAGATACAATGATTTAGTTTTAAATTTATCTATGAGTGAGAGAATAATAATAAATAAATTGAAAACTAAATCAAATCATCGAGTTTAGAAAAGCCTGAAAATTTACTTCATGCTTAACCAGGGATTGTAAACACTCGTTAGGAACTTTAAATATAAAGTTTTATAGAAAGAACAAATTCCTGAAATTTACCAAACACTGTAATCATCGGGTTGTGTTATACTAAGAAGAACAAATCGCTGTATAAATATATTTTATAGATGTTGCTGGTATTTGTTAAACCCCCAATTAATCATTTGATAAATAACACTGATCGGTATTTAGTTAATAAAACTATATAATTTTATAATTAATTAACCCGATGATTTCACCACAGTCGAATATTTAAATACGAAAATTTAGATCACAAAATTATTCATATATTTCGATTTTTGAATATTGATGAATATTTAAATATCAAATAATTCAAATATTTGAATATTTTTTTGGAAAGTATAAACTTTAGTTGAAATCAGTGTTCTACACGTGGCGCATGAAGTTAAATTTCGAGTTTAGAAAAGCCTAATTTGGCTTGGCCGCTCCGCTTCGCTACACGTCCAAGTCAAATTTTCAGGCTTTTCTAAACTCGAAATTTTACTTCATGCTTAGTCTGGGAGTGGAAAACACTTGTTTGACAGTTATTAGAACTTTTAATAACAACACTGATTTCGTACAGAAAAGATTATTGCAAGTGTTCAAATAAGTTCCCATTATTTTCTAAACAAGTATGCTCTTTGTACAGTTGAATTTAAAACTTTGTCTAACATTTCTAGGAGATTCTGTTAACTGCTGCTATAACCGATGCCAATAATTGTTCTTCATTTTCAAAAGTCGCGGAGCGACCAAACCAAATTTTCAGGCTTTTCTAAAGTCAAAATGTTCTTCATGCTTAACCAGGGATTGTAAACACTCGTTGGGAACTTCAAATATAACGTTTTATAGAAAGAACAAATTCCTGCAATTCACCAAAGACTGTAATCATCGGGTTATGTATACTGAAAAGAACAAATCGCTGTATAAATATATTTCATAGATGTTGCTGGTATTTGTTAAACCCCCAATTAATCTTTTGATAAATAACACTGATCGGTATTTAGTTAATAAAACTATATAATTTAACAATTAATTAACCCGATGATTTCACCACATCGGCAAGATTAATGAATTAATTAATTAGCTGGCTTAAAATAAAAGGGGTCTTTGTTACATTACAAACTACTAATAGATAGAACCCTATAATTTTAAGGTTGCTAATTGTTGTAGTACAAAAATAACCTGTTTGTTGAAACCCTACAAATATCAGTATTATTTGTTACATGACAATAGTATTAGCGATTGAAAATGACCCGAATAGTCGAAATCCAAAATTCCAATATTTTATTTTATTTCATTTCATTTCATTTCTTTTCATTTCATTTCATTTCATTTTATTTTATTTTATTTCATTTTATTTTATTTTATTTTATTTTATTTTATTTTATTTTATTTTATTTTATTTTATTTTATTTTACTTTATTATATTTAATTTTATTCAAATATTCGGGTTATACCATTTACAAAAGAGGTGATTGCTCACCGAGCTTGAATTAAAATACATATTAAAATAATATCTAATTACTAACAAAATATTAGACAAATAACTTGACAATACGCTACTGCTTAAGGTAACGACGTACAGACTTTATGTCGTTATGAAAAAAGTCAAAACTGCAAGCATTGAAATTGGCCGCTATTCTACATATACCGAAGTTCCTGACATAGTCCTTTCTTATTAAAGGTGTATGCTGCTGCGAACTACTCTACTCGGAACATGAATGCCAAACGAATTAACATTGATTAATTGGTAACTGAGTAATACGTCACCATTTTTCGTCGTTTTTCGAGATGTTACTCTAGTCTGTAATATAGCATCGTAGGCTCCTAAAATATTAAATTTATAAGAGATATAATTTAGAAACCTCCGCTGAGTTTTCTATAAAACCGAGATATCTTTTGCTGTAAAAGGGCACCATATAACAGAGCAATACTCCAGCTGTGGCCTAACTAATGTCTTATAAAGATATAATACTGTTTCGATGTTAGTGAAATGAGCAGTGTTTCTCTCAATAAGTCCAAGCATTTGGTTTGCTTTAGATGATATAATGGAAATATGAACTGAAAAAGACAAATTACTGGTTAGAACAACCCCCAGATCTTCAATTTGGTATACCCGATTTAGTGGAATATCACCGAGATTATAAGCACTTCGCATTGGAGTTTGTTTTCGCGAAAAAGATATAGTGAAACATTTGGCCATATTTAATCTCAGTCTATTCGAGATACACCATTGGATCAATCTATTTAGATCCTCCTGCATATTCTGCGATTCAGTGTAATCTTTAATACTAAGAAATACCTTCCTGTCGTCGGCAGTTAGTAGGTACCGACAGTATTTAAAACAGTTGGAAACGTTGTTTATAAATATATTGAATAATAAAGGCTCCAAGTGGGATCCTTGAGGCACACTTGAGGTAACTTTATTAGGGATTGATATTAGATTACCAATACGAACAGATTGCGTTCTGGCTGTTAGAAACGACTTAATCCAACTTAATAAACCACCACCAATACCAATATGGTGAAGCTTCTGTAGCAAAATTTTATGGTCAACGGTACCGAACGCCTTGGAAAAATCAGTATAGACGGCGTTAACCGAAGACCCATTTTCCAAGGCATCCGCAATATACTGACCCTAAACCAACAAGTTGGTTGCAGTCGAGCAACCAGCTCTGAAACCATGTTGATGTTCTATTAGCATTGGGTTTAAATGTTAAGTCAGATATTGTGACATAATTTTATCAAAGATCTTGGGAATTGTTGACAAGATGGCTTTGACTTTAATATCACTAAGTCATTCAGATATTTAAATATTCAAATATCCAAATATTTTAATATTCCAATGTTTAAATATTTCAATAATTCGAATATTCCAATATTTGAATACTTAAATATTTAAATAATTTGAATAATGGAACATTTGAATATGTTTTTGAACAAATATTCGAATAATTAGAATATTTAAATATTTTAATATGTTTTTAAACTAATATTCGAATATTTAAACATTTCAACAATCCAATTATTTGAATATGTTCTTAAACGAATATTCGAATACTTAAATTTCAAAAACTCCCAGCCTTAATAATGCGAGTATGTTTTAAATTTCACTAAAAATCAGTGTTTAATACACGTGGCGCATGAACTAAAATTTCGAATTTAGAAAAGACTGAAATAGGCTGAATTTGGGATACAAACGATTAAGCTTTTATAAACTGGAAATTTTACTTCATGAGTCGGGAGTCGAAAACAATCGTTTAAATTCGGTGCTTTTTCTTTAAGTATACATAACATAATTATATGCAGTAAATCTTCAGACATTCGTTGTTTTTTTTATTTAGTTCAATTTTAAGCTGTTTTCCACTCCCAGGTTAAGCATGAAGTAAAATTTCGAGTTTAGAAAAGCTTCGTGAAAATTTGTCGACAAATTTTCTGGGCTTTTCTAAACTCGAAATTTCACTTCATGAGCCACGCGTATAACTTACTGAAATATTGGGAAATTTTACTTGAACCTGCATGCTTAATCAAGGAGTAGAAACATCAGGATATGTATACTTAAAAGAAAAAAAAACGCTATTTGAAAATTGTTGCACAAGTTTTTCCTAAATCTAATCTCGATTGGTTACTTATTAAGTACTAGTTGTCAAGCAGTTCTTATTTTTTGATGAACAAAGTGTTGATTGATTAATTCAGGGAAAATCTTAACCTACAAAAAAAAACAGACTTGTAGGTTTTTATAAATCACATATAACTTGAAGTAAAATTTAATTTGCCAATTGTTTGTAGAATATTTAAAAATTTAAGATTGGGATGGCTACCCTAATGAAATGACTAATATGAACACTAGTGCAAGCACTGGCACTGGCATTGTTAACTTTCTTTAGAAATATTTCTCGTCAGTTTATTCAGCTCCAACTAACACCCCAGATAAACATAACGATATCCACTTAAAGTTAATTCTAAATAATAATTTAGTTGTTACTCTAGAGCAGGGGTTCTCAACCGGGGGAGGCACGCCCCATTAGGGGGGCGCGGCAAGATGTAGGTGAAGTGAAATAAGGCTAAAATGATGTTTTAATCTAACTAAAAAACCTAAATTAAATCAGGGAGGGGGGCGCGACCTGAAAAAGGTTGTGAACCCCTGCTCTAGAGGATGTTTTTAATGCAATTGCACGCCTTAAAACATCATATTCACATGAACCAGATGGTATCTTAAGTTATTTTCTTCAAAATTGTATTTTCTTATTAGATCATCGCAATTCTATTCACAACATGTTTGTAAAATCATTAACATCAAGTGTAGTGCCATATAAATAGAAAGATAATTACATTATTCCACTTTTTAAATCTGGGTGAAGAAGCCTTATGGAAACTTATAGAGCGGCCATTCAATAAATAAGTGCACACTTTTTGGGGGCATATCAGGGATTTTAGTGAATTTCACATATATTATAAAGGCTATCAAGACATGGCTTTTGGTTGTTACTAGAGGTTAAAAAAAATATTGTGTCAAAAGTATCTTGACCTGCTGCAGACTGAATTGGAAGACGCCTTGGATGAATTACCTCTAGCAATAATTAACAACTGCTGGTTTCAGCAAGATGGTGCCACAGCGCATAACTCAAGAAATGTACGGGAGTATTTGTCGCAGAGGTTTCTTGAAAAATGGATTGGAACTCACAGTGAAGTAATTATTGTGTCAAAAGTATCTTGACCTGCTGCTGACTGAATTGGAAGACGCCTTGGATGAATTACCTCTAGCAATAATTAACCACTGCTGGTTTCAGTAAGATGGTGCCCCAGCGCATAACTCGAGACATTTACGGGAGTATTTGTCGCAGAGGTTTCTTGAAAAATGGATTGGAACTCAGAGTGAAGTAGCTTGGCCAGCCCGATTACCAGATTTGAGCCCGTTAGACTTTTTCATGGGGGTTATGTAAAAAATCAAGTGTATGACTCAACTTTTAAAAATTAAGAACAATTATTGGCATCGATTATAGCAACCTCCTCAGAAATGTTAGACAAAGTTTTAAATTCAACTGTACAAAGAGCATACTTGTGTCTAGAAAGTGATGGGAACTTATTTGAACACTTGCAATAATCTTTGAATTATTTTTCCAACGCCTACTAGATTAAGAACCAACAACAATATAAACATTTATTTGTCTCTGTTTCTTAGCTTTAGAAGCATAATGTGTGATACATCGTTAAATTTGTAATAAAAAATGCTACCGTATACAAGGTGTTGTTGTACTTTTGTGGACATATAAAAAAATGAAGTTAATGATGATTTCTCGGAGATGAAACATCGGATAAAAAATTTGAAGAAGCCATTTTGTAGAACTTGAAAAGTGACAATGACAAAGTGCCATTAGTTTTTTAATATCTTTTAAAATAAATACAAACATTGGAAAAATAAAAAATCCGAAAAATTGCATTTTTTGGATCATTTCGAAAATGATAAACAATCATGAATTTCTGCGAAGCGGAGCGGCCAAGCCAAATCAGCCAAATTTAAATATTCGAATATTCAATAAAATAATCCCACTAAATTTAAATTTGTGCAACATGAAAACAAATCTTTCAAAATGATTTGAAAATCGAAACAATAATTCAATAAATTTTAATATGTTTTTGGATAATATATTTTAAACTTTATTTGAAATCAGTGTTCCACATGTGGCGCATGAAGTAAAATTTCGAGTTTAGAAAAGCCTGATTTGGCTTTTCTAAACTCGAAATTTTACTTCATGCTTAGTCTGGGAGTGGAAAACACTTGTTTGACAGTTATTAGAACTTTTAACGACAATTATTTCTTACGGAAAAAAGTTATATGAGTCGCCTATTTCCAAAAACCCCCAAATCCAGTTAATTTAGGGGTTTTTGAAAATAGGCACCTCATATTCACATTCGGTTTATTCGAATATTTAAATATTTTAAATTAAAATTTTACCAGGATGAAAAAAATTCTTTCACAAATTTTAATTTTAAATATTTGAATAAACCGAATGTTTAATTTTTTTTTCTGTAAGAAATCAGTATTGTCCTTTATTTTAAACACTTGAATAAACCGAATGTTTGAATTTTCTCTGTAAGAAATGAGTATTGTCATTAAAAGTTCAAATAACTGCCAAACAAGTGTTTTCCACTTCCAGACTAAGCATGAAGTAAAATTTCGAGTTTAGAAAAGCCAAATCAGGCTTTTCTAAACTCGAAATTTTACTTCATGCGCCACATTTAGAACACTGATTTCAACTAAAATTTATACTTTCCAAAAACATATTGAAATATTTGAATTATTTGAATATTTAAATAATTATCAATATTCGAATATTGAAATATATGATTTATATATTTTGGGTTATATATTTAAATATTCAACTATTTGAATTATTCGTATCAGAATCCCAACCTTAGTTCAAACCCAAGTCTGGTTTCAACCAGCAAATTAAAAAATAATGCGTGTCAGTTCAGCAATTTCTTAATTTTTGCAGGATTGGTGTAATTCAAGCCTGTTGGACAATCATCAAAATGTTCAACATTCAACATGTTTGGATTTGATTGTAATATATGTTGGTATCTAATAAACGGTACTCTGGTTTGTGGAATGGCCGAGAGGCATTGCAATCCAGTCTGTAATTCCAAAGTTGCAGGATGGATTAGTTGCTCGTCAGTTGCAATGGTTTTCACAATCTAATCTGACTGATTCCTGGACATCCACTGTCTCAAATCTTTTAGAGTACAGCAGTTCCTATCAAACGCCTTGGAATAACATCGTGAAGTGGACACAATATATCGATGAACTACTTCCGAAACTTCGTCCCGATTTTACAAAAAAAAGTTCCTCGTAAGTCAGTAATTATCAATTTTCCAGTATTAGTGTAAACATATACTCAAAATACTTACTAAAAATCATGATTAAGCTATACGTACCATAAAAAAATCAGAAGGATTACGTAGCTCATATAATAACATTAATAGTGTCTCCGGTAAAATGTCAAATTTTGCACTTACGAGCTTTCGGGAGTAGTTGATCGATATACTGATTTTTCTAAAGCATTTGATAGAATAAACTATAATATCTTACTAAGTAAGTTAAAACTGGATGGTTTTAACAAAGGCACTCTAAACTGACTTTTTTTATTTCTCTATAACCGTATTCAGTATGTTTGAATTAAAAATAAATGTCCTTCAAAAAATATGTATATATATCTTGTAAAACAAATTTCTGTACTACTCCTTGAGAATTACGATAAGTCGAAACTAGTTGGAGAGAATAAAAATAGTAGTGAAACAAACCAACTGATTTTTATTTAATTATCAATATTGTAAACATGTTTCATCAAGTGATTACTGAGAACCAAATTGAAGATATAAAAATGTTATTTCTCAACCAATAACTGATACCTTAGGTGTTCCACTAGGTTCACACTGTAATAGAATACTCTTCATATTATTCAGCAATGATTTGTAAGACACTATTAAACATTGTAATTATTTGTTATACGCGGACTACTTATTTAGGGTATATCTTTAATTAATTTCTCACGAAACCCGCGGTAAAATGTTTTAAACTATAAACTATTAATTAAAACACTACATATGTTTTAATTAATAGTTTTTTTATTTGGAGTACTTAATGATTTAGAAAAATTTGAACAACTTTTGTGAATGGTGTCTTGAAAATTATTTAATTTTAAATATTAAGAAATGCTAATTCCGGATATTTAGAACACTTTATTGGTTAAGAAATGTCATTCCATAACAACGCCTAGAAGTAAACTTCAACTGTATAATTATTCATTATATTATCGGTTCTTCAAATGTTACTAGAGTTAATGCAATCAAGGATTTGGGAGTTACATTTGATCCCAAACTTTTATTTAACTCCCGCGTCCAGAATATTACAAATAAGGCCTGCGCAAATCAAAGCAATCTGACTGGTAGTGGCGGTTGCGATAGCCGCAGCGATCTATGTAACCCATAAAAAATAATGAGAGAGCACAAATATACGCGATCTTTTTTTTTCTAAAATTATGGGGATTTGTGTATCGTGGTATTTTACATACTATTAACTTGTACGCTCTCATTTGGAATTCGGATCATCTGTGTGGAATCCACCTTCCGCGTTAAATATCAATCTAATTGAAGCTGTACAAAACAGATTCTTACGATGCATGGAGTCCAAACGAGGTTTATAACACATTGTTGGTGAATATAAATTTATAATGAGTGATCTGAACGTAATTACCCTACAAGAACGCCGGAAACTTTGTTACCGGGAATTATTTTATTCTTCGGCAACAAGAATTGTAAATAGCATTTGGAATTCTTCCTTTCTTTAAAATGATTTCGACCCTTAATTAACTAATTGCCCGGCCTAAATGATTATCTTACGCAGTTCATACCGTGCTCGGGCCAACATCTACCTGGGCAAGTGTGGCGAATTAACTCTCGGGTTTCTTCAAAATCGGTAATTAAGGGAGAGGACTAATGACCAGTATTGCAATTTGAAAAACGAGAGATTATAAATTTCTATACTTCTTTCAAATTGCTGCTTAACGGTTGTTTGGATTTGAGGGTTCGCTGAAAGTAATTATCTTGTCTGCGATAATTACTTTCTAGCGAATTCTAGCGCCAACGGTCAGGTAGTCCTCAAAGCATCCCTTCTCCACGCCATTTTTCGTGGCATAAATACCGGGGGACGACATTCAGGACGGCAGTCCACTCTTGTGCTGTACAGGAGACAGCATGTTGATTCAAGAGGAACTTCCGTTCCTCGATTTTTCTGTCTGAGCCAGGAAGCTCTGACCGACGCCAGACGTCCCAGCCGTCGTTCCTGCCGCCAACAACAGGAAACAACGCGACGCCGACGTCAGCCGTCGTTTCAGTTCTTGGACACCTGCGCCGAGCATCCGATTGCCAGTGCAGTCGCCTCGACGCTACCATTGTAGCGTTCGTTGCTTTCGCCGGATCCAGCCCAGGCCAGCAACACTGACTCCAGGAAACTTAGCCCGATGCCGACGCCAGCCGTTCCGCCGTCGTTCCTGCAGTCAATACCAACGCCGAGCACCAAGGTTGCCAGATCAGCCGCCTCAACGTCCCACACTACCAATGTAGTAATTGTTGGTGCCTCCGGATCCAGTCACACGCAGAAGCCCACCAACGCCGATGCCACATCCCGTCGACGGACACAGGACGCCGTCTTACACCGGGACGCCGCCTCCATCTATACGCCGCCACCGGCCGGACGCTGCCCCTATCCGGACGCCGCCACCAGCCGGACGTCGCCTCTATCCGGACGCCGCTACCAGCCGGACGTCGCCTTTATCCGGACACCGCCAGTCAACTAGAAACCCCGATCTTGACGCCGCGACGACGACTCCAGAACAAGTCTGCCCTGTATCTCCGTGCTCTGTGTTACTCTTACTCTTATTTTATTCTGTTGTTGTGTTTTAAAATAAATAAATAAATTTAAAACAACATCCGTGTTTCAAAAGTTAGTTGCTTATCTCTCATAACCTCAACCAATCTGAGCTAGTTGGAAACTCACGTTGACAACCTATTGACTTATGTACTCTGCACAGAATTCTAAACGGAACTTTGAATGCGCCGTATTTATTAGGTTAACCTTCTCCACACCAACAAGAACCACTCGGTCAAATAATTTATTTTATTTCTTGAATAACTATCTCACTTATCACTTGGTGAAACATTTTGAACTAATAATAATAAAAGATATTGGCGTAAAAAGCGAAACTAGTCGAGTAAATAGAAGCAAATAGTGAAACAAACCAACCGTTATTTTTTATTTATATTTTATTATCATTAATTTATTTTATATTAGCACTTACAGAACTCTCTCAGCCTAATGGCTACTGCAAACTAATATTGCATTCATACATAGTTTAGCATGTTTAACAAATCTATATTCAGCTTAAAAAAATATTTCAAAAATTAATTAGGTGCGTATGTTCGTTATCTACTAAAATTATTTTATTGTAAATTCTATTATATTATGTTATAAACTTATTGTTGCATTATTGTGTACTTCACCTATGTTTTACTCATAGATTTAAATACTTTTTAATTTCATTATCTATATGAGGGATTTAGAAGCAAGTGGGGTGTAAGTGCCAATTTGAAAAAAATTATTAAATGCAAGGAGAGCAGTTATTTTTGTTAATTAGCAAAGAGATATCGAGTTTTAATTGATATTTAACTAATATGTACTTTAATTGATATGTACTGCTACCCAATGATTTTGTTTGTTTGTTGGTTTTGATATAACTTGAACTTTAAAGATGGATTTTTGCATAGTCACTATTTAATAATTACTTACACCCCTTGGCTTCTAGGTGATTAAATGTTTTTTTATTTATGTAAAAGGTATTTACCGTTAATATATAAATAAATAAATAAAATATGAAAACGACCGAAACGCACATGTGAAGCGTATTTACGAGCTTATCCTAAAACCGGCCCCACAAATATGTTTCCTAATAGAAAATGCTCAAGCTTCCTCTATTAATTTAATTTGTTCATACTAACAAATACGTTCAGGCATTGCCAAAAATGAAATATTATTTATTAAAGAAAATGTGTAATTATCTAATTGAACATTACTAACAAACAAAAAATGAATAGAATTGATAATATAATCATGTCAACATTAGAAAAACCTTTCTAACTTTATATTTGCCGATTTTAAAGTGTTATACTTTGTATTTATATCTACTAATTTTAATTTGTAATGTGTTTCTTTTTTGACGTGTGTAAAGTATTTATACATACTATTTTGGCATAAATAAATGATTTGATTTGATTTAACATAGTTGATTTATTCCAAGTAATAAAATAATCTCTGAATAATGAATCTGAGAACTTGTGAAATTGATGAAAACTGACGCACACTGGTCCCTATTCGCTAAAACGTGGCCATAAGTCCCAAAATCGAAGTTATAATTTATGGACTTTTAAGTACATAAATAGTTAGGTAACATGTTGCTTGTTTCGAACGAAAGAAACGCTATTTTTAAAATTTCCTCAATTCTTTGAATCCTCAAAGATTGCAACTATGTCAACAAATTTGAAAAAAAATAGTTAGTTATTAAGTTCAAGGATTTAGTATATAGTGTTTTATGGTTTTTAATTCAAATCGGAAACAATAAAATATGGAAAAGTCAAAAGTCCCACGACATCCAACTCTGAAATATTTTTTCCCGTATTTCTGAAACCTTCATTATTATAAAAGTTCAAAGTTGCCCATTTTGTTTTATTTATTTTTTTGAGTGACACCTCGTTATCAAACACAGATTGCTAATTACGTGATCAAAAGTCGAAAACGTAATTTCTTTTATTTAAAAATCTGTACATGCGTGTTTTTGAGGTCGCTTATTTCGATTTTGATATTATTTTTTGTAAAAAAATGGCGAATCCAATATAGTGAACCTAAAATGAAAAAAAAAATCCTATTTAAATAATAATTGTATTATTTGTGTTTTCAATAAATAGTATTAAATTCGAAACCAGCGACCTGAAAATATCCATTTTTATTGAAATCGGTTTAATTTTGTATTTCATGTCCGCCATATTGGGTTCGCCATTTTGTTTATACAAAAAATAATATCAAATTCGTAACCAGCGACCTTAAAAATCCTGATATATTTTTTTTAATTAAAATTCGATAATTTTTCAATTTTAAGTCAGTCAAGTTGGTTTCGCCATTTTGTTTTTTCAAAAATTAATATTAAATTCGAGATCAGCGACCTTAAAAACCTCCCAGTCTAGGTTTTTAGAAAGAATAAATTACGTTTTCAATTTTTTGCCACGTTTTGGGGAATTGGGACAGGTGTGTGACGTGTTAAATACGAACGTTATCTTAAGGTTGCGATTTATTATGGGTAAAATCCAACGTTTTTGGTAGTCACTAGTTCCTGCACCATTTATGTTCTGATTATGGGACAATATTACATGATACATCAAAATAATCTTAAAACTTAGGGGATTTTAATGTCACCAATTTAAAAGAATTAAGATATTTAGTTTTTTTGTAAAAAAATCCTGAAAATATTTATTTATTTACTCATTTTTAGGAAACAAAAACTTGTACTACATAAAATTTAAGGGTGTCCGTACATTTTACATTCAATTAGCTCAACATTCATTACAAAATGTCCATGATATATTACATTTCCTTTTTATGCTGGAAATAGAAATATAGGTCTACTCTAGCAAATGGATGGGCTGAGTCTGTCTCACTCTAGTAAACCGCAACCTTGGAGTAGCGTAATATCTACTTAATATTTGTCTTATTTCTAGTTAGTGTTCAGATATTATTTTGATATGTATTTTATTTTAAGCACGGTGAGCAATCACATTGTTTTTAATTGGTGTAACCCGTATATTTGAATAAAAAAGTGAGCGACAGTCAATATTATAACAATTGTCGAAAATTTTGTAAATCTCAAATCATGGGAGATTACACATAAAAAGACTGTTATTCCTTACTTCACTTTTTATTGTCAATAACAAACAATAACAAAGTTTGTTATTGATAATGAGCACCTTGTGTCTCGAAATGTACATGTAACGATACAAATAAAAAGTGAAGTAAGGAATAACAGTCTTTTTATGTGTAATAATCACTTTACGTAAACTCAAAAACATACAGTCATGGGAGATTAAAAATGACAACAGCTTGTATTTGTTTTAAATTATTTTAAGATATCAGTGTTGTCATTAAAGCTTTTAATAGTTGTCTAACAAGTGTTTTCCACTCCCAGATTAGGGATGAACTAAAATTTTGAGCTGAACGTTTGGATTTGGATGCATAGCGTCCAAATCCAAATTCAAGCTTTTCTAAACTAGAAATTTTACTTCATGCTTAATCTGGGAATGGAAAACACTCGTTTTAAGCTTTAATTTCAACTATATTAATAAACATCGTATGTCGGAAAATTTACAGCGTATGCATATGTAACTTCAAAGAAAATTTCTCTGTATTTCAGATATAAGTCTATTTAGTTATCAGTTTTGATTGAAACTTGCTACATAATTGTGTATTTAATATGTAGACGTAAACAAATAATTTGCTTGCATATCGATTTGAATTAGAGGACACATATGAGTCGCCCAGATGCAAAACCAGCATTACACATATTTTTTGATTTTGAGGTTTTGGTATCCCTGGATTCTACTCCTCTCAGGTTACAATTTTAAGAATAAATTGACGTTTAAAACTCATCCTAAACCTTTTATAATTATGTTTAAAAAAATCTGTTGAATGCAAAACCTACATTTCTTGGTTGAAAAAGCTGATATTTTATTTCAGTTGCAAAACCTGCCAACTTTTTACTTAGTTTTACATATTTTTTTCTTGTCCGCATTCGATACAGCGCTTATTCAACACTGTTGTAATTGATATAAAAGACGCTGCAAAATCAGTTTTTGTCATTTTACCACAAGTTTGTCAAAACACATATGGCTGGTTTTGCATCTGGGCGACTCATATTATACATTTTGTTCAAAAATATACTTTCCTCAGATGCAATGGGAAAGCCTATTTTCAATTACCTGCTTTGGACAAATGGGGTTTAACAGTATCACGTAACCCACCCCGGCTCTTCTTACACTAAGATTTAATGTATTATATTTCACTTATTTACAAAATATAGTATCGCACTTTTAATATTTGCTTTCACTTATTTGTTGGTGGTATTGTGAATATAAATATTACTTAATCCTTTTTGTTTTTCTTACTAATTTAATAAAGTGATTGTTCTCCATATTCATTGCTGATAAATGCTAGACAACCAGGGAAATCCGAATGGCGCATAGCGCATTTTTTTAAAATGTTCCAAATTTTATTAATATTATAACTTATCTTAATATTGTAGACATAGATCCATCACCTATTTAATTTTTATTTGTATTTGTTATCTGTCTGATACACTGGCGTCGGTCTTTTCGAACGTCCGCACGTGACGATATTTAGAAGTGCACTGCCCGAAACGACGCCGACGCCCTAGCGTTTCAAGCAAAACAGCAATCGACGTCTCTCGTATCTCTTTCTAAATTGTTTGTTTTGCTAAATTGTTACAGCACGATGTTAACGATCAATTAGGTATTGTGTCTGTTAATATAGTTATTTTTAAAATGCTTCCATGAGAGAAGAACGATATATTGGAAATCTAATCACCTAGATTCTCACTAGCGAAAATCTTTAAGAATTTATTTGTTCTGATATAGCCGACACGGTATTTAAAAACACAAATATTTTTTGAGTTTCTCTAAAACAAAAAGTTTATATACATTTTTTGTAAATTACCGAGTTTATTTATTGTTAATCCATCGAAAATGGTCACTTTGTGTCCAAAATGTACATTTGGTAATTCAAATAAAAGTGTGAAGAAATAATTGTATGCTTTTGAGTTTACTCGGACTAGGCGGAAAAACCGAAAAGTCCGAGTAGGTATATATTGTAAACATTTATCGGTTTTTATTCAGTTAGCTATTGATAATGGGTACTTAGTACCCGAAATGTACATCTAGCAAGAAAAATAAAAGTGAAGAAAGGAATATAACTGTGTTTAATTAAGTGACTTAACACCTTCACGTAACTCATACAACTACATTAATATTCTTCCATATTTTGTATTAACATGTCTGTTGTTATTTTTTTTATTCCTGATATTTTTCTATTTACTATTTATCTTTTTAATTAGATTAGCCATTGCCTCTAAAGATACGTTTTCGTCTGGTTCTGCACTATCCGTTTATACCAGGGTTGTTATGTTTAAAACACAGTGTTTTAAACATGTTTAAAAACAGCCGTTGTGTTTTAAACGGTTTCGTTTTAAACATGTTTTAAATCTTAAATTTGTTTAATACATGTTTCAAACGTTAACTCTGTCTAAAAAGTTTTTTTTATTATCTTAAATTTGCTAAATTAAATTTTATACTACTTCATTAAGACTTTTTGTTTACAATTTTAAATTTTAACTAAATTGTTGAAGATATTTCAAATTACATTATTAAACTTAACATTTTATTACAATTAAATATCACAACTGTGTGTGCATTAATGGGATTTTTAAATACAGGGAATTTTCCTATCAGGTATACGTATGCATACACTGTAAATTGCCTTTTTCAAAGATTTCAATTTGAATCTTTAAACGAGGGTTTTCCACTCCCAGACTAAGCATGAACTAAGATTTCGAGTTAAGAAAAGTCTGAAAATTTGGATCGGCCAATCCAAATTAGGCTTTTCTAAACTCGAAATTTTACTTTATGCACCACACGTATAAAACACCGAAATATCGTAACGTTTAGAATATACGGCTCTAGCAATCTAATATGTAGATGTGAATAATACGTAAGTCAAACTCTGCGCTGAACAAATTGTTTAAAACAGTGATTATAGGCAACCCAATAACTCTAAAGTATTTTAGGTTGCCTATAATTGTTGTTGTATGTGTGTGTATTTAAACTTCACTGTAAATCAGTGTTATTAAGCGTGGCGCATGAAGTAAAATTTCGAGTTTAGAAAAGCCTAAGAATTTGGAATGGCCGCGTAGCCAAGCGGAGCGGCCAATCCAAATTCTTAGGCTTTTCTAAACTCGAAATTTTACTTCATGCTTAGTCTGGTAGTGGAAAACATTCGTTAAAATCATTAAATTAACTGCTTTGAGACAACGAATTCCCGCAAATTTAAAAAAAAAACGCTGGAATTATTGGGATAAGTATACTCAAAACAAAAATGCCCTGTATGTTCTGTTTTAAACACGTTTTAAACGTGTTTTTAACATGTTTTAAACACGTTTTAAACATGTTTTTAATCGTTAATGTTTTAAACGCTGTTTCAATGAAAACAACACGTTTCGTTTAAAAAAACTGTTTGTTTTAATTAAAATGAAAAAACTTTTTTTAAACAACCCCGGTTTATACTGTATTATATTCTATATTTCCTATATTTTAAAGTTTTCTAATAACTCATTTAAATTATTTCACATTAAAATGGAAATTAAACGTTTTTTATACCTGTACTTTTTTGCATATAATTTTAATTTTCCACTAATTTTCCCAAAGTTTCAATGTTTATGTCAATACAATTGAACAGTATTTTTTAACTGTATACCTGTAGTCTAAATTTGATCTTATATATATATATATATATATATATATATATATATATATATATATATATTCTATTTTGATCATTTCTATGTCTTTTATTTATAAAACATTAGCACAAATTAGGTTTTTAATTGCATTTTGTAGTAAACGATTCATTGTGAAATCAAAACACACAAAAATAATTATAGATATGTAGGTACTAGAATATGATTTTTATTCTACAACAGTTATTAATGGTGCTTACATCTTTAGTTTTTTTTGTCATGAGGTTAATACACAAGTATACTTTAATTTAAAAGTGTTAAATCAACTGTAAGTTCGGTTTTAGTACACCGATTTTGTTTTTATTTGAAACATGCAAACGAAACTTGACTCAAATTTTGAAAGCGCAAGATTTGGTTAAGCTCAAACATAAGCGGGATATTTTTTACTTTACCATATTTCAGTGTTTTATACGCGTGGCGCATGAAGTAAAATTTCGAGTTTAGAAACGCCTGAAAATTTGGTTTGATCGTTTCGCGAATTTTAAGGCTTTCTAAATTCGAAATTTTACTTCTTGCTTAACCCGAGAGTGGAAGACACTCGTTTTTATTACTGTCATTTACGAACTTTGAGCGTCCCTACTAAGTTAGCGTGATGAATAAAACTAGAGTACAACAAATATTTTTTATTTGTTTCTTAGTTCAATGCTCAATTGACACGAGGTATAAAGCAAACACAGTTTTCACAGTTTTAGGGATTTTATTTCACTAACAAATTTATCAACTCAAAGACTGTTTTATGGTTAATCGTAATTTTTTTATGGATATTTAGCAAACACGTCTCTTTTAAAACGTGTAAAAATAAAAAAATACTCTACCTGCAGTATTATATATTTAGATGACATTTCTCTTTTAAAATTATGTATTTATGGCCCATTAAATTATTTTTACCAAGATACATTATATAAAATTCTAGCTTTCATGAAATCAATACTAAACATTTAAAAAATGTAGAAACTCTTTAACCAAAAATATAATTTACCTAAAACTCTGATAAAAATGTTTATCACTTGCACGTTTCTCAGAAAAATATATTAACAACAAATAGGGCATTTTGAAATTTAGGCTTTTCTAGTAAGATACATTTTAACTGTATGCTTTGAGTTTACGTGAAGTGATTATTGCACAAAAAAAGAGTGTTATTTCTTACTTTACTTCTTATTTGTATAGTTAGATGTACATTTCGAAACACAAGGTACACATTATCAATAACAAAAAAAAAGCGGCGAAGCGGAGCGGCGAAATTTAACTTCATGCTTAGTCTGGGAGTAGAAAACACTCGTTTAAAGCCCTAAATTAACCGCTTTGAAACAACGAATTTCCGCAAATTTAAAAAATGCTGTAATTGTCGGTATATATATACTCAACAAAAATGCCCTGTATGTTTTGTTATAAACACGTTTTAAACGTGTTTTAAACATGTTTTAAACACGTGTTAGACATGTTTTTAATTGTTAATGTTTTAAACCCTGTTTCAATGAACAAAACACGTTTAGTTGAAAAATACTGTTTGTTTTAATTAAAATGAAAAAAACGTTTTTTTTAACAACCCTGGTTAGAACTCATTGACGAAAAAATAGTAATTAAATGTTTTTTTTCTTGGATATAATTAATATCACAATTGGCACGATTTGACCTATCGCCTTTTGGAACAAATATCTTTAGGATCTTAGATTTTCGCATATTTTGAAAGAGCTAAGATTACCTGAGATCAACATAAATAATATATATATATATATATATATATATATATATATATATATATATATATATATATAAAATAATAAAGTTTAGAGGTATGATTTATTAAAAATTAATTTATATAATCACTTGGTTAAGAATATGATATTTTTTGTAACTAAGCGAAAATAACTCAAAAGCTATAGATGACAATTTAAAATTTGTACTCAAATATTCAGAAAGAAAATAGTTTATTTAATGTATTTTAAAAATGTTATAAAAATCTAGTAAAAAGTGTTTGAGTTATGAAGTTAATTATAATACACTTTTTTTAATTTGATAAAAGAAATTGGTGCCTAATTGTGGTTTTTAAATATTGATTTTCCGTATTTTCCATAATTTTAGTCATTTTATTTAGAATCGATTGATTCTGTTTGCTACGAATATACCAAATTATGACACTGATTTTACTTTCTTATGCCAGCAATAAAGTTGATAAATTACTTAACAAAATAGTTGCAGCTTGCGAAAAGAATCGCACTTCTAATATTTAAAAAATATTCTACATCCAAGCATATAATTTTATTTCCAACTGTTTATTGTTGTTTTTTTAGTGGAGAAAGTCAATACTTATTTTTTTTCCATAAAGTTAATCATCTATGAGGTTTTTTAGTTTGATCGATGTAGTTGTTTTTTAAATTCAAACAAATTAATTAATTTCTTAACCTTTTCCATTAACCCATTAATGGCCAAGCAATTATAGAGTTAACTCTAAAAGTTGATTTTAGGTAAAATTCTGCACCAAGTTTTATGATTTCAATGAACGACTTATTATATTACGTACTGTGATTTTTTAATTGAAAAAAACCATAATGTACATTTTCAGCCATTCATCGATTTTATAAAACCATCCAATTTGACGTTTCGAACGAGTGTTTCCACTTATAGACAGAGCATGAAGTAAAATTTCGAGTTTAAAACAGCCTTAAAATTTTACTTCATGCACCACGCTTACAAAACACTGTAATAGTGTGAATTTAGATATAAACTAAACACAATATTTTTGAAATGAGTAATAATCGTAATATTTACATTTTCTCCACAAATTCTCAAGTTAGGTTAAATTATGCAATGTAACAAATTAACTTATATAGTAATTTAATAACAAACAAAAAATAATAATACATACTGGTTTTTTTTCTTTAAAATATACACAATGTGTTTGCTGTAAATTTTCAGACATTCGTTGATTTTATAAAACGGTTAATTTGAAGTTTCGAACGAGTGTTTCCACTCCCAGGCAAAGCATGAAGTAAAATTTCGAGTTTAGAAAAGCCTTAAAATTTGGTTTGGCCGCTCCGCGAAGCGGAGCGACCAAACCAAATTTTTAGGCTTTTCTAAACTCGAAATTTTACTTCATGCGCCACGCGTATAAAACACTGATTCAATTGGAAGTTCAAAAACACATATAAGTACATCTTTAATTAAGGCGTTATTATCTTATCTCGAACTCGAAGACCAGAAACTTATTCTAACTGGAAATTTTAGTTCATAAGCCACTTATATTGTGAAGTCAGAAATACTCTTAAAACATTTACTTTTTAATAAGTAATGATCAAAATATGTACATCTTTTCGACACATTCTTATGGCAGGTTAAATAATACAATGTATCAAATTAACTTATATAGTAATTTAATAACAAACAAAAAATAATAATACATACTGGATTTTTTTAAATATACATAATATGCTGTACATTTTAAGGCATTTGTCGATTTTATAAACGCGTTCAATTTCAAGTTTTGAACGAGTGGTTCCACTTCCAGGCAAAGCATGAATTAAAATTTCAAGTTTAGAAAAGTACATCGTTAATCAAGGCGACATTATCAATATTTTATTGTTAAGGTTGTTATTAGTTTAAAGTTCAAAGTTACAATGTATACATTAGTTATCTTTAACGTGGTGAAACATTTTTAACTATGATTAAGCACTTAGTTAAATTGTGCTAATATTTTATAATTAATATTAGTCAAATTTTAGTGATATTCAAGTGTTTCCTTGTAAAATTCAAGTGTTTCCTTGTAAAATAAAGATGTTAAATCAATAAAACTTTCAAATAAACTGTATTAATAAAACCTCTAGAATTGTTTCGTGAAGATTTAGGTAATACTAATACCCTTAATAAAGTTTTGATGAAAGTAATATGTTTAAAGCTAATTGAATTCCATTCATACTTATAATTGAAAACTATTCTTCACCAAACGTGTACCAAAAATACTAACGAAACACACCAAAATGAAACAATCAGGTATGGAACGGGAACATGGGAACGCTTATCTGAAATTTCCCGGTAATGTTGACATTGAAAACTGCTTTGGGCGAAAAAGTGAATAATCAATACAATCATATAAATTCAACTGGAATTCATACAAGTTCTTTAAGCTCAGTAATTTCAATGCGTTTCACTTAATTAATTTCTAACTAAGCTTACACGTGTTGGAGCCTTAGTTTCCCCGAGTTTATTACAAGGGGAAATTAATGTTTTCATGTACATTTTCCAATCAATTTTACTGCAAATATCCGTTCTGGGATCCCTTGAATCGATGAAGACCATCTTAAAAAAGATCTACATATCTCACTCTACAGCAAACACATTTAAAATTAGGCTTTTTATTACGCCTATAGTCCAGTTCACAAGAGGTGTCCTGTGATATTTAAGTTCAAAATAAAATATCTATTATAATATGAATCAACTAGTTAAGAGAGTTTAACATAAGCTACAATTAAGTACACATAAGTAAAAGAAATGATAATAATATAAAAATACCTTAAAGAAAACTTGTACCATAAATTGTAATCTGTAATCAAAGGACACCTCTCGTAAATTATACTATAATTAAGCTATTTATTGCAGTCTAATGATATGAAAAGCTTTTGTTGAGAGTCCGGAAGCTAAAGTAAGTGATCACTCTTCTCGTTCTTTTATTTTAATTGATAATATCGACAATATTGAACATTATTTTAAATATATATAGGTTAAAGATAATACAGGGAATTTCGCTATTAAGTATACCAGTGGCGCAGCCAGGATTTTGTCAGCAATGTGAGATCAAACTTTAACAGTATGTTTTGAACTTCACTTCAAATCCCGTGGCGCATGAAATAAAATCTTCAAAATAGCCATGAAATCATTAAAACCAACAAATTTGAACAGATTTACAGAAAACATTTGCAAAGTTGGAACAGTAAAAATGACGAAATCACTAATAAGTTTTAATAACATCAATAAACGTCGTGAAATATAACATTTAAAGAAATCTTAGAAATTGATGACAACAAAAAACATGACAAGTTTAATAGTAATTATAAATATTTACAAAATTTATATAATTTGTTAAAGATCTCTATGTTTGTGTTATTATTAGGAGGAATAACGTGTTTTCAACACTTACACTAAATCAGTGTTTAATACGCATAGCACATGAAGTGAAATTTCGAGCTTAGAAAAGCCTGAAAATTTGATTTGGTCCCCTTCGCGAACGACCAAATATAATTTTAAGATTTTTCTAAACTCGAAACTTTACCTTATGATTAATCTGGGACTCGGTACTTTAAAATATATCACAACTGTCAAAAGGTGTGTAAAAAAATAAGAAAAACAATAACATGACCATCATGGCCATCATTTAATTTAAACTAGTGTCAAGTTGGCACGACTGGACTAAATGTCGGCTAAAGCCAACTACTGTCAAAACTATTATAGTATAAATGTATATGTAGATAGCCGTCAAAAATGACGCATTACGTAAAAAAAGTAGAAATAAATATAATAATATACTTAATCGGCATGCAATCTTTATACATTGAATCATAATACATACGAGAAATTATAAATGTAACATTAAACTAAGAAAAATTAAGGATAAATGTTTCTAATATTCTAGAAATAGGCGCATATTAATGCATTTTTAAATAAAGTAACTGTTTATATGAACGTAGTGACATACGGAAAAGGCCAAAATCGGGATTACGACGATATAAAGTATTCATAATTAGTTCGATGAAAATTGAAGCGAAAGAAAGAGGTGTTCCTAATATTTATGCCATGCAGATATGAATTGATTGAAATTTACTAAAGAAACATGTCTACGGACATCAACAAAGCCATTCAAAAGCTTAAGGATAAAGCAAGTTATCGAAGTTGTATGACTCCCCCCGAGTTGACTTTACACTGATATTCTCGTAAAATCTTATAAGATAGATATCTAACAAATCGTTTCTGTATTCTTTCTAACTTTACCACATGTACACTGTAATACGAAAACCATACCAAAGATCCATATTCAAGAGTTGATTTTAGAAATGAGTTGTAAAAGCTAGCAAAGTTCTGATGCTAAAGTGTTTACCATTTCGCATAATAAAAGGAAAATAACGCATTGCCTTTCCACATACGACCTTCATCTGCACTGAAAAATGAAATGCGCTATCGAAATGAACCTCTAGGTCTTGAATAGCATCAACCCTCTTAGAAATAACATTACACAGGTTTACAAAATTAAATTAAAAAAATTGTGCCGCTGACATTTAGTATATTTCTATTGCAGAAGACCTGGTAACACTGTTAGTGACATAGAAGTTTCAAAACTACATACAGTTGTCCAGCTATCAGCATTGTTTATATTTTCTTGTGAGCAGTTGGGTTCATAATATATTACGTCAGCGGCGAGTACAGTATTCCGCGAGTATGTAATTGCCATATCACTCGAGAAACGTACGATACTTTACCTACGCCCTAGCAAAATAAACAATGAGCATGAAAGAACAATTTATTTATTCAATAATTTTTTATAGTAACATGACATTGATGGCTTTGTGTCCCATCTCACTAGTACGATTCAATCATCATTAAGAATGTTAGGCTTTATTATAAGAAATTGTAGACAATTTAATAATGTGGAAAGTAATATTCTATTATTTAACTCATTCATTCCAAGCAAACTTAATTATTGTGCGCCTGTTTGGAGCCCTTACTATCGCTGTCATATTCATTCCTTGGAAAAAGTTCAGAGAAAATTCCTTAAGTATCTATATTATTTTAAACATGGTGCGTATCCTTTTGATACTGTCACTTATGACATGCTACTTAATGAATTTTCGATGCCATCAATGATACAGCGTCACAAATATATATTGCTACTAACTTTATACAAACATGTGCACTACCATTTGGACAATCCGTTTTTCCTTAACATACTTTGCGTTGATGCTCCTAGATTTATCACACGCAATTCGTTAACGTTCTACAACAAAAAACCTAATACTCTTCACTTTTCTCAATCACCTATGCATAATATGTTAAATTGTTACCATAGTGTTGAAGATTATGTCGATGTATTTATGTCAAGTCTTTTTGAATTTTCACACAATTGTAAACTGGCCATTAGCCGTTCGTAATTATTTTTTTTTTTGTTTTTAATTTTTTTATAATTATCGTTATGTACGAGTATATATATATAAATATATTTTTAGATTAGTCTTTATATATAATTTAGTTTAATTTTTCATATGTTATAATAGTTATATTATAAAATTTTCCCTGTAATTGGATTATTTCTGTTGGGAATAAATAAATAAATAAATAAATGACTGACTAAATGACTACTTGATCAATATACATAAAAAATGTCATTTGGTTGTGCGGTAATCAATCAGCTGTTCAGCTGTTAGCATGTAATATACTTGTCAAAGCTATTACGTGCATGTGTAGGTAATGTCAATCATACGCTTCAAGATGATTGTGGTATGATGCGGTTACTAGATAGTGCGTAGGTAAAAGTTTATTTTTCTTGTTGCGTGATTTAAAACTTGACAAAATAAATTAAATAATAATGTCGACATCAAGGCGATACTGTTTAACGATCCAAACACATTTTGTTACGTTTGTGGCCAATACACAGTGAAAAAGTGTCGGAAATCTAAAACTGAATTAGTGAAAAATGCGTACTTACTTTAACTTGAAAATTATCTGACAAATACTGACAAACTATGGGCACGAAATTGTATTTGCAAAATATGTAAAAGATATTTAAGATAGTGTGTACATTGAAAAAAAAAACATATAATGTTTATACAGGGAATTTTTCTTTCAGATAAACATATGCATACACTGCAACATTCGTTGTTTTTTTTAAAAGATGTAAATTTGAATCTTTAAACGAGAGCTTTCCACTCCCAGACTAAGCATGAAGTCAAATTTCGAGTTTAGAAAACCCTGAAAATTTGGATTGGCTGCGTAGCGAAGCGGAGCGGCCAATCCAAATTAGGCTTTTCCAAACTCGAAATTTTACTTCGTACGCCACACGTATAAACACTGAAATATCGTAAAGTTTAAAATATACGGTTTTAGAAATCTAATATGTAGATGTGAATAAAAGGTGAGTCAAATTCTGCGCTGAACAAATTGTTTAAAACAGTGATTATAGGCAATCCAACAACTCTAATAGTAGGTTGCCTATAATCGTTGTTGTATGTGTGTTTTTTTAACTTTACTGTAAATCAGTATCTTTAAGCGTGGCGCATGAAGTAAACTTTCGAGTTTAGAAAAGCCTACTCTACGCGGCCAATCCAAATTCTTAGGCTTTTCTAAACTTGAAATTAGTCTGGGAGTGGAAAACACTCGTTAAAAGCCTCAAATTAACTATTTTGAAACAACGAATTCCCGCAAATTTAAAAAACGCGGTATTTATCGGGATATGTATACTCAAAAGAAAAATGCCCTGTATATTACTCTACTTGTGGGATTGAAGAGATAAACTCTGACTCTGGAGTAAAACAAACTGGTCTGGAAGAAGAATATTGACCATTTGAAAGCAGAATACCATAAAGCCATCATTAGTCAGTAGAGATAGAATAAGTTTACCTTCATTGCAGATAAAATTAGGTCCAATGAGACAGTTCGTAAAAGCTATACGTACAAATTTCCAATATTTTAGTTATATAGTCAGATAATTTTCTTGATTAAGTAAGAAAAAGTAAAAGATGGTATTTTCGACGGTCCTCAGATCAAGCTTTAATCAAAGACAATAATTTCGTGCTTTCCGTGAATCTTTTAGAATTGTTAGCCTAGATTTCTTTTGTCGATCTACTCAAAAATTGTTTAGGAAATCACAAGTCTGAAAATTATCCTGAACTGGTGCAAAGCATGTTGCAATGTAACCTCTTACAGTGAGGAACAATAGGAGAGGTTCCACAAAGACCTAACAGAGCTAGGTACCTAGGCCGTTAGGATGAGCATCATGGCCGATTATTGCTAGAGAATAATGCAAGACTGTCTTCTTATACAAAGAAATCACGAAATCAAAGCTTTATGTTTATCCAATATTGAAATAAATGGCAATAAATACAAACAATTGTGTTTTATAACTTCTTCCCATATCTCCTAAACTATATTAGGATCATGAAAAAAAATATTCAGTTACAATCAGTATGACGAGTATTCTCAAAAACCGTGTCCGGCACCAAATTCACTGTAGGCCCGTGTTATCAATCACATAATTATAATTGATATGGTCCGTATGATTTCCCTCCAATTAAAGTTAGAGACAATCGTTAATTTTGTTTCTTTTTGTCTACATGTTAATTGTGATATGTTTTCACTCGCTCTAATAAATTATTTAATTAACGAAAGCCTTAACGAAATCATACGACCCTATGTCTTTTGTATTTGATACAACTTAATAATATATATTTACCTACATTAAACTTAAATCATTGATATCATACCACATATCTTTTTCAAAAAGTGAGGCATGTCACTTTAGGGCACTGTATTTTAATTACCGAAAATCTCAGAAAAAATATGGATACAGGTTTACATTCCTTGGCGTGTTCTTTATAATTATTAAAAAAAATCATTTTTTTATCACAATTGTTTACGGAGATAATAATAAAAATCGGTACCTAAATGTTTGTGTATTTTTACAAAGATCAACTTTAACGTTTTATAGAAATCGGTTTTCTCTATATAAAAAAAAATAAAAAATACAGGCAATAGATAAAACCAATATTTATATAGTAACGCTATTTAGAAAAAAATCCAGCTCTACGTTCTTGGTTATTTAAAAATCTATGTATACAAAAAAATCAAAAGTTGACATTACACAATTATGTTGCAAAATATGATTACATAGTAGACACATTATTAATAGCCACGTGTGTTCCTCGTAGATAATTGATTTCACTTCGTGAAAAATATTTATGTCATCAGCACACAGGTAACATCTAGAGAACTGTAAATAATCAGTGATGTCGTTAATTAAAATAAGAAATAGGATATCGGGTCACAGTGGCTACCCTGCGGTACACCAGACTTAACCTGTATGTCATAAGACATGACACTTGTGATTTTTAATATGTTGTATTCTGATTTTAACATTTTGTATTCTAAATTTAACAATTTGTATATGCCTTGGAAAAGTCATTTGATTTCTCTATCCACCGTATTATGACTATAAGTCACTTAATTGACTGATTTTTGACGATGATTGTATATAGTAATTACATGTCTTTGCGTAAGAGTAAAATCCAAGCGGCAAAAATGACATTTCTACGAAGGATAAAAGTATAACTAGAAGAGATAGGGTAAGAAATGTGGACGCGAAAAGAGAACTAAATACAAAGGATGTGCAGTTAAGATGGTCGGGATGGGAAAGAAGAATTCCTGCAAAAAAAATTGTGAAATAAAATTAGGATACAAAATTGGGAAACGAAATTGGGGAAAAAATTAAGAAACAACTACTGCTACAAACAGAGAAAGATGAAGACCACTTGAAAACTAGGAGCCCATCAGAACAAAGGCACTGTAGGACAGAGGAATAAGCACAAGAAAGGCAGTAACAATGGCGAAGGACAGAAACAACGCGAGAAGAATCATTAAGACCTAGACAACGGAAAAAAACCAAAACCTCGACACCAAGTAAGTAAGTAAAAGGGATTGGATTCAGTATGATAGGATTATGTCATTAAATCTTTATTAAAAAGAGGAGGATCCTATCCACATCCTGTGCCGATGTGAGGCATTAGCAAGGGTTAGATACCTAAAGCTGGGCAACACTAAACCAAGCGCAGAGAGCTACACCCAAGGCTCACTGTCGGGGTTAATAGGACTAATCAAAAATGCGAAGCTCGAGCACGTCGTCTAGGATAACAGGGATCCCCAATAGATCTGCAAAGGTCGCGGTGGTACAGGCCAATGAGGCCACCTCTACAAATATCTAATCTAATCTAACGATTGCAAGTCACTTAGTTGACTGTCTTTTAATTAAGATAGGATTTTGTGAAATCACTCTGACGACTGGATTTAAACTATTGTGATGTTATGACTATCGTAAGTCTAACGCCTAAACTTTAAATCGTTTCTGTCAAGTAGTTTTTTTTGTAATTTTTCACTTTTCGGAATCCTCGTTAAACGCTAAATCATTTTAAGTCTACTTCAAACTTTCTGTTAGCTTTAAACTTTCTAAAATATTAACTATTCGTTTTATTCTACTTCAGAGAACTAAGTAAGAATATATAGCCTGAATGAAGATTTACAGCATATGCTATGTAATTAGGATATGTATACTTAAAAGAAGAACTCCTTGTAAACTTGATCAAATCTAATTGTAGATAATTCTTGATAATGACATTAGGCCGAAACTAGTTAAAAAATAAAAAATAAAATGAAAATGAAAAAACCCAAATTAATTTAATTTACAAAATCAGTATATTTAAAAAACAATTATCATAAGACTAGACCTGTCTGCAAAACTGGGATTTACGGTTTCGAATCCTGCCCAGTATTATTTACCTAATAAATGATTAGTTAAAATGGAAAAATTCCAATTAAAAAATCGTGCAACGGTTTTCAATTGCTCGAAAATGATTTATTGTTATTCTCGGAATTTAATAATCAAAATAATAAATTTTTCGGTCTAGCCCTTATAAATATAGTCATTAAAACAGTCAATCAATAAATATTTATTTAATACACACAAAATAGAATTCACATGTTGAATTCAATGTTCGCATTCATTGTATAGCCTTTGCATCCCGGAGCGTTCACATAAAATAAATTCAAGCAAAAACAATTTTTTTATTATTAAATGCTTTTATCAATTTGTCGATCTAGTATTTTATTATCAATAAGGCCTTCCCAGTATTTAATTAATCGTTTACAAATTTTTATTAAAAGTTCTGGCTGTATTTCATGATTTAGCATTCTGTGCACACAATACAATAAACCACATGAATGTACCAAAACCTTAAATATGGTGCATTTAGAAAAACTGTACGTTCATTGTATACAGCGTTTTGTTCTTTTAAGTATATATATCTCGATTTGAAGCTTCTAACAAGTGTTTTTACTCCCAGATTAGGCATGAAGTGAAATTTCCAGCTTAGAAAAGCCTGAACGTTTGAATTTGGACGCGTAGTGTCCAAATACAAATTCAGGCTTTTCTAAACTCGAAATTTTACTTCATGCACCACACGTATAAAACACTGAAATATTGTGAAGATTACAATATGTTTCTAAATCAGTATATTTTGAACTTCACTTAAGACCAGTGTTTTTTGAAAGTTTAGAAAAGCCTGAATTTGTATTTGAACGCTTCGTGTTCAAATCCAAACGTTCAGGCTGTTCTAAACTCGAAATTTAACTTCATACTTAATCTGGGAGTGGAAAACACTTATTTAAAGCTTCTAATTAAACTTTTTTTAAACAACAACGAATTAAAACAAAACTTAATTTCTGCAAAAATTCTGACTTCTGCCCTTTTAACAAATGCCGATTCAGCGACGGGTTAAAAACGTAGAAAATATTTGGTAAATGCGCCGGGATAAAAATAAAACCTTCATATCTGATATTTTTACAATCTCAGATGAGGAATACGTTTGACTATATGATAGCTGACTATTTTTTTTAACCGGTATTTATTTTAAGCTAACTGCATACATTAAACAAAGTGTACCTGATAGAAACAGATGGAAGCCATATTTGGATTCAACACAGCAATAATATAAATAACATTTAAAAAAATGTTTTAGCAAATCTGTGTTATTTACTTGAAATAAACTAATGAATGTATAGAAATAAAAACCTGAATGCATTCAGGAAGAAAAACCTCAATGCATCCAGCGTAAAATCTTACACACTGAACTAGAAAATCTCTAATTTTATTTGTTATGAAATAGGTATATACATAATATATAAAATAATGAAAATGTTTTATGTGTAAGATGCAAACAATGTGTCTTAATTAATAAGACAACCTAAGACAATAAATATCCATTGAAACAACTACTTCCCGTGCAAATCACTTAATCCATTTCTGTGTACCTGTTCATCCCATACACAACACTTTCCAAATAAGTTTATTGCAATTTTATATCTAATTTTTTTAAGTCATAAGCATTTATTTGTTAGTTGGTTTGAAGAGAATTTGACCTAAATGTTACATACAGGGTGCTCGTATTTCAACAGAATGTATGGGGATCTTGGTTATTTGAAGAGATAGAGAGTCGGTTAAATTGAGGCAAAGTTGCGTATATTAGGGCTTAATAATATTCTAAAAACAAATTTAAAATATCTTTTTTTTCGTTTTTGAGATATTGTCAAAAAACGGATTTTTTGAAATTTCGTTTTTATTTTTTTATTCAAAAACTATTGAATCCAAACATTAATAACTTTCACATTTTACAGGCACTTTTTAACGAGAAATCTAGTAACATATTTTATTGTAAGATAACTATAACATTTACCCAGGGACCATAGCCAACTTTTGTTTTTTGTTATGGGCGTCATTTTGGATTTTCATAGTTTCTGGAAAAATACTTTTTTCTGAATTCAATGATGAATCATACTTATAGTTTATTGTACATTTTATATGTAAAATTTTAATCTTTTGTTTTTTGTAAAGAGTGCCTTGGAAACAGTTGAGTAACTCTCTCATTTGACAAGTTCTAGGACCCAGGACCCATAACTGTTTTTAAAATACATACATCACCAGTGATGTATTTTAAACTAACAAATGTCTTCCACTCCCAGGCTAAGCATGAAGTAAAATTTCGAGTTTAGAAAAGCCCCGCGTAGAAAATTTTCACGGGGCTTTTCTAAACTCGAAATATTACTTCATGCGCCACACGTATAAACCACTGATTTACAGTAAAGTTAAAAATATATAACGTTTAAATGTGATGGTGATCAATATTTACTGAGATGTAGTGAAAATGGAAGAATTATTTTTTTGTGAATAGTTTTGGAATAATAATAATAAAAGTAGAATAAATTTAGTTTGTGCAACTTTTCCATACTGTTGATATTTAGATCATCATATCTTTAACGAGGAAAGTGCTATGATGGACACATCACCATATTTTTAATTTATGTTTTGTATGATAATCGATACGTATTGTTATTATTACAAAAGATTGACAGTTATTAAATTATTTTGACTGCTAACAATGATTAACTGCTATCAAGATTTTATTGATTAATAAATATGACGTCATTGTTTCCAAGGCACTCTTTGCAAAAAAAAAAATTATAATTTTAAATATCAAATCTAAAATAAACTATGAGTGTTCAGAAAAAATATCCTTTCCATAAATATGAAAATCCAAAATGGCGCCTATAACAAAAACAAAAGTTGGCTATGGTCCCCGGGTAAATTTTATAATTATCTTAAAAAAATATGGTACTAGATTCCTCATTAAAAGGTGCCTGTATATTGTCAAACTTCTAAATGTCCAGATTCAGTAGTTTTTAAATAAAATAAATAAAAACGATTTTTCAAAAAATTGTTGATATCTCGAAAACATAAAAAGATATTTTAAAATTGTTTTCAGATTATTGTTTGGTCCTAAAATACGCAACTTTGCCCTAACCGACTCTCTATCTCTTCAAATAACTGAGATTCCTATACATACGGACACCCTGTATACTTTGATAGAGCGTTGCAACAAATCAATTAAAATAAGATTTTAAATATTTCATTGTATGATTCAATATCCGGAGGTGTATTTGCATGGGAAGTAGTTGTTTTAATGGGTATTTATTGTCTTAAGTTGTTTTAATAATTTAAACAAATTGTTTGCATTTTACACAAAAAACATTTTCGTCATTTTATATATTATGTTTAAAGTGTGCAAACTATAAGAAGCGTAAGCTTATTTTCTCGAATTCTTAATATTTTTGAATTGGAATTCTTCTAGGTATATACAGTCTAGTTCACTAGAGGTATCCTGTGATATTTAAGTTCAACTTAAAACAACTATAATAATATGAATCTAGAGCACACAAAAGTAGAAGAAATAATTTTAATATGAAAATACTTCAAAGAAAAGTTGTACCATACAATTTAAATCTGTATCATACTGCACCTTTAGTGAATTCTACTATATTCTAGGTTTTTCTGAAGTAAACAAACAAAGTTAAACATAATATAACCTTATTATACCATTACTCTGAACTGAATATATATGGAATAACATTGAATACTGTACCTGCAATATTAATATCAACAAGTGGGCCGCAGCTAAATATAGAACGAGAGAGTCACATTACAAGTAATTGTGTGTATATTGTTCAATGAGTAAATAATGAGCAAATAAATGGCTGTTGCTCAAGCAGATGAAAGTTCACAACGAGCAACAAGGCGAGTGGTGCAATTATCTAAGTAGATAATAGCCATTATTCGCAAGTTGAATGCAATACTTTAACTACGGTTGTTAGTATTTTCTAATCGTTTTTAATATAAAAAATCTGCTGTAGCTAACGTATGTACAAATGTTATAGAATTAGTATGTCAATATTCGCTTCAATGATGAATAAATCTAACAATGATGGAGTAATCATTTTAAAAAATAAGATTAAAAAAATGATTTTTTTTATATAATAACTTTAAAACTAAAGGAGCTACGACAAAACTTACATACAGGGAATTTTTCGTTGAAGTAAACATATCCCAATGCATTAATTATACACTTTATGGCAATCGTTGTTTTTTGAAAGCGTTTAATTTGAAACTTTGAACGAGTATTTCAAGTTCTTGATTAAGCATAATTAAATATTTCGAGTTTAAAAAAGACTGATAACTTGGATGGTTGCGAAGCGAAGCGGAGCAACTAATCATTTTCGCGTATAAAACTCTAAATTTTTGCGATGTTGGATGTTGGAAAAATCAAAATCTATTGAATCATAATGAAATTACAGAAGATCAAAGAGGTTTAACATTTTTTGAAAGTATAATAATTTTAAATTTTACTAAATCATAAAAGCATGATAAAACTTACACATTCTAAAGATTACATTATTTTTTCAGTATAATTATTTTTGTGATTATATATATGTATTATTTTCTTTTCTTGTGCGATCATGTAAAACTTACAAGAGAGTACAAGATATTAAACATTTTTTCCAAGTCCCATAATTGTGAATTTTATTTATTAACAATTCCACCGTTTTTTTTGTTATGGACGCCTATAGAGATCATAAAACAGCTGATTTCAATAATATGGACAATATTTAAAAATCGATTTTCTTCCGTTTTTTAAATACGAGTGTTATCGAAATTATAGAAGATATTTCAAATGTAAAAGCAGATCAGTATAAATTGAAAGTTAAGTACTTTAGACGTATTCTAATTCATTTATTGCCGAGTGCGAAAAATGTATATTATTAATTTCAGGCATTCATTTCTTTTTTAAAAAGCTTTAATTCAAGTTTCGAACGAGGTGTCCACTCCTTGATTAAGCATGAAGTAATATTTCGAATTTAGATAAGCCTGAAAATTTGGTTTGGTCGCTTAGCGCGAAGCGCGGAGCGACCAAACCAAATTTTCAGGCTTTTCTAAACTCGAAATTTTACTTCATGCGCAACGCATATAAAACACTGAAACATTGTTAAATGAAAAATTTACTGCTTAATCAGTATTAAAAATAAACTACTAAAGCAGGATAAAATTCAGCGGCGGCTCGCAGCCTAACTTCAGGGTAGGCCAGAGACCCAAGGTAATATGTATCCGATATTGAAAGGAGACTTTATGGTGCAATTCCTTGTATTTATAAAGCGCGATCCCAACCTCAAATTTTGGGTGCCTTGGCGGTGTAGCCGACCCTGAAGTTAGGCTGCGAGCCGCTGATAAAATTATACTGCTAAATTAGAATATTTTGAATTTCACATTATTTCAATGTTTTATACGCGTGGCGCATAAAGTAAAATTTCGAGTTTAGAAAAACATGAAAATTTGACCAAACCAAATGTTCAGGCTTTTCTAAACTCGAAACTTTACTTCATGCTTATTCTAGAATTGGAAACACTCTTTAGTAGCTTTAAATGAGTAATAGTGCAGCTTGAAAAACGAACACTCTGTATTTCTTGTTTGCTTTGATTAACAAAATTAATTTGGTAGTGTGGCCCAACGCGAAATCCTACTTTAAAAAAGGTGCTAAAATGGTTGGCCATCCATATGCTAAATGGTAATGCACAAAAAGTTTCATTTTCGTGAAATGTGCATTTATGGATAAACGCAAGAAAATGTTTATTGAAGTGGTGTGATTATCAATGATCATATCCTTAGTTGATAAATAAATGTAGCTACACATATGCAATTTCTACTTATCTAACACTTGTATTCTTTCAAGTTCTCGCTGAAAACCAACAAAGGCATCGTAAGCACTGAAAGCATTTATAGCATGAATAAAGTTCTAACTGAATTGAAGTATTTTTTCTTAAAATGCTCAAGTTATTAAATAGTATTATAATACACATAAATTGATGTTAGGTTTGTAGGTTGTACCGTTTTGTTGTACATTTACATTCGCTATGGAGTTTAATTATATTTTATTAGTAAATATTGTAATTACTTAAAACGTACACGTTATTTGAAATCATGATAATGCATGTACCTGAATTGGAAATAAAAAAAATCACATCAGTGTTTTTCAAAGTGTGTGACAAATTTGCCAAAGAAAAAAAAAAAAATACAGGGCTATTTTAAAAAATATATAAACGAATTAAAATTAATATCGACTTTCTGCAAAAATGTGTCGTCGAGACTTTTCTGAATATTCATTGAAACAACTACTTCCCGAGCTAACATCCTGACAAATACTAAATTAAACAATGAATATTTGAGAAACACAGCAGATTTACTGTTCTATGCATAATTTATATGCAAAATGTAACAGCAGGTCAAATATTTTGCATATAAATTATGCATAGAACTAAGTAAAGGTTAAACATTTAAATTAATATGTTTATCTACTTTACAGGGATAGTGATAGAGCAAATGTATAAAATTCAGAGGTCTAACCAACAACAAACAGTACGCCTATAAGCCCACATTACTTGCTTTAATCCTAAGTAATCCAATATTTTTGGTATATTAAACTGTACTATACCAAAAATATTCAATTACTTAGTATTAAAGCAAGTAATGCAACATGTGGGCTTATAGGCGTACTATTTGTGATGAACCACATAGTTTTTTAGAAGGAAAATCTATAATTAGTAATTGATCATCATACCAATGTTACCTCTTAAACTTCTTAGAGAAAGGATATGAAATCGACGCAATTTAATCTGACATATCTAAAGCCTTTGATCGTGTCAACTATAATTTATTACCAAATAAATTATGAGGGTTTGGCTTTAGCGAATTAGTAGATTAGGTTTTAAAGCTTCTTTTAATCTAGCAGGCAGTAAGTGAAAATTGAAACTTTTTTATTTAATGTGATTCACGTTACTCGAGGGGTACCGCAAGGTTCACACTGTGGGCCAATTTTATTTTTACTATTTATTGATGACTTTTCAAAATTTTGTGTTTGCTAATGACTTACAATTGTTCTCAATAATACAGAATGTAAAAGCATATAGTAGAGCTCAACAAAGCCCGCCTCAAAGAATACTAAAAACTCATAAGGCAATGTTAAAGAGCATCATAGCGTGCTTTCTGTGAAAGCATTGAAAGCATGCAAGAGGTTAGCAGACTCAAGAAGGCTCTATCACAAGACCACCAACAGTCTGTGGAAGTCATGAGAAAGGAAGACGGCGTTATGACCGACGACCTCCTGGAGAGTCTGCAACTATTGCTTAAGACACTTTCTAGGCTGCACCATGCTTTCTAAGCAAGCCAGGGGGAAACCGGAATTGCTTTAGAAACGACAGAAGATTAGGAGCTATCCCATGAAGTGATAAATGAAGAAAACACCCTAAAGGCAATTAACAGCTTTTCCGCCGTTAAAGCACCCGAACCGGATGGCCCCAAAGGATTGGAAACAAGCTAGGGTAGTATTTATTCCGAAACCTGGCACTGCTTCCAAGGCATACAGGCCTATCACACTTTCCTCGTTCCTCATGAAAACGCAGAAAAGAATTTGTAAATGGCACATAAGAGCGACAGCTTTAACTAGACAACCCCTGACAGTATCACAACACGCATACACACGGAGAAGATCTACCGACTCTGCCTTACATTACGTAGTGAGCAGGATTAAGAGATCACTGTATATCAAGGTATCCGCCCTGGGTGTTTTTGATAATATTAAAGGTGCGTTTGCTAAAATGACCATACCGAAGATAAGAAACGCGCTTGAAAAGCGTGAAGTACCATCTAAAATGTGTGACTGGATTGGCAATGCACTGGCTAGCCGAAAAGTCACAGTAGAACAGGGTGGGGAACGGATCACCTGTAAAATTGACAGAGGCAGTCTACAAGAAAGTGTCTTATCACCCCTACTATGGAACATGGTACTGGGCAGCCTTCTCAAACAATTTCAGCAACTAGGCTTCTATGTGACAGCCTATGCTGATGATCTAGCCATGATTGTAAGTGGCAAATTTGAAGACGTTCTATGCGACCAAATGCAAGGAGCTCTAAATACAGTTTCGCAGTGGAGCAATGATCACTTCCTATCAGTTAACCCTACCAAGACGGAGATGGTCATGTTCACTAAGAAAAGATAGGTGACGAAAAGAGCACCAAAATTATTGAATACGATGCTGCAGTACAGCGACGAGGTGAAATACATGGGCATTACTCTCCACAGGAAACTGAGCTTGAAGAAGCACATCAACATCAGAACAGACAAAGCCATAAGGGCCTTTTGGCACTACCTAGGGGTTGAAACGGCACACGACACAGTGTGTTATACACAGCCATCATAAGGCCCATGCTATAAAATAATTGCGTGAGTAAGACAATATGGGGTAGTACAATAACCCACCTAGGCTGCAGTGCATCCGGATCCGCAAGGAAGACGCCCCCCACAGGAAAACTACGAGGAAGCGACTCTCGCAAGTGTAGTGAGCAGTCTGTCTAAGCATAACAGGCACCATGCACAATACTCCAACGATGGCGATGGAGGTTATGCTATGCCTTCCGCCACTTGATATTCACGTGGAGTGAGAGGCCGTAGCGACCATACTTCGCCTTCAAAGCAGTGGAATCTGGAACAGTAACCGCTGTGGGAAAGTCAGAGGACACGTCTGGAGGAATGTCTGCAAAGACATAACTCTTTTAGAGGATGGCACTGACTGCTGTAAACCCACACTCATTCGGAATGCACCCTACACGGCTACCATTTAACCCACAAAACAAATAAAAGACTCGGCCATAAGGGTCTACACAGATGGATCAAAAAAGATCAGATCAGATTCAGGGTCCTGTAGTCTTCTCCAGGACCCTGAAAATTCAAGGAAAGGTCCCGATGGTAAAGCATGCCACCGGCACACAATTAGAGACGATGGGTTTAACACTTGCGGCTGAGAACATTATAAACCGCAAAGTATCAAAAGAAACCATACTGATCCTAACGGACAGCAGGCAAACGCTTCTGTCTCTGAACAAATCACATACAACTTCAGAGATAACATTAGAGTGCCACAGAAAACTCAGGCAAGCAGCAATGTATAACAACATTGAAGTCTGCTGGGCGATGGGGCACGACTTGAACACAGGTAACAGGAGAGTGTGTCACACTGGCAAGAGCAGCGGCTGGGATGGACATTCTCTCACCGGAGCTGCTAGTGCGCGTAGCGCCTCTGTCCCTGTGTAATATGTTACAAACCAACGCACTGGAGACATTCAGGAAGCGTTGTGATGACATCGAGGGCTGCAAATTCTCTAAGGAAACACTATTGTATCCCAACAATGGATCAGCGAGACAGTACCTGCAGCTGACCAGAGGGAACCTTAGGCGCATAACTGCCGCCCTTACAGGTCACTGCAGGCTAAACGCACACCTCGTCAACTAGGGGCTCCTTACTGGGTGAAAGACGGCCTACGATGGCCTACATACGGGATCTACCTATCTCGGCTTTGCTAGACTACCTAGACTAGGTAGGCTGGCTGAGCTGATTCTGGGTGGTCAGGTTCGCGTGCGCTCGTTTACTATTACTAATTCTGGTTCTTTGGGAAGTGCGCATTTCTGCAATGCACTTAGGCCTCATTGATCCTATTGTGCTTCCGCACAATAGGATCAATGAGGCCTAAGTGCATTGCAGAAATGCGCACTTCCCAAAGAACCAGAACTAGTAATAGTAAACGAGCGCACGCGAACCTGACAAAGTAAAAAATAAACTAATAATATGTGGTTTTAAAGTAGAACGTAGCAGGGAAAAATGTACAGGTCCGAAACCCTACTTTATGTACTAATTATTATCTAGTTGGAGCCTTAAAGGGCTTATAGATAACTTTTTATGGGCGAACTATTAAGCCAACGAAACTAAGATCTGGACATATTAAATGAAATATTGCAGATATTCCGATCACAATGAATTAAGAAAAAGAGGCAAAAACGAATGTAAGTAAAAAGTACAAAGAGAATGTAAATATATTGAATATAAGACTAAAATAGGAGAGTGTAAGGTTGTAACAAATAAAAGACGTAACAAAGAAGGTCGATAATATGCAGCAGATTATAGAACGTTTGAACAGGGTGCAGAAGCAAAGACTACTGCGACGAATAGATCAAAAACCGATAATACTGTAAAAGATTTAGCGGAAGTACATTTACATCCATTTGAATATAGATTAAGCATATACATTGGGAGATAAAATACGCCCTTGAAGGTTCTAATACAAGAATATAAGAGGAAATAAAAAATACCAATAGGTTATAAAATAACTACAAGTAAATTATGTCTACATAAGAGATTGAGTTTAAAGTTAAATTTCGTAAAACTCGTAGCATTCAAATAAATAATTTATAAAATTTAAAAAAAAAATTAAAATTAATATCGACTTTCTGCAAAAATTTAGTCTCGTTGAGACTTTTCTTCATTGAGATAATTACTTCCTAATACTCCGACAGATATTGAATTAAATAATGAATATTTGAGTCACACAACAGATATACTGTTCTATTTACAAGTAAATGCAAAATGTAACATCAGGTCAAATTATTCTCTCGACAAACTTAATGAACTAACAGGAAACTGACATTTTTGCAGAAAGTCGATATTAAATTTAATTCGTTTTTCTATTTAGTAAATACTCTGCAAACAATTCTTAAAATCAATTTTACTTTATGTTAAATAATTTATGTAAATATTCCAACTCTTTTTTTTACTTCAATGAATCGATAAGTTTGTTAAGCAATACAACCATAAATATTAATATTGACAAATTTGATAATGTAATCTACACTGGCATATACTCTTATATACAACTTGCACAAAATGAATGCCAAACCATCTCAAAGAGACAATTCGTCGAAAAAAAGGAAGCACATTTGAGCTAGGAACAGATATTGATTAGCGTTCTTTTGTTTTTGTTGCTCTCATTGCTTTTGTTTGGAGAATACAAGCTAATAATGGAAAGTAGGGCGTAGTGTTATAAGCATTGTATAATCCTCTGTATTAGTGCAAATTTTCAAACGTTGGTTGATTTTATATAAGGGTTCAATTGAAAGTTTTAAGCGAGTGTTTCCACTCATCGATTAAGCATGAAGTAAAATTTCGAGTTTAGAAAAACATTGGTTTAGTTTTCAGGTGAAATTTAAAATATTCTTGTTTAACAGTATATTTTTAATACTGCTTTAGCAGTTTATTTCTAATACTATTTTTGCAGTATATTTTTAATTTTACAATACAGTGTTTTATACGCGCATGAAGTAAAATTTCGAGTTTAGAAAATCCTGAATTTAGATTTTGACGCTACGCGTCCAAATCCAAACGTGCAGGCTTTTCTAAACTCAAAATTTTACTTCATGCTTAATCTGGTAGAAACACTATTTAGAAGTTTCAAATTTAACACTTTTATAAAAGAATATGTTAAACACGAATATTTTTTTTGACTTTTACAATATTTCAGTGTTTTATACGCATGGCACATGAAGTAAAATTTCGAGTTTAGAAAAGCCTAAATTTGGATTTCCAAATCTAAACGTTCAGGCTTTTCTAATCTCGAAATTTTACTTCATGCTAAACCAGGGATTGTAAACACTCGTTAGAAGCTTCAAATTGAACGCTGGTATAAAACACAACGAATTCCTGAAATACTTAGGACAAAGAAAATCTATATAATACATACTAAACTAGTGTTGTGAGTAGTGAAGTTAGTGTCAGCATCACTACTCACAACATTATTGTAGTATTTATTTTACACTAACATTTGATCAATTATTTATCAATTTACTATACAGACTTTTTCAACTTACGTAAAGTGTAGCAATATGGTTTTTTAAGTGAAGATTTAAACTAAACTTTCTTTATAATAATTATTATTTTAAAACATTTAAAGTGCCGAGATTCTTTACGCAATCTACAAATTTGTCTTACAAAGAGTAAATCAAACACTCATTGAAACAACTAGTTGTTTTAATGAAAGTTGATTTAGTCTTTGTAAAACAAACTTGTTGTTGATTGCGTAAGGAATCGCACTTTTAATGTTTTGAAGTATTCTATAACCAAGTATTGGCAATTTTATTCATACTTATCTATAAATTATTATTTTGCTAGATGTACAATTGAGTACCTATAACCTAATATAAATTATTATAAGGAAAGTGTTAGTTTTTTATTCCAAGTTTACTTAAAGTATATAATTCAAAATGTATACCTTGGTTTAAAAATAAATTATCTATGACACTATTTATTCCCTCTTTAATAATGTACGAGAACTGCACTGCAGCAAATGGCGAACATATTGCAAATTTATTCGCTAATTGTTTCTCAACAGTATATTTTACTAATAACATTCAGTTTCCTGCCCGTAGCAACGAAACCACAATAATTTTGTAAATGATACTAAACTTTGTGTCTGCATCATATTCCAAACTTCAAATTGCACAAACAGGCTGGACCGGAAGGAACCTTGAATTATCTACTATTAAACTGCATCTACCCTTTATCCGGTCGCACTTATGACCCAATGTCAAAGTCATTGCAGATAGGGATATTTCCCGAAAGGTGGAAATTAAGTCATGTGTAATCTAGGTTAAAATTACAGAGGAGTCTGAATGCAATCAGTAATTCCCAAAATTCTTGATTCTTTAATTTCTAGTCAATTAGCATAAACATCTTTATTAATTCATTTTTACCAAGTAAAATCAAGACGTGGTTTACAAATTATGTTACAACTTATATTACAATCAATAATTACAAAGCAATCTTACAAGGAAAAAAATAAAAAGAACATTTATTATTTACATATTATTGTCTCTTAACAGCATGGATTTAAAGCTAAACGTTCGACCACAGACAATTATACAGTCCATGGGACAGACAATCCATAAAACCAAATTATGAATAAATCACAATCTTACAAATGGCATCTCTATTTGCATTTTCATTATTAATCAGATATAATCATTCTAAGTTTAAAGTACGCTATCGATTGATTGATATTTTAATTTTATTTAAACGTAAAAGCCTTCTAGATTCTAAAAACTGTTTTGCAATCTATTCCTTACTTCTATGTTTTGGCGTCTAAATAATTAGATTGGACTGTATGCCTGTATAATTGTCTATTGTTCGACTGTAACCATCACCTATCCAAATCAATAGACCACAACGTTGAAGTTTAGGCGATATACACCGATTTTACTAACGCGTTTGATAGAGTCAATCATTGCACTCTCTTAAACAAATAAGAAGACATTGGATTTAATAGTTAATAGCTATATTTAACTTAACTATAGCATAAATCAGCGTTTGCCAATGAGGTCGGTCAAACATTATCGACCCCCTGGGATTCGATGAAGTTTGACAGGGGGTCAAACACCTTGATGGTCAAGGGGTCGATTGGGGGTCGATGATGGTCAAGTGGTCGATTGGGGGTCGATGTTGGTCAAGGGATAAAACCAGAACTATTGAAAGTAATAAATGCAACTCAAATATGGAGTATTAATATTATTACAGATTATTTTAAATTCCAAGATTATGTGGACTACAAATGATATTGAGAAGTTTTGAACCTAATATTTCCTCAATATTATCCAACCACAAAGCACAATCTTCTCATGTACAAATTTATTTTTCTCGAACATTGCGTTTGCCACATTCTGCAATATCATTATAAGTTTATATATTTTTTGTTACTTAAACTTTGTTTATATAACTAAGGTTTTTATTGTGACTATAGTTTCGACAACTATAACTTGTCATTATCAAACTAGAAGTTTTGTTGTTACTTTATTACATACTCGTATCGTTCTTGTTCTATTTACATATATGTTCTTGTTCTATAAAATGTATTCCCTCGTAATACCTTTTTATTTATATCGGGTGTCCAACAATTATTGAAGTCCTGGATGGCTATGGAATGAAAAACGAATGTCGATGCTTATTTCACAAAAAATTATTGAATCGAGTAAGAATCGACATTCATGTTTGATTCCACAGCCCCCTAGAACTTTAATAATCGTTGGACACCCGATATATTAGTTGTTATTTTATTAATATGCTCTTTTTTTCAACATTTTTTCTTGTTATTCCTTATTGGTATGACGTCTTGTGATCTGTTAAAAACTGGAGAGTATCGATAAATAACTCATTTTATAAGTGTTTTTAATAGTAACATTTTAGTGGTTGGTTTTTTAAAGTCGGTTAATTCCTTTTCGAGTTATTTGGCAAAACTTCCTACCATCAATTGCTCAAAATATACAGATGAATTAGCCAAAATAGTTCACAAACTTTATCGAGGCACAACTTTTTGTGAAAAAATTGACTCACCCCTGCTTGCCACTGCTTTCTGAGGTTACTGTCTAAATAATCTTTATCGGTAGGGCTTTAAAAGTATATAAAAAGGTTCTTTGCAAATATAATAAAAACAGTGCTGCCCGGAGACCCTCTGCCTGAAAGGAAGTAAGTCAATTTTGAAATTTCAACAAAATAATATTTAAATAAAGTTTTTGTACAGTTGAAGGTGACAAGACATTCCAAATATTTCAAAAAAGAACAGACCGATTTAAAAACACCGAACACAAAAATATAGCTATCAAAAAGACCTTTAAAATAGTGCTAGATACCTCTTTACATTAAAGATTTTTAAAACAGTAGTGCCCGGAGGCTGCGGATAAAAAGGAATGAGCCAATTTAACATCCTATATACTTTTTGTCGTAGTTATTAGTTTTAAAGTTATTTCTACGAAATCTCTATAAACATTAATAATAAGTGATAGAAATAATGAATATATAAAATTTTAATTTTCGGTCGATGTTTGTGCACTATTTCAAATTTTGCGCAAAAAGGGCTTGTACATGTTAAATTTAACCACAATCTATAGTTAACAGTTTGAAATTTATTTAATTGAATCACTAAAAATCGGCATAGATTACTTTTTAACTGAACTTGTTACTATTTAATTTGGAACTTTTATCCTAAACCTAAATCCAATGTCAATGTTCGATGAAAACTTTAGCGGTTGAATGTTTAAATAAGTTGGGACTATACTCGCCGGTATTCCTATTTAATATTTCAAGGTAATGGATATTGATTACACCAAGCGCATTAAATGTTCACCACTTTTGTCTTTGGCAGCGATTCACAACTAGAATTACGCAGAACGTTTTAAGTTACTAGTATAATTATGTATCCATATTCCTTTCATCAGCAGCCCCGAGGATGAGAATAGTAAAATACACACGTGATTAGTGGGATTTCAATAAAACAAAAGGAAATTAATTAAACTGATTTCTGGTACTATAAACTAATTATATTTTGAGGTGCTGAAGAGACCGTTCGTTAACATAATATAGTACCGAATACAAGAATGTTAATTAATTACGAATAGTAGAAAAAGGCCAACAAATAAACTTCAGTTTCTTTGTTGGCCTGATTTCTACGATTTATTTCAAACTCTACCCGTTATCATATTTTTATTTTAGGTATTCATATCGTTATGTGTACTGTGTAGTTTTTTTGTATTCGTTGTTTTTAAAAAGCGTTCTATTTAAAGTTTCGAGTGTTTTCACTCCTTGATTAATCATAAAGTAAAATGTCGAGTTTTGAGAAGCCTGAACATTTTCAAAATAAAAATCTCTAGAATTAAAAATCAAATCAGTCTAAGCCATACAGGAAATTTTGTTTTAGGTACACACATTACGATTTTTTTATGTTCATTTTCAAACATTCGTTGTTTTATTAAATGCTTTCAATTAGTTACTAACGAGTGTTTATACTCCCAGACTAAGCATGAAGTAAAATTTCAAGTTTGGAAAAGCCTTAAAATTTGGTTTGGTTGCGTAGCGCGTAGCTTCAGGCTTTTCTAAACTTGAAATTTTACTTCATGCGCCACGCGTATTAAACACTGAAATATTTTAAAGTTTACAATACAACGCCTATGTTTGATCTTACGTTAGTAAATTTAATAAATAAGGAAATAAAATCTCTGTACCTTAAGCTTCACAATATATACTTGTTTTATACGCGTGGCGCATGAAAAATTGCGAAATTGCGAGTTTAGAAAGCCAGAATTTGGATTTGGACGTTCAGGCTTTTTTAAACTCGAAATGTTACTTTATGCTTAATCTGTGTGTGGAAAGGCTCGATAGTAATTTCAATAACAATAATTGCGTTTTTATTTTACTAATGTTGTCGCTTAAGGCTAATTGCATCAAAAAAACTCTAAACTGCAGTTCAAATTTACAGAATTAGTTGTTGGAATATCACTTTAAGCTCTAGTTTAGAGATTAATTCAGTTCAACATTTTTAATAATCGGACAACATTTTTAATAACCGGAATATGCTTTGAATGAACATTTCTTGTCCCAGCTATTCAATTTGATTATTTTTATCCATATATACTATATATATAAACATAGGAAAAATATCTCTTTAAGGTATACATATCTATACGCTGTAAATCTTTAGATATTCATTGTTTTTGAAAAGAGCTAAAATTGAAACTATAAACGAGTGTTTTTCACTACCAGACTAAGCATGAAGTAAATATTTGAGTTTAGAAAAGCCTCAACGTTTAGATTTGGACCAAATTCAAATCCAAATTCTGGCTTTTCTAAACTCGAAACTTTACTTTATGCGCCACGCGTATAACACACTGAAATATTGTAAAATTCAAAATATTCTTGTTAAGCAGTATATTTTTAATCCTACTTCAGCAGTTTCTTTTAATTCTGATTCAGCTGTATGTTTTTAATTTGGCAAAATTTCGGTGTTTTATACGTATGGCGCATGAAGTAAAATTTCGAATTTGGAAAAGCCTAAATTTTAATCTGGACGCTTCGCTTCCAAATCCAAACTAACTCATGCCAAAATGCTTTAGCAATCCTTCACTTTTAGCAAAAAATCCGCCCTGGGTGTTTTTGTTGACATTGAGGGTGCGTTTGATAGAACACCCTACTAAAGATAAGAAACGCGGTAAACAAGCGAGGAGTACTATCAAAAATGAATGACTGGTAATGCACTTGCTAACCGATTGGTCACAGTGGAGGAATGTGGAGAACGTATCACCTGCAAGATAAACAGAGGCTGTCTACAGCGAGGTGTCCTATCTCCTTTACTATGGAACATGGTGCTGGACAGCCTCCTAGAACAATTTCAGCAATTAGGCTGCTTTGTGACAGACTATGCTGACGACTTGCCCATTATAGTACGTGGCAAATTTGAAGACGCTCTCTGCGATCAAATGCAGGGAGCTCTAAATACAGTTTTGCGGTGGTGCAATGATCACTCCTTGTCGGTAAATCCGGCAAAAACGGAGATGGTCATGTTCACCAAGAAATGGAAGGTGACGAAAAGAGCACCAAAGCTATTGAATACGATGTTGCAGTACAGCGACGAGGTGCAATACCTAAGCATTACACTCGGAAGGAAACTGAGCTGGAAAACGCACATCGAAACCAAAACTGACAAAGCTATAAGAGGCTTTTAACAATGTCGTCGGGCAGTGGGAAAATGCTGGGGGTTGAAACCGCGCACGACGATGTGACTGTACAAAGCTGTCATAAGGCCTATGCTAACATACGTTGCTTCAATTTGGTGGCCCAGGACCAAACAAGTAACGACGATAAAGAGACTAGCGCAAGTGCAGCGGACAGTCTGTTTAAGTGTAACAGGCGCCATGCACACAACTCCGACAATGGCGATGGAGGTCATGCTACCATTGCGACCATACTTCGCCTCCAAAGTAGGGTGATTTAGAACAGTAACAACTGTAGGGAAGTCAGAGGTCACCTCTGGTGGAAGTTCTGCAACGACATACCTCTATTAGAGGCTGGCACTAACGGCTGCATACCGACACTAATACGGAATGAACCCTACACAGTTAATATCCAAGCCACGAAACATATGAGAGAGTCGGCTATAAGAATCTACACCGATAGCTCAAAAAGTAAGGATAGGTCAGGGATTGGAGTTTTATCCAGAACCCTGAGGATCCATACAAAAACCCCCATGGGTAAGTATGCGACCGTCGCACAACTGAGACGATGGGTATAAAACTTGCGGCCGACATCATTTTGAGCCGTAAAGTGTCAAATGAAGCCATACTGATCCTAACAGACAACAGGCAAGCTTCAATATCCTTGAAGAACTTATACACTATTTCAGAGACAACACTAGAGTGCCATAAAAAACTACGGCAGCCAGCAATGCATAACAACATTAAAATCTGCTGGGTGAAGGGGCACGATATAAACATAGGTAACAGGAGGGCCGATACACTGGCCAGAGCAGCTACTGGGATGAACGTCATCTCACCGGAGCCGCTAGTGCGATTGACACCCCTGTCACTATGTAACATGTTACTTTCCAACACACTTGATAAATTCAGGAAGTGTTGGGATGATACGGAAAGCTGCAAACTCTCGAAGGAGACATTACTGTATCCCAACGAGAGTTCAGCTAAACAGTACCTGCAGATGACCCGAAAGAACCTCAGACGGAAAACCGCTGTTCTAACCGGTCACTGCGGACTCAATTGACACTTATACAAGATAGGAATAGTTGACTCCCTATCTTTTAGAGGGTGTGAAATGGAAGACGAGACTACCAGACACATCCTCAGGGAATGCCTGGCACTCTCGTTTACGAGAGGATCCATACTGATTGAGAGATAGCATCATCAGGGAGTTGCCTACCTCAGTAATACTGGACTACCTAGACAAGGTGGGATGGTTGAGCTGAGGATGGGTCACCCGCAGTGGGAGGCAGCACAATAGGTCTAATGAGGTCTAACTGCAGAGTAGCAATGCGCACTCCTCCCTGTACCAGATACCAGCGTCTTTTCGATGTTTCTTTATATTTTGTTTGATATTGATCATATCGAAAATGGTTTAAATTAAAAGTTGTCGATAATCAAATGAACAGTGTTAATCCATTGATAATGGTCACTTTCTGTCGAAAATGTACAGGGTGGTGCATTTTGGTGGTGACTGGAGGTGATTTTGATAAAGGAAAACTAAAACGAAGCGTCCAGTTTAGTTATAACTTTGAAAACAAATGAGTTACAGTAACTTCATAAAAAACGACATTTAATCAATTTTTTTTATCATTGATTAAAACACGAAAAAGTTTCCCCGGCTCGCGAAAACGGTTTATCAATATCTCTTCAAATAAAAAAGTTTTCCATATTTGGCACCTTCAAAATGTACCACCCTGTAGATTTGGTATTAATTCCAATTCATGTAAAATTGCGAAGTAATAACCTTATTTGCTTTATTCGTCAATTTGTAAATAATCATTATATTTACTTATATGTTACAATTTGTTTTTTTTATTAATATTTAGACTTAAGTGTGTAAGTGAACTTCACTTGAAATCAGTGTTTTATACGCGTACTGCATGAAGTAAAATTTCAAGTTTAGAAAATCCTGGCTTCTAAACTCGAAATTTTACTTCATGCTTAATCTGGGAGTGGACGACACTCGTTAGTTTAAAATATGTAACGATTATCAAAATGTGTCATAATTGTCACAAAGAAAATCAATAACATGGCCATCTCATTATGTGGTTTAAATTAAACTTCTGTCAAGTTGACACGACATACTAAATGTTGGCTAGCCTCAACATATGTCAAGTTGACACAATGGACTAGTGTGGGCCAACACTGACTTATGTCAACTGTCATTATAGTCAAAATGCCGGCTGATGCCGACTTATGTCAAATTGATACGATAACCTAAATGTCGGTTTACTCCGGCTTGTGTCTAGTTGACACGATGGACTAAATGTCGGCTGGCGCCGACATACCTCAAATTGACACGATGCACAAAATGTCGATTATGTAAATATCCTAGTCAAAATAGTGGCTTACAATTGTAATGTCACAATAATTATAATACACCCAATAGAGACATTTTATAAAAAAATTCTATCATAGTCAAAAGGCAGTAAACTAAGTGACCAGCAGTCATAATACATTTCGTCCACTGTTTCTAAACTTGACATTATTCGGCGTCAGCCAACATTTAGTCCAACGTGTTTTAACTTCACATGAGTTTGAATTGAACTATAATCATGGTCACGTTATTGTTTTTCTTTGTAACCATTATGGCACACATTTTGACAGTCGTGGTATATTTTAAACTTACGAGTGTCTTCCACTCCCAGATTAAGCATGAAGTAACATTTAGAGTTAGAAAAACCTGAAAATTGTACTTCATGCGCCACGCGTATAAAACGCTGATTTAAAGTAAAGTTAAAATATATACTGCTTAGATGTTATGGATCGATATTTACCCAGTTATAGCGAAAAAATGCAAGAATTACTTTTCACGTGAAGTTAGTTAGTTGAGGACACTTTTTCATTTTCCTAATATTTATATCATTATACAGTAAACGCTCGATTATATAAACACCTGGTAATGGAAACATTGCGGTCATGTTAACAGAAAATTCATAAATATTAAATATTGATAAGTGTAAATTTACGCAAACTAAAATAGGAGATTATATCTCATAATTATGTAAAATTTATTTTTTATTATTTAATACACATTATATTATTTATAATTTATTTTTTAATAAACTTACATAATTTCTTTTATGCAATTTCTTTATAAATAAAATCAAGTTCGCTAATGTAAACTTTCAATAATGTGAATGGTGCTTGCCTGATATCGTTCACATAATCGAGCCTCTACTGTATTTTAACCAGGGAAAGTGCTATGATGGACACAGCACCATTTCTGAAATAAGTATTTCCACTGGTTTCGGCTTAACTAAAAAATTATTTTTATTCAGTTTTAATTTAAAAAATATTTATTCATATTTGACCAAGTAATCAATAAAAAAAAACAGGTTATTAAAACAGTATTTTTGCCCAATTGCACCACGTTTAATTAATTTTAATCAGTGATAAGTCATCTTTTGCAAAACATTTTTTAGATAAAAACTATATTTTTGAAAAAGATGCACTTACCATCATTCATTGTGCCGAAGAGGGTCGGAAGATGATTCTCCTTGATAGATTCATCTTCTGACTCTTTTTGGCACAATAAATGATGGTAAGTTCATCTTCTCCAAAAGGATGGTTTTCATCTAAAATATGTTTTTCAAAAGATGACTTATCACACTATTGAAACATATTCGCTCTTTTTGGTTGTGAAGTAAAATTTTGAGATTATAAAATTACCAAGTTGCACCAGAAACGTTGAACTGGTTCAACTCTGAACTTGAGTTCAAAGTGACATTAGCAAAAGGAACTGTCATATTGAACTCAAGTTTAGCTAGAACTCGAGTTTAACGTTTTTGGTGCAACTGGGAATAAGTACGAAGGGTAATCAAAAAGTAAGATTACATAGCTTGCAATGAAACGTGCATATATTGTAACCTTACTTCTTGATCACTCTTCGTATATGACTTTGTGATTTGAACATTTGATCTAAAATGTATTATTTTGTGACTAGTTTATTTTTATATTTTATATTAGTATAGTTTCTTACCTCGTTAAATAAATAATGTTAAATACCTAACCAAATATTCCTAAAAATGTTAACTGTAAAAACTTTACTTGAAAAGTCGTGCCAATTACATCATTCTTGAACACACTGTATTATGAATAGTTTATGTATGCAACATTAGACGGAAGATTTAAGGCTGTGGCCACAGTGCAAGTTCACCTGGCAGGTGAAATACGAACCACCAAGTAACCCGTGTGGTGTTTCCATGACAATCAATCGAAACACTGCTTCGTATGATTATCCCTTTGTTAAGGCTTTAATTAACTAAATAATAGATTTGAGTGAGTCGCAACATGTGTGACAGATACAAACAAACTTGAGACTTCAGTTTTAAAGAAAATTAAGTCATACGACTCCCACTAACCTGGCAATTTGCCAAGCTGTTCACCAGGAAATAATGTGTGCTTGACATTTGCCTCTTCTAATTAGTATCGGTTTTTTATAAGTTTATAGGAATATCGGGCCCATTAAATGAGTGCTCTAGTTTTATTTTTTTTTTCTTGTTTTTTACGGGCCTTGGCAACTAAATAGTAAAATATGCTTCCTAACCTCGAAATTTTACTTCGTGCTTAATCCAACATTGGAAACACTTGTTATGAGCATCGAGTTGAATTCTTTTTCAAAGCAATGAATGACTGAAATTTTACAGAATGATTGAAATTTTACATCAGGATATGTACACTTAAAAGAAAAATTCCCTGTACACTGTACAAGTTGTCTTTTGAAATATCCGTTCCATTTATTTATTTGGCCTACAAGATTTTTGTTTATTATGCATGCTACATCTGCAGCTGCATGCTTTTCTTCGTCTATTCCTTTATATATAAATCGATGGATGTTCTTAAGTGTTACATATCTCTTCCCTTCCTTTAGACATTTTAACATTAACAGAGACCTAGTTAATGTTAAAATGTCTATTTCGTAGTTGCTAAATACATGTAATATTTCTTCCTCTTTTTGTTTGATCTCTTTTACATTCTATGTTGCTAATTTCATTATTTTATTTTAGTTGTACTTGTTTCACTGTTAATGTTTCTTAGGTGTTTATCTATTCTGACCTTTGGTTTTTGTTTATTTATCGTTTTTGTGGTTTTCAATAAGCATATTTTTTGATCATTTCACTTAAATTCTTGTTCATTGATTATATACTCTGAAGGATGTTAGTATAGAGGAGCAACATAAGTTTTTTCGGGGTAAGTCTGTTATACCTAATGTACTTGTGTATCAGAATCATATTTTGAAGGCGTTGGAGAGTCGGTGCCACATTGATGCTATCTACACTGACTTCTCTAAAGCCTTTGATAAAGTTTGTCACAAAATTCCGATTAAGAAACTACATTGTCTATGCTTCTCTAATGTAGTGAATTGGTTTAATAGCTTCCTTACTTGTAAAATCCAAGTAGTTAGATTAGGTAATTACGTTTTATCTCAAATGCCTCAGGATACCCATGTTGGTCCAATATTATTCAATATATTCAGAGGCGTAGCGAGACTACTAGGCGCCTGGGGCAATTTAACAAATTTGCGCGTATCCTTATCTAAGTTTTGAACTATTATTTAGATTAAAACTCCATACATTTGTCCTAGTGAACGGAAAAGTTGAGGAATTTCGTTAGCATGTATCAAGATGTATTTGATAATGAAACAAAAGGAAGGACTAACGTAGTTCTACATAAAATGAATACTGGGAATGCTCAGCCAATCCGTCAAGCTGCCAGAAGACTACCATTCGCAAAAAGAGAAGAGGCAGATAAGATTATACAAGACATGCAAACGGAAGGCGTTATAGAACCATCAAGTAGTCCATGGGCTTCGCCTGTAGTGTTGGTAAAGAAGAAAGATGAATCAACTCGATTCTGCGTGAATTATCGCCAACTTTACAGTGTAACAAATAAAGACAGTTACCCGTTGCCTCGAATTTATGATATGCTGGATACATTGACAGGATCTACCATATTCTCTACATTGGATCTTAAGAGTGGATACTGGCAGGTTGATTTAGCCCCTGAAGATGCAATGCACCTGCTACATTTGAAAAATTGCTGTAAACCATATTGTAAGGGCTAACTTGGAAGACCTGTTTAGTATAACTAGATGATATAATTGTGTTGGGAAATTCTTTTAAAAATCACATGTAAAATCTGGAAGAGGTATTTCAACGTCTGCGAAGTTCTGGACTCAAGCTTAACTCGAAGAAGTGTCACTTGTTCCAAAGGAGGGTACAGAACTTAGGTCACATTGTTTCCGGTTAAGGTGTAGCAGTTGATGAAGGAAAGGTTAAGACAGTGAAAGAGTGGCCTGTACCAAGAAACATACATGAACTGCGAAATTTTCTCGCACTTTGTACATATTACTGTAGTATGTTGCAGGATTTTAAAATATTGCTAAACCACTAACACAACTGACCAAAGAAGGACATTAATTCCAATGGGATGAAAATTGTCAAAGAGCATCCAAGCGGCGAACCTGCTCGAAAGAAATTCATCATGACAACGCACCAGCTCATTCGTCGACAAACTACAGTACGACCGGTCGAATTATGCTTTGATTTGCAGCCTCATCTACCTTATTCTCTTGAAACAATAGCTTGGCTAAAAGCGGTTCACGTATACCTAGATGATATAATATAATTCCACTCAGTTATTCGATTTCAGTGGGCTAAACATGTAAGCGCGACTGAAATTCACGGGCAGCTAGTAGAGGCTTACGAAGAGACTGTAATGTTCCGTCAGCATATCGCAAAATGGTGTCGAAAGTTTGCGGCCGGTAGAGAAAAGGTCACAGACGAGGATCATTGACTGTCCGGACCTCGTTCTAAGCGACTTCTATCTCGTTCTTTACTCGAAGGAGGACCTAGAGGGGCAACGATTCGCTTCAGACGAGGATGTGAAACACTTCCTCACAACGTGGCTGAACACGCAAGGACAAGATTTTTACTAGAAGGCAATATTCAAACTCATCCCACGGAGCGACAAGTCCTAAGCCGATATGGAGACTATGTTAAAAAATAACCTAATGTACCTTCTATTAGTTGGTTGTATTGGTTTTATAAAATGAAATGTACACGTTTCATTGCAGGGGTGATCAAAAAGTAAGGCTACATACTTTTTGATCACCCCTCGTAGATAATAACATATATTTATAACATTTATTATTGAAACAATATTGTTATATCAAATATTGTATTATACCTAAAATAAATATTTAAATTGTCTTTTTTAGCAAGATTTCGTGTAGTTATTGACAGCCATGTTTGTTTTGGAAATATAAATAAATATATAAAAATGGTGGTATTGTGATACTTTTGACCGATGCAGTAAAATTCTTGATAAATTTAACCTTTGTTTTTAATGAATTCGGTAAGATTCAATGTTATTTATTTCTTTTTTGATTTCAAATATTTTATTATCCTGCAAAGTCACATACATACTTAACATTATTAGAAACAATATGATCTGTTTATTTTCTCTAACATAAATAACTTTTTCCACATTTATAATTCTCTGCATTTATTTTTCAACATTCATTCATATTATCCTCACGAGTGTTTTTCACTCCCAGATTAAGCATGAAGTAAAATTTCGAGTTAAGAAAAGTCTGGACGTTGCAGGAATGCGTGCACTATCCAAATATGATAAATACACAACTATTTATTACACGACTAGCAAATTGAATTGATTGAATATTAAGCAAGTTCAATTTAAAGCTATAAACGAGTGTTTTCCACTTCTAAACCAAATTTTCAGGCTATTCTAAACTCGAAATTTTACTTCATGCGCCACGCGTATAAAACACTGATTTCAAGTGACGTTAAAAATATATAAATTTCACAATAATTCAGTGTTATATACGCGCGGCGCATGAAGTAAAATTTCGAGTTTAGAAAAGCCTGAACATTTGGTTTGAGCTTTTCTAAACTCGAAATTTTACTTCATGCTTAGTCTGGGAGTAGAAAACACTCTTTTATAGCTTCAAATTGAACTCGCTTAATATTCAACTAATTCCATTTGTTAGTCATAATGAATAATTGTGTATTTATCACATTTTAATACTGTACGCAAAATTCGAACCTCCATAACAGCCAAATGTTAGTACAAATTGTAGATATTGGATATAAACAACTGAATATGTTTATTGTTACTTCTTAAACATTGCCAAGCAATTATGGATTTATTTAAGGGTTTCAATTTCTTTATCACAAATTTTATTTAATTTTAGTTAAATAGTTAAACTATAAAACATCTAACAATTCGCATTTTATTAATACATTTAATATTTTTCTGACGAGAATTCTACTCCTTAATTAAGCATGAAATAAATATTAGTTTAGGTAAGGCCTTAAATTGAATTTCGGAAAAGGAATTGTGTTGAATATGAAAAATAAATGTTTTTAATGGGTCAATTTATGTAAAAAATAATGTTTGCGCAACATTTTTCATTTTCTATGCGGCCCAACAATAAATAAGGTTGCTCTTCATTTCTTTATTCAATAAATATTGTTTTGTAATTCAATAGCTCGTACCTGTTTTGAAGGTAAGATGCAAATTGGCCCGAAGCTCCTGCTCTGAAATGCCATGGATCCTGTAAACGACGAGTTCACGCTAATTGATTATATTCTTTTACAAGGGTATTGGTCACTATCTAACAGAGGTAAAATCAGAAAATAGGGATGCATTTATTTGTAAAACCAATGTCTCAATTGTCATTAATACAGTTAACACAGAACTTAGTTTTTGATACGATTACTTGGTATTTATTAACCCGGTAATTTTGTTACTAGTTTGCCAATCTTTGATATTTTTTTTATGAAATAACGGTAAAAGTAGGAAACATTTTAATTTCTTACTTTTCTTAAAGTATGCCTATTTTTTCAAAATATTTTATCGTGAAATATGAACGTAGTAAAAACGAGAAATATGTCGAGTTCTCTACGTTATGATCGTGGACGAAATTTTATTAGATCACAATAAAAGATTTAGCTTTTGCATGTTATTCCATTCGAAACACTAATGCAATCTACTAATTCGTATTAACATAACAACTGTTTAAATTATAAATAGTGGAATGCTTTAAGTTTAATAGTAATACTCTCAGAGCGTGTAGCATTAAAACTTTTTGAACTGCCGCTTGATGTCGCTCTCGTGCGTTTCTTACTCGTAAGATGACAAGGCTAGATAAAACTAACGCTCGGCTGGCCTCTTTGGTTTTTCAAAATAGAACCCCACATTCTCTACGGAGGTCTGTTGTTTATGGGAATCCATATTTCGTCGCTCTCTTCAAATTGGTCTTTTCTACAAAATATTTAATACCAAGTGAACATACAACAGCATTTGTCTGGTCTCACCTTTAGATTTTCCAATGGGGTCGAAATACTTTAAAATGTAGTAAAGAAGCATCATCTCAGATGCAATCAAACGTTTTATTTTATAATAAAAAAAGTCCGTTACGTTATTTTAACAAGTTAACACGTGACGGACTCTGCCTTTATACATGAAACTTGCAGCCACAACCGTGCATTTATTTGACTCATTTAAATAATACATTTAATAATTCACATCAGGCATGCGAAAATATATTTAAAATGGAAACCGATGTGTGTGTGGCGTGTACAATTAAACCATAGAAAAACTAACCACGTGTCTTAAACGATTAATCAACTAAATAATGTTGGACTTGTAATAATCGTAATTCGTTATTAACAACAGTTAACATGTTTATATTGCAGGGATGGCCTTACCTCTTTCCGCCCTCTCCGCTGTGACATTTGTCACTAGCCAAGTGTACAGGTTCCGTTTGCATTTTTGTGCAAAATATTATTATTGACGCCATGTTTCTCACAATGAACAGTGGCGGCCCTAGCTAAATTTGTAGGTGATGCGAGATCTCATGGTGGCGCCCTCCCTAAACACAAAAATTAGAGCTCTTTCGTTTTCGGCGCTTCTTCCAAGACAGCGCCCAAAGCGTTCGCACCGCTCTAGGGTCGCCACTGACAATGAATAATAATTCACATCCGGTGTGCGAAAAAACATAAATGTACACCGATGTGTGGCGTAAACAATTAAAGCATTCTTGTTGTGTTACGTAACATAACCTTACAAAACCTAACCACGTGTCTATAATAACGATTAATCAACTAAACTAGGTTAAGCGTGTAATACTCTTAATTTATTATTAACAATAGTTAACATGTTTCTATTGTAGGGATAGCCTTACCTCTTTCGGCCCTGCTAATGGCATTTGTCACTAGCCAAGTGTACAGGCTCTGTTGGCATTTTTGTGCAGAATATTTATTATTGATGCCATGCATGGCCTGATTTTCACTTCTGTGATTATAAACAATAAATAAAAATGTAAAATTTATTAGGCAATCTTTTTGAACAATATGAAACATTCATAATAAAAACATGAATAATTTTACTTTAATCATTTTTTAAATAAGGTCTATATTTACCGAGATGCAGCAATAAATTAAAAAATACTTCACATTTTATAAAATTTACTAAAACTCGAGTGCTACGATGCACAGGTTCTAATATTTTTCAGGTAATAATACAAAAATATTTAATAACTACTTGTACGTGATAAAATAAATATATATACAAGACAAATATTACGTTATAAAAAGTAAAATTAAATGAATTGTTAATTAGTGCTGCTACACTTCGCGTTAACTCGCACAAATTGTATAATTATTAGTTAAGCATTTTTTCATGCTATGGAATGCTTTTGCCTCGAAATTGGTTTTTTATCCACGATCCCGCCAAAAAAGCTTCATTATGCATCGATTAATATGCGCGAAGGTCTACTTTTCAGCACTACTGTTAAAATAGCCAATGCATTTTATATGGAAGTTATTTATTTCAACACTTCTATCTACGAGCTCTACTGCGCTCTACTTTTAAGTACTAGTGTTAAAATGGCCAATGCATAGCATAACAATCTATCTATCTAAAATGTAGAGTCAAATAATTGTTGCAGAATATTTAAATTATAAGAAATACCAGTAAAATTGATAATATTAATTAATTATAAATAAATAAAAACTGAAATAATTTATTCATATTATCATGATCACCTGTGTCATTGGGACTGCGCGATTCGGGTCTCAACTAAACTGTTTTTAAAAATGTAAAACAAACTTTGTTTAATAGGCATTGTATTTATTTACATGTTTGTTTGATGATAAAAAATGTATGCCAATAATTTTTTTTTATGTATATTGTAGAAAATACGGGTCGTAAATAAAATGTTGTAGGTAACTTGTGTGTAAAGTAGGCACTCTTAGGGATTAGGGCACTAGCCTAACGGTTTGTTTCCTAAACTCGCACAGTTGCCTAACAGTTCGTGCCCTATACTCGCACAGTTGCCTAACAGTTATTTAGGTAACTAGTGTATGAAGTAAGAAGGCCCTTGGGCACAATTTGCGAATTAAGGGCACGAGCCGTTAGGCGAGTGCCCTAATCACAAAGAGTGCCTAAAAGCACTTTTCAACAAGTTGTGAAAGGTTTTCCAACGGCCTGGACAGATAGATGGTTAATGTGAATGAGGCTTTAAACGCAAATGATTTTTGACATCTGATTTTGACATTTAACAAGTTCTGTCTTTGGCAATTTCATTCATGAAAAGATTAACAATTAAACAACGTGGTCAAGTTATTGAAGCATATTGGAAAAATGGGCGTTCAAACAAAAGAATGCCTTAATTGATTGAGAAATACCCAGGTCGCCGTATTATCTTTCGAAACAGTGAAGCCAATTGGGCACCAAGATCGTGTGATTTGACACCTTTAGACTTCATCCTTTTCGCAAGATATGTGCCAACTAGCCAACAACAATTCAACAGCTGAAGAATTTTAACCATCAAATGGAGGTGTGCTGCCGAAGCCTTGGCGAACATTTGGCCCTTATTATTTCACATATAATTGTCATGTGCCAAATAACCCTTTGTATTCAATAAATGTATTGGCAAACATTTTTTATCATCAAACAAACACAATTTCTGAAAACCGTTTTAGTAATCGCGGAGCCTCATTGGCGCTGTGATTATGTTAATAGAATATGAATAAGAAATTATTTGAGTATTTATTTATTTATTTATTTATATTTAAATGATATTATTAATTTCACTGGTATTTGTTATGATTTATTTTGCAACAACTATACGTTACATTTTATAGATAGATGTGCGAATATGTTTAATGAGTGGACCATGAACAAACATAAATAACAGATAATAAAAACTGTTTAAAAAAGTAAGCCCCATTCAAAATGCATTGGCCATTTTAACACTAGTGCTAAAAAGTAGAGCAATCGGTGCATAAATGAAGCTTTTTGGTGAGGTCGTTTTTAAAAAAGTAATTTTTAACTAATATGTACTGATCATTTGAGCACTAGTACTGAAAAGAAAAGCCTCACGCATATTATTAATCGATGCATACATGAAGGTTTTTTTGGTAGATCAACTATTTTATTGCGTTCTTTAATTGTTTAATACCCAGTGATTTAATAGGTTCTAGCAAGAGAGTAAACATTTTGGGTCTATAGTACTAGGCGTGTTCAATTGAAACCCATCATTGATTGACTATGCCTCCAAAACAAACGGAATAATTCAAATGACGTTAGATAATGTTAGTAGTGTTTGTAAGGAACACTTTAATCATTTTCTGGCGTTTGATTTTACTCTAAAATATTCGATTTAGAATTTTGTTTATTTCTTAAAAATCCGTCCAAGTTTGATCAGCCAAGTTTGAAAATCCGTCCGCCTTTTCTGCGCTTAAAGGGTATATTTTTTTCTTCTACTATATAGGGCTCTTGTAAATAGAGTTCAGGGAATCTGGAGTAAATGTCAATGCAAATCTATACAATGAATCTTTGAACAAGGTTCATCAAAAAATAAAACGGAAACGTCTGAGTAAACTTACGCCTAGTGTTATTTTCCTAGACGATAATTCTAGACTTCATATTGCTAATGTCGTAAAAGAAAATCTTAATTGAAAGAAAGTTAAGTTTTTAGAGCATTCACTCTATATTACGGATCTATGACTTTGCTATTACTATATTTTTAGACCCATGAAAAGGGCATTAAAAAGTTGGCTTTTCGAATCTGAAGCAAAAGTAGAAGACTTTCAATCAGCAGCCACAAAACTTCAATGAGCAAGGTATACATCGGTTAGTAAAATAATAAAATATTTGTTTTAACTGTAACGGTAATTATCGAATATGTTTTTATATAAAGCAATGATGGGTTTCAATTGAACGCGCCTAGTAGTTTATACTATTCTGTGATTTACATATATCTTTCTCTGGTATTGTGGTGATGCACACGGATGTGTAGATTAAGAAGATACGTTTTTTCGCGCATCAGTCGTTCTAAAACATATGAGGGAAGTGTTAGAATACCAAGATCAATGAATGCAGGTTTGCAGTCATTTTAGTACCCTTACTAATCCCGATATTACCCTTACTTAATCGATAGGTGAAGGTTTTGTTTACTTTTATTTAAAATGCTTGTCTAAATTTAATTCATTTTCATATAATTTTAATGTAGGATACGAGAAAGATATGTTTGAATTTGTATAATAGTATGTATTATTTTATTGTGCCAATAAAGGTTAATTTCTTCTATTTAATTAAATAGGATACAAAACTAAGATTTTGATGTAAAGGCCAAATACATAATTCCATTGATCTTGCTACTTGTGTTTTTAGTTATCTTGATCACACACTTATGGACACACTCCCACTGATAATACTTGCTCTGTGCAAGTATGCGAGAAAGTAAAAAAGTCTGTAAAATGGTTTTATTGTTAACTGTTAATTTTATTTAATCTGATAATTGTATGTTTTTGAGTTTACGTGAAGTGATTATTACACTAAAAAAGACTGTTATTCCTTACTTCACTGTTTATTTATATCGTTAGATGTACATTTCGAGACACACAGTGCTCATTATTAATAACAAACTGAATTCTTACAACTATTTGCGCGGTATATATATACCTAAAGGGATTTAGGAAAAACCAATAAGTAATTAGCTAGGTGTTACGGGGGCTAAGGGTTCGGCATGGTTTTTGGTGGGATTACATTCTCCGTGGGGTACTATTTTGGTAATAAATCTAATAAGGGACTAAGATTAAAATTTAGCAAAACATTTTTATTTTTGTGCATTTCAATTGATTCCAGCATATTTAATCTACGATGACCTGACTGCTTTAAAAGTTTAATATTGTTAACCGAAAATGTGTGTCCTGTTTCTAATGAATGGTGTGCGACCGCTGATTTGTCCGGGTTTTGAATTTTAAAGTAATATTGGTGTTCTTTGAATCTTTTTAATATATTGCGTTGTGTTTGACCTACGTATATTTTATTGCAATTGTTGCAGTTTATTGAATAAATTTCGGAGTGTTCCAGGTGGTTTGTTTTTGCAAAAGTGTTGCCAAGTAAACTTTTTAATTTTGTATTGACATAAAAAGCAGAAGAAATGCTGAATTTATTCAATAAACTACCAATTCTCATACAAATTAATGGGTGGTAAATGAATCTAGCAAACTTTTTGGGGCGGTTTCTTTCGAGTTGATTATAGTGGTACTTAATTTTATTTTGTGATTTCTAATGTGTCTGTTAATTAATTTATTAAATGTGTCTATTTTGTAATTTAATGAAATAGCTATTTTCCTGATTAAACTAAATTCCTTTTCTCTATTTTCTTTAGATATTGGTATGTTAATTGCTCAAAAAATTGCTGTCCATTGTTCTTTGTTGCATTCTACAGGCATATCTTGCCGATGTATATACCTTAGAAATACTTTTGTAGTTCCAATAATGTTTTGCTGCAATTATTTATCAATGCTCTATAAATATCTTCCAGGATAGCATCTTTTCCAGGATTCGTTATTTGCTTGAGCTTTAACTGTTCGTTGCAATTCAGAGGTACGGGTGAATGCATTTCCTCGTTTGGAAATATTTCTGTGTTAAAATGATTCTAAAAATAATGTGCTCTTATTTGAGCCTTATAAAATGTTTTGAATTGTGGAGGCTTCTACTTCGTTATACATGTTAATTTAACACAATAAAACACTTTTAACTTTGTTTGTATAACACAATTTATTTTTATGTGACTGCAGTTTCGGCAAATTCAGCTTGCCATTTCATGTTTGATAATGGCAAGCTGAATTTGCCGAAACTGCAGTCACATAAAAATAAATTGTGTTATACAAACAAAGTTAAAAGTGTTTTATTGTGTCTTATAAAATGTATTTACTTCTTTTAGGGAAGATTTATTATTGTTCTTTTTCTTGTACAACTTTATTCTACAAGCATAATTTATTATTATTTTATGTTTATTCTTGTATCTTCGTGTAGATTTTACAGGTGCAAGTGAATATGTTGATATGCTTATTGCAAATAATAATAATCGCAAGGAGTACCCAGTACACCATGTTAGTGACAGACTAAAAACCACAATCTTACATTATCTTACAATCTTACATAATTGTTTGTACCCAATTGACACAATAAAAATGCAATCTTTATATTGTACAACTTGGTTAGTTTGTTACGATCTTGACTCTGTCACGTGGAGCATAATATATAGATATAGACATATACCCTTTTCAAGTGACAATAAAGACCCATGTATAACATTGTTACATTTTTTGAATCTCCACTCTGTCACGTAAAACCTAATATTGCTCTCAAGATATACTGTCCTACAAAATTGTCATGATTGTCACTAGAAATATTAAATGATGAAATGAATTGATGTATCGTGTGCTGTGGATTTGACTATCCTCGATGTTATCCTAACATTTGGTGAGATGTACCTAGTACACCATGTCAGTGACATGATGAAAAGTCCAATATCACATATTGTATTATATTGTATTTTTGTGTATGACTAAGTTCTAGCATTATTATTATTATTACTTTTATTATGCCATAGGCTTAATGTTAGTCTTAAGGTGTACCAAGTACTCTTTCCAAGTGACATAATAAAATCCCAATCCTAATATTGCAAACCTTTGTTGGCTTCTTGCGATCTCCATTCTGTCTGTCATTTTACTCTATAACCTAATATTGCTCTTGAGATATACTGTCCTAGAAAATTGTCATGATTGTAACTGGAAATATTGAATGATGAAATGAATTATTGTATCGTGTGCTGTGGATTTGACTATCATCGATGTTAATCCTAACATTTAGTGAGATGTTAGTGACACGATAAAAAGTCCAATGTCAATATCACATACATTTCAAAATTTGTTGTGATCTCTACTATGTACTATATTATTGTATTTTTGTGTATGACTAACCAAGTTCCAGCCACTAACATCAATAAAGCATTATTATCACTTTTATTATGCCTTAGGCTTAATATTAGTCTTGCGGCATACCTTTGTAGCATTGCGGCATACCTTCGTAGACTTGTTGCGATCTCCATTCTGTCACGTAAGGCATAATAGCCAGTTAAAGAGATAGATATTGTTCTCAAGGCGTACCAGATGCTTCTTTTAAGACACAATAAACCCCTAACATACCGGGTGCTGATCCTCGGTAATAGCAATTTACATGTAAAATCACACTTTTGCAGTTTCCTGCTCCCCTAATTATTTTAGAGCAAAAGCATATGAGATCAAAGTTGTTCAGAAATTAAAATGCTGTATGATGATCCGTATTTATTTTCAAAATAGGACTAATAGTACAAGAAATCGAAGATATAAATTAGTAATAAATTGAAAAAAATAACAATAGCCATGATTTTATAACAAAATTTTGCGTCATCAACAACTATCAGTTGTGTTTATTAAAATCAAATTAAATGCTCAAAGAGACCTCCATTAGCGGCTAAACATAGACCAAGTCTATCATAAAAATTTCTGCGAACATTTACAAGTTGACGGTTCGTTATTTTGTTGCATTCTTCCGTAATTTTGTTTTTCAGAACCTCGATGTTAGCATGTCTAGCACCGTATATTTTTGATTTTAAGTGGTCCCATATAAAGAAGTCGTTTGGTGATAAGTCTGGCAAACGAGCTGTCCAATTCACCGGTCCGCCTCGTCCAATACAGGTATTTAGATAGCAAATATTTAAATACTCAGTGACGTCTCCTGTTGAAACCATACCACATTTTCTTCTGCGACAGCATCTATAGCGGGGCCAATCTCCGATTGAAGCAGCTCAAGGTATTTTCCCCCGTTTAAGTGCCAATCAATGAAGAAGGGGCCTATAATATTAGATCGGTATATTCCTAACTATACGTTGACTGACTGCGGATATTGGGAATAGTTATCGATCACCAAATGCGGGTTATCCCTATCCCAATAGCGATAATTTTGCACATCTGGCTCTCCATTTATGGTGAAGGTCGATTCGTCAGAAAAACAAATGTTGTTAATGAAATATCTATCTACATTGGCCATTTCCATTAGTGTTTCACAGAAAACCATTCTAGAATACCTGTCTGGCTCAAGAATCTCCTGGTGGTTCGAAAACTTGTACGATTTAAACTTGTTCTTTTTTAAAATTTTAAGAGCGGTTGTATTGTGCAAATTTAAATCGTCGCCAATTTGCCGAATACTAATAAGGGGATTTGCAACGGCCACAGCAATAACGTTTATTTAGTTTACTTAACTCGCACAATTTCTTCTTCTTCGGCTATATTTGAAGTATGCTTTAAACAGGGCTGGCAGGGTTCAAAAACGGATCCATATTTTGCTTGGTTTGAAATCACGTTCTGAATCGTGGAAATAGCGGGTATCGGCCGATCGGGATATAAACCAGCAAACAAGCTTCGAACTTCATTTACACCATTACCGGAATAAAACCACTTCAGAAATATGTTTTTTTCAGCAATTGTATAAGACATTATTATTAATTACTTAATTGAAAAGCGCACTTAAATATCGAAACGGAGTGCGATTTTACGAAAAGTCAAAACTGACAGTTGTTGATGACACAAAATTTTGTTTTATAATCATGGCTATTATTTTTATTATTATTATTTTATTATTTTTTTATTATTATTTTTTTCAAATTATTATTAATTTATATCTTCGTTTTCTTCTACTATTAGTACTATTTTGAAAATAAATACGGACCTATCATATAGCATTTTAAATTCTGAACAACTTTGATCTCTTATGCTTTTGCTCTAAAATAATTAAAGGGGCAGGAAACTGCAAAAGTGTGATTTTACATGTAAATTGCTATTACCGAGCGGTCGGATCAGCACCCGGTATATTGTATATCTTAGTTAAATTGCGAGAGATCTGTTTTTCTCATGTTACTGTCACTCGACGTAGTCATGATTGTCACTGCCAAAATAGAAAAATGGACTGGAATCAATGTATATACTTTTGCGTCTTTGGTTATACTATTACTTACAAATAGTTCGAACATTTTCCATAAATACAGAAGAAGTTCTTTAATCGATTTAATATTGTTATTAGTTTATGTCAGTCATTCAAGGTTGTTATGATCGTCAATATGGAAAGATGAATTGAAATGAGATGGTAAAGATTTACCTTCTGGGATTATGGTATTAATTACATGCAGTTAGTGATTGTTCGCAATAAATACGGGAGACGTTCTACGATTGTAGTAATATTGATTTTTTTAAATGGTGGTGATAAGAAAACATCCTAAAGCGATATGCCTCATTAACATATCTGAGCCCGTATTCTAAATCTGATGCATTTTCTAATCGATAATTTGTCGTATCCAAATTACTTCATTTTACTCTATAACCTAATATTGCTCTCGAAATATACTGTCCTAGAAAATTGTCATGATTGTCACTAGAAATATTGAATAATAAAATGAATTGATGTATCGTGTGCTGTGAATTTGACTATCCTCGATGTTAATCCTAACATTTGGTGAGATGTACCTAGTACACCATGTTAGTGACATGATGAAAAGTCCAATCTTAATATTACATACTTTTCAGAATTTGTTGGGATCTCTACTATGTACTATATTATTGTATTTTCGTGTATGACTAACTCAGTTCCAGCCACCAACATCAATAAAGTATTATTATTAATATTATTTTTGTTATGCCTTAGGCGTAATATTAGTCTTGCGGCGTAATATTAGTCTTGCGGCGTACCAAGTACTCTATCCAAGTAACATAATGAAAACCCAATCTTAATATTGCAAACCTTTGTTGGCTTGTTGCGATCTCCATTCTGTCACGTGGAGCATAATAGCCAGTTAAAGAGATAGATATTGTTCTCAATGCGTACCCGATGCCTCTTTTAAGGCATAATAACGACGTAGTCATGATTGCCACTGCCAAAATAGGAAAATGAAATAAAATGGAATGAATGTATATACTTTTGCGTCTTTGATTATGTTATTAATCACAAACAGTTGGCAAATTTTCCATAAATACAGAAGAAGTTCTTCAATCGATTTAATATTGTTATTAGTTATTTACTTTCTTATGTCAGTCATTCGAGGTTGTCATGGTCATCAATATGGCAAGATGAATTAAAATGAGATGGTAAATATTTTTCTTCTAGGATTATGGTATTAACCACATGCAGTTAGTGCGTGTGCAGTGCCTTGAGGCAGATTTAGTACTCTATCCAAGTGAATAAATAAAAACAATCTTTATATTACATACATTTGCAAATTTATTGCGATCGGTACTATCACGGTGAGCTTAATAATAATTCGATGACTAATTTGATTTTGTTTATGCATTTGTTTGAAATTATTTTGTTGTGTAATATAAATGATAAACATGATAGTAATTTTCTCCTAGAGTATTTATACGTAACATTTCCATATTGATGTTATCTGTTCCTAGAGCTTTTCCATTTTCTAATTATATCTTGAACCATTTCAATTATCAGTTATTGTTTGTTTAAATGTATGCTAGTTTTCATTCATGTTATCTTCTATTTTACCTCTTTCATTTTTGGTTATTATTTATAATTCAATTGAACCAACCTTATGCAGATAGAAACCAAGCAACAAGGTTAATAATATGAATGATAGATACCTCTATTTTTTCAGTTTTATTCCTTTCTGATGAGAGTGTCCAATTAATCCTTAGCCACAAGTAAAGCTTTGATCGAAATACAATCAAGACGATATTACACCTACCTTCATCTAAATGCATTTTTATCGAGAAGTACTTACCTGAAACAAAAAAAATATTTTGAATACAGACAAACACTTATGTGTAAATTCAATAACAAAACATTAAGGTAATGTGTTATTTATTAGATAACACTTCATTTTAATAATGTAGAAAAGATATTTCCGTCAATAAAAACCGAATGATCGAATGAGTCAATTGATAAATGATTATCAATAACTGCAAGTCAATAATCATACTTTCAAGACAACAAAGCTCAGCGTACGAAGAATGATTTTATTAAATTAATTAACAGCATTTTGAAGATGATTTAAAATTTAATAAAAATCTCAGAAATATAGCGAAATATGAGTATATTTAATGGTTTTCTCAAACTATATACAGTATGCATAAATAAAATCATGTTTAAAATAGACCGTAATATCAATTTTTAATTAAACAAACGGTTAATTATTAAATATTATAAGTGATGAATTATTAAATGTTGCAAATTTTATCATTAAAATCATTTTATTGTAAATACAGTTAAATAATTATTTGATATTAAACTTGATTAATGAATTATGTTATTGAATAACCACGGTAATCAATAATTATTACAATATTTGTACTTATGTTTAAGAGTTTTCAATAGATAAGGTCTTTTCAGCATATTGCAATATTCTGCTAACTTTAAGCGATATACCAAACACGATTGGTAACCACGCAAACCACTCTCTACTTCGTACAAACTTTCCATTTATGTATTTCGGTAAACTAATACACTACATTTTCATTACACTTTATAGCTTCGTCTCAATAGCAAGTCATCCTTCACGCAATCTGCTTTTCTCAGAAATATAGCTTCGTCATCCGTGACTCATCGGTAAGTTTGAAGTTTAAATGGATGAAAATATATTTGTCGCTAATTAGAAGACTTCTCAAGCTACAGCGGAATTGGGTCGATGCTGAAGGGATTTTATTGTTTTTGAAATGGACATGTTTACAGTTTTGATGTCCCTTGAATGCACTCACTCAATTCTGTACTTAGTTTAATAAGTTCATGGGTTTATAATTATAAGGCTCTCTATATTTAGATGTTATCAGTCTTGCCAATTTAATATTAATTTATTCAGTCCCAAAAGTAAACTCATATCTGTAAAATAATATTTTACTTTTTGAGGAAGGACTGATCCATCATTCTGTTGCATATATTTATGTGTACACCCCCTTGTACATCATGAGCACAATAACCTGCCTTTTCATATCAGTTTATATAATAGTATAAATAATATATATTATTTATAACTGCATGAATTGCATACATTCCAGGGAACTGTCATACGCGATCTGCTTCTTTCATCTTATAATGCATAAGAATGAGTATATTTGCAAACATGTATATATATTTTACGACCGTCAACAGTATCTCGGTCTATTCCCAGAATTGAAAAGCAAATAAATTATGTTGTGAGAGTTTATTGTCTAATAAAATTTACCTTTATGTACGTGATGTACTAAAGTGTATGACTAAATAAATTATATAAAATGATGATAAGCGTGCGTTATGAAGCCAAATCAATACATGCTGTTTTTGACAGTCGTCAAAATATGTTATAAATACCCCCCACAAGTATATTTTAGACAGCGAAAGGAGAAGTGAAGGAAATGTATGGAAGGTAACTGTATTGATTTCCAGGTTTCACGCATGGAATACGCGTCAGAACTTTCAGTGTATCCCCATTCATGAAGGTTATATAAAAATCGGTCAGACTGTAGTGGATACAAAGCGGAAGTAAAATTGCGCCAAGAATGGAATTGCAAACTGGAACAAATGCCTTCAATATTTGATTAACACATTCAAATTTCGATATTTTTATTTCTATGACCTACTTCAATTTGAAAAGATTGTTAAGAAAACGTTTCTTTTCTGTACCATTGCAAACTCTGGTACTTTGACTCCACCAGAGTATAGTTTATTATACATTGCCGTCGCAATACGCACTAAGTTGATTGAGTCAAATTTGTTACGTCAATAGTTTATATAATGAACTGAAATCTATTTTTTGCAACTTAACCTAAAAATGATATACATGTAGGAATTCTCAAATAAGTGATTTATACAGTTTTATTGTATTACTTGTTATTCTTCTTATATTTTAGTGGCTATTAAAGAAAACACTAATAAGAAAATATTGTTACTGTATTTTATAAACAAAGCTAAGGAAAATAAAATAATTCCGTATTTTATTATTTCATTTTAAAAAAGGTCATGTGATAAAAACACACTAATTACAATTTTCTGTTGGCTCGTAAATTCATATACTTCACAGCCCTATGTCCCTAATCCATGTTTAAAAATTATAAAAAATCAATTTACTTGCAAAATTTGTATCTGATGGCTCTGCGCTTTTAGTTCGATTCCAGATTGATAAAGGCTATGCCACTTTACTTTAGAAACTATCCTCCGCAACATAGGGCATGTCCCCCTGCGCTGGACCACTTTTAGCTCGCTTTACTTTTCACAATTCTGACAGCTTCTGTCAGGTATCAAGTCCACAAGCTTTGCTTTACAAAACAAACAATACCCTTTGTATTACATATGGTTAAAGTAAAAAAACGCTTCAACTTTTAAACTATTCAAGCTACAGAAAAGTATAATATATGTATTTAACGAGCTGTATAACTTTTGATTTTAACATTTTTCGAAATGATCAATATTTCAGAAAATATGAAGAAAAATCGAAAAAACGCCAAGGGTAAACTATCACTTCCGGTTTCCGAATTTTCACCAAAAGCTTTTTAGATCCTTATATTGTATTAAAAAGCTTAGGCTTAAAGTTTCATCTCAAAGTTGTATCTCAATATCTCTAGCGGTTTCTGCTGTACAGAATCTGCAGATATCCACACAGACACCCACAAGGGCCTTAATAGTCTTAATCGACTCAGGGGACTTCAAACGGATATTTCTGTTAAAATGTTTGATTTGTTTAATTTTAACCTTTTATCGAATATTTCCACTTCATGCGCTAGGTGTATAAAGCACTGAAGTATTGTTAAGTTCAAAATATACTGCCCAGGTATGTTTATAATAGCTGTGTATTATCTCCTAGTGATGGTTACTTAGATTAATATAAAAAAATCTATGTATGGTTTACTTTTTCAGAACCTTCAGTTTTCTGTGCTCATAATATATCGCGTGGATGATTAAGTATTCTGAATTTTATTAATCTTAACGGTGTTAAATCATTCTTTCATGCATTGAAAGCGGATCAAATTACCCAAACTAAGATCGTTTTAAAACAGACTCTTATTATTAATTATTTTTAATAATGAATTAAGAGCTATATATTAAAAGTACGAATATTTCAAGCATAGAAACCCTGTTTAATTAATTCAGATACACCCGTAATCAAAAGTAGATAATTTTAAAGAAAGATCATTCAATAGAGGAAAACTTTGAAAGGGGGTTACCCAGCTAGAAGGGGGCGCTTGACCTATTTTACACACCCTCGATAAAAATAATGTAATGTACTTTTACTCTTATTCCAATCATTATAACAGCGTTGTGTTAATTATTTGATGAACCTCGGGTTAGGGTCGCTCGCCCCCAACTTCTGTTGACAGACCAAAGTTACTGCACAAAGTGTTCGAATAAAGATATAAAAATGCATAACTAATGTGCTTTGAATGCACAAAGTGTTTCTTTGTTTATAGTTGATACTACACATACATCGTGTGTTAACTTTACGCTAGTGGATCGCTTTTGTCAGTTTATGCTGTGAATTAAAATGTAATAGTGAATAAAGCGCGTTTATAAAATCTATATGTTTTTTATAGTTTTAAATATTCAATTAAATATTTATATGCATGCACGTAATTACCTAACGAAAGAAGAATAGAATGCATTCAATAAAATCAAAGATATATGATAAAAAAACTAATCGATCTAAAATGTTAAAGGAATCAATACGATATAACAAAACCAACTGACAATTTAATCATAATGAAGGCTAAAATATTTATGGGATAATAAGGGCCGATTGTATGCTCGAACAACGCGAACTTGTACTCGGGAATATACGGCAAGAAGTCACTGCAGTCGTTCGTCGACGTATTCAATACCATGACGCGCGCGCGCGTTAAGTATTACCACCGTGACAACGTTGTGATAAGGTAAAGTCCGCTAAAATGTAACGGAACGCTTCTTACTACTTACTGTCACTTATACTTATTCATCTGGTATGGAATAAGAATAGCCTTTTGTTTTTTATGCAAATCGGAGAAATTTAGTTAAATGATGGATGTAATGTTTGGCGAAGGAAGCAGAAACAATATGACAACTTTTTATAGATTAATTTCTTTGGTTAAATGCAAACCATTCGTCTAAAGATTTGCTCCAGGAGCAAAGAATATCAACTCCAATGGTTCTTAGCTGGTGTTCTGCGGATCACTGATGCTCTGTGAACTTAGATAAAGTATTCTTAAAGGTTAAGAACTCCTGACCTAGTCTATATATAAAATAATTTATGAATTCTTGGATGTATTCTGAAAATGTTCTGATAAACACATTTATATTGATAGTAACTAGATTTGTGTGTAGTAGCAAATAAATTGTTTTAGAACGTAAAACATACACACTATACTTTTTCTTGGAAAAATAGTGAAATACGATCTGTCTCTTATAGTATTTATACTATATCTTTTCTCGTTAATGCACGTGCCTTCTTAGAAATAAACGCGTTTTATGAAAGAAATATATAATGTTACAGAAAGAACGGACAACCTCTTCCATTTGGTTTATCATAGTCAAGTATCCACAAATTAGGCTTACTCTTAGTCCATCACAAATCAGCAGCTCTTTTGTAATGGCATTGTAATTCTATGAAATACGGGGCTTCTACATATAAAACAAGTCATGTCACCAATTTGTGATACTGGAACGTTAAGGAACCTGCGTCGCTTATCATCAATAGCAGAAGACTATGTCGAATAAAATAATACACCTTACTTTTTTTACATATTCTCCTATGTATCCTTGTAAAAGACACGCATTGAACCAATTGTATATGGACGTGATGATCACGGAAAAATCTAAGAGGTTTGTCGTAACCGATCGGATTGTTTCATAGGTCGACGGGTTTAGTCTCCAAGCGTGGATTGGGCTATGCTTTATCAAAATCTCACTTAATTTACCATTTTTTTCTAAGCTATTTCACGTGACGGACGATCTGTCGCTCCAGTCCAAATCTAACCTGGAATTGGGAATTTTCCGCACGTAATTTCGGACATTTAGCGATCTTATGCCCGTGTTTTGTAGTTAAAATCATCAACACGACACACGTAGCTATGCATCTCGAACCCACTAAATAATCGTAAAAGGTTCACGTGACTAGCCGTCACCTGCGTCCGATTCAAACATCGAAATTTTGTTTCGTACCTTCATATTGAGACATCATCAAAAATGATGAATAAATTCAACTTGGGTTTCTTATAAACATTGTTTAAAACAGTAGATTCAATACGTTTTTCATTACCTATTGACAAACTCTATTGGACGATACGTCTAATTTGACTATTCATCAAAGTTCATGCCAATCGAGCGTTAGGCACTATTCCATTTCTTTCAATCCAATCCCCTTATTCGTGCTCGTGTGTACACTTCCGTGCTTGTCGTTAAATGTGAACCACTCATTTGACATCTTTTATACTGCAATGCGTCCTCTGTACCCAATTTGTTTTCACGATGTACCGCAATCAACCGCTCTTTCCCATATTTGAGATTAGCTCCTTTAAAATGTTTAATACGGTAATGGTACCTAATTTTATAGATCTGGCTTAGTGTAGACATATTCGGGGTCAAGACGATTATCCTTTTAATAACAAGGACGGACAATAGCCCTTACTGAAGTTCGACCACCTCCGCATGTATTATGTACACACGTATACTCAACACCATAAATACATATTGTTTTTGTGTATTCTAAGCTATATTAAATATCCAACATCGCTTTCCACTAGAAACCCCTATGCTCCGGAGACTCGTTTCCTTCTATGAAACCAGACGCAAAATGAAATATCAAAAGCGTTTTATTTTCCTTAATTATAGCAAATCGATCGATACGTTAAAAACTAACGGATTACGTTTCCATAATTCTGAGGAATACCGTTCCAAGAAACGTGCCTAAGTCACACTAGTGTCAGTTAAGACTATTTTTTTAATAATTACTTAAGAATAACGCTGCGGACGAAGCGCGACGTTAACTTAACGTTCTTTCTGTTCCTACACTAAATCTCCAATTACATATCTTTCATCTATTATGTCTTCTAGTGCAAGTAAATAATAATATAACACGTATCTTCTATACAACGGTGACGCATAGATTTTCCCAGAACACATTGCAGTTAATTTACATGAACACATACACTATTTAGAAAATAATACAAAAAAAATTACATTATAAACAAACAGAAGACTTTTTATGACCTCGGCTCTTGGCCATATAGTCAGCTGCTATTTTGTGTTTAATTATTTTCAATTTAAATTAACTTATCCACATATACACGTTATACAGGGTGTCAATTTGAAAGCAAGCCGGCCACAATATCTTTGGAACCGTAACAGTTAGAGAAAATTTTCCAAAACCGTTCCTAGGATGTGGAGGGGGAACCATTTTGATCCACATAAAAACCTTCTGCAGCCAACTCCTTATTCTGTAGCCACCCTTGCCCATTTTTTTTTAAATGGCATGACCCCACTTGTGATATATCATTACAAAGGTCTTTCAAAATGCTAATCAGTGGTACCAACTAAACTTTATATTGTAACATAAAAAATGTAAAAAAAATAATTATTAAATTATAGTACGCTCAAAATATTCTTTTTATATTGCAGACAGGTGCAATTTATTTAGTTAATAAATGTTTCCATTCCATTGAACCAAGTTTTGTTAATATTTTAATAATTTTTCTTAGAGTTATCCATATTTTAATAAAATAATAGATAACTCTGATAAATATTGGGTATTATTGTGTTTATCTGTGCTTTTTCATTTGTAATTTTAAAAATAAATAGTTATAATAAACAAAAATAATAAATAATAAAATAATAATAAAAATAATAAAAAATAAATTGATTTCAATTTTTTTTTGCATTTTTTATGTAACAATAACAATTTTTGTTGGTACCACTGATTGGCATTTTGAAAGACCTTTCTAATGATATATCACAAGTAGGGTCGTGCCATTTAAAAAAAATGGGCAAGGGTGGCTACAGCTACAGCTTCTTGTTTGCAGAAGATTGTTATGTGGGTCAAAATGGTTCCCCCTCTATATCCTAGAAACAGTTTTGAAAAAACTGTTACGGTTCCAAAGATGTTCTGGCTGGCTTGTTTACAAATTGACACCCTGTATAATTCATATAAACGTCACAACATATTCATACAACAACATTCGAACCCACGACCCTCTGTCCCAAGAGCAGGTGCTTTACTCACTGACTCGCGAGGGTCCCCAAAAGAAGACTTAACACCGACTTATAAAGTTGTCTATTTAATTTTAGTTAACTTGTTAATTTGGCAAGAATTTCAGAACATATGGGGGTTGATAACCATCAAAGGCTGCACACATCACGTTTATTTCTGTAATAGTGCAATTGCAATTGCTTTATTACTACATTACACTATTTCTATAAAGATATTATATTTTTTGTTTGTTAAGCTATGCCTGTAGCAAATTTCGATCGTTTGTAACGAATTAAGCAGTACCGAAAATGTCTGATTTGGCTACATTGTTTTGTGTCAGGAGTTAGCATTGGTATCCCTTAGTCGCAGTATCAAAATAACGCTGCGCACGAAGCGCGGTTACTTAACGTTGCTTCGGTTATTAACTACAATAAATCTCAAATTCCTTTTTTTTTCATCTATCGTGTCTTCTCGTGCAAGTAAATAATAATATAACACTTATCTTAGAATACAGAATACATTCTCCCAGAATATAACAGTTAATTTATATGAATATGTACAGTATTTGAAAACGTGCAATACAAAAAAATCAAGTTGTAAACAAAGAGAGGATTTAACACCGCCTCTTAAATTATTTAATTTCGGCTTACTTCGTTAAGAATTTTAAAACATTTGGAAATTTAAAACAATAATAAATCACGTTTATTGCTTCAACATGTTTTGCGTTTGTTACTACACTATATCCCCAATTACAATCTTCCATCTATCGTGTCTTCTCGTGGAAGATAATAATAATATAACACTTATCCTATACACAGCGGTGACACATACATTCTTCCAGAACACATAGCATTTTAATTCACATGAATATGTACAATATTTCAAAACCTGCAATACAAGAAAATCAAGTTATATATATAAAGATGACTTAAGACCTACTTTTAAATTCAGTTTACTTGTTAATTAGGTTAGGTTAATAACAATTAAAGCCTGCACAAATCACGTTTATTCCGTCAACAACAACTGCTTCAATAAAATATTTGACAATCGAAATTAAATGCTCATATTGACAACATTACACTATTTTTTTGAAAATGTTATGTTTGTCGGGGATTTAGCTTTGTCTGTAGCAAATGTCTGTAACCGACAGTAAATGCAATACTACCAAAAGCATGTGATTTGGCTACAGTGTAACAGTTGGTAATATCATTTACGCTGCACCTCATCCAAAATTATTAGAAATAAATAAAGACCATAATTTAAATTGGAAAGAACATTTTGCACAAATTATAAACAAATTAAATTCTGTATTTTATTCCATCAGCCTCCTAAAGGGTTTGTTTGAAAGGAAACACCTAATTCTATTATACCACTCAAACGTTGAACCGATAATGAGATATGGTATATTGTGTTTTGGTAGTAGCTCAGCTGCCAAGAACATATTCATTATTCGGAAAAAGATTTTGAGGTTTATTTTTTACTTAAAATACAATGAAACCTGCAGAGGCTTATTCAAAAAAGAATCCATGCTAACATTTATTTGTATTTATATCTACGAAATACTAATTATCAATTTTAAAAACAAACAAAAATTCAAGAAACATGTTAAAGAACATCTCTACAACACACGACACCTAATTAACTACCAATGTACTATCACATAGATTAACATTATTTGAACACTCACCAGAATTGTGTGCAATTATATTTTATAATAAACTGCCTCAATATCTAAAAGAAATTAGTTTACTAAAGATATTTAAGATGAAACTAAAACAATTTCTTATAGAAATTGTTTTGATTGCATTGACGTTTTGCGTTAAACTAGTGCAATTTACATATTTTTTATATTCTATGTTTATTTTAATTATATATAGTAGTGATGTCTTCATAATAGTAGACGAATGCGGATACATTTTAATTTATATGACATGTATGTACTATGTTTAAATAAAGTTTGATTTGATAATAATGAAATGTAGCGATATTATTAAATAAATATTTAAGTCCATTTAAACTTAAGTAAATAAAACCCTTTGTTAATATCCAAACAAATTCATTAGCTGAATTTATCTGAGAGAGTGTTTGCTTTGCTATACGTTAAGGTACGTCCAATCTGATAAATCAATATTTGACCTGAATTGCCGCCTCCCATTCAGCACTGTAGTACGTCTGGTAGAAATATAGGTTGCCGGGCTCACTTCTAAACGAGGTGTGCATTTCCAAATCGTCTAAACTCCAGTTATATAAAAATAACATCTTTTTACATAAATACGTTCTAAGTGATTTGTTCTATCGCGAAAAACTGTCAGAAGTTTAGAATTACTGAAGTCAGAAAAAATAAAAAAACTATAGAATCAAATTTTAATTACTAATTTATATAGAGTGTTTATATGCAAAATGCAACAAAATTAGCATGCCAAGCTAAACTCTTTTTCGAATTGCTTACTTATTACTTAAAATAACGGATTAAAATTTGTACTGTAAATTTAGATTAATTAACTTAAGATCATATAAAAGATCATCTTATAACAAATGGGATTGTAGACAAGAGAAATATTTCTGATCATTTTTTGTTCTTAAATGTTAACACACATTTTAAGAAAAACCCTGTATACGGGGCAGTGGTGTATATAGAGGGGCGTTAGGAGGTTATACTCCCCCCCCCTCCCAATATTTTAATATTTAATCGTAATTATAAGGTATTTGTAGTTTCCGATGCAATATGTTCCATAACCACCCATCCCCTCGAAAATAATTTCTATCCACGCGCCTGATACAGGGTGCCCCATTCTAACAGTCTCTGCATAGATATCTTCCAAAATTTCTTGAAGAAGGTAAAGTCGGTAAAATGTTAACAAAAACGATGCCTTTTTGAGAGACTATGCAAAATTATATCATGAAACAACTTTTTGCGAATCATTGACAGATTAAAGATTGAATTGTGGAAACGATTGGAATCAAGTCCTATATTAACATCAATTTATGTTTGTTAGGCTCCAAAAACAAGATAAGTTCAATTGCATTCTAAATGCTATATAAATGTGTTTTCAAACAAACCGACTGTTTTGAATTCCTCAGTAATAATTTGTATATTGAAATTTGTTATAATATAATCATAGAAGTCAAATTCCAACTATACACAGTTCATCATTTCATTTCGTTTTCCTATATTAGTTTATTAGTCTTAAAACAAATTAATAAATAATATATCCAAATACATACTATAATTCTAGCCATATGGGTTTTATTATATATATGGCTAGAATTATAGTATGTATTTGGATATATTATTTATTAATTTGTTTTAAGACTAATAAACTAATATAGGAAAACGAAATGAAATGATGAACTGTGTATAGTTGGAATTTGGGTTTTATTATATATTATAAATGGCTGCTGGTAAGTCTTCTCTTGGTTTATAACTTGATTTTTTGTATTGCAAGTTTTGACATAGAATCGAGTAGGTTATTTTTGATTCAAAACTGTAATGTCTGCCGACCAGTCACAGAAAATATACCGTCACGCATACATTGTATTGTATTGACAACAGTTCATTTTGCTCATATAAAGTGCTTATTTCGCTGATAAAAAGGGCCTGCTTACTAAGACCATTAAGCTAGACTAGAACACATGCGACATCAAAAGTCGGTAGAACCACCTGATACTTATCAATATAAGTGACCATTGTGTTGAATATATATCATGGAAGTCAAATTCCCACAACACACAATTCATCAATTCATTTCGTCACTCCATGTTGTCATAAGTGCTACAATTAATAAAAAAATTCAATACAAACATTCAATAAAATAATAGTAAAGAACGTTTTATTTACGTTCTGTTGAAATTTTAAAACTTGTAAAGAGTAACAACATTTTAATCAATATCGAAGGAACAGTAATAAAACAAACACAGCTACATAAGCAAAAAAAATAAATAAATTCATAAAAAAGTTATTTAAAGGAAATTTTGAAATAACATTAGAAACTAAACATGTATTAACATAAATTAAATATTTTGCCAGGAATTATTTAACGAATTTCATAGTCGTCTCAAATATATGAAAACTTCATGCTTGAAAGTACTTAAGTATTAAAAGCAAAAACAATATGAATTTCACTTTAGAGGCACAACATAATAAATGCAAGTATAATTAGTATAATTAAACAGTAAAGCTTATTTAAATATATTATGATTGTAAACATATCAAGTGATTTTATTTTAATTAATTTTTTTTAAATATATTATGATTGTGTTAAACTGACACTGCAAACATAACAAAATAAACATATTTCCACTTTTTTAAATTACTACATAGATCAATACAACTTCATGGCAACGGATAATGTGTATCAGTTACACGGAATCGATAATAAAAACGGGGTTCAAAACATAAATGCATTATTACGATGATAAAAAGCTTACTTTACACGATCTTATATAAAATCACAAGAATATTCTTTTAATGCTTAATTAATGGACTCGGTATTAAGATTTCGTGACCAGACACAGTAATAATGAATTACTGGACTATTAAAATTAATAAATAAAAAGATGATTAAATTAAATATTTAATGTAGGTTAAAAACTGAACAGAGTTAAACAGCTATTGCTGAGCACTCTGTCCTTCCCGAGGAATATGAAAAAGAAAATTTGCGTGGGTTTTTAAAAGATAAAGTTCAATAGAAAAGGAATAATACAAAAAGGATATGATTGAAATGATGTTTTAAGGATAAGGAAAACCACATGTAGGGTGGAGACTACGCGTTTTAACTGTGTAGCGGAACGGTCTACTCCTATTCAGATCTCGAATATTGTATTTCACATAGTGATGTGAAATTACCAGGAATTTGAAATTGGGTAATGTAATAGTTCTTTACATACACAACACAAGAGCAAAGGATAAGCTCTGATCAAACATAACAATAAGTCAGAAAGTAACATCAAGTTCAGAAAGTGACGTAAAACATCAACTGTGTCAAACACGTCAAAAAATTACATGGAAAGACGAAAACTTTGAAGAAATGTCAAAAGTAAGGTTATGTTATATGATATTTCTTCAAGTTTCCGTTAGGTTAGATGTGACTCTGCCAAATGCTTAAACTCAAAATGTACTTCATGATTAATTGAAGGCTGGAAGGGTTTATTAGTGATTTTAAGTTGAACGCTTTATATAAAAACTACGGGTGAAGGAAAATGTACATCGTAATACATCAGGATATGTATACTTAAAAAAAAGCCATATATTACAGCGCTCAAGACAAGTCTAGTTTCAATTGATGACATACCAGAAATAGACTTTTAAAACGACGTGAAGATAAAATGAAAGACTATAAAGTTTCGCTTGAAGTGAAAAACGCAAGGCTTTCTGATAATATTGAATTCCGCAAAACTCTCCCCAAAAACATCAATGTTTATAGAATTCTAAACGAGCACTACAACTAATCTATTGGGCTAGAAATGTTAGCGAATAGAATGCTGTTTATTGTTTAACAACTAATTCAGGTTATTAATACGTTTGGGCAGCCATTGTTATCCTGGTCAATTTGACGAATAACATTTTAACAAAGCAGATACATCAGTGCGATCAACTTTTTAGTTAAAATAATCATCCCGTTATATTGGACAACAAGATATTCTCTCTTTCCATTTAACTAATCAAAATGTAATTAAAATGGCACTGTTGGTACTAATTTAGTACATTTCAATTGTTACATGTTTACATCAAATGATGCAAACAAAGAACAACTCAACTACAAACGATTGTAGATGGAATAAGGCGAGTTTGAAACTAATAAAGGGATGAAAACTTATAAAACTAAAATGAACTTAACCGAAATAACCAGCAACGCCTTTAAATCATTAAAATCGCCAACATATTTTGCTCAGGACCGGATCAAAACATCCACATGGTCTCTTCAAAGAATACGAATCCGATTAATATGAAAAACATAAAATAATAACCATGTTTCTTTACAAGCAGTAAAATTGTGTAAGCAGTATTTGATTTAAATTGTAGTGTTCAAAACAAGTGCAAATATTGATTAAACTAAAAACAGCGACTGGGCAAGTGAGCGTAAGACTATTAATACGCCTATACGCATCTGTGTATACTGTTACAATTGCATTATGTAACATATTCATATGAAAATCTGTTAAAGCCACAGTAAATTACAAAAGGAAAATAATTTATATAAAATTATTATCAAGTGCTATTAAATATTAGATACGAAAAACAAAAGTTCTCTTTGATTGCAATTAAACTGAAACAAGATTCATAGGGATTATCATATGCCATCTACTGACACGTTTTGAAATTTACAACTATTAGCCGCATGACTACATACAATTTTCAGTCAATTAGGTTTTGTTTGCCTCTTTAAATGCTACACTATACAATTCCTAACCAGGCTATTATTTATTACATATTATTGATAAATGCTCACTGCAGAACATTTGACCTGAATTACTTACACATTTAATTTGCATTTTTAATGCCTTCATTGCACAATCTACATTTCATTTAATCACATTTTAATGTTAAATAGATTCAGATGAGCATTTCTACAAATGTGGTAATTTGTTCGAGTTTTAGGTCATATAGGAATCGACAATTGGTCGATGAGAATGAAATGCACGGTGATTGCTAACTTCAGGACATGCTTTAAAGTGACAAGATTTATAAATTAAACCTATAACTAAATTTTTCTGTATAAAGAATGACATTTACTACTAATAAGTACGTATAATAATTGCAGTATTGACTTTTTAACTAGCCATGGCACAAACAACTTCCTGTTATGTTTTAAAATTGTTTTTAAATACGAGTATAGCGTACTTTTTGATTACAGTTTAAATTTAAATAAAATAAATCCGCGAAAGAGGCGGAGACACACAAAATGTACACTTCTGTTAAGTTACCCCACCCAGCCCCAAATGATGTGTTTTTTTAATAATACATGTACTTTGTTCAGTACAAACACTGTTTTATTTCACAGAAAAATGCTCGATCCATTCATAAACATAAAAATTCATTGAATTGCGGATAAGTAGGTTGATGATTTTCTTATGTATATATACGTAAAGGATAGCTCCTATGCAACAACCACGATTTAAAAAAAGCTATTACTGACTTTTAGTATTGTGTTTATTTGTTAAATTTAAAATGTATATTTTTAATTAAAACCAACTTGCCATCTTTTATAAAATGTAGTTAGAATTATTAAAATAGGTGATCGATAAAAAAAGAGAATGCATCTTAAATAGATAAATCGATTATTTAAATTTAGAAAGTTCCAAGTTCCAAAATGCCACATGGAGTAATGCAGTAACAATTTTGTATATGAATTGTAAGACCTGTCCTTGGTATGCGTATCAGGTTTTACAGAAGGACGTAATTCGTTAAAAGCTTATTGCCTAAACTTTATTATAATTAGAGTAACTGGCAAGTAGAAGACAGTGTTGGTTTAGAAAATTGAAGAGATTTGGGAAAATCGAGTTGTTATTTTTAACTAGGTCATGAGTGGGTATTAAGATTTGTACTAAAATATAGTAGTAGTAAATGACAAGGGCGTTTTTAAAGAAATCACCCATGCTGTCATGATTCTAGGTATGCATTGCAGTTGTTATATCTGGCATCTGCAGTTAATCGCACTGATAGGGTGTTTTTATGGGAGTATGTAAACCACTTGAACTGAATCTAGAGTTTTATCACATGGTTGTGATTATTTTCCTAGTTCGAAGATATATGAGAACTTCTACAAATCTTTGAATAAGAGGAAAGCATTGAAGGCGTGGGATGACTTGGACTTTACTGGTGATGCAGTATGCTTTGCAAAATTAAAAAAAGCCTTAGAAGTGAAGGAATGATTATGAACGGGCCTTACAGTTACCCCAATGCGGCAGAACAAATCGATATCAAGGAATGACCCACAAAAGTGAATAGTACAAAGCAAAGCAGATCTTCCTCTAGAAGTTTTCAACATAGAATTAAAGCCACTTTACTTACATCAACTTTCTTTGTTATTAATATATGTCCTTGAAAAATCATGTGGGATATTAGTCTTCATTTATTGCTAGTTATCGTACACAACGTTGCAGAATTCTTGGGCAGCTTTTGATGGGAGCAGAGCACATGCCTTGGAACACTCGCGTTCACGGTCGCGTTCTGGGGGCATGTCTCGAATCACACGCGGGCCCGCGCCCCCAGCTGAACACCGACCTCTTGTGCGATCGCCATTTTCCTTAGACTGCAACGTCCATCTTGTCGCAGAGAACGCCGGGAACCGTTGGGAGGGGGTATATCGCGCCGCCGCCGCTGTCCCGCAGGATTCTATCAATTATGCAGACACATGTTATTATTAACTTTCTTAAGAAAAATACTTTCTATGAAAAGCAAACTACCCAAAACGAAATCGTCAAATAGAATCGACTAACTTAAATACATTTTTACAGAAAAAACACCCCCACAGCAGTTTTTTCAGTAAAATTCCAATTTACCGCGCAACAATATTTTCACGTTTAATCAAGTATCTGTGCGCGCAACCGCTACAAGCGCCGCACGTGCGCACCGCAGCGATTACTTCCACTAACACTTTCTTATGAGACACAGCAGCGCTTGTGACGTCACACCGTTAGTAACGTTGCGGAAAACGTCTCCATAGCAACTACACTGCAAGCCCTTGCTTGTCATATGGAAATCAATAAGGAAACATACAACCTTCAGTGTTACCAATACAAATTTCAAAATCAAATCCTTTCGCATATGCAAAACTAAAAAGGATATACAAGTAATATTAAATAAAAAGAACTGCTACATCCAAACGATATGTCGATATGCCTTTTAGATATGTACAATAAAATAACTTAAAACATTAAAATTTTATTGATCCTATTCAAAAAAGCTAGAGAGTTATCCTCATAGATGTCAAGGCATGTCCATTACAGCAGGAACATTTGAGGGTATAATATTCAAATATTATTTCTCTCTGTATATATATTTACAAATATAATATAATGTATTTATACAGGGTATGTATTAGAAATATATATCATTTAACTGTTTTTGTTGTTCATAGTTGCTGTTAAAATAATCGTTATTAAATTAATTAATTGGCCATTATTTAAAGCCGCACAATTTTGAAAAATTGTTTATAGAAAATATCTTTTAACCGTTAAATGTATGTATCTATAATAGTTCCTGTTGCTCGAATAGTTTTTAACTTTGTCGTTTTTAAATTTAAGGTAAACATATTTCTACGTTCTCGCCATCTCTTGTCAAGTGTACAAAACTATAACGTTTGGATTTACAGTTCAGTCACTAATATACAGGTAACAAATATAATCTTAAAAATAACACAATTCATTTTGCCATATTAAAATGTGTCTTAAAAAGTATATATTTTCATATAATAACTATTATTCTCGTTTATTCGTTTTTACATCTTTTATGTTTTTTTAATTCATTGCTTGAACATTAAGTGGAGTATAAGAACGTTAGCAATAAGCAATTCCACTTCGACAAGCTCATATTTTTAAATTTGCCGCCTATTGCAAAAGAAGCTTAACCTTTTTTTCTACTTCGAAAATGGACAACAGAAATATGGCCAAGAATACCGGAGATCATTGTCATAAAACCAGAATCTACAGTAGCCAGTCGTACTGGCCTTATATAGATGCCTTCAGCGATCTGCAAGAGCTTTTCAGCATCAAACATATAATCTATAAAAAATGAGCTAATAATTGAAAACGTAACGGTCTTGTGACAGAAATTATGCGACCACGAAAAAATGTAGCCGGTGCAAGTGCACTAGGCCCCGCGCTACGAAGGACCCTGCATCGGATATAAATTAAATAGGAAGGGCCTTTCTTGCTTTTAATTTGCGAAGGGTGCATTCTAAGGACAAGTGTCGCTAGAAGTCTGGAAAAGTATTATAAGGACACCTAAAAATACACTAGACCAGAATGATGTGAGAAATGCGAACTGCGAACAGTTATAAGTCATCATGAGAAACAGATTCCATTCGGCACAAGATGGAGCAAAATTCAGCGAAAGAATGCAAAATACACGAAAAATAAAAATATCGTCTAACAGTGAGAACGAATGAATTACAGGTGATTACAAAATAGGTTTACATTGAAGGAGAATGTACGGGCACCGTGCCATAATGTTCCATAATGTATGTAAGGGTATTAGAAACACGTAATATGTAGAAGGGACGTACAGCTATAATACACGACGATAATAACTACAACGGATTTGTTCTTGGGTTCTCAGACTAGCGACTTCTTAAATATACCTTTCTCAATTACCATTTATTTGAATATTGCCTTTATAGTTCGATAACAATATTTTCAAGAAAATCCTCACCACCTAAAAATAATCGCTAAAACCGATCATACAAAACCGACTTTCCCTTATCCTCGATATGCTTTATGGAACCTATTCCAGAAATGCTAGCGCTGCGTGAAAAATTTCACCTGCATGAAGATCTGGCTTCGTTTATGAAAAGCTACAGCGAAGAGAGTAAGATGGTTCAGATGCTGTCAACAATTGACCTGCACCGAATGGGATTATGCAAAGGACTAAAAAGGGTTTACTCCTCCGAATTCGTTAATAGATCCATGTATTAAAGAATATATCTCGGACGTTAATTACTAATACGATAATTTATCTCCAAACTGACAACCGATTTGCGTAACGCTTACCGCAACTCAGGACTGTAGGTGGATCTAAGGTCCAGGTCGACCAAAAAGTTGCCGGGTATGAGAATTATTAGATTTTGGCATATTTTGTGGAATTATATCAAAAAATAGTGCTTTCTCCGAGGGCCTGGCCCTACCTGCCAAACAAAATTTGTGATGAGTAACATTTTCTAATGTATACAGCTGCAATTTAAATAATATAGGTACCTAGATTATAAAAGTAATTATGTTATATTTTAATAATTAAGGTTCAATGATTCATTTACTTCTTATCAATAAGCTATATATAATAATCATATTTTATTTAAAAATGTGTAGACTAAAATATATTTCACACGTCTACAGTGCACGGGATCCGGAATGGATTGTAAACGCGGTTTAGTGTCTCAGCTTAGGACCGCATGGCATATTTTTAGGCTACGTATTTGCGTGAAATATACTAATAATATGAACCTTAGTGCTTGCTGGCTACACTTAGCGTGATTATCATCAACTGAATCTTCAAGGTGCCCGAGAGTAGAATGGGCTGGAACCGCAGATTTCACGCTGATTAGTGGCAATATGTGCGTTCTTCCGCTACCGACGTTCATGAGCAGTAGCTTGCTCTGGAAAAAAGTTTTACAGTACAATTCGGTACAGTACAATCGACCATATGGCCCTTGTTGCAGCAGATGCATTTCGTATCTTTTCACGTTAGCCACAAGCAACCTCAGTTGTTGAATGAGGAACTCTTCATTCAATGGCCCATTCTTTAAAAACGGACACGCGTGTTTTCTGTTCTTTCCCGTTTGAATCCTGCACCATGAATTGCAAATGATTATACACAGGCACACACCTAGGGGGTGGTTCGCCGGTAAGGTCGATGTTTATGTGTATACCAGGTAATTTCTGCTATTTTCTGCTGCCTTGCAGCTTGTCTATAAGACCTATACTTCGCGGATAGGACAATCTCGTTTTCTGCGTCGACTCAGGAGGCAGCAAGATGCGATCTTGTTTCGACGTCCGGTATTGTAAATGCATGTGTTTATTACTCATATACGGATTGTACTAATATTACAGAACTTGCGAAGACTTATTTAATTGATGAATCAATATTCGATTGATGTAATGTATATATTGGAAGTGGTAACCAAGGCCATCAACAAGAATAAGTAATTGGTGAGCACGCACCTAAATGGCAAATATTTGCCTTCAGCCGTAGGTCACACTTCCCCAACGAAGTAGCCGCCTCCTGAATACACTTTTCGTTGATTTCCCCGGGGAGAGCTGTTGCATGTTTATGGTTAGTAACTCATAAATACGCATTTACTTTTAATTAGATAATAGTGGTCCACGTTTGGAAAATATTTGCATTCGACTAGGACTGGATTAAAAAGGCAACACGAAAATACGGGACAATTACTCAACTTACTTTGTTGGAATATGCTGCCCGCTTTGATTATTGTAATTTAGATAACATGTTTTTTTATAGCTTTATTTTAAATATGTTTTCATGTGTAATTTGCGCAACGAATATAACATTTACAGGCAGTATATTAAAGTCAATATATCTAAGATAGTTTATGTAGGTATTCAATGGAACTACACTTTGTATTGTTTCACATTCAATTCTTATTTTTGCCTAGCATTAAAAATTGCATACCGCCGGACCGTATATAAAAAAACATCTACAGAGTCTCTTAAAATGTTCAAAGAATAGAATTTTATATAGCGAATAAATCATGTAAAAAATTGTTTTTTGTTTTATTTGAAACGCCTTGAAAACGAAATCAATATATTTGGCTTCAAACATTCAACGATTCAATCTTATTTTAACTTAAGAACCTCCGACGAGCGTCCAGGGAGGTAGCTCGCAGCTTAATTTCTGTCCTTTAGTAACCGTTCTGCGGGCATCTTGGCATCACTAAATATCAAAATCACTGTTTCCAGACAGAAGTTATCTCTGGTTGACATTGCTGCACTAAGGTACAACTTCTGGAGGATGTGTCAAATGAAGAAACTCACATAGAGAACTCGACATACTCCTAAAATAAATGTACATTGTTTTAGATGATGTAATATATTATTAAATCATAGGAATGTATATAATAATATGTTAAGCTTATACTATATATTATATACATCTACTTACTTATCAAAATTCATTTCCCTCACGAGAAATCGGTTATCTAAATTGTACCATTTGCATTTCATTTTGATTTACTTTTATTATCTATTTACGATCAAGTAAATACGATATTGTTGCTAGTTTTGCATTTCCAGAGAGTGAGCAAAATAAAAACGCTTAATTGGGGGCAATATGTTGTACGCATGGGATTAGGTCATAAACGTTCTTTCGTCGCACCAAAGCTAAGCCAGATTCGAAATTTCCAGACATTCTCAACTAGCCGTATCAGCAGAGGAATTCTCTGGAGATGCTATCTCCTCTCCGGAGTTTTATTCCACGAAATCCTTCTACCGTATCTTTGGACAGTGCCGGCGCAAGGGTTTATGCCGCTACAGGCAGGCTAGATTTCGCCGTCCTAGCCTAAATACAGTTTTTTTAACATAAAATTTTCGTTTTTAGGACTCTTCTAAAGATAGATCAATTTATATATATAGTAAACATCTAATCAAATTTCAAAGAAATATATAATTTCTGTCGATTCATGTAAATACAATTGACATAAATTAGGTTTTTAACTGTTCCATATTTTCCATCTCATACCTCTACTTGATGACAATCCTGGCTATGCCCCGGATTGTCATCAAGTAGAGGTATGAGATGGAAAATATGGAACAGTTAAAAACCTAATTTATGTCAATTGTATTTACATGAATCGACAGAAATATAACGATGACTGATAAGAAACATCAAATCATCTGTAGAATATTGTCAAAATTGTCATTTTTAAACTTGTCAACATTAATGTTAATCGTTAAAAATTTATTTATAATTGAAATAAATAATACAAATTCTATTAAGTAACAAAATATGTACTAAAACATATAAAAACTCTAGATAATTATTAAAGTTTAACAATAAATTTACTCTAAAAAAAGAATTGCATCTTTTGGTCCTTGTCCGCTTCTGGTAACTTCAGGTAATTAAAGGTGAAATATACATATATTATATATTTTCTTAAGATTAAAAAAATCGTAAGAAAAAATTCAAACATTTGGTTTTCAATAAATGTTAATAAAATCTTAAATAATAGCGTTAGCTTTAGTTTCGTGTGAGATGAAATAAAATTCTGTAACTAAGAAATAAATTACAGCATTGCAAATTTGGCTAAAAGTTATTTAAAAATACAAACGAAGAAGAAAGCACTTAATTAATTTTACACTTGATAAAGATTATATAGCAAAGCATTATTTTTGTATAAAACAAAAAAAAATATTATAAGAAACATAAATACAGAGGCTTAAAAATAAATAATAAAAACACAGGAAACTTATATTGCATTAAAAAATCATAAAAATTACTGAAACGTACGTCAGATTTTCAGTAAATTCGGGAATTGTAAAAAGATATTGAAATTTATATTATTTTAAGCACAAAAAAAACCTCTTAACTAGGAAATAAATTACAGGAGCTGTAATTATACTAAAATTATTAAATACAAAAAAAAACAATATTTATACCATTCGATTGTTTTATCCTGCTCATCATTGCGATCTCGTAAGTCATTAGAAATAGAATGACGGTTAAATTAAATAAGAGTTTCCATTTTTAAAACAAAATAAAACTACACTATCAAATTTGATCTAGTCTAATTTGTTTTCAAGATGTGCTGAAAAAAGTGTAAATAGCCAGATTTTTTTACTCTACTACAATTTTGTTGATTAGAAAGATACCGAGTTAAAAACTGAAATGTACCCTGAATAACATCCGAAAAAAACAATTATTGGTATATCCACAAAGTAAGTTCCGTTTGACTGTTTAAAGAAAACAAGTACATATTTAGAAAAAAACAAATTTAAACCATTTTTAAACTATTTATTTTAATTTAAACTATTTATCTACATAACTTTTATCATTTTGTAGGCACTTGTCATAGCGTGGTACAAGATTTTGTATTCCCTCTTCATAAGATGGTGCCGCCATGATGATGTTAACCAAGTAACAACATATTCTTTGATCTGGTCGTCATTGTTAAACCTCTTACCACCAAGACTCATAGAGAGAACAGAAACAGTACACTTTCGGTTTTCGTGAATCTTTTTTTCAACTGCAGGAGCCAATTCAGCACTAATCAAAGAGACAGACAATAAAGGATGTGATAATGTGCATGATGGCGAACGAAGTGACCGTCCATTATAAACATTATCACGTCTTTCATTGAACTGTCCGACCCATCTCCTTACCATTGATTCACTTATCACATTTTCTTCGTACACCTCATAGATCTGTTGATGAATGTGGTCTGGTTTAATGTTCTTTGCATAGAGGAGACGAATTACAGACCTTATCTCACAAGCGGCTGGATTTTATATTTACTTTGCCATTTCAAACAAGCACCACCAAGCGTACACAACACTTAGCTAACTAATAATAACGTCAACTTCTTCTCAATGGGTTATGGTAAGTATAGCGCATACGCGAAATTGAGATCGCAGCGCTGCTGTGTCAAGAAATGCAAACGGAACTTACTTTCTGGATACACCACGTACAATTTTTATACAAATTCCATTTTTCTGGAAGAAATTCTAAAAGAATGAGCTTATGGTTTTATGTAAGCAAAAGCAAAATTTTTAGCTACATGTTTTTAAAGTACCACTAAAATGTCAACCGGCCGCCCCTAAATTTGGCCGCCCCTAAATTTGGCCGCTCCTAAATTTGGCCGCTACAGGCGACTGCCTGCTTTGCCTTTACGTTCCGCCGGCACTGTTTCTTTGCTTTTTCGAATTCAATTTTGGTATTTATTAAAATGCTATAACTTATAACACGAAGAAAAAACGTATTGGCGATTAAATTTAGGCATATTTGATTTTACTCTAGTATTTAAAATTTTTGAGATATTTATAAGTGGATTTATCGAACAAAAATGAATTTTACTTATATATGCAATGACTTACATAGCAAATGACGTCAATGAAGACACACATACGTTACACGCGATCACTTTTGTACGCTACACATACTTATTGATTTCTCCCTAATACGTTCACGCAATATTGATTAATATAAACATTAATATCAAGAATCAATATGATATGACCTCGTTCCATATATTTTAGTGATCATCATAATTGATCCTAAATTAATTAATTTCTAATTGTTTAAATTAGAAAGAACAGCAACAATTATACGTCGACCATAACTGAGCAATATTAATCCTTGGGACTGTGTAAGGTTCACACATGCATTTAAGTTGAATAAGAAATAAATGGTGATTTACCACAAGAAAAGGTTGACCACCACACACTCTGGAATTAATAATTGACTTATTTTTAATAAACTTTACTCTAACCAACCACTCCAACTAGTTGATCAATAATCGAAAAAAAGAAACACGTGAGATTTCAATCAGATGCGCCAATGGCATTACGCAGTGTAGTGTTCGATATCTCTTCAGATTTAATATTCTTAAATAACTCTTCTAGATATCTGTTGCATTTTCGAATTTATTTATTTGATATGTTTAGGGAGGATAATCCTTCTTTTGTAAGTTCTGTCCTCTTTCGAAAAGTGTCCTCCTACATGTCCTCCCTCTCGGCATTTGAAGACTAATCTGTAACTCTCTGCATTCGATCGATGCCGCTGCCTATCCGTTGTGTCTTATGGGTAAAATTCAATATGAAGGATATTTTTTCTTCAGATATAACCAATAGATACTTTTCTGTACTCTAAATATTTACTTCATGTGCCACGCGTGTAAAACACTGATTTATTCTAAAGTTCAAAAACTTATAAATGTATATTTCATCTTTAATTACCTGAAGTCACCAGAAGCTTACAAGGATCAAAAGATGCAATTCTTTTTTAGAGTAAATTTAAAGTCGTAGCCCAAATTTATATAATTATAGGTCCTCGAAAATATTTCTGGTCATGCCATTATTTTTGCTTTACTTAGTCTACTTTTACCATGAGAATACATACAAAATTTAAAGTCTTTTTCCGAAACCCGATCCTGAAAGCAGTGGGAGTCTTATCACTGATCAAGTAAAGAGTAATAGATAAGCTAGTTTTATAGTAATAGTAAGCTTTAGTTTTATAGTAATATACGGCTTACGTATTAAATGCCAACACATAGCACAAGGAACTCTGTAAGTTAATGTAATGGAACAATTATATTCAAAAGCTACAAAAAATGCGTATCAAATAATTATTTGCGTTGGCTGGAAAATATGCTAATGAATTCACAATCTAGAAATAGGTCAATCAATATCTAGTAACCCCAAAGAAGTTTCTACTGGATTTAAAATACATCTGAATAGGTTGATTAATAATTTTTTTTGAAGTAATTTTAGAATTAGACAAAAATTGTTACCAAAGTAAAGACAACTCAAAACTTTATTTATTTTCGTCAGTTTAGACCTTTCAAAGTTAAAAACAAAACAATTTTGTTGTTATACTCAAGCCTTTTACAGAGCAATATCATTTAATAAATAAAAATCAATAGTCCACAGTGTGAGCCTTAAGGCACACCAGACGAAACATTAATACGTTCAGATTTTGTTTATCTTCACAAATTAGGCTATTTAATAATATAACTTGCGCATTCGTGTTTTCTAATTTTTTAACACATTTTTTTTTAAAGAAAAAATAATACGGATACGTGGATAAAACATTGGCGTCTATGTAATACCCTGAGTGTATTATGCCACGGCACGAGAGCAAATGATGGCGTTATCTGTCGACATTTGTAAATATTTCCTAATCATCGAGTAAAATAAATGGAAAATGATTGATGAAGTGTTTTTTAATGTTTGCATATTCGAAAAGAAACACAATCACACAACATTTTAAAGTTATGAAATTTTATAAAATCCACAAAACGTTATAACAAAAATATGTTTTCATGTTCAATTGAAAATACCTTAAATAGTGGACTAAAAGAAGTAAAATAAAAGTAGAGCATATTGATAAGAAAATGTAAACCTTTTTTTTTAAGTAAGTCTCATGTAAAGTACTGTAAAGTGATATGGGGACACTTCAATATATATCGGTCCGTAGTATTTAATATCATTCGATTTTTCTAGTCGCATTCTTTTTGAATATATATATTGTTCTTGGATCTTGGATTGTTCTTGCCCCTGAATATCCACATAAGCATAGTAGGATCCCAGGTTTTCTCAAACATGTATTAGACATGCCCACGTCTATAGTGACGAAGGAGTAAGAATGTGCATTTCAATGAACTTTAATTTACATACATCTTGATATCCCAGACTAGGACGCCTAGTCTTTGAATAACAGCATTGCTGTCGAATGATCCCACACTAAAATGCCGTTAGTAATTAATGTAAGATTGGCAGAGAGCGAAACAGTGCGGGCGTAGATAACTGTTGTTTTTGCGGGCGTAGGAGATTATTGAACGGCATAATTTCTCTGATACTACTTCTCCTTGCCCGTTTCATAACAGTTTATGAACTTAGTGTATATCTTAGAACTTCGGGTGGGAATTATAAAGTTCGTGTTAGGATGTCGTGATCGATTCAACCGAAACCCTTACTAAAGTCTAAGATTTCTCAAGAGATATGTTGTTCTTCTCAATTTTTTACCTGCCATTCTGGAGTGTCCTCATACCAATGTATCGTATTTTCTATAAAACTGGAAACGCCCATGGTGTCCAGAAATTAGTGCATATTCTGGAACGGACTTTTTAAGATTTCTTAAGAGATGTGTTGTTCTTCTCAGATTTTTAACTGTCATACTGGAGTGACTATAAGAATGTATCGTATTTTCCGTGAAACTGGAAACGCCCATGGTGTCCGGAAATTAGTGCATGTTCTGGAAGGGACTTTTTAAGATTTCTGAAGAAATGTTGTTCTTCTCAGTTTTTAACTGCCCTACTGGAGTATTCCCATACCAATGTATCGTATTTTCCGTGAAACTGGAAAAGCCCATAGTTTGCAAAAACTAGTGCACATTCTGGAAGGGATTTTTAAAATTCCTTAAAAAATATGTTGTTCTGCTCAGTTTTTAACTGCCATACTAGCACGCCCACGGCATGCAGAAATTAGTGCATATTCTGAAGGAGACTTTTTAAGATTTCTTGAGAAATATTTTGTTCTGCTTAGTGTTTTACTAAGATGTTTCTCATGTACCTTCGGCTCAATTTCGAATCCAAGAAACTACAGAAATCACCTTCTTCGTTGCCCTGTTTTAAAGATAACGTGAGATTTATGGTTTAAGTTGAATTTAAAGATAAGTCTGTTTGCCTTGAACCATTCGAAAACCTTGTTATTAATATTAATTGTATCCTGCTGAGCAGGAGCATTCCGGCACCTGATCTGTTAAAATAAAATCACTGATTAAACGTATGTCTCGTATCCGTTTGTATGTATGTGTGTCTAGACGATAATCTAGTCAATATTTTGTTAAAATCTTGAAACTTTTAAGTGGATGCTAGAGTCAACAAATATTTAAATTAAAAATGTTTACAGAAATTATAATTTCTTTTTACATGACATGCATAATACAAACAACAAATTGTTTAAATATACATTTAATGTTAATTTTTTTTAATATTTTTTCATAATAAACGGCATTCTACATTGATTTTTTAGCAAAATAAAATTAATATATCATAAGTTACCTAAATAAAAATAGTAATGTGAAGAAATATTACTAATTTTAGACGTGAGATAATTTGTTTTACGTACCGATAAATATCAATGTTAACAAAAATAATTCATTTTAATAATTGAGTGTACATGTGTACGAAATATAATATAATAAAATATTCAATGGAGTGTAATAATAAATCAAAGTATTCTGTTTCGGTCTAAATCATTATTGCTTTTATGCAAATTGTAGTGATATAAATCTCGAAAATGGAAATTATTCTAGCGAAAATTTCATTGAAAACCACTGCATTATGCTGCATGCAGTCATTTTTATTGTATGTGCAGTTTATGTGATTTGTGCATTCATAATTTTGTCTGTGCATAAAACACATTGTATGTGTGCACGTCCAGTGGAACCAGGGGGGAAATGGAATGTATGAGTCACTAACTACCACACTTAATCCCCACACAAAATAATTAAAACTAATTCCATTTCTGAAATATCCAATCATATACGCCTGAAATTTACTTTGAAAATAACAATATAGCTTTGATATATAAATATTTTTTTTCGTGATATCTATTAGGGATGTTCCGAGTATACCGATATTCGTAATTCGAAAACTATTAAAACTGCTATTGTTTTTGCAATCTAGAACTAATTTGTCTTAACTAATTAATAGTATTTATTGACTTGCCTTTAAATAGGGTTTACACCCCTTAGTTAAGCTTGATGTAAAATTTTGAGCTATTCCAAACTCAAAGCATATTTTTATATCGACGGCTATGTTAGAAAGAAAATTGTCGCATTTAGGGCTCGGAAAATCCACTTGTCATTGACGAACTTACACTTTATTCTAATAAGTCACTTTTGGTGCTGTTTATGGGCTAGTGGAATCATTGGTTTCTTCTTGGAAAAAAAAGTCATTAAAAAAGCAATAGATGGCTCACCTTTTATATGATTTTCCACAAAAAAAATGCCGAAATACGGGTAGCTTTTAATAAGTTTTAGAGAGCCTTTTTTACAATTTATTTATAAACCATTTTACCGATATTACAATTCTGAGTAGTATAACACAATCGGCGTATTTAGAATAAGACTATTGAATTACATTATAATTATTTACATAATTGGCATATGAACAAAACATTTTTTAAATTGATTTAAAGACAGATAATAGGAGTTTTAAATATTTATTTTAAATGTAATTACGATATAATCGGAGCAAGTACACGAGATGAAGATAAGTTTACAACTCTATTAAACGATCTTACATTCGTCAGTTTAAACCCTCGCGTGAGTAGTAAACTTATGTAATAATCGTAACCTACATTTAGTATGAAGTAATGTTATTATTTTCTGGTAAAAACGTATTCTTAAAGCTATTTATAAGTTAATATATTGTAAACTGTTCACAATGGGAAGAACATGAGTAATCTAATTGAATATTAACGCATTTGTGCTTACTAATTTATTGGAAAGTCCCTGTTATTTGGGGTTAGCCTATTTACGGTCGCCAATGGAAATAATGGCTTTTATATACTTGTTTTAACAAACGTAATAACTACGTTCCTTAAAATGTCAATTTACTCATAAAAATCTGCAACAAAAAGAACAGATACAAATAAAAAAAAACCTATGGAATATTACCGGTATATTTTGTTAAGCATTTTTCTACGATTTTCCGCTATATCGGTTGACAGGTATTTCAATATCTACTTGAAACGAGTATACTCACGGAGAAGACTACCCAAACATTGATATTTGGTTTAATGCATATGACTCTCAAGAAATCTTAAAAACTTCCTTCAACAATATGCACTAATCTTTGCACACGACGGGCGTTTCCAGTCCCATCTAAAGTACGGTATATTGGTATTGGGACTCTCCATTATGCCAGTTAAAAAAATTGGTTTACATATGTGGTTAGTAGTTTGTGGCCTACTTAAATCCAGAATGATATATGGGCGGGTTGGCTGCCAAGTGGTGTAAGTCGCGAAACTAGATTTTTCAAGAGAGCACATTTAAAGTTCTTACCTCAATATAAAATCATTCAGTGGAATAACATTTAACGCTATCTATCGGCAGGCTATTGAACTAGGATCCACAGCACTTGTCAGAATCGTAGATCTGTCTACCTAGTACTGGAAAATGGTATGAACCCAATTTTCAAATTTTGTGACTTAAATCACTTGGCAGCCAACTCGCCCATATGTTAATTTTTTGTAACGAAAAGTAGGTTATAATAATTGTGTTTTATAATTTGTGTAGAACCAGACACTGTCAGTGATATATTTAGAAAGTCTTTGCTTATATAAATGTGCAATTTTATTTTTTGTAAAAATATTTATAAATCAAATGGACTTTATATTATAATGGAGTGGGTAAGCCCAAAGAGTCCATAAAATAAGAATCTCCAAATGAGAATTCATTATGACAAAAAAATCCTATAGAGCACTCCGTTATAATATCATTGACAAAAGGCTCATTAATACTAAAAGCCACAGCTATCAAATGGTAATTTCCTCTGCCAGCATCTGGGGAGAGTTTATAACTAAAAGTGTTTTGGCAATTTAACGTTGTTCTCTAATTATGTTTGATCGGCTGCCGCAGCTATATATTACTTAATGACCTGATTAAATTCAAATTTTTTACATCATTCAAGAATGCCCTAATTTTCCCATATGACGCAAGAAACTTTAATTTAATTAGTTTGTATAGATCTTATTATCTGAATTTTTAATCATACTACAACAAATCTTTATTGAAACATATTTAATTGATGAGGCGGATACATGATGAAACTCCATAATACTATTTAAAATAAAACAGTGTTTGCAGTGTTCAACAATAAAAGTGAAACCCTCCCAACTGTGTTGTTTTATTTCAAATTTATTGAAACGTATTTCCTGACCTTTATACAGGGTGTCTGTATTTCAACAGAATGTATGGAGATCTCAGTTATTTGTTTCTAGTAGCATATTTGAAAATAGAGAGTCGGTTTAATTGGGGCAAAGTTGCGTAATTTAGAGCCCATGAATATTCTAAAAACAAATTTAAAATATCTTCTTTGTTTTTGAGATATTTTCAAAAAACGGATTTTTTGAAATTTCGTTTTTAATTTTTTTATTCAAAAACTATTGAATCTAGACTTTTACAACTTTGACATTATACAGGCACTTTTAACGATAAATCTAGTATCATATTTTATTTTAAGATAACTATAACATTTACCCAGGGACCATAGCCAACTTTTGGTTTCCTTCTAAGCGCCATTTTGGATGTTATTATTTTTTGGAAGAATATTTTTTTCTAACTTCAATGATGCATCACACTTAGAGTTTTTGTACATTTATATCATTTGTTTTTTGTAAAGAGTGCCTTGGCAACAGTTGAGTAACTCACTTATTTGACAGCTCCTAGGACTCATAATTTGCTTACATATCATCCCTAAAGACGGGCATCCGACGATACATATTTTAACAGTTTTGATGTATTTTAAACTAACAAGTGTCTTCCACTCCCAGACTAAGCATGAAGTAAAATTTCGAGTTTAGAAAAGCCCCGCGTAGAAAATTTGTCGAGGGTCGCGCAACGGCCCGAGACAAATTTTCACAGGGCTTTTCTAAACTCAACATTTTACTTCATGCGCCACGTGTATATACCACTGATTTACAGTAAAGTTAAAAATATATACCGCTTAGATGTGATGGTGATCAATATTTATTGAGATGTAGCGAAAAATTCAAGAATTTCTTTTTTTGTGAATAGTTTTGAAATAATAATAATAAATTTAGTTTGTGCAACTTTTATGTAATAATTTTGAGTGCTAACAATGATTGACTGCTGTCAAGATTTTATTGATTAACAGATATGACGTCATTTTTTCCAAGACACTCTTTGCAAAAAAGAAAATATCATAATTTTAAATATAAAATCTAAAATAAATGAGTGTAATACATCACTAAGTTCAGCAAAAAAAAAATCTTAAAAAAAGTATGAAAATTCAAAATGTCACTCATAAGAAAAACAAAAGTTGGCTATGGTCTCCGGGTAAATGTTATGTAATCTTGAAAAAAAAAATATATATATATATATAAAAGAGCATAAAAAAGACATAGAGAATAAAAAACAAACCACCGGTTTTTCTAAGCACTGTATCACATCAAATCACCATTTTTCTTCAAACGATTTAAAAATTCTGCATACAGGTAATAAGGGATTAACGCTTAACTACCGGGAGGGTTTAGAAATTTCAAAAGCCATAAAGGCAAGTAAAAATGTGGTCAACGACAACGAAGACCTTTGGAATTCCCCGATATTAAATGCCCTTATTACCCAATAAAACCTAAAACTCGAAACTGTATATATTCAAAAACAAATCCATTTGTACATCATTCTTGATAATGGCATTAAGTCGAAACTAGTAGAAAATAAAATACATATAAGTGAAACAAAACCAAGTGAATTTAATTTACAAACCATTATATTTTAAAATGTTTTACCAAGTGATTAATGAGAAAAAAGTGTCCCATATATTGAATGCCAGTACAGCAAAACTCATTACCATGTATAAATGGAATCTAGTAAAATTCGAAAGAGCAAACAACCACATTATATTCAATAAAATTTGCATTAAAGAAAAATTAAAACCGAAATACATGAAAGTGCAGTGCAATCACCAAAAATCACGTCAAAAAGAGTAGTAGAAGCAGCGTATCATTTATGGATTACATTGGAAATGAAGAAATGGTACAGACAACGAAACATCCTATCAGAACTAAGGAAATTAATTCACACACGGCTCATAATGTATCTACATTCAATTGAATTCGACCTTATCGATACTATATTTAGAGGGGAAGCCAAGATTTCATCATATGAACATTCCATAAAACAGAAAGCTAAAGTGTCTAAATTACGCAGTGAAAAATTCAACAATACAAAAAACAATAGTGATAAAATTAGTGTCAAAGGTTGTGGTAAGTAAAATAATGTTAAATTCTTTCCTAGAATCACCAATCTTACTAACACCCAATTTAATAATGTAGAGACAGAATTGCTTAAAAAGGGATTGAAATACAACCCACACATGTATAACAAATCAAGTCTAGAAACAGTGGGAATTAATGCAGAAACTATTAGTAACAAAATATCCAGAGACTAAGAACGGTTAATTTAAAAAAATAAAACTTCAAAATGAATAAAAAAGTATAAATCACACTGTAAAAGTAAAGCGCGCAATTATGACAACAAAACAATAACCAGCATAAGGAATAAACTAAAAAACCATAATTTGATACTATGTAAAGCTGACAAAGGTAACACCATAACAGTCATGAATAAAAAAGATTACATCCAAATAACAGAGGAGTTATTAGAATCAGATACATTTTGCATTAAAAAAATTGATCCAACAAACAAATTTCAAATAGAACTCAAAAAAGTAATTAAAAATAGTAAACATTTAATTTCAGACAGAGATAGATTTAAATTAACATTGATGAATCCAAAAGCCCCAATTCTCTATGGATTACCAAAAATTCATAAAGAAGATATTCCAATGCGTCCGGTGGTGTCGTACTTATATGCTCCGACGTATAAATAGTGTAAATTTTTAAATAATTTAATTCCGACATTCATAGGCTTTAAACCAAAATATTCAATAAAAAATACATTAGAACTAATTAATAACTTAAGAAACTTATCAATTCCCCACAACGCAAAACTAATTTCATTCGACGTCAAAAGCTTGTTTACATCAGTTCCGATAAATGAATTAAAAATTATATTAGAAAATGAAATGAATAAGTCGAATGAATCTAATTCAAAAAAAAATGAACTTAAATCATTAATAGAAATTTGCATAGACCAATGTTACTTCGAATTTAATAATAAATTTTATACACAATCAGACGGCCTACCTATGGGATCACCTTTGTCTCCTTTATTATCTGACATATATATGGATCACTTTGAAAATAATTTATTAACGAAAACAGAAAGCAAACACATTTATTTCTGGGCAAGATATGTAGACGATGTATTTTGTATATGGACAGGTACAAATAGACAACTGGAAACATTCACAAATTTCATTAATAAAATTAACAAAAACATTCAGTTTACAGTTGAAAAAGAAATAAATAACAGCCTCAATTTTCTTGACATCACATTCACGAAAACAGTAAACAATAAATTGTCATACAAAATATATAGAAAAGAAACTTGCACAGATGTCATTATACCAGAATGTTCAAATACACATAGTCAGATTAAATACAGTACATTCCACGCCCTTTTACACAGACTTATCAATATCCCTCTAAATAAAACAGACTTTGAAAATGAACTAGACATAATAAAAACAATAGCAGTTAACAATGGCTACACTGAAGATTTAATTAATAAAATGTTAAAAAAGAAACAACACAAACAATTACGAAATTACTTTTATAGTGGGACAAATTCAGACACAATAACATGGAATAGATTAGAATACATTAAGCCACTGTCTTTACAAATCAAAAATAATTTAAAAGGAAAGAATAATAACATAATTTTGACAAACACAAATAATTTAGGAAAATTAATAGTTAACAATAAAATCAAAACTAAAAATTGTAAATTGAAGAAAAGTGTTATTTTTGAATTAAAATGTGATGATTGTGATGCAGTGTATATAGGACAAACCGGCAGGTCTTTTGATATCATGTTAAAAGAGCATAAAAAAGACATAGAGAATAAAAAACAAACCACTGGTTTTTCTAAGCACTGTATCACATCTAATCACCATTTTTCTTCAAACGATTTAAAAATTCTGCATACAGGTAATAAGGGATTAACGCTTAACTACCGGGAGGGTTTAGAAATTTCAAAAGCCATAAAGGCAAGTAAAAATGTGGTCAACGAAAACGAAGACCTTTAGAGTTCCCCGATATTAAATGCCCTTATTACCCAATAAAACCTAAAATCGGAAACTGTATATATTCCCAAACAAATCCATTTGTACATCATTCTTGATAATGGCATTAAGCCGAAACTAGTAGAAAATAAAATACATATAAGTGAAACAAAACCAAGTGAATTTAATTTACAAACCCTTATATTTTAAAATGTTTTACCAAGTGATTAATAAGAAAGAAGTGTCCGATATAAAACAAATATGCTACTAAATTCCTCATTAAAAAGTGTCTTATAATGTCAAAGTTCTAAATGTCCAGATTCAGTAGTTTTAGAATTTAAAAATATAAACGATTTTTCAAAAAAATCAGTTTTTTGTTGATATATCGAAAACAAAAACAGATATTTAAAAATTGTTTTCAGATTATTGTTAGGCCGTAAAATACCCAACTTTGCCCCAATTTAACAGACTCTCTATCTCTTTAAATAACTGAGATCTCCATGCATTCTGTCGAAATACGGGCACCCTGTATACTAAGTAATAGGAAGTATCGTCAAGATTTTCTTATGAAAAGTGTAGAGTAAACTGTTAAAAATAAAAGTTTAGCTACTAATAGAGGCCATCAACTGAAAATATTTTATTAAGAGAAATTCACACACCAAATACGCCATAAAAAATTATATGGTAACGTAGTGCCAAGATGCAGTTATTGATAATTAAAGCTCGGATTTCTAAGCAAACCGTTTATGCTGAAAAATAAAAACATAAACATGAATTAATAAAATCTATACAAATTAGAGAAAGTTACACCATTTGACACTCATTATTGTTGCTCTTTTGCTTTTTTGATTTTTTTCCGTTTTATTCTTATTTTGCATATATACACTTATTTGGTGCTTATTTCCTTGAATTTTAGATCGTGGAAAATTATTATCTGTACAATCAAAATAGGGACTATTAATTTATGTATTTAGTTCAGCGGTTCTCAAACTTTGTTTGGCTATGGAACCCTTCTAAAGCATTAAATATTTTACGGAGGCCCAAAATAAAATCTGGTCGTTGATTTATTGTAGATTTATTATACTATGTGACGCCTATTTCTTTTTTAAATTTTTGTTTACTCTTGTTTTCTCTAAAATGACCACGAAAGCAGGAAAATGCAGAAATGTGGTTTTACATATTAAATCCCTATGTTCGCCCCTTATCTGACACACACAGTATATAGAGGGTGTTTAAAATTAAGTGAGCATCATTGCTAACTTTTTTATAATTTAAGTTACAGAGTCGGTTATAGTCATAATAAGCAAAGTTGAAGGCTCGATCGGTAATGAAACACCATTTAAAAAAAACGTTCATTTTCTGAATACCCTAAAAATACGATGTTCAATTATTTTTCTAGTTTTACCAATGTGGTTGTATTAAATTTTCTACTACTTTGCTCATTTACCTGACTTTGAAGCTTAAATAAAAATAAAGTTAGCAATGGTAAGCACTTAATTCTGAACACCCTGTTTACAGGGTGTCCTACCAAAACCGCACATTAAAAGTAGTTACTACAAGTATTTGTATTCGATAAAATTGTGAACAAATTGGATAATATAAATAATTAGAATGGTTATACCCTCGTTATCCGAGAATCGTAAGACTGGCGCATAAAGGGAAACGGGTGAATGATTCCACCCGCAAATTTCGTACCATGAGATATTCACGTACATTCGCAGTATTAGGAAACAGATAACACAAGCTTAATCACCGCTTCGTAGAAGTTCACCCCTAACTAAACAATACATGTTCTGCGTATAACATACGGGAAATATAAACGTTATGAATAGTCTTCTGGAAGTCTTAATACCATAATAAGCAAACGAAATTAAGTGGATATTGATAAGAAACAGCTGTTTATATAAACTGAATTTTTATTTAAAAGATTTAAATTCATTCAGTTGGTGAAATTATGAAGTTTGTGGTATTGTTTAGTGGTTTGTAGAGACTAACTACATTTCTTAGGTTCGATTGGACTTGAAACCGTTTCTACTGGTAGTTTCTTAAAACACCATTGTTACTTCATCCATATCATAAAAAAAACTTAATTCAGCAGAAGTGAGTTCTATAATTTCATCATAAAATTAGAATAATTACAGTAGTATTAACTTTGAATAACTCAAGAAACTACAAATTACAGCAAAGGCAGGATCATATTAATAGTTTTAAGTAGGCATACCACATTTAAAAATTAAATGTGAGGGCATTTATTATATACGGATGACAAATGACTGTGAAAGAAGGATATGTCAGAGATTATATTTTAGTATTCCATTTTTTTTCCGAGTTCATTGTTTTCCACAAAAGTTCTTCTCGACTTTAGAAATAATTATAAATAAACTTTAAAGCAGCGGTTCTAAATCTTTTTTGGTGACGGAACCCTTTTGGAAAGCGAAATACTTGACGGAACCCTACAATAAAACAATAGTTTTTATAAGTGTATTCTTTATTAATAAGCATAATAAAAGTACCATGTAACAGTTACTTGTTACTTACTTACATAACAAGTATAATAATATAAGATATTAAAAAAGAAAACAAATGTAACTAATAAGAGGTATAAAACTGTTTTTTATTTTTCATCAATTGGTTGACATTAGGTTTGATAGAGGACAGTTGAAGTCTCTTATCAGGTTCGGAGTCCAGTCTATTGCGGTATTTTCTTTTCGTGGCTGCATAGGTTAATAATCCTGTTTCGCACAAATATGTTGTTGGAAACGGGAGTAGAATATTCAGAGCCATTTTGGCAAGCATTGGATATTTATCACGGATTCTGCACCAAAAATCGTTGAGAGGCGTCGTTTTGAACAGTGACTCCGTACTTGTGTCTGATGACATTTCTATAAGAGATTCATATATCTCGTTTGACATACTTTCGGGCTTTTGTAAGTTGGGTAAAAAAGGATTATGAATCCATGAATTCAGTTTCATTTTTGTATTCTGTTCTTCGGGAAAATACTTCTCAAAAGATGCGCGCATCGAAGTGAGATATTGGACCAATTCTTCAAATACATCATCTTGAAACATTTCTGAGTCGTTATCGCTAACAAACTTACTGAATGACGTTAAACCATCTATTTCTCTCTTTACAACGCAAATAATCCAAAAATCTAATTTTCTTTTGAAGGCAGTTATTTTGTTACAGGTCTGGAACACTGTTGTCTGTTTACCTTGCAATGATGAATTTAATTCGTTCAGTTTTTAAAAGATATCCGCCATAAAAGACAGTCGGAACAACCAAATTTTATCATACAAACGGTCTTTCAAATTGAAAGAAGTATCTGAAAGAAGAAACATTTGTAACTCGGCTCTAAGTAGCCTTGTTAAAGTTTTACCCCGAGACAGCCATCGCACTTCTGTATGGAGCAGCAGTGTTTTATGTTTGCTGCCATAATCTTCACACAATAATGAGAGCAATCGGGATTCTAGTGGTCGTGATTTGATAAAATGAATTATTTTTACCGCTTCATATATAACTAATTTTAGATTTGACGGCATTTGCTTCATCGCCAGTGCTAGTCTGCAGGATACAATGGCTAAAACTACAATTAGGCGCTTTATTTTTTTATTCGTGACACTACTCCTGCTGTCATACCCGTCATCGCCTTGGCCCCATCTCTACAAATGTCAATGCAATCGTTCCAACTGAGATTATTTTCCTCAAAAAATATATTTATTTTATTAAATATGTCTTCTCCGGTAGTGTTTGTGGGCAGCGGTGAACACATAAGCATGTCTTCTTCAAAAGAACTTTCATATGGATATCTCACGATAACCAGCAAGATAGCCAGACCAGCGACATCAGTCGACTCATCTATTTGCAAGACGAATCGTGTTTTTTGTAGACGTGTAACAAGTTTTACGTAGCTTGCCAAATCATGAATTCGCCGTGAAACAGTATCGTTTGATAGCGGCACAGTAGAAAGATGCTTTGCAGATTTTTCATTGAGCATACATTTTGTTATATGTCTCACACACATGCTTTTATTAAATTCCCAGCGATAGTGTGCGCTTCACCTGCTTGTGCAATGCCATAGCTAACTAAATATGATGCCTTCGTGGCCTTTTGATTGATAGTTTGGGTTACATGCATGATAGTTTTTTGACTTTCCAATAACTGTTTTTTTTTACGTACAAAAAATTCTTTATTCTTCTCTTTTAGACTCGGGGTGTACAGTTTCTAAATGTCAGTTAGATTTGATAAGTGAATATTTATTGAATTAAAATCATTTACTAAACCATTCATGAATTTAGTTTGCTTGGTAAACGTTGAGTTGATCGATTCCAACGAATTGATAAAGATGCTCGTGCGTTCTGACGAACTATGTAAAACGTTGTTTACATTTTGATTTAATTTGATTATTTTTTCGGCGTCACTTTCATAAAGTGTACCATATAACAATTTCAAAGACGTTCCGACTATGCTGAGTAACCCTTTTTTTCTTCTATTATTTATTTCACCGTATAAGAGGTTAGTAATTAAAATTTCTCGGTTGTTTATTATTTTAAGGGTCGCATTCATGCTGGTAACAAATCCTGAGCATATTATCATACTTGTTATGTAAGTAAGTAACAAGTAACTGTTACATGGTACATTTATTATACTTATTAATAAAGAATACACTTTTAAAAACTATTGTTTTGTTGTAGGGTTCTGTCAAGTATTTCGCTTTCCAAAAGGGTTCCGTCACCAAAAAAGATTGAGAACCGCTGCTCTAGGCTATACTTTGACATGCGGTAATGCTATATATCAACCTGCAATACGACTATATTTGATAATGAGGCAAGGCCTATCGTAGGTCAAAATATAGCCTTATAACGTCAACATGTGGCCATACTTTATATAGCTATATTTTGACCCGCAATAAAGCTATAATTTGACGTATGACTGAGCAATACTTTGACCTACAATAGGACAATATTTTGACCTACGATAATGCAATAATTTAACTTGAAACATAGCTTAATGTAGGTCTGTGGCAAGGCTATGTTCTGACCTGGAAGAAGGCTACACTTTAACCTACGATTAGCCTATTCTTTGACCTGCAATAAGGCTACATTTTGACCTACGATTAGGCTATTCTTTTTGACCTGCAATAAGGTTATATATCAATCTGTGATTATATTATATTTGTCCTGTTCCTGTAGCTTTAAATTTTCTAATGACGTTTTTGTAGTAGTTGAGGGTTTCTTCTATCGCTTTTCCCCGCCACTCAATGCCGTAGTTTTAAGAGGAGTTCATTTACATTCTTAATTTTTTCTGGATTTAGTTTTACTTTGTCTAATTTTACAAGTAATGGGTTAGTTTAGCCAATTTGTTTGCCTCCTTTGTATATGGTTTGAGAATTGGTAATATCTAAGTTGTAGTGTGGTTCATCATAAACTAATACGATGCCTGTTTTGCTTTTTGTCAACACAATTCTTTTGCAAGAGTTTAATTTAAAATGAAGCGGAGATGTAGGTTTATTACTGGCAGAAATGTGTGCATCTAATTTCTTTGCACAGCCAATTTTTCTAAATATATTGTAGAATTCGTTCCCGTCGATTATTGTATCCTTTTTTATATATTTTTCCGTTAATTGAGCGCAAAAACCGACCAAATTGGATTTAGATACTTTTTTTTTTATTATATTTAATATTACAATAAAGTAGACGATAAATTTAGCGGTTTTTGTTTACCAAGTGCGTCACTGGATTTAGCGGTGTTTGAAAAGTAAACGCAAGTCGATTTACGGGTTTTTGAAACCAACAGCAATCTTACACACATTTTTCCAGAAGGATTTTATTCAATTTGATGGCTAATATCGTGCTAAAATATTCCTCGAACTATACAGGGTGTTCTAAATTATCGGGCCACCATTGGTAACTTTGTTATCTTTGGAGCTACGAAGTCGATTAAATTAGCAAACTAATAGTATTTTTTACGTAAATTACGATGGTGTAATCAGAAAAACAGGTGAACCTTAGGTTTTTGATTTATTCGCAAAATCATTTTTTTTAACTGGGATGCCCTGAATACAAAACGTTTAAATGGAAAGAGACATGTCAAAATATAAATAAATCAAGAGGGAAAACCTATTGGAGGGAAATAAAAAACTTGGCAAATATAAAAAGACAGACTATACTGATAATATAACAGACCCTACCGACGGTTCAATACTGACTGACGATTTATCGATCGCTAATGCATTTGCATGACACTTTAAAAAACACGTATGAGATAACAAATAATATTAATTTTAACGATATCTTTTACAACAACGTAAAAAACTGGTATAAGTCATTCTTCGACTTTAACAATAGACCCCCTCCTGACGATGACACATTGGACGAAACGGACTATTACTCGATATTGCATTCTGGTAAAAACTCCACTCCTGTTGCTGATAACATTCCTAAAGCTATCCTTAAAAAATTAAGTCCTGAAATCCATTTATTTATCCTAAAAATATTCAATTATTGCTACAAACACTAATATTTTCCACCAGATTTGAAAAAAGGTGCAATAATTTGTATCCCCAAAACGGGTAATGATTCCTCACTTATTTCCAACTATCGTCCTATTACACTCCTCCCTGTGATCGGAAAACTTTTTGAATCCTTGATCAAAGAAAAAATCCTAAAATCCTGCGAAACCTCTATCCCGGAATACCAATTTGGAGTTTTCTCTCAAAAATCAACTATACTCCTCCTTTCGATCCTGACGTCCAATATTCAAACATTCCACCTCGAAGGTCAGAAAACAGCAGTGCTCTTCATCGACGTAGAAAAGGCCTTTGATTTGGTATGGCATCAAGGTCTGCTTTACAAATGGTCCTTTTAAACCTACCCCATCATCTAATAATATTATTAAATAACATCCTATCAGAGAGAACATCCCAAATTAAAATCCGGCAATCATATTAATTTTTATTACCCCTCGTACAAGGTGTCCCCCCCCCCCTGTGACTTCAACCCTTCGCAATATTTCCTCCTTTTCGCGGATGAAACAGCCCTCGTCTCCTATGCTGCAACCCCAAAAAATGCCCAAATATTCCTTCAAAAATCCTTGGACTCCATACAAAAATGGTGCTCAAAGTGGCGAATCAAAATCAACCTAGTAAAATCCCAACTATTCTTTCCCTACCACAAAATCACTCCCAGATCACCATATGTCCCCCTTAATAACACTACAATTCACCCAATTCCTGTGAATACCTTGGTATCCTATTCGACTCAAAATTATCCTTCAAACCACACATACTCTCTAAAAAATCTAAAATAAAGACAACGACGCGGCACTTCAAAGGACTAACATACAAAAATCAAGGAATTTCTAGTAAAACTGCAGTCCATATTTATACATCAATGTGTCGCCCTTTGTTGGACTATGGGTGCATCCTCTTAAACCAGATCCGTCCCTCCACTCTTACCAGATCCGTCCCTCCACTCTATATCATATCCAAGTGGCCGCAAGGTCAGTACTCAGAACCATCACCAAACTAAGGCATCCTAACAATCCTCTTCATAACCCTTCGAACGAACTCCTCTACAAAACCACAAAACTACCCCCAATAGAACAGCGCTTACTTACCCTAAGTAGCAAATTCTCCACCAACTCCAACAATTTTGGAATTTTGAACAAATTCTGGATTCCCCGAAATCCTAACATCAAGTCCAAATACAAATTCCCAACAGAAACACTTCACCAATTCATTAGCTCGTTTCATCCAGACCGTTAAACAACCTACTGATTATTAATTTTTAAATAACAAATAGTAGATTCAGACAGGGCAGAAAGACCGTTGGTCGATAGCCCAGACAGACTAATAAATTATTTATATGTTTATGAAAATGTTATAAAACTAATTGTAATTATTGTCTGAATAAAGATATACTCTATATGGTATGCCCTGTATATTTTGACATATTTAGAAAGAGAAAAAATACATAAAATGGCGATAAACAAACCATGTCGGATATTGTCAAAGTATCCATGCTTATTGACGTTTTGCCAATTTTCTTGTATTATCTTTTTTTTGCCCATGGTTTTTTGTCATACCGAGAAATATGACATGTTAGAGTGTTATTTATCATGGTAAAAAATGCATTAAATAAAACACTGTTTATCACTTTGTTTGTATAACAATTGGTTTATTTGGTGACTATAGTTTCGATACTACACGTATCATTATCAAACCGTTAGTGATACGTGTAGTATCGAAACTATAGTCACCAAATAAACCAATTGTTATACAAACAAAGTGATAAACAGTGTTTTATTTATGTTCAACAATGTATAACGAAGTAGAAGCCTCTATAATCAGTGAATTTAAAAATGCATTAGTTAATTAAATCTTACACTTACTTTAAATAAGTAATTACTTTAATAATAATAGTTTATTGATGCCAGAACTAATACAGTTTACATAAGTCAATAGATGTATACATATATAAAAGATAGAACAAAAGTGATACACATAAATACAAATAAGAATATAATACAATATGATAAAATGAATATTAAGATAGTGTATAAATTATTTATTAAAACTGGTAAAAAAATCGTCCAAAGAGTAAAAAGCATTGTCGATTATGTATTTTTTTAAATGCATTTTAAATTGTTTTAATGATAAACCTTTTACCACCAACGGTAGCACGTTATATAATTTGGGGGCCCAGTAATTTGTTCCATTTTGTGATTTATGCAATCTAACATGCTTGACATAGATACTGTCTTTGTTTCTCGTGTTGTGATTACGAAGAGATTCAGATATCTGATAGTCTGTGATATTCTTTTTGACATGTAGAAGACATTGATATAAATAGATTCCCGGCAGAGTCATGATACGCAATTCACGAAACACTGACCGGCAGTCGTCCCTATAACCGAGACCTGCCACTACGCGCACTGCTCTTCGTTGCAGTCCGAATATACTGTGCCTGCCGGCAGAATGACCCCAAGCTAGTAAGCCATAGGCAAGAATGGAATGACATGTGGCAAAGTTGGCGGCTTTCAGAGTATATCCCGAGACTGAATTAGATAAATTTCGCAATAGAAATATGTTAGAGCATAATCTGTTTGCTAGGGTGTCAGTATGTGTACTCCATGTCATAGTAGGATCGAGATGAACCCCAAGGAATTTGACAGAAGGTGGGGTAGCAAATTCATGTCTTTTTAAGGTGAATACCATATTAATGGTTTTATTTTCATTTATTAGCAGCTTATTGCTACTAAACCATTCATTGCACGTATCATTTACCCTTTTATTTCTAATTATTACGTCATCGAGAGTACCAGCACTATTAATTAAGGTGGTGTCATCGGCATAAATCACTTCAAAGGTATCAGAAACAAATGGTGGTAAGTCGTTTATGTATATTATGAATAGTAGAGGCCCAAGGATTGATCCTTGTGGTACATCCAATTCAACTCGTAGTGCACTCGATTTAACACCACCATAGTTAACTATTTGAGTCCTATTAAATAGGTAGTACCTAATCAGATTAGTACTAGCCTCGTTGAAACCGTAGCGTTTCAGCTTGCCTATCAGTATATCATGACTTACGCAATCAAATGCTCTGCTTAGCTCCACGAAAGAAGCCATGGTGAACTGCCCACTTTCATAGCCCGATAGTAACTCGTTTAGCAAGGATATAATGGCATCACTTGTGGATTTTCCACTTCGAAACCCAAATTGGGATCTATTAAATAACTGATTTTGTTCAAAATATTGCTTTATTTGTGACATTAGGATCTTTTCTAATACTTTTGAAAATACCGACAAAATAGATATTGGTCTATAATTTTGGACATTACTTTTATCACCCTTTTTGTAAATCGGGACTATTAATGCAATTTTCATTGCGGCTGGAACCAATGATGTTTTTATACAGTTATTTATAATAGATGTAAGAGGTGGGATAATTGATTCCTTACATGACTTTATAAAGTCAGAAGTGAAGCCATATATATCCTTGCTTTTGCTATTTTTTATGTTATTAATAGCTTCTCTTATATCTCTACTGTTTATTATATTGAAAGAGAAACTAACTGTCGCATTATTGGGGGTGAAGTCTAAAGCATCTAAACCATGGTTCTCGATAGAATCAATAACATTTTTTATGTATGATATAAATTCGTGGTTGAATTGCTCACTGCTGATATTAGAAGGTTTACCATTGTTACGTTTTGTTTTACGATTAGTATTTATAATGCGCCACATAGATTTTGTCTTATTGTTAGAATTTGCAATGAAATTATCATTGGCTTTTATTTTTGCCGATTTTATTGCAGCATTGTACTTTAGGCGATATGATTTATATGTGCTATTTAGAGTAGTATCTTTGCTAATGTTAAACGCATCATACATTAAGTTTAGGTTTGTTCTCATTTCACGAAGATTTTTTGTAAACCAATGTATATTATCAAGATTTGTTGATTTATCATTTACCTTCACTTCAGGGAATGCCAATTGGTAAGCAGAGACAACAGAATATTGAAACAGGTCGTATTTCCTGCTATTGTCATTCTCCGCTACAACCTCACTCCAGTCAGTGGAGTCCAGCAAATGAAAAAACTTATATTTTCCCGATTGTGTTATTGGTCTTATTAATTTATGTGTTAAAGAATCTTTAAACACATCTTGATTGAACTGTATTCTAATACCTCTGTGATCAGATGACATTTAAGCAAGGGGAAATATCAAACCCTTTTGGCTCGTAATTTACAAATACATTATCGAGAGTACTAGAACCCCTGGTAGGGAAATACACTGTTTGTTGAAAACCGTAGGATCTGAATACATCACAGACATCATTTACTCTTTGGTTTGGGTTATTAAAAGGTACATTGAAATCTCCACCAATCAAAACATGTTGGTTGACTAGATCTAGGTTGTCTAAGGTACTGGACATAACATTTAAAAACACATTAAAATCACCTTTTGGAGGTCTGTACACGACAATAATTATTTTATTTGTATCTACTAAGTGTATGCCGCACAGCTCGCATTGAGCCTCGATAGACAATTTATTTATGTTGTAAAACACTTCGAAGTCAATCATTCGTTTGACTAGTATTAGCGCACCACCGCCTGCTGAGTTTGTTCTTGCAAAATGGAACGCAGTTAACAAATTATTTATGTAGTATTGTTCACACTCATGTTGTTTCAGCCAATGTTCTGTTATGCACACAGTATCATACTGTTCGCTCTCTATGATGCCATCGAGTTCATTATATTTGTTTCGCACTGATTGTATGTTGATGAACAGTGTCTTGAAGAGAAGCCCTTGTGGTGGTCTTAAATCATCTTTCGAAGACGCATTAGGTTGTTACTGGATTTTTGGGAGCCTTTTTAAAAATATATCTACTGATTTCAATACCTGATGGCCAGTTAGATGAACGCGTTAATTCTTCGTGTTCTGAGAAATCAGCACATAATTTAAAACTATTATATGTTTCTGATCTTGTTTGGACTTTTTCGCACATAAATGTTTTTTCTTTGAGGATTTTTTTAATGTGTGCTTCCATGTTCGGCAGAGTTACATCATGTTGAACTCTGTTTATGAATAGCCATGTTTTTCTAGGTACCCCAGAAATTAATTCGGATTTATTACTACCGGTGCTAATTAATTTATTTCTTTTGTTTGGCCTTTTTCCTCTGAAAATAGTAAATCATCCATCAGAGTCTTTTTTGTTGCCGTTGGTTTCTTTTGTATCTGTATCATTAGGAATGACACTCCGCGGACGCGAGGATTCCGCGATGATGAGTGGAGTAGGAGCGCTGTTTATTTTGATTTGGGTTTTTGCTGCATTGGCATGTTTTTGTTGAGATTTGGATTTTACCTCTTTTGCCACGGGTGGATCCACCTGTCGATTTATTTCCGTACTTGCAGATGTAGTTATGGGTTTGTGAATTTGCTTATTTTGAATAAAGCTTATTTTTTCTTTCAAAAGGTTGTTATTTTCTATTAAAATTGTATTTTTACTTTCCAGTTCTTGAATAATCTTCCTTAACAGCTTATTTTCTTCACTTAGAAAATTATATTGTACTGTACCTGGACAAGCGGAGTGCCGCGACTTAACCTCTATTTCTTTGTCGCTGCCTGCTATGATTTGCTGCCTTCCGCATGTCTTTATATGAATTTTCAGGCAGGAGTGATGAAAGATATTGTCACAATTTTCACATTGCACAGCGTTTATCAATTTAGTTCTGCACTTATAACACTTTTCTCGATTGGAAACATCGGACTCGCCCGAGATACAACCGGTCTCGTCCGCCATATTTTTTTTTAAATCCAAAATACACGCACACTAAATTTGAGTAAATTGTATAAAAAGTGTCTTTTTTAGTCACATTTTAGGATAGTCATTTATTAAGCCTTTTTTGTTTGTGTATTTTTTCTCTTTCTAAATACGTCAAAATTTACAGGGCATCCCATTAAAAAAAATGTTTTATTTGCGAATAAATCAAAAACCTGAGGTTCACTTGTTTTTCTGTTTACGCCATGGTAATGTACGTATAAAATACCTCTAGTTTGCTAGTTTAACAGATTACGTAGCTCCAAGGATAACAAATTTACTAATGGTGGCCCAATAATTTAGAACACCCTGTATATTAACAGATAGCGATACAAGTTCAATTTTTGTACAAAATGGATTTAGGGGTTTTTGGAAGTAGGCGAGTCAACTATATAATTTACTTAAAGCTCGGAACAGTAAGTTTTAACGATTTCATTAATTTCACAGTCAGTCTATTCCGCTACCTCTCATTCTTCATACATCTTCTGCTCTTTAAATACAACGTTTGAATAAATATAGCATTGCGGTCTTATTGTCCTCACATTGACTTTGAAGGCAAGGGAAATCAATGCCGTGCAAACAGTAGCGGATTTAATTGGTGGCTTACCTGGCAAAGCCAGGCTTTTCCAAAACATATACCTCATATCGTCCTCTTTCAAAACATGTCATATGAAATTTACATGTAAAATATTTTAATTTAATGTTTATCTCTATTGCTTGGTATAAGAATATATTAAAGCCTAATTTCGGTTAAACATCTAAAAGAAAAATATATTGCACTTTTTTAGACAATCAGATTTCAGTTTCTTAATTGAAGATTCCTTATAAAAAGCTGTTTTTAATACCCTACATGTTTGATATGATTTCTCTCTTGCAACCTTAAATTTGTATATAATGATGATGATACTATAACAATTTATGTCAATTTTTATGCAGGCGACATCATAAACCTAAAAGATAAAATAGAGTGCTATTATAATATTATTCATCTGCCTGACAAAGCCAAGCCACTGTGCGGCAAAATATGTTCAAGTGTTTACCAATAAATTGAAACCCTCCCTTTCCTTTTATTTCAAATGTAAAATAAATGTTTTCTTAAGTTGATAAATTGATTGATTTATTCCTGTATCAATCGTTGCCATTAGTCATTTTTTTAATGAATAAAAGTTGTGTAAAATAAAAAATGTGTATTTAAAACTAGCGCTAGAGTCCTCAATTAGTGTAAATCCGATATTGCGTAAAAATCTTGTAATTTGAATTAATGTTTTTTTTTAAATTTTTGTTAATCAATAATATGCATCTATAGTTTTTATCATGTTAATAAACAGTAAAAAAACACTTGGAAGTATGTTTCCAAATTTCTTATGATATTCCGAATCAGAACTATAACCCAAGGTGGCAACAAGTGTCGTGATCAGTTATTAGTTAGTTATCTCGTGGAAACTAATTAAAAGCACCTATTGACGTACCGCACCGTTTATTACACCGCGATCCAATTTGTGTTCGATGCGTGCGCGCAGGTTTTTAACTGCGCTGGTTTTCCGTGTCTCGACTGAGGTTCATTTTGCGCCCGTTCTTCATGCTGAAACAAGCTTTCATGGTAAACATCCACTAAAGGAAGTGTTTTCCAATTACTTGTGTGTATCTTTGGAGCAGATAATGTAAAAAAAAATAGCATTACTTTATGCAAGTTAGCAACCAATATGGTGATTAGATTTTGTTTTTGTTGTATATCAATAGAATGCGAAACGAATATAGCGACTAATAGTCACGAGAGGCAAAGATATTAATTAACTTTAAACTCGCAATGGTGGATCGTTCATAGTATGTATAAGGGTTGCTGTAAATCATCATAATTGCAAAAATATGACGATTCACTTCGAATCTACCACCATTAGGACGCGTTTATGTAATATGGGTGTACATTAAGTAATTAGGGATAAATGTGTTAATTAGTGTGAGAGACGGAAGTAATATTCGGTTGCTGCTAAGTGTATTTAGGGTTCATTAGGCTCTTTTTAAACTAACCTCAGCTAGTTGTTGACTATAGTTTTTGTTGTAGTTTGCTCTAGTCAAATAATGTCTCTAATTGTCATTAATTTGATTTTGTCAAGCTGGTTATTTTCAATCATTATTTATTGAATTATTATTATTTATTATTAACATTATTGTTTAGTGCTTGTGTAGTTGTCCACATAGTGAAATATGCATAATTATGTAATAAGATAAACGTAGCGGACTTCATTGTTTTTGTACATAAGTCAACTTAGACCTTTTTTTATAAAGCTTTTCAATAACAAACTTAACAAACGTGCTGAAACAGCACACATAGCGCCATCACCCGTCAAGGGGAACAAACTGCATTACAGAAACTGCTTATACTGGTTAGTATTATTGCACTGTTTAAAAATGAATCTGTAGGTTAACAGAGTAAAGTACAATAACTATTTTAAAAAATACGATTCATTAAAAGGTAAAAATATTACGTACGTATAAACATATTATTTAGTTAGCATTGTGAGCATCACTCTTTCAATATATTTTTTTATGAGGAAAAATCTGTTCAATAGTTAGTCTGACTCAACCACTGATTTTTTTTTCTTGGTATTTCCTTTCGACATTGCTTCGCGGAAGAACGACTGAGTAGGCGAACGTAGAGTACTGGATTTCTGTTTGCTGATTACACAATAAAATACAAAAATAAAATAATCGGTATATAATTTATTATTTAATATATAAAATTATTATGTTCAGTTTTTTCTATCTTATATCCGCAATGTTTCTATATTTAGAGTGTAACTATTCGCGACGCGCAGACGTGTAGATTGAGGAGAGATTTTGTCAATCAAATCGTATCAGTTCATTTTTAAGTACGGATTCTCAATCACGAGAATGAATCTCTTAATTCCAAATTAATTTTAATTAATTGTGCCAAACTTTTGCAACACATCTGGAACAAAGAAAAAAAATACTACTATTTTATTAGTACAAGTTGCATAAACGTACCAAAAACTAGTTTACATGCTTCAGTTTTCGATAATCCATTTCCAACAAATTTTTTGCACAATAGCTTAAATGCATTGTTGAAAAAATATTAAATCTAATCTAGTTTTCAGCCATTTTTAATAAGGGAATGAACTGAATAATAGTATTTATGGAATAAACGGATGTTAGAAAAACTGAACATATAACATTCTATGTTTTCCCTTGAATGAAGTCTAAACAATTGTAATACTAACAACTTCAGGATATATTTATTTAAAAACTGAATTTCCCTATACTTGGTATAGGTAGGCATCAATATAAATAATAGATTACGTTGTAAACTATTATTTACAATACACAAGTATATGAAAAAAATATACACTTTGTTATTTGCACAAAAAATATAGGCCTTATTTACAATTAATGATTTGGACCCTACTACACAACACTTGTTGGGCACTATTATTTAAAAAATAAATAATGAAACCAAGAAAATCACAAATAAAATATTACAAAGTACAATAAAATGCACTTAACACTGTGTTTCTGTCGTATTTAACACTTTTTTTTTCGCATAAACAACGCGTCTCACTTCTTTTACCAAGTCATTTGGTACTTAAATGAGTTCTCTCCATTCATAGTAATATACGATTTGCCATTAAGTGTACCTGTAATAACATCTAAACGTTGCATATGAAACTAAACACTTGTTGGGCACTATTATTTAAAAAATAAATAATGAAACCAAGAAAATCACAAATAAAATATTACAAAGTACAATAAAATGCACTTAACACTGTGTTTCTGTCGTATTTAACACTTTTTTTTTCGCATAAACAACGCGTCTCACTTCTTTTACCAAGTCATTTAGTACTTAAATGAGTTCTCTCCATTCATAGTATTATACGATTTGCCATTAAGTGTACCTGTAATAACATCTAAACGTTGCATATGAAACTAAACAAGTGTTGTAATTTAAAATTACCTAATGTTGCATATTCATCCGATAATGGTCAAGCAAAGACCACTGAATACTATTCGGATTATATTTCTCAACTGTATTCTGTCTGTGATACCCATCATACCCACCCATTGCATAATTGGTATCGATTAACACAGCCATGCTAACATCTCCTCACGTGCATGGGCGCAACTTCCTTCCAAACTTACGTAACACCATTAACATTGGCTGCACGAATTGAGATAATCCATCCCGTCAAACCCTTCAATCACAAACATTTCAAAATCCACAACGGCTATCCCATGATAAGCCCTGGCCCCGTTAGAATCAGTTTCCTCAACCTTAACCCAATGAGCCGCTCTGGTATCATACATTTCGACGTAGTTTGTTGGTAAATCTCCACTTCATCCACCCAAAGCGAAAATAATCCTTTAGAGTAGTTTAGGCCCTGGAACTTGTATCATCTCTTTGTAAAATATTTTACAAACGTTAACGTTAACTAGATTAGGATGGAAGAAGACGGTTGTTTACGTGCGCGGGCGCATCTTTCTTCCAAACTTTCGTAAATTGAATTAATCCATCCTGTTAAACCCTCTAATAACAAAAATTCTACAACGGCTTTATTCTACTTGTGATGCCCATCATACCCACGCATGGTATAAATGGTATCATGTATCACAGCCATACTAACATAACATATTCTCGCGTGCATGGGTGCAACTTATTTTTGAACTTTCGTAGCACGAATTGAGATAATCCATCCTGTCAAACTCTCCAATTACAAAAATCCTAAAACCCACAACGGCTGTCTCATGATAAAGCCTAGGCCCATTAGGATCAGTTTCCTCAACCTTAACCTAATGATCCGCTCTGTATCATAAGTTTGACGTAGTTTGTTGGTGATCCTCCACTTTAGCCACCTAAAACAAAAATAACCTCATAGGGTACTGTAGGCCTTGAAACTTTACCATGAAATAGTTTCTAAATCATACAAACGTTAACGTTAATAATCCATAAGTATTGTCCTTTGCATGCACTCTAGCAAGGTGATGTTTGTCATTTTTGCAATCCTCTTCTAATACATCTTGAAAAAAATTAAAAAATAACGCTCCTTACTCCTTCCTAATATTGGCTTGGATAGGCGGTTGTGTACATATTATCAAGTATTTAGTACTTCATTTAGTTCTCTCCGTTCTGGCTCCCATAGACACTCTAGCAACGTACACTATCTTGTCACTAACCCCCAGAGTATACGCAGGTGATATCGGTAAGGTGTCTGATGTCTGTCGTCTTTGCAATCCTTTTCGAAAACATCAAGAATATAAAAAAAAATCTATAGCTTCGATTTCCTTATTGGTAATGCCTTAAAAATCTCACAACGGCTTTATTCTGCCTGTGATGCCCATCATACCCACCGTAAACGGGTATGTAATTTGGGAATTTAAATAATTTATAAGTACATATGTTTGTGTTTTTGCAATAGCATTATCACCTATGCAATAGCATTAAACTTTGCATATTCACCCGATAATGACTACTGATTATACCGATAACACTTTTCAGCTGTATTCTGTCTGTGATGTCTATCATACCCACCCATGGTATCATTCAACACAGCCATATTGATATAATATCTCCTTGCGTGCACGGGAAGATCTTCCTTCCAAACTCTTGTAACAGTGTTAAATCGCTTGCACTAATTAAAGTAATCCTTTACTTACAACGATTTCTAATTCCACATCAGCTTTCTTTTGTCAACCGTATTGACATAACATATCCTCACGTGCATGGGCGCAGCTTCCTTCCAAACTTTCGTAATAGCATTAAATTACCTGCACAAATTAAAATAATCTATCTTGTCAAACCCTCTAATCACAAAAATTCTACAACGGCTTTATTCTGCCTGTGATGCCCATCATACTCACAGTAAAACGGGTGTGTAATTTAGGTATTTAAATTAATTTATAAGTATAAATGTTTATCTATGTTTTTGCAATAGCATCAGAACGTTCCATATTCATCCGTTAATGAGTATTGGATGTACGAATTACACTTCTCAGCTGGTATTATTCAACACAGCCATATTGACATAACATCTCCTTGCGTGCATGGGCGTATCTCCATTTCGAACTTTCATAACAGCGTTAAATCATCTGCACGAATTCAAATAATCTATCCAGCCAAATCCTCTATTCTTAACAATTCCTAATCTCACAACGGCTTTATTTTGTCTGTGATACCCATGGCATATTGGTATCATTCAACACAACCGTACTGACATAGCATCTCCTTGCGTGCATGAGCGCAGCTTCCTTCCAAACTTTCGCAACAACGTTAAATCCGCCTGCACGAAATAAAATACGCCAACCCATCAAACCAACTTATTGCAAAAATCTTTAAACTCATAATTGTTTTAGTCTTTCCTTCGAAACTTTCGTAATGGTATTAAATCGCCTACACTAAATGAATTATTTCATTCCGTCAAACTTAGAGGGTTTGAAAGAAAATCTCACAACGGCTGTATTTTACTTGTGATACCCATCATACCCACGCTTGGTATAAATGGTATCATTAATCACAGCCATGCTAACATAACATCTTGTTTTCAAATTGCCTGCACGAATTGAGATAATCTATCCCGTCGAACCCTCCAATCACAAATATGTTTCTAATATGTTTCACCAAGTGCCAGATGAGAAATAAATTCAAGAAATCACACGAGTTAAATTAATCGAACCCTCTAGCAACAAAAATTCTATTTGTAATGCACAACATATCCACGCATGGTATAAATGGTATCATTTATCACAGCTATACCTACATAACATTTTGCGTGCATGGGTGCAGCTTCTTTTTAAACGTTCGTAGCAGTATTAAATTGCTCGCACGAACTGAGATAATCTATCCCGCCAAACCCTCCAATCACAAATATTTCAAAACCCACAACGGCTATGATAAGCCCTGGGCCCGTTAGGATCAGTTTCCTTAGCCTCAATCCAATGATCCGCTCATTAGTTTCGCATCATTAGTTTCGACGTAGTTTGTGGTGTTCGTCTACTTCATCCACCTAAAACGAAAATAACCTCATGGGGTATTTTAGTCCTTAAAACTTTACCATCCCTATGTGAAATAGTTTTCTAAATCATAGAAACGTTAAAATTAATAATCCATAACAATGGTCCTTCACATTAACTCTAGCAAGGTGATTTTTGTCATTTTATCAATCCTCTTCACATACATCGAGAAAAAATTTTAAAAAAAATAACGCTCCTGACTCCTTAATATTGACTCGGAAGGGCGGTCAAGTATTCAGTACTTTATTGTCTCCCCTTTCCGGCTCCCATAGATTAAACTTTAGCAACGTACGCTATGTTGTCACTAACTCCACAGTACACGCAGGTGATATCGGTAATGTCTGTTGTCTTCGCAATCTTCTTCGAAAACGTCAAGAATATAGAAAAAAACCTATAGCTCCTAATTCCTTATTGGTATTGCCTCAAAAATTTCACAACGGCTTTATTCAGCTTGTGATGCTCATCATACCCACCGTAAAACGAGTGTAAAATTTGGGTATTTTAATTAATTTATAAGTACATATGTTTTTGCAATAGCATCATCCACGCAATAGCATCAAACGTTGCATGTTTATCCAATAATGACAACTGATTACACGGATAACACGTCTCAGCTGTATTCTGTCTGTGATGCCCATCATTCCCACCCATGGTATCATTCAACACAGCCATATTGATATAATATCTCGTTGCTTCTACACTTTCTAAACAGCGTTAAATCCCCTGCACGAGTTTAAATAATCCATCGCGCCAAATCCTCTATTGACAACAATGTTTAATCCGACGACTTTATTTTGTTTTCATACCCACCCGTGGTTCAAATTATATCATTTAACACAGCCCTAATGACATAATATCTTCTTGCATGTAGGAGCGCAGCTTCTTTTCAAACTTTCCTAATATCATTAAATCGCCCACACAAATTGAAATAATCCATCCCATCAAATCCTCTATTAACATAACATCTTATCGCGTGCATGGGTGCAGCTTTTTTTCAAATGTTCGTAACAGTGTTAAATTGCCTGTACGAATTGAGATAATCCATCTATTCAACCTTCCAATCACAAAAATCTCAAAACCCACAACGGCTATCCCATGATAAACTCTGGGCACACGTCAGGATCAGTTTCCTCAACCTAAACCCCATGAGCTGTAGACCTTGAAACTTCACTACCCCTAAATCATACAAACTTTAACGTTATTAATCCGTAGGATGGTCTTTCACAAGCACTTTACCAAGGTGACGTTTGACATTTTTGCAATCCTCTTCTAATACATCCAGAAAAAAAAACCTAAACAAAATAACGTTCCTGACTCCTTAATATTAACTTGAAGGGCGGTTGTACAATACTTCATTTAGTTCTCCCATTTCCGTCTCCCCATAGATAAAACTCTAGCAACGTACGCTATGTTGTCACTAACCCCACAGTACACACAGGTAATATCGGTGATAATAGTAATGTCTGTCTATCGTCTTTGCAATCTTCTTTAAACACATTTAAGAAGGTAGAAAAAAAAACTCTATAACTCCTGAATCATTATTAGTATTGTCTCTCAGCATTGCTACGCAGAAGAGCAGTTGTGTATATATCACTAAAATACCCTTTACTAAGTATCTAGAATTTTATTTAAAATTCTAGTATTTCTGTCTTCCACTGTTTACACTTTAGCATCGTATTGTCACTGATCTCGCAATACATACAGATGATGTGCAGGGCAGGGTTGTCCATAAGGGCTGCAGCCTTCCCAGTATAACATAAACAAGGAAATTACATTATTTTTCAATATTACTCGATATTATTTCATACAATTAATTTTGTCAACAGTTAAAATTCTCCATTTATAAATGATTAGCAGTATCTTGACCACTAGGACTGCTTTCAGAGCAGCTCGCACCTGCTTCGTACACTATTCGTACAAGAATGAGTGATCGAGAGATTAGAAACTATTGGGGGTAACGCGCGAATTACGTGGACCTTGGACTGTACGCGCTGTAGTCCATTTAAAATAAATACAACATTTTTAAAACAAATAGAACGTTTTAAGTAGACATTGCTACTAGTCCTAAGCGTAGATAAATATTTTAGGCATATTCTGATTTATTTCATATTATTTTATTTATATCTTTATACAAATAGGAGATAAGAAAAATTCTATCAAGAATATAAATACCTAAAACCTATAATATCTACAAAGTATACAATTTTCCAGCTTGATACTTCTTATAAAACTTGACATTTAAACTTAGTGACATTTAAAACATGTGTGCGAAAAATAATATACAGTACTAGTCTGCTAAACATTTTAAAAGATTGTGTAATTTTGCTATTTTAATAACCTTATAAGTTATATGTTTATTATTATTTTAAGTGATGACGTGTGTCGCTTTTGCTATCCTCTTCAAATATGTCACAAGGCATGGGCATAGTTTTTAGCAGAACACCATTCCTGGTATTCTTTTTAATTTGCTACGTTCTCTCTGCATGTTCAGTACTCTTCCAGACTTTGCTTTACTTCTAGATTTATAGATATATTCTTATGCGTTTTTATCTCGCGCGAAGGGCCAGTTTTCTGTCTTTTCCTCGCACGTATTGCATTTTTCGCAGCATCTATTGTCTCACCCTACGTTGGCGCTGCGTAGACCAACTTTGGCTGTTGCTACTGTTGCGAACAGCCGCCTATCATTTCTGGTTTTATTACAACCCCAGACGCCGTAGCAATGTGCTCCACCTATTACTCGACTCAATGTAGACTCTAAGGGCACATATGAATTCGACTTCAACAAAAAAGTGCTATTGTGAACACAGCACCATTAAAAGTGTAATTTTTCGCTTAAGAGAATGTCACTAATGCAAGTTTTATTGTGTAAAGTCTTACTTATATCAAGATAGCATTAATGTAATGAATGATAATTAAATAAAGAAAGGTAGCATTTCTTAAATATAATTTGAACGACATAAGAATGTTGACGGTCCCGTGCCGGCTGGACTTCCTGCACCGTGTGGATTGTTGTGGAAGCGTTGTAGATCAGTTGGGTCGTTGGGGTCGGGTGGGGCATTGGAGGCTAGACGGTGAGGCATCGTGGAATCACGGAATAATGGATTCGGGGCAGAGAGGAAGCGAGGAAGAGAGGAAGAGAGGTAGGAAGAGTCGCGCGCGCCTCGAAACGACGCCACTGACGCCGGCACCGATAGCGACAGCGCCGAGACGCGCAGCACGGCGTGTAGTATGTACCGAGTATCGAACAAGGGCGCAAGCTGGTACGCCGGCCGTACGACACCACGTCGGGAATTTCTGACATATCATTATCCGGTGATAGTAATATTCGGTAATGTTCTCATCGGCCATCACCGTAGCCTTAGTGCCTCCATTTAATAACATTACATATGGTGTTCTCTTGTGCAGACACGGCATCCGCTAGGTCTACAATGTGCGGAGGTAATTGTGCCTTCACTATTATTTCTTGCTGTTTAACCCTTTAGTTTTACTTAAAACTGCACACGTTGTAGTTCATTCGACACATTCCAAGACTAAATATAAAAGTGTTTACTTGCACCACTTACTGGTGCATGTTTACAGCCGTGACCTTACGTACACATCCATATTGTCAACTTTCGGCACGAGCTGAACTTCATCCTTCATGCCACTCACGTCTACCCATGCTCTCAACATAAACTCTATAAGAAAATTCACTATTCAAACATCCATCTTAAATTACTAATATACATAAAATACACCAAAAATTATATTGCAAAACAACAGTCATTACAAGTGTATCTCTCCACCGACTGTAATTATTTAAAGTACTAAAATAAGAAAATCAGAGAAGCATTTGGCAGCCAGAAGCGCATTATTTACAGGCCCAACCATTTACTTTACAATATATATATCAAGAATATAAATACCTAAAACCTATTTGGAGCACATGTTCTTATTTCAAAGTAATTGCTGAAATGCTTACTTGTCGGACCGACCATGCCTTAATACGTTATTATTCTGATATTTTATCTAAACATAACTGTGAGTTGCATTAAACAAAACATGTGTTTGTGTATTCTATTACCTGTTACAATATTATATCGACCGGCCATAATTCAATGAATATAACCTTAAGGAAGATACTCCATCAAAAAGCTGATTGAGAGATTGTTCATACTTGGCCATTCAGCTCTGGCGTAGATCCGTACACACATCCACGTGCTCGTGATTTTTTTTTTAATATACACATGCCCAGGGAATTTCTATCTAAATTACGTTCTATTCCATAACCTGCATTTCGATTCATCGGACGTTGAAATGTGTACCAACATTTTAAATTTCCTAAGAATTATAAAAAGGTATAATATAAACGACATGTATATTATAAATGGTATCTCAAGAAGAGTGACACAATTTCTCAACCGTAAAAAACAACAACAAATAAGCTACATTTGACAACATTTTAATATTATTATACCTAGTTCTGTTACGGAAATTTATAGGATGCAACATTTTCGAAGAACTCTAGAAGCACATTTTAATTTTATCCATCAAATAAATTGCACTATACCTCAAAATCCATTTAAAATTCTGCACCCAGTACATAAACCATGTATTTCTATGTGTATACATGTATATAACAATTAATATTTATTCAAATTCGTAGATGAAATTAAAATGTTATTCATTATTATGTTTCATACTCAATATTTTAATGTAGGGTTCAATATTTTTCCATTATAAATTATTTTCATCTAATTAGGATATAATTTAAATAAGTACATACAAATAATGTGTTCAAAAACCCTACGTTTGGAATAGGTTATGTTTGTATACCTTTATTTTAATGTATTTTTTGTTTCTTATTCCAAAGATGGGAATTTGAACGCACTCTACAGTGTGACAAGATCTAAATAAAGTCGCTGATATATAACGTGTAATGGGCCAAAACACAAAAATAACGTTTCACAAAAAGTTTAAGAAAATTACAATGGATGGAACCCATTCATATCTTGTATATATGAATTGCCTAACATTTCATGAATACTTATATTACATTTAATGTAAAGACATAGACAGAATACCTGTTATAAACCGAGTCGTTAATAAATATTTGATTCGGTAAAACTATTTGTTGTCCTGTGTCAATCCATTTCAGAAATCATTTAATTACTTATTTAATTCATTATAAAGTAGGTTCATATTTTATCATGTGTTATGAGTAATTTTTATGTCTCGTATTCTACATTAAAATAAAATTTAAAAAATATTTAATGTTACCACAGAATACTAGTCAGCCGCATAATTCATTTAATGCAATATCTCCCTTGCAGGAAGATCTTAGGTAGTAGATTATTATAGTTAAGCACGATAGAACGAGGGTGGTAAGAGGTTCAGAACACGGAAGACATCGAGGGTAGCATACCTCGGAAATATGTTTAATGACAAATAACATTATCGATAATGACTCTTTTGTCGTTTCGATAAGAATGATAACTAAACAGCAGTTACGGCATTTTACACAATGTATTAGAGTGTCGGCGTAGTTGAGTTGAGTTTGTAAACATTAGTGACCACTCAGAACGACGTTGCGTGAGATAAAACACACACATTGTTTTCGCAGTACTGCTACTTTATACATGGCATGTCTAACACCGAAGGGAATTCATACTGCTATATTAATGTTAACATTTTCTTAATTGTACGAACGTGATATAAATTGAGTACTACATTATTTACGTCTAGGAAATCGAATCAAGCTCAGTTTTAACAATTAACGATTTTACGAAGCTATCATGTATACATCCAGTTTATGTACCTAATAAAACTCAATGTTCTGCACTCCTGAAATTATCCGATGAAGAGGCCATAAACAACAAGTTATTGGCTACCTGAGTAGGTCTACCAAGAAACAGTGCTAGATCAATTCCAGGTAGTGTCGATTATGTCGGGTAATTGCCGCAGCTATCCGCTGGAGAATATATGCTGTTACAAGAATCAATGATATTCTCACTTAGCTATTGAAACAGTTACATAATATCAATATTGTAGTACTTTTATTGCAATCTTAAAGATAGTTAAATACCGGAATAATAAACAGAGGACTCTATTCACGGTTCATGTTCATTCAGACTAGGTACATTAAATTAAATCTTTTTCTGACGGTTACTTAAACCGCATTCCTTAGCGCTTGGCACCATGAAAACTTAGGCATATCATGTTGATAGCAGAATTAGTTAAAATACATTAATATTTAAATTTTTTATTCTAATTTTACTTTAACGTAGAATACGACCTACCGTTAGATGGAGATTGATAAAAATAATGTAATCTTTCAAATTCGAGTAACTTCTAACTGCATACAGCTCTTTATTAGTATAGCTTTTGACTACGGTGACCCAGACGGGCCAAGAAGATTTAAGTCAAAATTAGAAACAGTTATAAAGCAAATGAGTTTTTAACTACTTAACTAAGTAAATAGTAAAATTATTTCTTGAAACTAAATTAAACAACTGTTCCAAAGACAGGAGAGAACTCGACGGATACAAGGATAATCCTGACTATAAAAAAAATGTACACTAAATAACCTTTCTTTACACCCCAATAAATTCATTAGAAAGGAGTGAACATTCATTATGATATTATGGACGTCCAGAACTTGGTTTCTCAAATTTTAAAGGTGCAAATTAAACAGAAACATTTGTATACGGTATTAACGTCTGACCAAACATAAAATCAAGCTGAGTCGGCTATAAATCATAAACATACGTATCTAAGCAGTATATTTTGAATTTCACAATAGTTCACTGTTTTACACGCATGGCTGATGAAGTAAAATTTCGAGTTTAAAATAGCCTAAAAATTGTATTTGATATTCGAAACACTTGGTAGAGGTCTTAAATTTTTATAAAAAAAAAAAAAAAAAAAACAGTGAATGCCTAAACATTATTAAATTTCAATCACATTATTTTGAGTGCGACAACAAGAATTCATGTATTTTGTGTTTCTCATGAGAGACTGGTATGAGCAGCTCTAGATTTATGGATTTCAGTAGAAGGAAAATACTCTTTTCATTAAATCACACTATATAAGGCAATAGAGAGCTTTAATGTTCAAAAAGCAAAAATACAAGCAAAATTAAGAATAGAAAATGAATAAATATAATTTTATATGCTCTATATACAATTCCGCATTTAAATTATGAACAGTGGAGGGTTCTACTTCGGTATAGATGTTAATTCAATCATATCAAACGGAGTGATTTAAATTACGGTTTGATACAGGTATATATACAAGTATAGTTATTTACAAAATAGCATTAAAAATGGGGGTATACACTAAATCAACCTGGTCGTTACATTGTTTTTTTTGTTATTAATAACAAAACAAAACAATGTAATTTTAGCAAATCCGGTATTTATAAGCTTGTTTGTCCCGATTGTGATGGAATATACATAGGTCAATCTGGTCGTAATTTTAGCACTCCGCTCAAAGAACATCAGCGATCTTTTCGGTTAAATCAATCAGAAAAATCAAATTTCGCTAAACACCTCATCGATTAAAACCATTCTTTTGGCGAGGATGTACTTAAGATCATTCATTATACCGGAAAGGGTCGAAAAATGAACCTTTTAGAATCGTTGGAAATACAGAAAGCCCGCGCTAATCCTGAAATTTCCCTAATTAACGACCCCCATATACCCCCATTTTTGATGCTATTTTGTAAATAACCATTCTTGTACATATACCTGTACCAGACCGTAATTTAAATCACTCCGTTTGATAATGGCAAGTCGAGTTGCCGAAACTGCAGTCACAAAAATTAGAAATATTGTGTTATACAAACAAAGTTAAAGTGTATTATTTTATTGAATTTCACATTTATACAAATGCCACCAACGAGTAAAAACTAAAACTGTGCGTCCACCCAGCCACAAAGACTACTGCCTAATAAAATTTCATATAAATATACAAACATGTATTTATATTAAATAATAAATAATTTAAATTCGTTCTGGAGTCTGATCGGTATAAGATGTTATTACTGCCTTCGCGTTTTCTGTACATACCTTGTACCGGTGTCATTTTATATGACTGGAATCTTCGGACGAAGGATGATTAAGATTGCACATGTGCCAAGGCGGAGCTCTGCAAGCCTTCCCAGGGCAACTCTGTGTCTCTACCTTTGGGTAGAGCTAACTGACGGGCTGCAGGTTTCGCTTAAAATGGGCGAATCTTTATTACCAGTACATTATTACAACACATTTATGTAAGAAACAACAAAAAATACATAATTATAGAACATGTATTATGAAATGATCTGCTATCAGCCAGCAGCCTTTCTGTCACAATTTTTTGATTTTATATTAACGCAAACATTATCCTAGCATTTCGCAATGTTGTATGATTTATGTGGAACATAAACACGAACATTTCAACTCGTAAATTATTGCCATTAATTATAAAATAGGCAGCAATGCACATTCCAAATACATTGGGATATATATCTCTGCAAAAACCACGCGAACACTCTTGCTATTCCGACGTCGTCACAAAAAGTGTTATTCGGGTCACTGACCACAGAACGATCATCGGCGTTCGATAGAGTCGTCTCCAATTTTATTATTTGCGGGATAGTATCATTAGATAGGCACTTTTCTGCGTTGACATTTGTTTGAAATCATCTGTCATTAATTAAATAATATATTCATAATACATGGTTAAGGTATAATTTGACAGTGATAATTGTTGTATAAATATAGTTGACAACAAAAGTTCACAGTTTAGTAATCTTTAGTGACAATTGTACCCTTCTTTTTTATGCATTTTCTTCTGCAGGTATATATTTATTATCTCGAAATAATCAACTTTTGGGTAAAATGCGGAAACCAGAACTGGATCTTAGCGTTTTTTCTTATTATTATTATTATTATACTTGTGATAGGATTAATCGAGGTATTTTTTAATCAATGTTTTTGGAGCGATACATTTTAAGAATCGACACTCGATCAATTATTTTGATAGCAAAAAAAGGTTTCACTTCTCTTTCTAAAACTAAAATCTTCCACCCATGATTGATTCAACGTCACTGGTTTTTCTGCATACGCCAAAGACTTTACATGTTCCCACAGAAAATAATCCAGAGGCGTCCAGTCGCAGGATCGCGAGGGCCCAATTAACAGGCCCAATTTGCGAAAAACCTTGATCCCTTAACTTGTATTTGATTTCCAGGCCATACGAGCTGGATCTTGTAATTCCTTAAACCAAGATCTTTACTTAAAATTGTTCATAAAGTGTTGCGCACGGTGTGTAATATTTTTAGATCTTTGATACTTTGCTCAACAGCGGCAATATATATTTGTTTTAGTATACATTCTTTTTCGTCCCACAGAGTGAGCTACATCAAGTAGCGTAAACTAGGTGCGAAATCAATCAATGGTTCGCCGAATTATTTGTTCATATGGACTATAGGTTACGTGAACATAACCACGATTTTTAAAATAAATTTGCAATTGTTACTTTCCTTAATTGATGTATGATGAAATGGCAAACATTACTGAATAAAAATTACCTCTCAAATTTAAAACATAATAACTGGGTCAAACCTGTCTCAATCAGAAGTTCGTTCACGCTTAAAAAAAATACCTATAATATACTTTTGTCGTAGATAAAGGATTTACGACAAAAGTAAATGAAGAGTATTTTTAGATTATTTTGTATCCTATTGTTTTATATTGCTCTATCTCTGTAAGCATTAATAAATAATAAGTGATAGGAATAATCGATAAATAAGCCTATAATATTTTAATTTGCAGTCTGTATCTGTGTTGGCCACCGCAAATATTTTTGTTTTTTATTCCAACTAGTCATTCTTGAGTCCTTAAATACTGAATTATTCTCAAAGAGTACATATGAATGGCCAAACGTTGCAACTAGTTAAAAAAAACATAGACCTAAATATTGCAATGCAATACAAAGTAGACTTAAATCATCACTCTTGATCTTTAAGTATAGAACAGTACTTAAAGATCAAGAGTGATGATGATACAGTTAAGTCAAGAAAAACAAAAAAATTTAAAGTCCAGCAAAACATGTAAATATCATGAACAGAATGTATAGTGCAAATAGATGAATTGGAAGTTCCAGTGGTCATAGATGATTTTAATTTTTGCAGTAGAACTAAAAATAGCAGTAGTAGTCAAAATTAAAATTCAAATAATAACATGAAACGAAATAATCTTCTATATGCTAATCATTTTTTTTTTTAATTTTCATAATCTCCTTTGTTAGTAAAATTGTGCTGGTTGTCATGCAGGGTGTTGGCATATGTTTCTTATGCTAGGAATTTATCTGTTCAAAGCTGCGAAGGATGCAATATAATTTATTTTTATAATTTATGTTGTAACACAGAAATGTGTTAATAAATTATAAAAAAAATAGCAAACTGTTACTTACCCCTCCATTCCACATTTCGTTGCTTTGCGAACCAAGAGGTCGTGGAATCGAATCCCATTGGATGGTGGATTTTTTTGTAAAAGACGGATTCTCCATTCGGATATGAATCGCGGAGATGTTCGCGATTGTGGATGTGTTGTATAATATGAATTAATTAGTAAAACTAGAACGTTAAACGTTATAGATTAAAACATATAAAAATATAAATCGCATTAAGCTGGTCACATGGGCATCGTTCCCAAAACAAAATAAATAAGTTGATGGATTGTATTTTGGTGTAACGGCTGGTTTTTTTAACTTCTATAATTGTAGTCATTCGTTTTTGCTTACTGTTGCAACGTCTTATCGCCGCTCTGTCCGCGGCAAGGACATGGCGTTCATTATACTAGATTCAGTGTAGCGTCTTTCCACTTTAAACCCGGATACAATGCCGGGTTGTTGCACCCTTATAGCAATGCATGAATGTGTGTGTTTGTTTAATAGTTGTTATGTAAGTTATGATTATATTGGTGGAGGTGTTATGTGTAAGCAATAGTGATTTCTTAGGCCAATAACTCACAGTGAGGTATACGTGGTTTTGATGGCTCATTTATCGATTTGCCACATGATCCCAATTATTTAAAAAGAACTATCCGTTATCCCATCGCCTTATTAATTCGGGCTAGGGCCACATAGCCTTTTTATCATTGTGAAAAAAATACTCCAATAATCAGTCCAAGTTAACGCTTTAGTACTTTATCTTCCTGAACGAACAAAATTTGAATGCTGACTCGTATTCCACTGTACAGTTTAAACAACACTGAAGCAAATAAAAAACGCTTTATCGCTTAAGTAAAGCGTTGCCGCGTCGAATAAATTTTATTCAAAGGTTGCAGTGTCTCAGATAAAGCAGGACCGTTTGGTTACCTCTCTTTACTACAGCACTACAACGCTATAATCCCTTGAACGCAGCCATAATATTTATATTTGGTGAGCCAAGCGCTGTGTGTCAATTCGTATATACAGGAAAAAACAACGTATCCTTAACGGATGCAAGACTGTCCTAATAACATAGAATTTGTTCTGCACATCGAGGTGTCTAATTTCGATAATCGGGCTCTACGCACAGTTTACAGATTGTAATGATTGTAACTTCCTTTTTATTGTTTACAGTGCTAAGGTGCAGTTTGTTAATAGGATTGACAGATTGATCCCCATGTATATTTTAGATTGCGAAAAGTATTAAAGGCATTTGTGCAAAGATGTCGCAGCAACAAAAGTCCACCCTTAATTTATTGTCCATGTATTTATGCTGAAACATAACATTGTTTGACATAAGACACTTTGTGAGTTAAATTTCACTAATCCAAAACCTTGATATACAATACATTATAATGACATAACTTCTAGGTCTAGGTGAATGTTACATTGTCTGCCTTAACGAATGAGTAAAAGATAACCAAAAACAAAATCCAATTGTCGTCACCGAATATATTTAAATTAAAAATCTTTGCTTATACGCTCAAAACCGCTTTTAATAGATGTCTAATGGCAATGTGCAACTCATGTAGTTTTGTCTATTCGAAAGTCGTGAAGTCTGAGTTGACACTAAACTTAATCTCGCGACCTAAGCGCAAACGCCGTGCTCTACACGCCTTTTACAGACAAGTTACCTACAGTATGAATGACCTATTTTGGTTAACATATTGGTGACGGGAGAAGTCTCGTCTCTCACAACTCAGTCCAGTTCGCTACTCGAATTCGAGTTACTCTACAAATGTACTGTAACAAAAGTTAGTCATTTTAATAATACATGGGACAAAAATAATAAAATAATTCGGGGATCCAATAAAATTTCTTTAAGAAAATGTGCACATAACTTTTTATCAAAAGCATTTCAGATCATGCAAAAAAATCGTTTACTGTACAGTGATGATAGATACACATACACAGGTAGACATACATGCAGATAAATTATATCCGGGACAAGTAAACATTATATTTGAATTAATTAACAGGCTCTTAAAGTATATTTTGTAAAAAAAATCTGAAATAAGTATAATTTTTATGTATTTTTAACTTAATCGTCCGGGTTTTTGCGTTTATAACATATCGTGTGGATGTTTACAATAGTATTTCCGTGAATATGACATAAACAGAGACACAATTCTTCCCAGGCCGATCCACTGTCCAAAATTCATTATTCGTCAATAAACATCCATGACCTTACTTAAACATTAGTAGTATTTGACCTACATTTTATTCATTTATTGAGTGAAAATTACACAAACTGAGATCGTTTAAAAATACAGGCAGACTATTCAGAATGCTGGTTAAATACACACTCGTATTTTTACTGGAGGCTACCAATATGTAGTCTATCATAATTATTTATTTTTAATAATTAATTACATGTTACCTATTAAAGGTACAAATATTTCAATTGCAGGTATAGTTTTGTTTTTTAAATACTGCCACTTATGTGGTAGAGAGGCTGTTCATTCATTCACATACACCCTGTATAGTTTGTGCAAATGGAACAGACCAAATAAACTCACGTTTATAATATACTACAACTTATAAAATGCTAGTTTTCCATCAACTAATTGGATATTAAAATAGTTAATGGTACTTACAATAAGGAATTGTAAACTTACCGATTTTTTCATAACGATAATTCCACCACTTGATTAAACATGAGTTTTATTTCTAGTTTTAGAAAGCCTCAATATTTAGATTTGCTGGGCGAAAAGAAAAGCAAAAACGCAGGGATATACCGGGAATTTTACTTTTAAGCATACATATCGCAATGTATACGCAGTCAATTTTCAGGCTTTTTCACAGTTTGCGCGAATTAAAATTTCCAGTTTAAATAAGCCTGAAAACTTAAGAAGCGGAGCGAACAATCAAATTTTTGAGGTTTTTCTAAACTCGAAATTTTACGCGTCATGCAGTTTATATATAAATATAATTTGTATGTATGTCGAGCAGTAGATGTTCAAAATTACTGCTTATTACATATGTGTGTGAATGAAACCTGAAAATGTGTTGCGATTTGCAGGCATACCGATCAAATAGCCATATTTAATTAGATACTTAAACTTAATTTAATTTTTTTTCGAACGAGATTCAATCTTGTTAATAAATGTAGTATCATGAAAACCTGAAATTCTCATAATAAATAGCGTAAGCATAGAACAATAATTTTTTCCAGATGTTGACCCGCGTGGCTAATGTGGCCTGGCTCGCTAATTCGAATGCAAACATTGCTGAATAAGAACATTTGTCTGTGGTATTGAAATTTCAATCAGTTTCAAATGTCATTTATGCGTATCTGAATTAACTGTAACGTATTTTTCATTCGGCAAATAATTACTCACCAATGAGCAATGCTTCGTTTTTTAGTTTTGAAATTTCTGTCGTTGGTGCAGAACAATCAAAAAACAAATTAAACTGTTCGAATAACTAAGTAAAGTGTGCAATTATCGCAACAAGAGGGAATTTGGTAGTATATTTACTATATTGGGTGTAGTTTAATTTAAGCCACTTTATACTGTCGAGTAGTATTAGAACAATAGCGATAAGTTTATTACGCAACAATAAGTATTTTTCAATATCATTATTTTTACAAATTCTTTCTCATTACGATAAATTGACAACGGTCACCCGGTAGGAATGAAATAGGCAACCGTTGAGATCGACCAGTACAATCCATTTATTATCATTATTAATAATTTTATACATGTTTTTAAAAATTGCTTCAAAAACTTAATCGTAATAATTATTATAACATAATACTTTTTTTATACATTGCGCCTAATTAATATAAATTGTGAGGTATTTTGTAAAATTATCAATTAGACGTCAATAACACAGTCCTCATCAATTAATTTTACTAATTCCCACTCTTTTGTTTCTAATTACTTTAGTAAATAATACCGTTATTGTTCTTTTGTTTTACCATAATTCATCCTCCTATCAAAGCCATGCACGGAAAATTAATTGCAGGATTCAACAATACAAAATCTACAAATCGTGCTGCAATTCAAGGAAATGTCTAGCATTTCTATTAATTCGTTTAAATATACTTCATTAATACAAAGAAATGCATAAATTGAATTGCACTTTTTTTAGATATAATGTATTTTTATTTACTTTAGAAGAAAAAATATTATTTGTCTAAATTGTGTAATTAACCACCCAACACTAATTATTTATTTGTTTATATAAATAATTATATTTAATCTTGAATTAAACTTATATATACAATCTTAAATTAAAAAGCGTTTAATTTGAAGCTTCTAACAAGTGTTTCCACTTCTTGATTAAGCATGAAGTAAAATTTCGAGTTCAGAAAAACCTCAAAACCAAACCAAACCAAATTTTCGGGGCTTGTCTAAACTCGAAATTTTACTTCATGCGCCACGCGTATAAAACATTGATTTCAAGTGAGGTTGATATACATAAATTTCACAGTATTGTAGTGTTTTATACGCGTGGCGCATGAAGTAAAATTTTAGAAAACCCAGAAAATTTTCACGGGGCTTTTCTAAACTCGAAATTTTACTTCATGCTTAGTCTGGGAGTGGAAAACACTCGTTTAAAGTTTCAAATTAAACTCTTTTGAAAAAACAACGAATATCTAAATATTTAAAGAAAATACCCTGAATTTAGAATATGTATACTTTAAAAAAAACTCTCTGTGTATACTCATATGGAATATCAAACAAATCATTAATGGTAAAGGCATCTGTTTCGTTATACAGTTATATGTATGTCGATAGAAATTAAAATTCTGAATATTAGTCCAGTTTACTTGTGTTCTGTGTAATTCAATACCCATTCATTCATTCGCACGGCGCTATGTAAACAAACAACGCGCTCCGCACTCATCATTTTTATTATTCATTGTGATAAAATTCGGCAGGCACTATAAACCAATACATAGTCAAAACTACTTTCTGCAATTTTGCTATTTCTGCGTCATCTCGTATCCCAGAAACACACAACCAGCAAAAATTGGCCCTCTTAAACACGGGCGTATTTATTGTAGGTTTTAAACACAGGCGTGTTTAATGTGGTTTTTAAACCACGCTAATTGGCGTTTTGACACAAACCCTATTTATTACACATTCAAATCCTGATACCGCAATCTGTCATCATTTATCGTTCAAATTATTATAAAACAAAACGGAACTCAGTATAATATTTATAATAATACTTTATATGATTGTCAACATTCATTTTGATAAATATACTATACAAAAATGTTGTGTTGTATATTATTGTCTTAGACAAAGTATAGTGTATAACTTGCATATAATGGCTATTAATCTCTCGAACGCCATTGGCTCGTTCCGCAAACATCGTTCTCGTGATTGATAGTTATCATTATATGCTCGTTGTACAAAATACTATTGAGGGTCATATCTGATATATCATTAACGCCATCTAATTGAATTTGTAAATGAGGAATACAGAAACAAAAAATCAACTTGGAATATTCTTAGAATAACATATTTAAGAATGAGTAATTTAATGCAGACTGTTCTAGCACTCCGTATAAAGTCAAACGAAGGTTATGTTTTCGTTATGTTATAAACTGAATAGTCTGTATTTCCATGTTATTTTACTGAAAGGAACGAAATACTTGGATAACATAAACCAAATTTTCAGGCTTTTCTAAACTCGAAATGTGTCTTCGTTCGTCAGGCATATAAAACACAGAAATATTGTGAATACACTATTAAATTATTAATTACAAACTATTATCAATAGTAATGATGGTACTAAAATGTTTTATTAATACGAAAATGTGAATATCATCCTTAGAGCCGTATTAAAGCTGTAATGCCAACGTCTATTATTAAAGCTGTATATCATTAATATCACATTCTTTGAAAGAAAGATAGACCCACCTTTTAACATAACATAATGATCTATCCAAATATACTCTGGAAATTGCATAAGAATTCATAGAAATGTTACCTCATTTTCTATTGCTTGTATTTATATAATTCTCATGTCGCCATTACAAAAACAGCATTTCTCTTCTTTTGTGCGTTATTTGTACGACTTGTTAATTTTCTGTGAAAGTCATATGTTGCTTCCTTAGCCCATCGATGGTATCGTTTTGTTCTAATCATACATATCATTATTTTTCGAATGAATATTTTGTACATGTATTTATAAATGGTTCATTGCGTATTTGTGCAAAAGGATCTAAAGAAGCCACATTGTATCACCTAATGGCACTTAATTTCTATATTTATTAAAATAATGTTATTCTAAAAAAATATTCTATTTAGTTCGTCAACATTTTCTTGCTTCTAGCTCTCATCTCAATTTTACGTGGCTCTTCGGTACTTTTAATACTTCGGAAAATATGGAATTATTGGTAAGTTTATATATTGAATAATATTCATAGCTTTGGCCAATAACTTTTACATGGTAAATCACTTAAAAGTAGAGGTTTTTAGAAAGAAATAAAAACAATTCATTTACCTACATTTTTTTAAATATTACTGCAGTTAGTTGCCTCTAAACTTTGATTAATTTATTTATTAAAACAAATTAATAGAATCCGATTTTTTTATACGAAAAAATAGGCTTGATTGATAAAAAACAATATTTTTGTATTTTAAAATATATATTCTATAAGGGAGGGACTTTTCAAAGAGCTTCAGCAAATAGTAGAATGCATGTCAACAAGCATGGCCTCTGTTGTCAAAGCGTCCAATATTCCATGTAGAAAAGCAACAATCTTTCTGGCACTTTTATTTTTGTTCAACTTATCAAGCCAAGTATTTGCAGCTTCTGCTGAGTCTCAGTTCTAGATAGTTATTATTTAATATTTATTGGAACAGTAGGATTATAAATACTCTTCTCTACTGGCGAGGTTCGAGCGATGAGGCGAATTAAAAGCGACCAAAATTAGTGACCCTCGTTCAGGAATAGAGGTTTGCTAAACGTGGATGAGGTAGGGTAGAAGCGGAGAAGGGTTGATTTAATGTACTTTTTAATTGAAATGTTTTAGGTGTGGAAATATAATTTAATTATCTCGATAATCGAGCAATTTATGAGTTTCAACTGAAATATATATGTATATGATTCCATACTTTTTAATCAGATATTTAACATTCTTCATTATTTATTCAACGCCATAGATAATCTCTATTATGTTGAATATCTGATTCAAAAATATTTAACATTTGTGAATATAATATTATTTTCAATATAATACAATATAATTTAAAAGATTAGTCTCGATAGTTTTTTATTCCACATAATAATAAATAATTTATTTCAAGTGAGCACATTAATTTAGAAAAAATAACTGAAAGTGTATTAATTTAACACGTTTTTTATCCATCTTTTAAGTTTGAATGTAAGCGCAATATCTTTTTTTAAGTATACAGATCCCAATTACAACGTATACGCTCTACGTGTTTTGATATTCGTTGTTTTTTTTAAAGAGTTCAATTTGAAGCTTTAAACAAGTGTTTTCCACTCCCAGACTAAGCATGAAGTAAAATTTCGAGTTTAGAAAAGTCCCGTGAAAATTTGTCGAGGGTCGCGCAGCAACCTGAGACAAATTTTCTAGACTTTTCTAAACTCGAAATTTTACTTCATGCGCCACGCGTATAAAACACTGAAATATTGTGAAGTTCACAATATGCTACTAAAGGAGTTTGCTAAACATGTATATTTTTAACTTCACAACATGCTACTTAAACAGTATGCTAAAGATGTATATTTTGAACTTAACCTTAAAACCAGTGTTTCATACGTGTGCCTCATGAAGTAAAATTTCGAGTTTGAAAAATCCTGAAAATTTGTGCTTAGCGCTACGCGACCAAACCAAATTTTCAGGATTTACTATTTCATGCCTAATCTGAAAGTGGAAAACACTAGTTGAAAACTTCAATTTGAACTAATTTTAAAAATAACGAATGTAAAAATTAAATACGAATTTTAAATAGGTTTAATTCGAATATAAACTATGTGCTTCTAAAATTTCATTTCAATTCTATCGATCTTTTTTGTTGGCATGAAAACAGAACTTGTTTATTTCTTACGTATCGCTACTAAATTTATTTAGTTATTCAATTCAAAATTTTAGTCAAGTTTCAGATTCTGCAATTTTACATCCAGTTTCTCGATTTTCATATTTCCTACTTTAAAACAGTGTACATTAATAAACAATTTTTGGAAATTTACCCACTGAGCAAAAAACAAACAAATAACGTTATATCAACATTGTAACAACATTAAACGTTGTTTTAATGTTGATGAAATATTACTTAAATGGATTTGCTTAGTGGGTAATTTACATTGTAAGTCTTGTAAAAAATTATCTTCCTTCAGCAAATTTTGATTATTTTCAACGTTAAAACAAAATTATCATAATAATCTGTGAAAATTTGATTAAAAGTTGAATTATCGGTAATTTTTAAAGGTTATTTTTTTATTTTCTGCACTTCATATAAAATTGTATCTTACTGGAAATAAAGTTGCAAACACTCAGATTTAACTAAAGTATGTACTATATTTAAAAGTACAAACAGTGTTTTTTTTATACCTCAAAAATCATTTTTCTAATCTACTAAACTATAGAAATTGCAAAGACTCAGATTTAAGTAAAATATGTATTTATTATATTTAATAGTATAAAAAGTGTTTTTTTTTTTTAGTATTTAAAAAAAACATTTTTATAATCTACGAAACTGCAGGTTTTAATGACATTGACAGAAAATATTCCTATAAAATTGAATAATTATAAATATTTAATCTAAAATATCTGGTGACGTAAATCATCGATATTTTGAATATTTAACTACGATGCGTTACTGTATCGATACTTTGCTGTACGATATAATTAAAACTCAATATTGATACTTTTTTGGGATCGGAACATCTCTAGTTCCACCTATCCTGCGACAATCTGTATAAACAATTGTAAGGTTTATTTATTTTTAGTGTTTTAGTCCTATAATACTGGCTGATAATTATCTAAGTTCAGAATTAATATATTTCACTTATCTGTAAAGTATATTACTTATAGTCACTAAATGAAATAAAATAGCTAGTAATTATAATTTCATTGTGATGATGAATAACACACAGGAAGTAGTTAATTAAAATTTTAAATAAAATCGATTCAGTGATCAGAATTTAATTATGCGTTAGTCTGCCATTGAATGCAAACTTCGGATGAGGTAAACAATATCCTCTTGGAGTATCTCATCCTAGGCCACTCATATCCATGCCGAAGTCTGATGGATATACAATAAAATTGCAGATATGTTTCCTAGAGCAAAGAGTTGAAGATCTCGTTAGTTTTGGTAAGACCCTTTTCTGTTGATTTCCCTAATGCAAACCTGAGGGGCAATTTCGCCAAGTATGTGGACTAGAAGAGAGCTTTTGCCATAGATACTTAACACAATCTTAATAACTCAGTGGAAAAGCCATTTTTAAAAATGTGTGAGGTTCACTAAATTCAGGTCCTTTTTTCCGCTATTGATTATGCCGATTAAAAAATTGTGTGGTTTATCAATAAACCCCGTTCTTTGTCTCATCATAACGTCTGGAAAAATCTGAAGGATTATGTTGAATGGTGTGATCATATGATTTTATATTCTATAAATTCGGCAACGATGTTCACCATTCATTTGGATTTCTTTCGGTGAAATACATTTTTTATGCAACATCGTACTGCTTGGCTTAAGCCAGGGCCTCTACAAAATCTCTAAATCAGCAAATTTTGAAGAAAGACACTCTCTACAAGCGCGGGAGTATAATGGAAGAAAAGAAACCACAATTTATGGGGTGTTGATGTTACAATTTATGACCTTATCTGTTAGAATAGCAGGTAGTTTCCCTTTTTCCCTTTTTAAAGCGTTTTAAACGGTCGTTCATGTTTACTTGATGACTCAAAATTTTACCACATTAATCAATATATTATACAATGGTATTATTTGGTTAAGCTTTAATTAAATCGATTTAATAAAACACGCTGATCTACCAATAAAAAAAAAAAATGCTAAATAAGGTTATGATTGATCATCTAACGAGTCTTTCCAATCCCAGTTTTAGCACGAAGTAAAATTTTCAGTTTAGAAAAGCCTGAAACTTTAGTTCGGGCGCGTAGCGCAGCAGAGCGACTGAGATAAATAAGGCTTTTCTAAACTCGAAATTTTACTTCTTGCGCGGCGAGTATAAAACGCTGATTTAGTGTGAAATGGTTTATAACCAAGCAGTTAACAAGTGAAATACGTTTAGTATGCCAATCATAATCTTGTTGGTCTTTAAAAAAAAATCTGCAAACATTTTTCAAATTTCTCAATAAATATTGGTTTAATCCAAAATAATTGTTAAGCATTACTCACTGAACTCTTCGCATTCTAATCGAAATATCAAACAGAACAACTTTTGTTCATACAAAAAAACTTGCAATTTACGTTTTCTATATATTAATTTTAAAATTACGAATACTACTAGAAATAATGATTTAGCAACATTTGGCCATAACAGTTTTCTTTAGAACGAACCTAGAGGAATATATTCCTTGCATCAGAACTACTACAGAAACTTAAATTTCAGCTTGATATAAGCAACTTAAGTTTATTTAATACACTCAGAAAAATACTACCAATAGCTTTATTTTGAACAATTAAACGTCAGATACATTTAAAAAAATCCTATTGACCTAAAATTATATAAGTAGACATAATTTTCGATTGCATATAACTTTTCGCAATAACATTTTACATCTAAAATTATAATTAGAGCTTGTTCCACATTCTGTTTTTTTTTTAAATTTTTTAACACTATATTAAATTTTAGATTTAATAATGTATAGAATTACTTGTCAAAAAAAATACTACTATTCGGGCAGTAATCCGAGAATACACGGTACAGTTTTTTGAAATGTTCGCTTATAAATTCCGTCTCAATTCATAAAATCGTATTTTTATCCATGTAATAATAAATGTACAGTGTGAATACCGATAATTTTATTAAAGGTTATAAAATTGGAGAATAAAAATAGAAAAATGTAAATTGTAAACGGCAGTCTATGCCGTTTACAATATCGTGCAGATGAATTATTTGTTGGTTTTTCAAATAATAAAACATTTGGAAATCTTATGGAAAGTCTAATACCCGAATTGGTTTCAAAAATATGGTAATTGGGTTAAACCCGCTTTTCGATCTTTCCTGGTTTCAACAGACATCTGGTCAACTGTATACAGTACGCTTTTAATATTTATTGTGGTTATTAAAAAATTAAAATGAAGGATAAGATTCCACTTCATGCACTTTCTGAAAACCTATCACTATTTTCTTGTTTGCCGTGGTGTTAACATGGATGTTATTCGCGATATCGGAAGAACCTATTTTGTTTTTGATATGTACATATATCAAAAAAGAAATGTAATAAATAATGTCACTTATCTCCGGTGTAGAGATCAAGCGTGCTCGGGTAGTGGCCGTATAAGAAACGGGGAGTTTGTGGTTGGACGCGTGCATAATCATCCTGTAGTACAACAACAGGAGATTGAAAAAAATAAATATCTAAAAGCAATTAGGCAAAGAAGCCAGGATAGCGGACGTAGATACCGAGGTATAATTTTAGAAGAGCAAAGCGTTAATCGGCAAGGTAAGAATTATACGGGTGTAAAATTAGCAGTAGATTTTTTTTTTCAGCTTAATTGACCTCAATTATCTCGTTTAAATAGGAAAACGTCAATAAATATCATAAACTTGACTAAGTATTTTGCGTTTACCTCTTAATTTTAACTCATTTTGTTACCGCCCTCAACTATTAGTTGTCAAACATATTCCCTATTCCGGCTGAACACAAATTCCCATAAAAAAGTAAATTGCAGATTCGGATTCCTTATACTTCAATCTGTTCACTAGTAAAAAAAGAATATTCACTTCAAGATGATAGAATAAAAAAATCATTTCTACCCTAAAAAAATATTCATTTTTTATTTTCATTTTTTATTAGTGAATTTGTTAGATGAAAGTTTGCGGTTGGCCGCAATAACACAAAATATTTAATTATATTATTAATTTTATTTTACAAATGTCGTACTAATTATAATTCCATTTTAAATAATTCCATAAATATCAAAAAAATCTTCTTATCAAAACCATACCAAACCGATTAAAAGATAACGCCACGCGCCGGCTGAAAACAGATGGACTTCTTACTACCTGCTAATATCGGGTTGACATTGACACTAAAAAAAATGCGGTCGGTGTTTATAATGGATCACCCCTTGAGTGTCGGTCTCTTTCCCCTTACCCTTCAACATTTTAGGAAAGAGATAGAAATCGGTAGATTTTAGGGATTTTGGTCTGGTCGCCTTAAGCCATGTCTCACCAAAACCAGAGAGAACTCGATACCTTTGTCCCATAGAACATGTGCGGTATGTCGTAAAATACTATTTTACCGCATCTTCTTCAGACATTGCATGGGGCCTAGAATGAGATACCCGAATGGGATATTGATCACATCATCATAAAATAACCCAAGCCCGCTATTGCGTTTGTACAATACATCAATTTTAATTCTGTTTTGGATTATTTCGATTTAAAATGTTTCTGCACCTTTCTGGATATGTATACCAAACGTTATGGCAATGGAATCGTGCATACTGGATGTTTATCCATCTTAGTACATATATACAAGGAATTTTTCTTTTAAGTATACATATCCATATCCACATCCTGATTATTAAATTGTTAGACATTCGATGTTTTTAAAAAGCGTTCAATTTGAAGCTTCTAACGAGCGTTTCCACTATTAGACTAAGCATGTAGTAAAATGCGCCACGCTATACGCGTGGCTGATTACAAGTGATGTTCAAAACGTACTGCTTTAGAATATTGCTTAAGCATATTTTGAACTTCACTTCAAAACAGTGTTTTATACGCGTTTCGCATGAAATAAAATTTCGAGTTCAGAAAAGCCTCAATTTGTAGTTGGACGCTTCGCGCCCAAATCCAAACATTCAGGCTTTTCTAAACTCAAAATTTTACTTCATGCTTAATCTGAGAGTAGAAACAATCTTTAAATTCAACGCTTATCAAAAATAACCTAAGCCTGAAAAATAACAATGCATACATCTAGGTATGTTAGGTATGTATACTTGAAAGAAAAAATCCCTGTATAAGCAGCGTGTTAAAACCAGGGTTGTTAAAAAAAATGTTTTTTTTTATTTTAATTAAAACAAACAGTTTTTTTTAACAAAACGTGTTTTTTTCATTGAAGCAGCATTTAAAACAGAAACAATTAAAAACGTTTAAAACGTACTTAAAAACATATTCAAAACGTGTTTAAAACTGAACGTACAGGGCATTTTTCTTTTGAGCATACATATCCTGATAATTACAGCGTTTTTTAAAATTGCGGGAATTCGTTGTTTCAAAGCGTTTAATTTGAGGCTTTTAACGAGTGTTTTCCACTCCCCGACTAAGCATGAACTAAAATTTTGAGTTTAGAAAAGCCTAAGAATTTGGATTGGCCGCGGAGCGAAGCGGAGCGGCTAATCCAAATTAGGCTTTTCTAAACTCGAAATTTTACTTCATGCGCCACGCTTAAAAACACTGATTCACGGTGAAGTTAAAAAAACACACACATACAACAACGATTATAGGCAACCTAATATACGTTAGAGTTATTGGATTGCCTATAATCACTGTTTTAAACAATTTTTTAGCTCAGAATTTGACTCACGTTTTATTCACATCTACACATTAGATTGCTTCAGACGTATATTTTGAACTTTCCGATATTTTAGTGTTTTATACGTGTAACGTGTAAATTGCAGATTCGGATTCCTTATACTTCAATCTGTTCACTAGTAAAAAAGAATATTCACTTCAAGATGATAGAATAAAAAAATCATTTCTACCCTAAAAAAATATTCATTTTTTATTTTCATTTGCCTAATCTATCCTGATAATTACAGCGTTTTTTAAAATTGCGGGAATTCGTTGTTTCAAAGCGTTTAATTTGAGGCTTTTAACGAGTGTTTTCCACTCCCCGACTAAGCATGAACTAAAATTTTGAGTTTAGAAAAGCCTAAGAATTTGGATTGGCCGCGGAGCGAAGCGGAGCGGCTAATCCAAATTAGGCTTTTCTAAACTCGAAATTTTACTTCATGCGCCACGCTTAAAAACACTGATTCACGGTGAAGTTAAAAAAACACACACATACAACAACGATTATAGGCAACCTAATATACGTTAGAGTTATTGGATTGCCTATAATCACTGTTTTAAACAATTTTTTAGCTCAGAATTTGACTCACGTTTTATTCACATCTACACATTAGATTGCTTCAGACGTATATTTTGAACTTTCCGATATTTTAGTGTTTTATACGTGTAACGCATGAAGTAAAATTTCGAGTTTAGAAAAGCCCAATTTGGATTGGCCGCTCCGCTTCGCTACGCGGCCACTTAGTCTGGGAGTGGAAAACCCTCGTTTAAAGATTCAAATTGAAATCTTAAAAAAAACAACCAATGTCGTAAAATTTACAATGTATGCATATGAAAAATTCCCTGTATTTAAAAATCACATTTATGCACACACAGTTGTGATATTTTATTGTAATAAAATGTTATGTTTAATAATGTAATTTAAAATATCTTCAACAATTTAGCTAAAATTTAAAAATAAAAACAAAAAATCTTAATAAAGTAGTATAAAATATAATTTAGTAAATTTAAGATAATAAAAAACAAACTTAACGTTTAAAACATGTTTTAAACAAATTTAAGATTTAAAACATGTTTAAAACGAAACCGTTTAAAACACGACGGCTGTTTTTAAACATGTTTAAAACACTGTTTTATAACAAAGTGTTTTAAACATAACAACCCTGGTTGAAACTAGGGATTGTAAATTTACCGACTTTTCAATTACCGAATCAAAACCGGTTTCATTTACAATATCATTGTTTTAGCTAACTAAGCATTTAATGATATACCTTTAAAAAGAGGTTTTGAAACATTGATTAGGCATAACGTAAAATTTTAAGTTTAGAAAATGTACGATTTGTGGTATGTATGCCGGTTTACCTCCGATATTACAATACCGAGTTGGAACGAACTAATCGATTTGTAACCATATTTATTTATTATACAGCCTATTTATGGACAACAATAAGAATCATGTTATTTTTTCTGTATTTAACTTAAATATAGTAATTTGAGTAATATCGTGTTAGACATTGTAGTTACTTCTATAACATACTTTAAGGATAGTATTATTAGCATTTAATAGAGAAACCTAACTTTAACTTACTTGAATAGACTATGTATAGAGTAAAATGAGGACCCGACTTTCTAATTGTTGTCCACTTTTAATCACTTATTTTTTATTTAACGTATAAACTTTTACAATTTTACAAAATTATAATACTTCTAGACAAATAATTGCAGAAAAAAACATTTATTTTAAAAATGATTTTATCAGATATAAATAATGTATCTCAAACATTACTGATATCCCAAAGTTAAACCTCGATACAACAAACATTAGTAATTTTATGGAAAATAAATAAATACGTACATAAAAATACTACCTAGAAGTAAAAATCTGTTGTTTGCCTATTAAAAATATTTTGTAATTCTCTCACAGCCAAAATATAAGCGGTTTGCAGCATATGCTGGATATTATTACTAAACCCACATCGCTCAAAGTTTACTTTGGCAGCCGCGCGAGAGCAATATTTCGCATTCAAATAAAGTAGAAATAAAAATACCAACACATTCTTCACAAAATACTTTTTATTTGGCTAAATTTACATTTTTAGCACTTACCAACAGCTACTGATTAATTGCAAACAAGTACGGCGTATATATAATTTGGTAAATACTTTGTTATCTGCACTTTGGTTTAAATGAAATTATAACATTAGGTTATTTGGAGTTAAAACACTTGTTTGATTTAATATTATATTCAGTGTCCTGAAACTATAATTTATACCTAATAGAGTTATTAGAAATAGAGTAACAAATTAAGAGGTGGTCGAATACGATCTATACGTTGCGGGCAAAATTCTACACTTCTTTTTATGATTTCTATGAATGACTTATTATCAGGGTTGTTAAAAAAAAACGTTTTTTCAGAATAAAGAGTTTTTTTTAATAAAACGTGTTTTTTCATTGAAAGAGCGTTTAAAACATTCAACAATTAAAAACATGTTTAAAACGTGCTTTAAACAAAACATACAGGGCATTTTTCTTTTTAGTTTACATATCCTGATAATTACAAGGTTTTTTTTGATTTGTGAGAATTTGTTGTTTAAAAGCGGTTAATTTGAGGTTTTTTTACTAGTGTTTTCCACTCCCAGACTAAGCATGAAGTAAAAATTCGAGTTTATAAAAGCCCAAACATTTGGATTGGCCGCGTAGCGAAGCGGAGCGGCCAATCCAAATTAGGCTTTTCTAAACTCGAAATTTTACTTCGTGCGCCACCCTTAAAAACACTGATTTACAGTGAAGTTCAAAAAACACACACATACAACAATGATTATAGGCAACCTAATTGACTTTAGAGTTATTGGGTTGCCTATAATCACCGCTTAAAACAATTTCTTCAGCGCAGAACTTGACTCACGTTTTGTTCACGTCTACATATTGGATTGCTAAAGCCGTATATTTTAAACTTTGCGATATTTCAGTGTGGTATACGTGTGGCGCATGAGGTAAAATTTTGAGTTTAGAAAAGCCTAATTTGGATTGGCTTTTCTAAACTCGAAATTTTACTTTATGCTTAGTCTGAGAGTGGAAAACCCTCGTCTAAGAATTCAAATTGAAATCTTGTAAAAAAAAACAACGAATGTCGTAAAATTTACAGTTATGCATGCATATGTACACCTGAACGAAAAATTCCCTGTATTTAAAAATCACATTTATGCACACATTTGATATTTTCTTGTAATAAAATCTTATGTTTAATAATGTAATTTGAAATAACTTCAACAATTTAGCTAAAATGAAGTAGTATAAAATACAATTTAGCAAATTTAAAATAATAAAAAGAAATGGTTTAAGCAAATTTAACGTTTAAAACATGTTTTAAACAAATTTAAGATTTAAAACATGTTTTGAACAAATTTAAGATTCAGAACATGTTTTAAACAAATTTAAGATTTAAAACATGTTTAAAACAAAACCGTTTAAAACACGACGGCTGTTCTTAAACATGTTCAAAACACTGTTTTAAAACAAAGTATTTAAACATAACAACCCTGCTTCTTATATTACATACTACAAGTTTTTCTTTTAAATATACATAACGTATACGCTGTAAATTTTTAGGCATTCGTCATTCGTCGATTTTATAAATGCGTTCCATTTAAATTTTCAAACGAGTGTTTTCACTCACAGACTAAGCATGAAGTAAAATTTCGAGTTTAGAAAAGCCATAAAAATTAGTTTGGTCGCTCCGCTTAGGCTTATCTAAACTCGAAATTTTACTTCATGCGCCACACGTATAAAACACTGAATTTTTGTGAAATTCGAAATTCACTTTAAAATACTTTTTTTTAATAAGTACTAATACAAATATTTTAAATAACAAAATATGTATGTTTTTCTTCTCAAGTCAGGTCAAATATTGCAATGTGTCAATTATCTTATTTTGTAATTTAATAAGCAAAAAATAACGTTCAAAGCAGGAAACATGCAAGCACAAAGTTTCATTAAATTATACTTATTTTTTAAAAATATTCCATTCCTAAATAAAGATGTAGTTAAGACGATTATATGCTGAGTTTTCTACGTTTAGATGGCGTTCGACTTCCTCTTAAGTTAGTCGGAAATAATTGTCGGTATTCGATGTAACGAAATATACATCTGGGTGTGTTGGCTTACCTTTTGAAAAGCCTTATCTTCAAACTTACTGTTTATTCAAGCTGCCGTTGGTATTATTACAGTGCTGTAATGAAATTGTATTCAAGCAGGAAATTACATCGAAACTTATGTAAGATAACATTACAAACGCTTAAATTATCCATTACATTAGTCCACAAATATGTTTTAAATGCCAATACAGACAGCAGGTGTGTTGCTAAGGGAGAGAAGATTTTAAATGCTAAGCATTTAATGCCCTGTTTTCACATGAACATTAATTTACGTGAAAATGTCAATATGTTGCAATATATAAACATTTACTGGTAAAATCCATAATTTATTAAAATTTACATTAACCGAACTCTGATTTTGTATATTATTTTTCCTATTAACCCGAATTATTATTTTTAATAAGTGCACAACGCATACAAACACGTTCGACCACACGTTTGTTCGTAATTCGAGAAAAAAAAAAGAAGTATTCATTTTTGGAACACCGGGAAAAAAATGGGTTATAAACACACGTTTCGTTGTGATTGTATAAATGAGTTAATTTGAAAAATTGTTAAATGGGTTATTGGGATATCTTAATTTTGTAAAGGACTCATCCTTCTGCTACTTGGATCTTGAGGTTTTTAACATTTTTAAAATTTTTACTAGGTTCTAATTGTTCACTTGGTAAATCATGATTAAACATCCAATGTAAAATCTCGAACATATTGTTGAACTGTGTTATTGTACAAGCATTAACTTATTATTCGAGTTGTGGTATTACGCGTTATTCGCATTAAATTTTTTAAAATCTACTTAAATTACAATAAAAATACCGACACACGACATGCTCAACATAACTTTTTATTACACGCAGTTACAAACAAAATGTAAACACCGTGCAGTTTGTGTATTGTTTATTACAACTTTATAAATGTGTATGTATTGATTTTTTACTCGCTACGTTACAATTACCGTTATGAGTGTAAATTTGCAAAAACACATTTTATTGTAATACACATATGCGATTAGATAAAGTACTATAAAATTACTAATTATTAACTAGTTATTATCGAGAGGAAAATGGATAAAGAGTCGTAGCTATTTACAATATGTGCAATTGACTTGAAACTAAACACAACTGATTATATGTTTTTTTATATATAAAGCGTATTTATCGTCTTTCCTGCAATAACAGTTCTCATTTCACTCGCGCCGGCAAATCTACTCGGTAGAAGCTTCAAATTGAACAATTAAAAAATAAATATCATTTTATTTAGGACCATTGCTTGTAAAAGCAAAACAAAGGTATTTAATACCTCTTAAGGTTTTTTTAAATCCGCTACTGTCCGGATGAGAAGTTTCCTAATTATTTCTTTAAATTAGTTATGAATATTGCACCCAGTAACGGGAAGAGGTGGTTTTCCATCGCTAATCCTTTGTTTTGAACAATGAAGGAATTATTGACCTGAAAATAGTTTTGACTAAGGAGACAATCGGATTAGTACCCCGAGATTATTATTTACCACCCCTTGAGACGGCTTAAAACTAAGAAAGATATTACTAACATCAAAGGACATTAACCGACTGTTTTGGGAACTTTAAGGCTTTAATTTCTGGACATTACTCCAAACATTTCCAAGTCTAAAAGGCTTGGAGTGGTATTTAGATTGTGGTAAAGACATTTTTATAGTAATTGAATTTCTCGAGTATTAAATTAAGTTTTTAAAGATGAATAACTCTATCATAAAATTCTATGTTATTGATGAGCTGTGGAGATCATATTGGTTAAATTAGTAAAAATTCTAGATAAGTTAAATTAAGCTTATAAAATTTTAGCAACGATATATCACAAGATAAACTTGGTGCATATTATTTACATAAATTACGTCGGATGCAATATCTAGGAAACGTCAAAACGGTATGTTTTTCATATGCGTGTGCTTGACAGAAAACAGTTGTTCTTGTCGGCAGGTTAATAACTAAATTAATTTATAGATTGAATAATAAATAAAATTTCGGCGATTGCACGACTTTAAAGGGAAGCCGTTTTTTTCCTTGAAGTAACTGAGTTGTTTCCAGTGAAGAGTAATATATTTTTACTCCGTATTCGACATAATGTTGACTCTTACATAACGCCTATGATTTAGAAATTAAGAGTTACAATCAATTTTTTAAACAACCGTACACTGGATGGCCCCAATGTTCCTGGTAGCAAATGTACGTAATTTCACGTCGATGATGTGTATTCGACGTCAAATCGATTTGATTTAAGTCAATTTATTGCTTGTTTTCTAAACAGAGAATCTTAATTTCAAATATACATTTTTAATGAGTTTAATTTAAAGCTTTGAACAAGTGTTTTCCACTCCTAGATTAAGCATAAAGTAAAATTTCGAGTTTAGCAAAGCCTCAAAAAATGTTCAGGCTTTGCTAAACTCGAAATTTTACTTTATGCGCCACGCGTATAAAACACTGATTTATTATGAGTTCAAAAATATTGTTGTTTAGTAGTATATTTTCAATCCTGCTTTAGCAGTTTATTTTTAATATTGATTTAGCAGTATATTTTTAATTGCACAATATTTCAGTGTTTTATACACGCGAACAAACTAAATTTTCAGGCTTTTCTAAACATGAAATTTTACTTCATGCTTAACTAGGGAGTGGAAACACTTTTTCGAAACTTCGAATTAAACGCTTTAAAAAAAAGCAATAAATGCCTGCATTTTTACAGCGCGTACACCGAAATATATACACCTAAAAGAAATTCTTTGAACATAGAACATTTAAATAGAAAAAATCTTAAAAATACGTGTTTTTGAGACAATGAAGTAGCCATAAAGAAACAATGCTCTAACATATATTTAAAACGAAATCTCGGGTTAACATTTAATTGAAACTGCTTTAAATCTAAGAATAAGTAACTGAACTAAACCTTCTGAAATATTCCTGAATACGTTCACAATGGTAAACGAACACTCTCATCAGCTATTTTTGTATTGTGTGTACACTTTTAAAATGACAATGTTCTACATATTATTACAATTCCTAATTAAGTATAAGGATTACTTTTGTCACTACTTTAAAAAAAAAATTGTTCTGTTCTGAGTGTGTTATTTCAGTAAAGTGATCATCCAATTTTAACAAAAGAGTGTTATTTACAGTCAGACTTTTCCCTTCACTTGTCAACGCGAGGGAAGGTATTGCACGCTGATTTCCAACTAGCGAGATTATGAGAGATGAACAACTAACTTTTAAAACATAGATGCTGTTTAAATGATTTATTTTAAAATACAAAAAAAATATTAAAACAACAACAAAAGAAAAGAGATAGAAAAGACACAGTGCACGAAGGTACAGGGTAAACTTGGTGTGGCGTCGGCGTCGCGGTGTCGAGATCGGTGACGGCGTCCGGCTGGTGGCGGCGTCCGGATAGAGTCGGCGTCCGGCTGGTGGCTATGTCCAGGTGGAGGCGGTGTCCTGTGTCCGTCGGCGGGATGTGGCGTCGGTGGGGTGTTGCGTCTGGCTGGATCTGGCGGCAGCAACAAATACTACACTGGTAGTGCTGGACGCCGAGGCGGCTGCTCTAGCAGCTTTGATGCTCGACGTCGGTAATAACTGCAGGAACGGCTGGCGTCGGCGTCGGGCTAAATTTCCTAGAGTCGGTGTTACTAGCCTGGGCTGGATCCGACAGAAGCAACGAACACTACACTGGTAGCGTCGTTGTGGCGTCGAGGCGATTACACTAACAATCGGATGTTCGGCGTCGGTATCCAAGAACAGGAACGACGGCTGACGTCGGGTTGTTTCCTCTTGTTGGCTTCTTTTTGGGCTGGCGGCAGGAACGCCGGCTGGGACGTCTGGTGTCGATCAGAGCTTCCTGGCTCAAACAGAAGAGACGAGGAACGGGAGTTCCTCTTGAATCGACATGCTGCGCCCTGTACAGCTCAAGAGTGGACTCCCTTGATGCCGTCCTCCGGTATTTATGCCACTAAAATGGCGCGGAGAAGGGTTGTTTTGAGGACTACGTGACCGTCGGTAAAGAATTCGCAAAGTAAAAGCAAAGTAATGATCGCAGACAAGATAATTACTTTCAGCGAACTGTCAAATCCAAACAACTGCTTAGTTGCAATTTGAATGAAATATAGAAATTATAATCTCACTTGTTTCAAATTGCAATGGTGGTCATTAGTCCTCTCCCTTAATTACCGATTTTGAAAAACCCGAGAGGTAATCCGCCACACTTGCCCAGGTGGCCCGAGCACGGTCCGAACGGCAATTAGGTAATTGCTGGGTGCAAACTCATTTTAAAGAAAGGAAGAATTACAAATGCTATTTACAATTCTTGTTGCCGAAGATTAAAATGATCCCCGGTAACACACTTTACATTTAGCTTTTGGTTTGATTTATAAATTAACTATGACATTATCGTATGAAATTGCGATTGTTTCTGCACTTCTGGTTTCAAGTCACCATCTCCTTTTAATTTAGTAAGGACGCGCATATGCTGGGCCAAGAATAAGATAAGATAAAGATAATGACTCCTAATGAACAATTAGAAAGTTTCAAAACAAGAATTAAATGTTTGCTGTTCCCAGTATTATCTGCGTTCGCTCGTGTTCTAAATAAACATAAACACAAATAAAGATATAATAAGAACGATTAACAAATAAGAATTAAATAAGATTATTAAAAATATATAATAAGAAAGAAAACAGATCTCTGAAAACAATAGACCTTGTTGGTGAAGTGATATAATAAAAGTTATGTATTATGCATATGTGATTTTGTACGAAGAGTAAATAATGAGCGGGAACTACTTACTGCATATCATAAAAAGAAGAAAATCAGCTTACTTAGGTGATGCGCAACGAATAGCACCAACTACTATAACTCATGATAGAAGGCAAAATTAAAGCGACCGGGATACAGTCTTGGCTACGAAATGTTAAAAAATGGTCCGGACCGGGTTGCGTAATAATAGAGCAGTTGATCCATATCGGTTATCTCTGAAAACAAAAGACCTACGTAAAAAGTGATACAATAAAAGATGTGTATTACGCGTATGTGATTTTGTACAAAGAGTTAATAATGACCAAGAAGGAAGGCAGCGTACTTAAGTGAGGCGCAACAAATGTACCAACTAATATAATTAATGATAGAATCCAAGATTGACAGATAAACACACGGAAAAGCGCACTACCGAGAAAGCAAGTGTGATGTAGTGTATTCAAGCTTAAGCTGCGGACTGTTAGGTTAGGTTTCAGAAAATTGATCGTAGGAAACACATTGCTTGTTACAGACGTTGGTTATGAGATTTGATTGGAGGGTTTGATAGGATGGATTATTTCAATTAGTGGAGGCGATTTAATGCGGCCCCTTCTGAACAAAAGTTAGGAAGGGGCTGCGGTGGCCTCTTGACCGCGGTTGGTATTACTAATCGACCACCGGGGAAAGCTTGAGTTTAAATCTTGATGTTGGCTAATGGTCACGCCATTAAAAAAAAGCTGGCGCAGATAGATAATATCAATAGTATAGAATAAAAATATATATTTTCCATAATATATTCTTCAATGTACTAAGTGCCAACACTTAATATGTATGCTAACTCCAACACAGGACATAACTTAAACTTTTCCTATAAAATCATTTAAATTACAATAGCAGTCTTCAGCAATCGAATTATAATGTTAACTTATTTATTAATTATTTTAAAAAAAAAGTGGTACAATGCATCCAGCTTTCAGTTTATTTTTGTATCCGTTTCAACGCCTTGTGCTTTTGAAAAAAAAACTAGAGAGTATTTTGGTAAAGCGAAGATGCAGCGGCTAAAAACAGATGTTTATGAATATTTAGGAAGAGAATAAATGTGAAGACGTAAATAGTGCATCAAAATTATACTAGAAATTGGGTGCCTCTGGGCATGCATTAAAGCAATGTATTAACAAAATATGAGTTTGTACATTAATAGTTATTTTTTGCCACAATCGCTACTTATAGTGGGAGTAAATTATATCAGTTGTCCGTGAGAATATTGAGATTTTGTAATTTCGTAAGATTACTTATTTTAACAGAAGACTCACTTTTTTGGTTAACTATGTGTATATTTTATTAACTAGGTGAGTCTTTGTCATCCACTTTTATCATAGAATATATGTAATTAAACATTTTTTAAATTTGATTCGCAATAAAATAATAGGACAGTTTGTACTCCTAGTTTAAATATTATTTTTAGATTAAGAACTGGAATTATCCTTAAAATCTCTGTGACAACTTACCATAGGAGGGAAGGTACCCCAAATGAGCTTCCTTCTAACTCAGGTGAGGTGAGTTGGACGATTATTAAATTTAAAACCTAACCAGATACATTAATGATATTTATGTTTCTCTCGTGATAATCGGGCCAATTCTGTAAGTGAAATATAATTTATTTATTTTTATTTATAATTTATTCCCTGCCCTCACATTGTAAGTATACATAACACATATCGAACACGCTTAGAAGGGGAAGTTAAGGAATAATATGTACATTAAATATAACATTTCGCTTACAGAATCGGCCGAAATAACTTCTCTCCTTGAAAGAGTGTATGAGTTATGTGTCGCTGGCTAGGAATATTGGTAAAGATGTTCTTTTTCACACAGCTATTGATTTATTTTTGGACACTGGCGCCATATGATTTAGGTAGGACTAACACGATTTTAGTATGTAACTGGGGTGATTTAGGAAAATCATTATTATGATTATGGGAAAATAAGTCAAATAGTGTTTATTTAGCTGTAAGTTCGATTTATCACTCTGTAAAAACAATATGTGTTTTTCTATGTCTTCGAAGAGGATTGCAAAGATGACAAATCACCTGCGTACTTTGCTAGAGTGCATGTGTAGGACCATATCCGTACGTCACGTGTTGCGATGATAACTATGGCTTACACATCATAACTCGGGCCCTTACACCAGTATCTCTGGTGGGCCCCCAGGCCAAAAACTCTGGCGGGCCTCTCCCTTCCCTAGGATGGAGGGCATGATACCAAATACGATACACTGCGGCGCGCTAGCTCCCCCCCTCCCGATCTTGGGCCCCAGGGCTAGAGGCCTGCCAGCCTATGATGATAACAGACCGATGATTATTGAAACGTTAAGGGTTCTAAATGATTCGGAAACTCTTTCACATAGATATGGTAAAGTAACAACTCCAGAAAATGCAAGGCCGAGATTACCCCATTACGTTCTTTTCGCTGTAAGATAACTATTTTATTGCACAAACTTGACAGTTTCATTTGAAATGTCTATATTAAAAATTGTAAATTTGCCGAATTTTTCAATTACCGGCCAATTCGGTAAATTTGTTAATACAATCCGGTTTCAAGATGTGTAACGCCAGCAATTTCAATTTATATAATCAATATATAAACTCACACGATTTTTAAAGCAAGTATTAACATATAATGTAAAACATTTCTTAACTTTTACTTGTTCTTACATTTTCGCCATAGTTTTATATATTTTAGTAATGAATAACCTGTTTTAATTTTAAACCTCAAATAATTCATTGACCTAGGAAGTAGATTTTGAAATCTGATAATTTTACTGGCACGCAAGATCATAAAGCATGTGTACAATTACGTGAGTTGTATTTGCAAGAAAGTACACTTTATGTGATATACATTAAATTACACCTAAGGAAAGATTAACTTCACGAAGGTTTATGTACTGAATGATAATTAGTATACAGAGTGTTTTACTTAAAACTCTATTTCGTACATATTCTACCATTTCAAAGTAAGCCTACATCGAAACTTAATGTAGTGTATTTATGGTTAAGCTGTGGAACGTTGGGTTAAGTTTAAGGAAACTGACCACAGTGGGCATATGGCTTATCATAGTAGCCGTGGGTTTTAAGAGTTTTGGGATTAAAGGTTATGACGGAATGGAAAGTTAGAAAGGGGCTGCGGTGACCTTTAACCAAGGTTGGTCCTACTAAACGAGCATCGTAGAACGCCCGAATTTTAATTCGGGCTCGGTAGGATCACTTATGAGTGGTAGGAAATTCCATCGGGGTGTGGGAATGTGTGTGTGAACGTGTTGTGTATATATATATATATATATATATATATATATATATATATATGTAAAACAGTATTTTAATAATATGTTGAAAATATATAAATAATAAAATAATAAATATTGATGTTGGCTAATGGTCACGCTACTAAAGCCAGGAAAAAGCTAAACACAAAATGAAGTTTTACCCATGTACGCGAGGAGATGTTATTTCAGTATGGTCTGTGTTGAATAATACCATATGCCATAGGTTAGTTTAATGGGTATCACAGGCAAAAACAGCTGAGAAATATAATCCGGATAGTAATCAGTAGTCTTTGATTAGTGGCTTGGTTTTATTTAGCAAATTTTAAATTTTTCTTTCTAATTTTACTTAATGCTGAATCAAGAAGTAGAAACTCTCTTAAGGGAGCTTAAAAAACAAGGATAGTCTGAAAATTTACAGCGTATACATTGGGATATGTCTACTCAAAAGGAAAAATCCCTGTATAAGAAGTTATGAAATGTGTTCTATAGATATCGGTGTAAGTGCAACTATTTTAAAACCAGCCAATGACCTAAAGCTGTCGACGCTGACTAAATAATACTATTATCAAAAACATTATTACTAATACCGTTTAAACATTCTCCAAAGTTTTTAGAATGCATCAATTAAATCAATGTTCTGAATTATCTTGCAAATTCAGAACATTGATTTAATTGATGCATTCTAAAAACTTTGGAGAATGTTTAAACGGTATTAGTAATAATGTTTTTGATAAAATTATTATTTAGTCAGCGTCAGTGCATGTTGGTTCACTTTTACAATTTAAAGCATGTTTTACAAACAACAAACCATACATTCATGGTTGAACAGGGTGGCGACCAACCCGGAAATTCCGAAAAGAGTCATGGGGATTTTATCTTTGAAATAATATTAATAATAAATAATAATACGATTAAAGAATTGACAAATTGTTAGTTCTGTTCGAAGCACTAATTTGACATATTAAATAATATTAAACAAAATATAAAAATTGTGAAATGTCCATTATAGCACTTTCTCCGTAATTTGAACAATTGGTAATTGACATACTAAATTAATTTTACTCTAACCAATTAGTAAAAGATTTCGCTTGAAGGTAGTAATTTATACGCGTGGCGCTTTGCTAGCGCGCCCCAGCAAATCCAAATTTTCAGGCTTTTCTAAACTCGAAATTTTACTTCATGCTTAATCTGGGAGTCAAGTCCTCGTTAGACGATCAATCAGGAACTTAGTTTGCAATTTCCTTTATTATCAAATTAATGACGTATAATAGAGTTGATGTTATTTCTTACTTCAAATTTAGAACGAAAACAAATTCCTGTGCATTATTTGTGTGTTACTAAACTTTAACGAACAAATTAAAAAAAACTTAAATTTTGTAAAATAAAGCCTGCTGAATAAACTACTAAAGAACCAATGTTAATAATAAAATCATAGATTAATAAGTTATTCATTTAAAAACTTTTATTGTAAAGTTGAAAAAATGTAAAAGATTTTGCTGTTCATTAGATAAAACTTTGATTTTTTACAATTTTTCAAACAAAGTACAGTTAATCACTTTGTTACGATATTTCAATTTAGAACTGAAATTTTAGAAAATCTAGTCGAGTATTTAAATTTCAATTATAGCCAATCAAATGTTATTTATTTGCGTGTAGATTCAAGGAATTTTGACAATCAGTTGATATTTTACTCGTGCTCCTAAAATCATTAAATAAATTGCATAATTTCAACTTTGGCTTAGTATTTTAAGAAAATCCGTTGCAATAATTTATTGTCTTTAAAGCAGATGTAAGTGTAATCGGTTCTAAGTTTAATGAATTTCATGTTGTATATATAATACTTGGATTAGTTTTTAAATTTCTAATAAAATAAATCCCTCAATCACTTTTTCTTACGAAATTTAACCTTTGATATGACATTTTGGAAAATCAAATCCAGATATATAAATTTCGATTGCAATCAGTCAAAGTTGTTGTTACCTGTAAGTTTATCCAAATTATTCTTTGATGTTCATTATTTTCGTCAGATTTAATTAATTATGTAATTTTCACAAAAAAACGAATTGACGAAAAACACTTTTTAAAACTGGGTGAAAATTAAGAGTTTTACCCAGTTTTAAAAAGTGTTTTTCGTCAATTCGTTTTTTTTGTGAAAATTACATAATTAATTAAATCTGACGAAAATAATGAACATCAAAGAATAATTTGGATAAACTTAGAGGTAACAACAACTTTGACTGATTGCAATCGAAATTTATATATCTGGATTTGATTTTCCAAAATGTCATATCAAAGTTTAAATTTCGTAAGAAAAAGTGATTGAGGGATTTATTTATTTTCTGCGATAAAATTAAGAGTTCAATTACAAAAAGTGTATTAACAAAATGTTTTTGATTATCTATTTTTAATTTTTTTCTTTTTTTATATGAATAATATTTAGGAAAATATATGGATTTTGAATCTATTTGTTAATTTAAAATATAATAATAATAACCAGAAAATTAACCAATTTCAAGTATTATTTCTTACAACTTTTTAGTTGAATATTTTTCGATATTCTCAATACTTCCCGCGATAGACGAAATGTCATATAGGGAAAGTAAGAAACAGATCGTTCAGTTAACATAAATGTATGTTAATATTCGGAAGCTTTGATAAAAATTATGAAATTTTAAAATTGAGAAAATTATCAAAAACTTAAAACAAACATTTATTGCAAATCAAGTAACTATTCAAGTTAAATACATTTCAACGATTTTTATAAATATTTTAAAGAAAGTGAAATTGTCAAAAATAATAAAAATGTGTTAATAATTGGTATAACTGGCATAACTATTAAAAAATGGTGGAAAGTCTAGTTAAGTGATGAAAATCAAAAACATTTAGAAAACGACAAGATGTATTTTAATTTAATAATTCAACACAAAAAAGATAATAGATTTTCTAAAAATGTTCACTTATTATACTTTCTCGACATTTTGAACATTTCTTAATTTTTACAATCTAGACATGAAAATCAAGGAAATTTTCTTTTAGTACTATAAATATCCCGATATAAACCGTGTAAGTTTTCAAGCATCCATTAATTTTATAAAAGAGTTCAATTTGAATTTTGTAACGAGTGCTTTCCACTACCAGATTAGGCATGAAGTAAGCTTTTCTAATCTCGAAATTTTACTCCATGCGCCATGCGTATAAAAAATTTTCAATATTGCAAAGTATAAAATATACTGCGTATGTTTGATTTCGCGTTAATAAGTTTTAGAAAAGTATTATCAAATCTTGCAGTTTCACAATTTGTACTTTATGATACGTTTTCTTTTCACCTCTTAAATCTACAACTACGAGTGTTTGTTGTTCAAATAACTAAAATGTAGATATTTTAACGGCGGGCACTTTAAAATTGAACAAATTTATTCTATCCTATATTTGGCTTTTTCCCAAAATTAAGGTATTTTTAGGGGTCAGAGAAAAAATCTGGAATCGGGGAAGAGTCAGAGAAATTTAAGATTTCATATTGGTCGCCACCATGTTGAAGGTAACTTTTAGGGCCTCGGTACACAAACGGGTTCGTGGGTTCGAATCCCGTCCGGTGCAATCAATAATTAATAATAAATGATTCAATCTGCGTCCTTGTATGTAGTATAAATGTATAATGGCGTCCAAACTAATTTAATAAGCGTGTATGAAATAGTTAAATTGAATAGAATGAAATAATACAATAGCTGATGGTTGTATGATGAAAGCAATAAAACAAAATAAAAGGTAAACTTTTTTTAAGTACATAAATGCATTGCTCATAAGTTAATGGCTTCTTTATAAAAAGACTTCTGTTTCTATCGATTATATAGTACTAGTGCAGAAGCGAATTCGATTGTTGACATCATAAATTCCGAATACATTCCGAATGAAGAATCCTCATAACTCGCCTTAGATTTTAGGTCTTATATACATAAACATATTGAATTCATCCACCTTACCTCTTGTAAAAGCGGAATTTATTGTGCCAACTTAAATACTCGAAACTAAAACATAGTGTTTGTTTTAAAATTGCTATTGTGTAAACGATATTATATGTATGTAGGCAAAATTACATCATTTGTTTGACGAGAGTTAATCAACTCTGGTAATCAGGGTTGTTAAAATAAAACGTTTTTTTGCATTTTAATTAAAACAAACAGTTTTTTTTTTACAAAACGTGTTTTTTTTTTATTAAAACAGCGTTTAAAACATTTTTAAAACGTGCTTAAAACATGTTCAAAACACGTCTAAAACAGAACATACAGGGAATTTTTCTTTTGAGTATACATATCCCGATACTTACAGCGTTTATTAAATTTGCGGAAATTCGTTGTTTCAAAGCGGTTAATTTGAGGCTTTTAACGAGTGTTTTCCACTCCCAGACTAGCATGAAGTAACATTTCGAGTTTAGAAAAGCCCCAGAATTTGGATTGGCCGCGTGGCGAAGCGAAGCGGCCAATCCAAATTAGGCTTTTCTAAACTCGAAATTTTACTTCATGCGCCACGCTTAAAAACACTGATTTACAGTGAAGTTCAAAAAACACACACATACAACAACAATTATAGGCAACCTAATATACGCTATAATTAGGTATGGGGTTGCCTATAATCACTGTTTTAAACAATTTGTTCAGCGCAGAATTTTACTCACGTTTTATTCATATCTACATACTAGATTGCTGAAGCCGTATATTTTAAACTTTACGATTTCAGTGTTTTATACGTGTAGCGCATGAAGTAAAATTTCGAGTTTAGAAAATAATAATTTGGATTGGCCGCTACGCGGCCAATCCAAATTTTTAGGCTTTTCTAAACTCGAAATTTTACTTCATGCTTACTCTGGGAGTGGAAAACCCTCGTTAAAAGATTCACATTGAAATCTTTTAAAAGAACAACGAATGTCCTAATATTTATGGTGTATGCATATGTATACCTAAAAGATAAATTCCCTGTATTTAAAAGTCACATTTATGTGCATAAATGTGATTTTTAAATACAGGGAATTTTTCTTACATATGCATATGCACGCAGTTGTGATATTTTATTGTAATAAAATGTTATGTATAATAATGTAAGTTGAAATATCTTTGACAATTTAGCTAACATTTAAAAACGTAAACAATAAATCTTAATGAAGTAGTATAAAATATAATTTAGCAAATTTAAGATAATAAATAAAAACGTTTCAAACAAATTTAATGTTTAAAATATGTTTTAAACAAATTTAAGATTTAAAACATGTTTAAAACAAAACCGTTTAACACACGACGGCTGTTTTTAAACATGTTTATAACAATGTTTTAAATCAAAGTGTTTTAAACATAACAACCCTGCTGGTAATCACTCTATTTTCCCTCTATTATAGTTATATCAAATATTTCAAAAATTAAACCTTATTCTGCGGGTGTCAAAAGCGTAAATGCACTTTATAATAATAAAATAGTTAATATCATGCTGTTAATTAAACAAATTAATACTTACATCCGCCAGAATATTCTAAATTAAGTGCCCGCTATTGTTAACATTACATTGAATGGAAAAAGTAGTAGACATTTTGATAATGATTGTTATTGCCAAAAGAAACAAATATTTGAATATACAAATATATCGTATATCGTAAAACAATAATTTATTACCAGTTGATAGGTAAACTGCATTACATTACAAACAATCGCCAATTGAAAACTACGTGTTAAACTTAAGAGGAGGTCGACCACGATCTAAACGTAGAGAACTCGGCATATTATTTTCTTAACTACATCCTAATTTCGGGATAATATATTGTAAAAAAAGTAGATATACTTTAAGATAAACTCAATTATTCTTTATGTTGAATTTTCTTTATGTTAAACTGTACCGCTAAAGGCGGTATGTCACTCTCTTTCAGGTATCAAATTGTTCGCACCTACTAATGACTTAATCCCTTTACCTATAAATAACATCCCTTCATTTTCACTCGCCCCAGTTTTGTGTACCTGTTTCGACAACACACTTCGACATTCCTGTAAGTTTTCTATTTATTTTATATTTTTTTTGTATTGAAAGTCTAAAGCATAACTATATTGATGAGGAATAAATCTTGCAACGCCAGTATAGATAAGACAATTAATATTCATTCCCTGTAATTTTTTCAATTTGTTTCAATTTCCTGTTCATTCATTTAGTTTGGTGAGAGATTAATTTAACCTGATGTTGCATTTTGCATATAAATTATGCATAGAACAGTGAAGCTGTTGTGTAACTGAAATATTCATTGATTCAATATTTGTCGGGGTATTAGCTCGAGAAGTAGTTGTTTCAATGAATATTTGGAGACTTGTCCCAATGAGACAAACATTTTTTGCAGAAAGTCGATAGTAATTTTAGTTCGTTTTTATATTTTAGATATACTTTAAGGAAAGTACAAAGTGTGTAATCGTCTCAGTAAAATAAAAAACTTGGCACTTCCTGTGCAGATACCGGTCGAACTCCTAGCTATCACCTTTACTTATTGGGACAGGTTCTTGGTAAATTAAGGGAACGATTTCTCTTATTGCGCATTTATAAGTCTCAGCGTATACAGTTACTAGTGTGCATCTTTAAGCTCAATTTATTTTCTAAAAGGTTCAACGGTCAAATGTCATGATATTTTGATGTTCCATGTTTATTTACGGAAATAGGATAATAAATGAAATAAAACATGTTTCAAGTTAGCTAGCAAATCATTATGTGCAATAAATGATGTCCCTTGGATTTTGACAAACACTTAAGATATTCAGTTAATCCTTTTTAATATTTAACATTTCTTTGCAGAAAAATCAATCGCAGCGAGATAAATATGTTGATTGGATAACGAGTATATTAACCAACAAATTGATTACTTTATTAAAATCAATTTGTGTATGATGCATCTGCGCCATAATTTAGTTTCATACACACCTCATAATTGCATGTGGACATCCACTAATGTAAATATGAATGATGAACTAAATGGAATTTCTATTTACACATGGGTCGGTAAATGAGAAATTGTAATTACGGATAAAATACAGAGTAAAAGGAATTTAGAGACAAGCTTTTAATAGGACACACATAAAACATGATAATTACGAAAAATGTTGCAATGAGTCATTTCAACCATTTCTTTTTTGATCCATTTCCATACTCCATTTGCATTTATATTTTCTGTACGTAATGAATGAAGCAAAACACTCGCGGGAATTAACCAAATAAACATTTTAGAGCAGGCGTTTTTAACCTTTACTGTGCGACAACGTTAACTTTTCATTATTAAACTATAGACAATTTTATTTTGATAATGACAAATAGAAGTCATATAAGATTTGTTAAAGTTCAAGTATTTCATTTAAGACATCCTTATTTTGGAATAAAATATTTTGACAAGATAGGTTATACATGGTATCTCGTTATTGTGGGGAAATGGCTTAACCATAGATTCTTGGAATCACAATATGATGATTTAACATAACTTATCTTATATGCTCGGAAAACGTGGAAAAATCATGACAAATGCACTCAAAGATGCGTATTTGCAGTACTTTGGTTTTGCTGTAGTAAGCACTGACAAGCCATGGGTACCGCGTGCAGAACAAAGCTGTAAAGGTGGTCACTTGGTAAAAATATGTACTTTTCATTTTCTGTGCCAACGTTATGGAGAGAACTGAAAACTCTTGTAGATGATTGCTATATTTGCTCATTGCATGTCGTCAGTATAAATGCAAGAAAACTAGCACGATATAAATATCTTGACGTATCATCAGTGTCGAAGCCAGTTCCACGTAAGGACAGTGATCCATTGCCAATTTGTCCAGGTATAGGTCCAAAAAATGCCGTAACAACTTCGTCTTCATCACTGGCGAGCAATGAAAGCGATTCCGTTATGGAAGAAAAGCATTTAATTTTGCAAAGTGAACTGAGTGATTTGATTCGCGATATGCATTTATCGAAACAAAAAGCAGAGTTGCTTGCATCACGGTTGCAAGAATGGAAACATCTTGACCCTAAAACACAAGTCGCTATATACAGAAATAGAAATCACGCGATTTTACCTTTCTCAAAAAAAGAAAATGACATGTGTTTCTGCAATGACATCATAGGTATTTGATGTGATGAATACAGCATATGATCAAAATAAATGGCGTTTGTTCACAGATGGTTCTAAGTACAGTTTAAAGGCGGCTCTAGTCCACATTGGAAATAAAAAACCATCGATTCCGATTGCTCACGCAGTACAAACTAAGGAATGCTACTACGCAATGCGTATAATTTTGGCCAAGATCAAATACAATAAGCATCAATGGAAAATTTGTGGCGATCTAAAGGTTGAGAGAAAAATTAATCGTACTTAATTTCGAAATAGATATTAATTTATTTACATATTTATGACAGGTTATTGGTCTATTGGTTGGGATGCAATCTGGATTCACGAAATGTTGCTGTTTTTTGTGTCTGTGGGACAGCCGTGCAGTTGATCATCATTATGTGAGAAAGGTGTGGCCGAGTCGTACCCAGTATGAGCCAGGACAACAAAACGTGTCCTCTATACCACTTGTGAAAACACAGAACTTTGTCAAAGCGCTCAATCGCGAAGGACCGGCTTTCCAGTACTTAATCAAGTTGTTTCCAAAACTGTCATACGCAAAAATCAAAGAAGAAATATTTGTCGGAACTGGTATTCGAAAACTAATGGCTGATGCAAAGTTTACAAAATGTTTAACGCGTGATAAAGCAGCAGCATGGGCATCGTTTAATAGTGTCGCTCACAACTTTCTCGGTAATTACAAATCACCGGATTACAAACAAGTAATCGACAATTTTTTTTCAAAATTACCACAAGATTTGAGCTCGAATTTCTCTCAAGATACATTTTCTGCATTCACATCTTGATTTTTTTCCACAAAACTTAAGCGACGAGCAAGGAGAGCGGCTACATCAAGATATAGCGAAAATCGAAAGGCGATACCAAGGATTTTGGGACGAAGACATGATAAGCGACTACTGTTGAACTCTAATGCGTGAAACAGATCCCAAGCAGTATAAAAGACTCAGTTCAACCTCTGTTAATTTCTGATTTATACTTTTTAATTCAATAAATGGCCGTTAATGGCTAAAAATAGTAAAATAATGAATTTATTGAATATTTCTAAAACTAGAACCAATTGGTTTTTATTGGCGCACCTTGTAAACATTTAAAAAATATATCTTAAAAGAATAATTCATTCAAAAGCTTTTTTGTCTCTTACTAATGTTTGATATCTTGTACGATTTTGCCACAAAAAAATAAAATGCAAATAAATTATTTTTTATTATTTAGTAAAAACAAAATCTAGTTTTTCGGGTGATTAAAAATACATGTTTTTTCTTTGTCACCGCCATTGTTTAACAAACGTCAATTGTGTATAATATAAATTAACGAGTGTTTTTTGAGAATTAATTGTTATCAATATGGTTTATAATTAGCAAACAGATACAAGGATCTTTTTTTAAGTATGGTATACGTATTCCAAATTCAGCCTATTTTCTGTAAATCTTTAGATATTCCTTGTTTTTTTTTTTAATTTCAATTTAAAGCTTTAAAGTAGTGTTTTCCATCCCAGACTAAGCATGAAGTAAAATTTCGAATTTAGAAAAGCCCTGTGAAAATTTGTCAAGGGTCGCGCAGCGACCCAAGACAAATTTTCTAGGCTTTTCTAAACTCGAAATTTTACTTCATGCGCCACGCGTATAAAACACTAAAATATTGTGAAATGTATATATATTCGAACTTCACTTGAAATCTGTGCATGACAAATATGCTTTCAAATGAACCAATCTTTGAAGTAATATTTTTTTAATTTTTATAAGGTGCGCCAGTAAAAACATATTTTAGTTTTTATTTTGTGGTACTACTGTTTTTCATACTTCTTGTCAATCAATGATGACCATAATAACTTCAATGATGTGTTATATTATGATAATCAACCATAATAAATTTCAGTCAAATCGAATATAGCGCTCAATCGTTACAAATAAAATTAATAATATTTAATTTTTTTTTTGATAGGAGTTCCCAGGAAATACAGGGTGGGGCAGAAAAACCTATCCGATTTCAAAACGTTATAAAATTAAAACCACTCAACTTGACAAAAAAAAATTGTTATTAACATATCGCAAATTTTATGCCATTTTTAAATTTAAGTTTTGAAAAGCACATCACTCAAATGTCGTCCTTGGGAGCGGATACATTGATTTAGGCGCTCGCGGTAGCTTTCCATGACTTTCACCGTCATTTCCACAGGAATTTCTTCAATTGCCCGAGCAATTTCCCTTCGTAAAGCAAGATGGGTCCTTGGTCGATGCTGGAATACCTTCGATTTGAGGTAACCTCAAAGGAAGAAGTCACATGGAGTGAGATCCGGTGAGCGCGGCGGCCAGCCAATATCACCTCTCAGAGAAATGAGGCGTCCGGGAAACATTTCCCTGAGAATGTCCATTGATCGTCGCGATGTGTGGGCGGTTGCACCATCCTGTTGAAACCACACATTTTCCACGCCATTTTCTTCCATTTTGGGTTGAAGAAAATTTTCCAGCATGAAACAATAGCGCTCGCTGTTGACCGTTACGGTTTGCCCGAAAAAGCACACCACACAGTCACTTTCGGGCTATGGAGGGGTTTCTGATGGATTTCCCGAGGATTTTCGTCACTCCAATATCGAATATTCTGACTGTTTACGGCGCCACAAAGGTGAAAATGGGCTTTGTCCGTGAAGAGCACAACATCGTCTATTGGGAGTTCTCGGAGATCGCGACACAGGTTCATACGGGTTTCAAAATCCCTTTCAGTTAATTCCTGTGCAAAAACCATTTTGTAGGGATGCAATTTGAGGTCCCGGTGCAAAATTCGCCGAATACTGCGGTTGGAAATCGCCAAACCGAGCGAATGTTTTCGTGCTGAACGACGCGGGGAACGTTCAATCGCGGCTCTCACATTGGCCACGTTTTCAGGTCCTGTTGCTGTCCTGGGACGTCCAGGTGACTTCTTTTTCAATGCTGAACCCGTCTGTCGAAAATTTGACACTCACACTTTAATCGTAGCGTGATGTGGAACAGGATCATGACGCCCGAGTCCGAAATGAATTCGAAAAGCACGTTGTGTATCAATTATCGAACCGCCGTTTTCGATAAACCGCTCAATAACAAAAGCACGATGTTCACCAGACCAAGGCATGTTGACCAAAGACAAATGGCATAAAACCGGCTTTCTAACGGTTTTTACCCCACTACTCTACCTGTTCCCTCTTCTGAAATAAAGGGATTTGAAATCGGATAGCTTTTTCTGCCCCTCCCTGTAGAACTACTGGGAATAAACTCTTCTATGACTCGGTTCTTTCCCTTCCCTTTTATTGCTTTCCTTATTTTTAATTTTTATTTATTTATTTTTATTTACTTATTAGAGTATTTACATGATACATGTGATATTAGACTTAAGGTTTCTGTTGTATTCGTTGTGGCATCGGAGCCTTTTACACCTCCGATGTCACCTGTGACACCTTAGCTTTAAGGTCTTGTGTTTGTCATGGCATTGGAGTCACTTTACAACTCCTATGTCTATTTATTTATGCAATGCTAATTTATTTACTGTTTCGTCACGTTTGCTGTGACATTAGGTTTAAGGTTTTGATTATGTCTGGTGTGGCATCGGAGACTTTTAGAATTCCGGTGTCACTTGTGGGATTAGCTTTAAGGCCCTGTTGTGTTTGTCATGGCATCCGAGTCCCTTTACAACTCCGGTGTCACTTATCGTATGCTCTTATTAGTGTTATTTATTCTAATTTATTAATCTTTGTCTGTGTGGTGTCTTGTAAATTGCAAAAATGGTTGAGCAATTGATCCAATGGAACTGTAACGGTTGCAGAGCACACTACTATGAGCTGAAATTACCCCTGTCTAGACACACGCCTTTCTGCGTATGTCTACAGGAAACACATTTTAAACCGGGAGATGAGTTTTAGCTCAAGAGGTTTTCTGTGCTACGAAGGGATGTAGTGCCTGACATTCGAGCCAAGGGTGGAGTGCGCATCCTTCTGAGAGAAGGCCTTCCTTATGGGGAGGTCCATCTCAGAACGAGGCTCCAGGCACTGGCAGTGCGTATAGCTCATCCCTTAGAAACCACTGTCTGCACCGTCTACCTTCCAGAGTTCGATTGGACAATTAATGATATCGCTGAACTTGTAGACCAACTGCCCTCGCCATTTATCCACAGCCCCCTGTGGGGGTCCGAGAGAAGAGATCCCCGCGGTCGCTTGATTGAGGATTTTCTTGATCAGAGTGACACATTCTCAACACCGTAGCCCCCACACACTTCAGCGCTAGAGGGTCAGATTTTTCAGCGATAGATTTATCTCTATGTTCCACGGCAGGGATCACTTCCCGATTGCTGTAAAAACCATCGTTCGACGAGTAAGACAGTCAGTCCTTCGGAGATGGTGTCTCGACAAGGCTGACTGGCTTGGTTTTCAAGCCAGTTTCATCCCGCCTTCGTCACTTAGTGACGACGTTGAGACCGCCGGTAGGATTTTACGCAACGGGTAATCGAAGCAGCTTGTCGTTTTATCCCAAAGTCAAGTGGGAAAATAGTCGGACCACCTGTTCCCTGGTGGAACCATAGCGTAAGGGTGGCAATTGAGAAGAAAAAGAGGGCATTTTATAAATTTAGACGTACACCTACCCAGGATAATTTGATTGCTTTCAAGAAGCGGCGAGCTATTGCACGCCACGTAATTCTTGGAAGCAAAAAGTCATCATGGGAGAGCTACGTGTCGGCTATCACTTCGACCACGCCGGTCAGTGAGGTATGTAGGAAGGTGGGTGCAATAGCAGGGAAGAAATTCCCAGCAGTAGCACCCATCTTGCGAGTCCGAGGATATGATATTACCGACACACACGAGATAACAGACGCAATCGCGTCTCAGTTTTGCACCGCTAGTAGCTCTCTAAACTATCAAGACACTTTCCTGGGAGCCAAGGGTGAATTAGAAGTCCCTCTCCATTTCTCCTCACCGGATCCCTTATACTATAACTCGCCATTCTCAATAGCAGTCCGTTCAATGGGCGATTCCAGGGGGTCGGGTCCAGACGGCATCCCGCATCAGATGGTCCGACAATAATCCGACATAATCTGATATGGGACAGGGACGTCTACCCCGGCCTCTGGAAAACGGCCATTATCCTGCCTCTTCTTAAACCGGGTAAGAATCCAACAAACGTCGAAAGTTACCGACCCATTTCTTTGACAAGCTGCTTGGGAAAAGTCTTAGAGAGGATAGTCAGCAATCGCTTAGGTTTCCGTAAATTCCACTCCACAGTTGACCAGTTAGTCCACCTGGAGAACTCCATGCAGGATGCCTTCCTAGATAGAAAACACCTCGCTGCGGTGTTTTTTGACCTAGAGAAGGCATACGACATGACCTGGAGATACGGACTTCTTCAAAAGTTTCACGAATGGGGACTAAGGGGCCGTCTGCCCCTCTTTGTACAATCTTTTATGGAAAATCGGTCGTTCAAAGTCAGAGTTGGGGATACCAAATCCGCACAGTTTGTGCTGGAAAACGGGATTCCCCAAGGCTCAACCATAAGTTGTACTCTTTTCGCTATCGCTGTTAACGACATCGCTTTGTCTGTTCAATCCTCTGTAGAGAAATGTCTATACGTCGATAACGTAATATATATGGCGGAAGATACCATCCCGCCATAAATCGTCAACTTCAATCGATCATCGATAAGGTAAACAGAGTTGCTAAGTCTAAAGGTTTTCGTTTCTCTGAAACAAAAACCTCACGTGTCCATTTCTGTAGGCTCAGACATCCACATCGCGACCCCGGTCTGTCTCTCCGGGGTACTAGGATACAGGTTTTGGATAGTTTACGATTTCTAGGGCTGAGGTTCGATAGGACTCTTTCCTACCAAGCCTATATTGATAAGCTGGTCCAGCGGTCTCGAAAAGCACTAGACGTTATAAAGTGCTAGGCCAGCATCAACTGGGGCGCTAGAAGAGAAGTGCCTGCTGCAGCTGTACACGGCTCTGGTTTTATCCAGAGTTAACTACGGCTGAGCAGTGTACTCTTCGGCAAGGAAGTTCTGGTTGAAACCCCTAGACCCTGTTCACTATGCCGGTCTTAGATACGCCACAGGTGCATTTCGGACGGGTCCCACAACGAGTTTCTGCTGCGAGTCGGGTGTCCCTCCACTATCCGCACGTCGCAACCGCTTCGTGTTGCAATACGCGGCGGTAATGCGTGCGAGGGGGGACACGTAAACCGACTGATACTTTATTAGTGTCACAGAGCAGCAGAGGAAATACACTAGAAGACCTACCATCAGCAGGCCGGTGTGCGTCTGAGCGGAGGAGCTTATGGAGAGTCTCAATATCAGTCTTATCTTATGCCAAGGGTGAGGTGTCGGCTGGATCTGACCTCAGTTAAGAAGAGCGATATGAGCCCCTAAATTCTTAGGGGCCGCTTCCTCCAAATTATCGCTGCATACCCGGACTCTCCGCGGTTGTACACGGACGGCTCAAAATCCGATCATGGTGTAGGCTCTGCCGTCGTTATCGATGGCATCCCACATTCGTGGTCACTCCACGAGTCTGTCAGTGTGTACACCGCCGAACTATACGCTTTATATCAAGCCCTTCGCTATTGTATGATAAAAACCCACCAAAGCTCATTCGTTATATGTTCCGACTCATTACGTGCCATCCAGAGTATATCGTCATTATACTCAGTCGATCCGGTGGTCCAGCTCATATAAGCCTCGATATTCGAAGTGTTCCGGATGCGAAAGACGATCGTGATCGTCTGGACTCCGGGGCACATGGGTATCGAGGGCAATGAGCTGGCCGATGAAGCTGCTCGTCAAGCAGCTAAGGCGAACGACATAGATGATGTACCCGTTAGGCCAGACGACGTGAAAGGGTACATCAAGAAGAAGAGTACTGAGGATTGGCAGCAGAGTTAAAACGACTCCGAGAGCAAATTAAGTTCTGTAAAGCTCTCCGTGACTCCCTGGCAATCGCCGGTGACACTTAAGAGGAGGGAGGAGGTTGCCCTGTATCGTCTTCGCATAGGACACACTAACTTAACCTCCTCGTATCTCCTTGCCGGCGATGAAGTCTGGCGCTTGTGTCCATCCTGTCACAACCGGTTAACGGTGGAGCATATTTTAGTCGAATGCCCAGCCTACGAATTACAGCGAAATAGGCTGAGGCTTGGTGGTGATGTGGCGTCTATATTGGCAAATACTAAGGGGTCCGTATAAACGTCTTTAACGTATCTACGTGAAACAAGTCTTTTGAAGCGACTATAGCGATTTGTGTATGTCTTTTAAGTGTTAATTTATTAGTAATTTATTTATTGCCTTTGTCTCGTTTGTGTATAGTAGCGTCGAAGTTCCTTTACAACTTCGATGTCAACTTTTAGTTTGTGTCCGTCCGCTCCAGAGTCCTTTTACAACTCTGGAGCACATATTGTATATAGTTTTTAGGCTCCAGCATCGGGATCCATTTACAACCCCGATGCCGTCAGTATGTGATATTAGGTTTAGGTTGCGTTGTCCGTTATATGTACGGTCCGGCATTGGGGTCCGATGTCGTCTGCTCTGTGATATTAGGTTTAAGATGTGTTTGTCCATTTTATGTACTATCGGTGACAGGGTTTTTTACAACCCTGCGAACACAATGTCTGTGATATTAGGTTTAGGGTTATTTATTCTATTTATGTTTTGTTTAGTGTTGTTTATTTTAATTAACTTATTGTTTTTTTTTTTCCTTTTTTATTTTTAAATACCACGAGTAAACCGGCTAATGACCATGCAGTCGAAGCCGGTAATTGGGAGGGGTTTTTAGTCGGTAGGTCTCTAGTTTGGAGGAAGTCCGACACTTCGTCCGTAAATGGATTTTCCCCTCGCACACAACAAAAAAATATTTATATATATTTTTTTTTAACTTAAAAGACCACTTTCGGCTTAACTGTAAAGTTTTGGATAAAGATAAGTTGTGTTAAATCATCATATTTTTATCTCAGGAATCTATGGTTAAACCATTTCCCCACATTAACGGGATACCCTGTACTTTATAAAAGTAGAACTTTGTACTTGTTTAATTAAAATGTTTTCTACACTTGAACTTTAATATCTATAGTGTATAAGACCATATCTTAATATACTTATAAAATTCACATTAAACATAATCTATAAATATGAATAATGTATTTTCGTCTAATACTTGACGTAATATTTGTAGCAAATTATATAGTTTAGATTCCTATCTATTACAATAACTAGAACATTTGTGATACTTTGTTTTAAGACTTCCAATGTTAGGAAGCTATTTCTCCTCGAAAACGTTTAGATTAAGAAATCTCCCCAGGTCATTTTGCTTACGGGAATGTCGTCGGTATGATACGTATCCATTTTCTGAGGGCAGTTTATTCGGGCCGTTGCTTTCCCTCGATTCCCACCTGGTCAGCCGTCTCACGACGACTATTGTCGCGAAATTAAAACTGCTATATTGAAGCTTCAATGGGCTGGATCAGCGGATTGGCACAGTTGATACTTCGTATGGAACTTACATACTCTTAATAAATACTCTGGGAGGTGTAAGGATTACGAGTTCAGACAGAGACTGGTGAATAATTATCGGTGCGCTAAGAAGGGGCGTAGAATATGCGGAATTTGTCTTCCAGCAAAACATTTTAATCCTCATATAAGCGGGTTTGAACTTTTTAGAATCAATATGAACCACTCTATCTTGATTGAATTCAATATGCGTTTCAGACTGCAAGGTCCTTATCAGCGTGGTCCCGATCCAGCGCTATGAAATACTGAACAAATCCTTACTCTAACAATTATGTGCGATATATTCTCCACTAAAAGCTACCGGGGCAATTAAAAAAGTATATTAATAAATTAAAAAAAAAACATTATAAACATGTTTAAAAACAGCAGTCGTGTTTTAAAAGGTTTTGTTTTAAACAGGTTTTAGATCTTATATTTGTTTAAAACATGTTTTAAACGTTAAATTAGTTTAAAAAGTTTTTTTTATCTTAAATTTACTAAATTATATTTTATATTACTTCATTAAGATTTTTTGTTTACATTTTTAAATTTTAGGTAAATTTAAATTGGACATATTTCAAATTGCAAAATTAAACATAACATTTTATTACAATAAAATATCACAACTGTGTGCATACATGTGATTTTTAAATACAGGGAAATTTTCTTTCAGGTATTCAGATGCATACACTGTGAATTTTACAATATTCGTTGCTTTTTTGAAAGATTTCAGTTTGAATCCTTAAACGAGGGTTTTCCACTCCCAGACTAAGCATAAAGTAAAATTTCGAGTTTTTTTTCTAAACTCGAAATTTTACTTCATGCGCCACACGTATAAAACACTGAAATATCGTAAAGTTTAAAATATACTGCTTTAGCAATCTAATATGTAGATGTGAATAAAACATGAGTCAAATTCTAAGCTAAACCAATTGTTTAAAACAGTGATTATAGGCAACCCAATAACTCTAACGTATATTAGGTTGCCTATTATCGTTGTCGTATGTGTGTGTTTTTTGAACTTCACTATGAATCAGTGTTTTTAAGCGTGGCGCATGAAGTAAAATTTTGAGTTTAGAAATGCCTAATTTGGATTGGCCGCTCCGCTTCGCTACGCGGCCAATACAAATTCTTAGGCTTTTCTAAACTCGAAATTTTACTTCATGCTTAGTCTGGGAGTGAAAAACACTCGTTAAAAGCCTTAAATTAAACGCTCTGAAACAACGAATTCCAGCAGTTTAAAAAAAACTCTGTAATTATCGGGATATGTATACTCAAAATAAAAATGTACTGTATTTTCTGTTTTAAACATGTTTAAAGCATGTTTTTAATTGTGAATGTTTTAAAAGCTGTTTCAATAAAAAAATCACGTTTTGTTAAAAAAACTGTTTGTTTTAATTAAAATGAAAAATAAATAACGTTTTTTAATAACCCTAATTATAATACAGGGATAAAAGTGATATTATTCAACGAAATATGTTCTATTCTGTTTAATGACTTTCTGCCATCTCTCCACGACCTTCATTATTTCTCTTTCATAAAAGTTCCGAGAATTTTTGGCAAAAAAGTAATCTATGTGCTTTTTGAGGATGTCCAAGGAACTGCAGGTTTTGTTGCCTAAATTGTGTTGTAGCGTTCAAAACAAGTGATAGTCTATCCGGTGGGTGCAAAAAGCATTCGAACCAAGTCACAATAACTTTTCCCGGGTCATCAAAGACACATGTGATGTCCCGGTTAAACCCTTTCTGATCGTAAATTCGGGCCGCTTCTAATCGATTGTTACCTTTATTCTAGCCAGTGTTTGCAGTACTTGGTCGAATTATTCGTATGGATGGCAGCAGTTCATTATAGACGATTCCTTACCAGCCTTTGCGACCGTCTGAACAGCCTCCCCTCTTTTCGACCACGATTTTTTTTTACGTTTCATCATTATCAGTAATCATTCGATTTAAAAATGGTTCGTTTTGATTTCGTTTAAGTTAGACTTCGGCTTCCCTATAGTCGTCAAATGTCGGTGAAATTTGATTAAAGCATTGACATCAGTAGTGACTAGCCGGCCATAGCGAAGAGTATTTTGAACAACAAAATCTCTGTAACCAAAAATCAAAAACCACTTTCAATCGACACATTTGCTTACGGCATATATGGCACATATTTTGTGACTCCTATGCGTTTTTAATTTTTAAAAAATATAGAAGCAAAATGCACCGAAAATTCAGGTTTTTTCCTTCCATGTTTAAAATGTAATTAAACTTTGTATACTTCATGCTTCTCAATGGAAAGTTTCTTACACTGTCGGTACAAAATTCAGCTTCCATTTGAAGTACGACACTCAAATGTTTTATACATGTGCGGGTAGAAAATCAACTGCGAACACAATCTTTCAAAATACCGCTACGGACTTATGAATAGACCTAATTACTATAGCAGTGATAGTAATTAGGTCTCATAATTACGCAAGTTAACATTTTGTATTTTTCACAATGTTCTCATTAATCACTTGGTGGAACATGATTAAAATAAAATTTGAAATAATAACACTTGGTTTGTTTCACTAACGTTTTACTTATTATTCCGACTAGTTTCGGCTTCTAGCCTTTTAGTATTGAGATTCGAAATTAATGAAAGATGGATGGGATCACCCCTATCTCCTCTTTTATCTGAAATTTTCTTAGCAGATTTCGAAACAACTTTGTTCAGGAAACAGGAGACCAAATTTATACACTTTTGGGCCAGATATGTCGATGACATTTTTTGCATTTGGACAGGCACCGTTAGACAACTAGATATATTTACAACATTTTTAAATTCAATTCAGCCTAAAATACAATTCACATTTGAACTGGAAACAAACAATAGCCTAAACTTTTTAGACCTCACAATAACTAAATCAAAGAAGAATTTAGTTTATAAAATTTACAGGAAACAAACATTTTCAGATTCAATTATCCCATCCACGTCAAATACAACAAACTAAATTAATCATAGCACTTTCCATTCCTTAATATAAAGATTATTAAATATCCCTCTAAACGCCGACAATTTCAAATCTGAATTAAATATTATAAAAATAATAGCAATTAACAACGGATATTCAGAACAGTTAATAGAAAATTTATTAAAAAAGAAAAAACAAAGTCAATTACTAAAATATTTTTACGCAACCAAACCAAATTCTAAAAACACCTGGCAAAAAATAGATTATGTGGCAGACCTTTCTGTAAAATTAAAAAATATTTTGAAAAAGAATAAATTTGACATCATTCTAACAAACCCCATTAATTTAAGTAAATTATTAGTGAATAATAAGTTCAAAAACGATAGAATAGAACTATCAGGTGTTTATGAATTAAGATGTAACGACTGTGATGCAGTATATATAGGACAGACCGGACGATCATTCCAAATCCGTCTCGACGAACATAAAAAAGATGTTCTAAATAAAAAACAATCAACGGGTATGTCCAAACACTGCATCACAGCCGGTCATCTATACAACAGCAATAATTTTAAAATATTGTATACAGGCAATAAGGGTCGTATACTGAATTTCAGAGAAGGCTTGGAGATAAATAAAGCAATAAAATCGGGAAAACATGTGGTCAATGACAATGTTGAGCTATGGATCTCCCCAATAATGAACGCCCGTATTACCTGATTTTGTATATAAATATCGTGTAAAAAAGTATTCTCTGTACATTCCTTGATAATGGCTAGAAGCCGAAACTAGTCGGAATAATAAGTAAAACGTTAGTGAAACAAACCAAGTGTTTTTATTTCAAATTTTAACATTTTGTAATATAATTGAAATACAAGTTTTAAATAAATTCAGTTGATTCAGGAACGCAATAATTTAACCCAAATGGTTCCATTGTCCTTTTAAAAGGTCGCCAATATGTGTTACAGAAACCTATGTTTCTTGTGTATTATTTTAAGTAATGATAGTAAGATGGCACCACATTCTTTAAGAATAAGGTACATGTGATACATTTTAGCAAAATTGAACACATTTTAACTGCGTATAACATCCAGAAAAATATTTTTTGTGCATCGAGTTTTTTCTTTTGTGTCATGGACAGATTGAGGTAAGAATTATTTAATCATAATAAATTAGATATGTTCTTCGTTGCATAAAATGTAATTAATATAGTTATATTTAATTAACCACAGGTTTGTGAGGTTACATTTTCATTTTGTATTTGGAATATACGCACGAAATCATAAATGTCCTTTATAAAGGCCAGTGGCTCAATATACTGTGTTTTCAGTTATTGGAACAGACACAGACCCTTGACTCTAAGTGAATTGTTGGAGGAAGCAGAGAACATTGATGATGATGCAATACTACCAGATAGTATAGCTGTTTTTCCACCTATTAATGCAAATGAAGTTGTTACCGATGAAGACTCCGGCGATGAGGAAAATGTTGTCATGGACAACCTTTCTGGTAGTATTTTAAATTCGATGGCTGAACCTTCTTTCAAAACTAATATTATCGATAGTGACAGTGATAGTAGCGACAGTGATAGCAGTGACGATGAAATTCCCTTATCAAATTTCATGAAATATAAGAAGAGACCAAAAAATTATGAATGGAGTCACAGCGACATTACAAATCGTTTGCCGATCTGGATCCAACCATGTGAGCCTAATAATAAATTTACAAACTTAGAATTTTTCTACATATTCTTCGATAAGGATGTTTGGCAAATGTTAACTGATTATAGCAATCTTTACGCAGTACAAAATAACAGATGTGGAGACATAAGTGTAGAAGAAATGAAAGCTTTTTTTGGAGTCCTTATTTATAGTGGTTATACTACTGTCCCAAGAAGATTACTGTATTGGGAAAACAGTTCTGATGCTAATCACAAAATAGTATATGACGCAATTTCAAGAAACCGTTTTAATTTTATAATGCAAAATCTGCATTGTAGCGATAATACAAATTTAAATGTTTCACATAAATTTGCTAAAGTCGGCCCATTATTAGACGTTTTGAACAACAAGTTTATTTCACTTGCCCCTCTGAACGAATATCATAGTATTGATGAGTCAATGGTGCCCTACTTTGGCGGACATGGTTCCAAGCAGTTCATCAGAGGAAAACCTATTAGATGGGGTTATAAGTTTTGGATGGCTACTTCTAGAACAGGTTACATAGAATGGTTTCAACCTTATCAAGGTTCCAGCACAAAGCTGTCAGAAAGATACAAGAACTTAGGATTGGGTGCGAGTGTGGTACTAACAGTTGTCGATAGTATTCTTGAAGAAAAAGGTAGTTACCCGTATCATTTATACTTCGATAATTTTTTTACTTCTTGGGATTTGCTTTTGGTACTCAGAGATAGAAAAATAAAGGCTACTGGAACACTGAGAGAAAATAGAATACATGTATCTGCAATAAAAACTGCCAAAGAACTACAGAAAGAGCCAAGGGGAACCTTTGTGTATGCCTTGGAGAAACAGGAAAACATAATAGTATGTAAGTGGAATGATAACAATATAGTTACAATAGCTTCCAATTCAGATAGCGTGCTGCCGACATGTAATGTGGCTCGATTTTCCCTGAAAGAAAAGAAAAAAATTTCTGTACCTCAGCCGGATTTGATAAAAAAATACAACAAAAATATGGGAGGTGTCGACAGGGCAGACCAAAATATTAGTCTTTATAGAGTCGGAGTTAGAGGCAAAAAATGGTACTTTCCCATAATAAGTCATTGCCTTGATATGGCAATTCATAATGCATGGCAGCTCCAACGAGAATATGGTGGAAAACAGGATCAATATACCTTCCGTAGATCCCTTGCAATGAGCATTTTGGAAAACAACAAGAAAACAACGAAACGAGGACGACCTAGTGCACAACCAAATGAATATTCCCGATTCGACGGAAAGGATCATCTAATTGCACACAAAGAAACACAAATTAGATGCCGATTATGCCACAAAAAAGTGCAATTTCAGTGCAATAAGTGCAATGTAGGTTTGCATCCAAAAAACTGTTTTTTGGAATATCATACGCTCTAATTTTATTTGTCTGTAAATATATAAATTATATTTATTTTTTGTTGAATATAGATTATTTCTTTAAAATATATTTGGAATATTGCTGAGTTTATATATAGATATATTTTTACTTTCAAGATATTAACCTTCCCGTTGTCCTTTATAAAGGACGGTCTATATCTGGTAAACTATTAACTTTATAACATAAAGTGCTTATTAAAAAAAAATTCAAGAAATACCAATTAATCATAAAATTGCAAAAAACTTTTAATTTTCTTTAAAAAATTAATTCGGGAGTATTTGGGTTAAACTATAGTTTATAGAAAATTGTTAAATTTTTATTGTAATTAAATTCTATTTGCATAATCATCAAGTTTTACTTAACTACATAAGTCGCAGATGATTGTTTACAGTTCATACCGGGACTACTGAAGTAAGAAGTGTTTTGCGATTAATTGGAGTAATTCGCAATGGAGAATTAGCGTAGAAATTATCCGGAGGGCCTTTGTAATGTATCTGACATTCGTGCCTGGAACCCCGTCAAGAGCTTTTGCCCTTGATTCCCACACTGACAAACAAGTGCAGTATGTAATCGCGTTGAAGCAGAACCAACAGCCGCCAGAGTAACCTTTTGTTATTAACTCTTAGTGATATTCACCAAGCAATTAATGATGTTAGCAACTTTCTTGCTATTTGAACTATTTGATAAGATGATGTTTTCATCATAGCACTATTTCTGATACTAAAATGATAGATAATGAGTTTAGAGAAAGGAATTTCTGCCTAACAAAACACGTTTACAAAATTAGTTACGAAACTAGTATCAGTCACGTTAATCCCTTGACTCACGGTTTATAATTATATTTAAGAAATATACGAGGATTTTTTATTTATAAGTATACTTTTACACATTCCAAAACAAATTGCTTTAGACGTTAAAATTAACCCAAATAAAAATTTGCAAAATTAGTTAACATAAGATCAAATATAAGTCAAAGTATATTTTGAACTTTAATCAGTGTTTTATACGCGTGGCGCACGAAGTAAAATTTCGAGTTTAGAAAAGCCTGAATTTGACATTTGTAAACTAGAAATGTTACTTCATATTTAACCAAGGAGTGGAAACACTCGTTATAAGCTTCAAATTAAACTTAAAAAATAACAGACAAGCAGGAAATAATCAGAAGCTATTGGTTCTTCGAAATTCTAAATGTTTTATGTAAAGAATAAAAATAATGCTTTTGTCTAATAGAGATCTAGATACAAGCGAGAAAATTTATAATTGATAATCACAATTTTAGATGTCATTTTTAGTAGATTTTTGCATAAAATTTAACGATTTAGAGTTGCAAAGCAAACAGGACATGATTGGTTTAATAAGATTTTTTAGACAATTCTTAATTTTACTGATGTGACATTTAAATCATCGTGAATTACGCCATTCTCTATACTTGTTAACGTTTCTCGACGAAAATTTATAAAATAATACTACAGCGGCTAAGTTAGCCTTCCAATTTTGGGAAGCCCCAAGCCCCAGGACCTTAAGAGTATAATATAGTTGTAATAGGTGCCATTACACTTTTTAAAATGTTTGAGAAGACTAATTTCAAATTTGGGGGTGTTTAGCCCCCCAAGACCTCCTATACCTTCGTCTTTCTGTACCTCCAAGAAACATGAGAAATTCCGATATTATTGCTCAAAAAATCCTGGCCTGTTTTAGAACAACATATTTGTCGGAATTTGCGTTTGCAAATAAAAAGCAAACTAAGAACTAACATACACATCATCACTTGGGTCAGTGTTTGCTATTAGCTACGCCATCATACCAACGTGACTATGAAAGTATTGCCAAGTCAGGGCATGCATAATTTTACATTGATGAAACTATAAATTTAACTTTCTAAATATTTATGTATTTTCGGAAATGATCAATGTACAGGATGGTGCATATTGGAGGTGCCACATATGGAAAACTTGTTTATTTGAAAAGATATTAAAAAACCGTTTTCGCGAGCCAAAGTCACTTTTTCGTGTTTTAATCAATCGAGAAAATTGATCTATCTCTAATCGTTTCCGCTCTACAATCGGAAGTTGATAAAATGCCATTTTCATGAAGTTACTGTAACTTGTTTGTTTTACAAGTTATAACCAAACTGTAAAAATGTTCTTATGGCAACTTTTTACGCCCATTAAAATGACATACTTATTTTATTATAAGGACGCTTCGATTTTGTTTTCCTACACCAAATTTTCTTTTTTCTTATGAGCGCATATGGAGATATGCATATCATTGAACAGCATTTTTTAAGCCAATTTCAACAATGTGCCATTTGTGTACCTTTGGAAAAAAACTTGTTTTTTAAATACGAGAAGCAAAGTAGCAGTTTATGTCAATCGAGAGTACTTATTTAGAAAACAAAATATACCACATCGATAGTAGTCATATTTTCTAACAAATTGCAAGCATCACGTAGTAACGAAATTGTTTACCGGTTGTCATGGCAACTTTGTCAATAACTTTTTTTGACAAAAGTATGCATGTGACACATCACTGAAATCAGGGTTTAAAATGCTGTTCAATGTTATGCATATCTCCATATGCGCCCATAAGAAAAATGTGATTTTGATATAAGAATTCTAAAACAAAACGTCCTTAAAATAAAACAGGTACGTCATTTTAATGAGAGCAAAAAGTTGCCAAAAGGAAGTTTTTATAGTTTGGTTATAACTTGAAAAACAAATGAATGAAGAGTAACTTCAGAAAAACGACAATTTATCAACTTTCGGTTATAGAGCGGAAACGGTTAGAGATAGATCAATTTTCTTTTTTCCATTGATTAAAACACGAATAAAGTGACCCTGGCTCACGAAAACGGTTTATCAATACCTCTTCAAATAAAAAAGATTTCCATATGTGGCACCTCCAAACTGCACCACCCTGTACAGGGAACTTTTCTTTTTAGTATACATGTCGCCAGCATGAAGTAAAATTTTAAGTTTAGAAAAGCCTGAAAATTCGGAATTGCCGGGGCGCGCAGCATTTTACAACTCGTTATATCGTTTTACCAATACCCGTGGTATGAAAATTCGAGCAGTTTACTATAAATTTCAAGCTTTGTTTATAAAAAAAATCTCTGTACACGTCCGTATGTTGATCGCAAAATAATTTAGTATGCAAAAGTAGCTCTCGTAGTAGGAAAGATTGAATACCCCTGGTATAGAGTATCATTAATGTGCAAGTTTTCTAACAGCCAATCAGTCATCTACGTGAGTGGACCAGTAGACTCTGCAAATTATATTTTAATTCCATTAGTGTTTGTAGGAAAATAATGACATATTTTACATAATCTTGCAAAACTCAACGTTGCCCTTATATAAAGCATATTAACATAAATTATCATATGAATTCATGTTAGCTCATTTTAAAAATTCATTGCATTAGTAAATAACTCTTCTCATATAAATTACATACACCTAAAATGAATACGTGAATGTGAAAATACAACATTGATATAGAGCTGGTCATGTGGACTTATATCTCAAACATAAAAATCCAAGTGTTCGCCGAGTACTATTTTTAGGTACACGTGCCTTTGACCTGTTATGAAGGTGTATAGGAATAGTTTAGTCAGAAACTGAAAGTCCGCGTCAGGTTAAAAATAATTGCTTGTAATAAAATGTCCGCCTATAAGGTAAGGTGATAAATGTAGTATTTCAAGGTGTCTCGATTAAATATTTATATTACAATAACTATAACCTCTAACTAAATATCTGCGTTTATTATTTTAATAGAATAAAACATTGTCCCGAAATACAAACATGCATGCTTCCAGCAAATAGTCATAATAGACAATTGTTTTACAATAAGTATCACTCGCTTAAAATGTAATTGAGTATAATGTTAAAACATAGAAAACTGGAAATAAAGTAGCATTAACGGTTTAAATAAAAGTCTGAGTGGTCAAGTAATTCACAATTTCTAGAAATAATTGAACTACTTTATTATTTAAAAAGGAATTATCTCCACAAGCCGGGTGGAAACCATTTTTTTCTTTCCTTCAGTTGGGAAAGTGAATCGTTTTCGATCGATTTTAGTATATGCAATATAAATAGTTTTCATCGATTTTGTTGATACATAATGTCAACACTTTTTCAATTACACTTCTGCTCTTTTATTTACACTCAAAGCGTCCTAGTCGTGACATAAATACCGAAACTTTATACACCCGCATGATATATTCATGATCTAGTGAAAAATATGGATTTACATAATATGTATTCTAATTATTACTTATTGGGCTTAAAGAATATCATTTTTTAGTTTTCTGACTTATGATTTTACCAGTCAGTCACGATTAACTTTAAAACTAAAACCAGACTTTTTTTGATAAGAACTATGTTGAGCATAAATTGCATTTGGATAAAATAAATATTTTTTTTCTTATTATTTAAATGAAATTATACTTAATTAATATAATATAAAAACTACATACAGAGAATTGTATGTAACACCGAACATGCCAGAAAATATTCAATGTAAATTTTCCTATGTTCGATGTGTTCTGGGATGCATCAAAGCATTGAGTGCGATTCCATGGCTCTGATTTTGGTAGTTCTAACGCAATTTACATTTAACGTCTAAATGAAATGTGTCATTCATTAATCGCCTACATCACTAATGGAATGTTAATATTAAACTGAAAAGAAAAATTAGTACGAGAACAGATTTAGCTTAAATGCAAAAATAATAGAAAAGCAGATTCCTGTTACTTCCGTTTGCTAATAGTACGTTGCTTTGAGTGTACCAGCAAAAATGCCGTCACAAAACTGCCTTTTGGCAGTTTTAAATATAAATATTCCAAATTTGAAGAGCGTGGCGAGGCAAGTTTGCAAGTACCGCACCTAGGTCTCATGCCAGCACAACGACACTGGGGTGTTAGGTGTGCTGCTTCATTTGGCAACAATTTTAATTTTAATTTATTTATTAACATAATACTCAATAAAGATAATTTCGGTGTATGTATTACTTTATCGACTGCCTAACTTATAATGAATTAAAGATATAGTGAATTTTTTTTAGGTAAACATGCATAAGCTCTAAATTTTCCGACATTCGATGTTTTTTTAAAGAGTTCAATTTGAAGCTTTGAACGAGTGTTTTTCACTCCCAGACTAAGCATGAAGTAACATTTTGCGCCACGCGTATAAAACACATATTTCAAGTGAAGTTCGAATATACATAAATTTCACGATATTTCAGTGTTTTTTACGCGTGGCGCATGAAGTAAAATTTCGAGTTTAGAAAAGCCCAGAAAATTTGTCTCGGGTCGCTGCGCGACCCTCTACTAATTTTCACGGGGCTTTTCTAAACTCGAAATTTTACTTCATGCTTAGTCTGGGAGTGTAAAACACTCGTTTACAGCTTCCAATTGAACTTAAAAAAAACAAGGAATATCTAAAGATTTACAGAAAATAGGCTGAATTTGGAATACGTATACTTAAAAGAAAAACTCTCTGTATGTTTCACGACAGTGTTGATCTTGATTGTCTTGAAATGCCGCTGTCTTGCTTTGGACAAAAAAGTATGTTTCATATTCCTACACACTGCACTTACCATAAACGCACAAGATTTAATAACTGACATATTTTATTTTGACGTTACATGTATAGGGTACATGTAACGTCAAAATAAAATATGTCAGTTATCAAATCATTACATTAGTCCTAATTTTCATTAGAACTACTAAAACTCGTAACCAGTGAAATCGCACCCAGAAGAATGAAAATTGGGTTGAATATGTTTACCATTCAATGCTTTGATGCGTCCCAGATCAAATCGAACATAGGAAAATTTACAGTGAACATTTTCTAGCATGTTCGGTGTTACTTAAAACTCTCTGTAGGAATTTTATAAAGTGTGCCTTGAGGTATGTGCCATATGTAGTATACCGTATATTTTATTTGAAGGCAGCAATGCTTGACTGATTGTAGTCTCTATTGTGGTGAGTAAATGCTTATTTCTGGATAAAACATATTTTGTAACGTATAAATTACGTTGGTTATCTATTATGATCCACAATAGCATGTTAATATTATTTGGTTTTTATATCGAACAATATAACCGTGCCCAATCAAACCTGAATCTTTATTTTCTTTATATTTTTGTTCATTGACATATGTTTTGACCATTCGGCGACTAACATTGGTTTGAAATTGAACTTAGCAAAACTTTTTAATATTTTAATTAGGATAAACAATAAAAAATCTTTAATTTTGTTTATTTATTTTAACGGAATTACATTTTTTACAAATTATGACAAAAGGTAAACAAACATTTGGACATAGAGTAGACAAATTTATCTAATCCAGAAATACATCGACATGCAATCCCTAGAACTGATAGCTAAAAAAGTCAACAGGAAACAAGCGGTGCCCCTATTTTACTTGCCTCAAGTGCGTCGCATATGTAGCTACGCTACTGGTTTTAGACAACATGCAAAAATCCAAAATTCATCAATTCAAGAATGATTAGTTTTAGAATGTAGACACAATAAGATGAAAATTGAATTTGTGTTTCGTACACAGACGAGAAATGAACAATAGATGGCTATACTCGCTATCGATTAGTAAAAGATTAAACATAGCAACTATTTGTATTAATCTCTTCAGTGATAAATTCATAAAGGGAAACATTAATTTAATTTTCATATATTATCTATAGAATGTATTAAATAGTGAATTCTTTTTTAATATAATATAATTTCTTTATAGTTAAACTATATATTTATATTTGTATTTCAAGTAGAAAGTGTATATTATTTAATAAATAGAGATCGTATGCAATGAAACTATATAATAAATAATGTGTAAGATAGATATGCATGTTTTATATTCTTGCCCGATTTAATTTCCAATCTAACCTAATTTTGATCAAATTCAACACTTACTTACAAATAAACATAATCTTATATCACAGGATTTAACAACACACAGCTACTAATCCCCACACACATGCAATTTTGTCGCAGAAGTTACAACAAAAACTCTTTTTTCAGAAACAAATTCAATGTTGCTGTAGATAGTCTGGATGTACTAATTGATGTGGGATGGAAAATATGTTTTCCTTTGAAACATATTACTTCGCCGTAGGTAAGATGAAGTTGATTTTAAAACATTAAAATACATTATATATTTTACATTGAAATATTTAAAAAAATATATATATACAATCAGTGAAGTGAGTACATTGAGATCTATGACTTTGAACTTAAAATATTGATTCTCATGCCGTGGGAAAATTAATCGAATCAATAACCAAACTAAAATGATAATGTAGTTGAAATCAAAAGATAACCTACACAATATAAAACAGTTTTTATGCAAAAAAATTGTTTCAGTTTATAATTAAGAAAGAATATTTTGTTCCGGCCATTTTGTTCAATTTAAAACAAATAAATACATTATATATTTCCAAATCGCTTTGTTTATAGAAATAATAATGCAAATAACACAGTCATTTAAACAGCATTATCGATCATTTTAGTTTTATTGTATTGTTGTAAAGTATACTTCTAATAACGAGAATAATTGTAAAAAACACGTAAACTTTACATTATCACTTTTCAGTGTATTTACTATTATTTTTTTATCATGATATACCACAAAGTGAACGCCAATCAAATCGAATAATCGTTAGATTCTTTGATATTATTAAATAAAGTTATATTGTTAAAACCATTGTTACAATTTTAAAATCTTGAATGAGTTTCTCATCTTTTTCGTGGTGAAACATATTTAGGTCAATGATTTCAAATAAGTTTCATTTATACTGTTTTAGAGATAAATCTCTGAGGTGATTTTCTTTTCACTGATTCTAAATGACCACTATTTCCGATGTGAATAAAATTGAAATAAAATACTTCGTAGCACTTATTAATTTAAACTTATATTCACAGTAAATATATGTACAGATTTATATACATAATAAAATAAAAGTTGTTTTGCGTATTGTTAGATTAAATGTTTTGATGGTTATCGTTTCAAGAACAGAATTGTAGTGTTAGTTTTTAAATTTCGAAAATCAAAACTGAATGTGACGTTAAGTGGGGGTGTGTTGTTATTGGTCAGCGATGGTCACGGGACGCAAAATCTGTCGCAAAGGAAGGGACGTACCCTGCGGTTACCTAGATTGTGTTTAAGGGACGAATTTCTAGGAATTAGCCACATGGCCATGCAAATGATATTTTTCTGAGTATTTTTCCGAAGGCGGACGAACAACAACACCCCCCGTAGCTAAAAGAACCGTTCAACTTAATATCGGTCTATTAAAACTACGTTACGATATTTATAAATACAAAATAAGAAGAAGTAATAAAATGCAAATTAACAAGAAAACATAATATTAAATAGATAAGTTGAAATGTGCTATATAAATAAAATATTTACAAATACAAATATAAAATAAAAGGTCGATATAAGAATAAACATATACATATTTATATGTACAGTAAAACGCCGCAACATGCCCCCCTTGAAGTATGTTGATAGTTCAAAGTCCTATCCAGCAGTCTTATCAATGGGAAGGATTGATAACTTGGTGATGGCACGTTTGTGTGTTCCCGTTGCCGTTTTTACAGAGACAACTCGAATGAAGTTATCATCTCCTGGGTGAACGTCAATTACTCGCCCGAGGTGCCATTTTGAGGGTGGTAGGTTATCCTCTAAAAATAACCATGGTTCCTATAGCCATGTCTTGAGTAGGTTGTTTGTTCCATTTTCCTCTGGGATGAAGTGTTGTGATGTACTCTTTCGACCACCGTTTCCAGAAATGCTGCGTCATCTGCTGTAACATTTGAAAGCGATTCAACCTGTTTTGTGGTATCTGATTTAGGTCAGGGTCTGGAGGAGATATTATAGGCCTTCCAATTAGAAAGTGTGCCGGAGTTAAAGGTTGGAGGTCGTTTGGATCATTAGATAAGGGTGATAGTGGACGGGAATTTAATACACCCTCGATTTGAACTAATACAGTTGTAAATTCTTCGTACGTAAGCAAAACGTTTGCTGCTATGCGTTTTAAGTGCGTCTTAACTGACTTGACTCCCGACTCCCAAAGACCACCAAAATGTGGTGATCTGGGAGGTATGAAATGCCATTGAATAGAATTTACCGCCGCGAAATTGATTATTTTGTCGTTATGTTCGGTATTATTTAAAAATATATTTAATTCTCTTATTTCGGAATTAGCACGAACGAAGGTAGTTCCGTTGTCAGAATATATGTGTTTAGGAGCTCCGCGCCTTGAAGTGAATCGTCTAAGAGCAGTAATAAATGCTTTGCTCGATAAATCGGTCACCAATTCTAAGTGCATTGCTTTAGTCGTTAAACAAATAAATAAACAAATATAAGCTTTAATAGTATTAGGTTTGCGCAATTTCCTATCCTTAATTAGGAATGGTCCTGCATAATCAACCCCACAATTATAAAATGGCGGTGCTGGGTTTATGCGCGACGACGGCAAATTTCCCATAAATGGAAGTGTGGGTTTTGGGTTACTCTTGAAGCATATTATACAATCGTGGAAACAACGCCTACATGCATCGCGGCCTGATACTATCCAGTATTTATTTCTTGAGCTACAAAGTAGTGTTTGAGGACCGCAATGAAGCATGAGCTTATGTTCATTAGCAATAATTAATTTTGTTAGTGGATTTTTAGCTAAGAGTAGTATTGGATGTTTTTTAGAATAAGGCATATTAGCACGATTTAATCGTCCACCTACTCTAATAATGCCGTTTTCGTCGAGAATTGTCAATTTTAATATTTTGCTTTTATTATTTAAAAAACCAAAAGATTTAATGTGATCTATGTCAGCAGAAAACATTGACTGTTGTGCCAGTTTAACTAAAATGGTCGTTCTGATTCGACAGCCTACAATTGTGTATGAATCGTAAGGAATAAGCTGTTACATGGATTAATTTATTAAAGCTAGAAAATTTAGTAAATAATGTACATTCATTTGTTTGTACATGACACGTTTGCGTCTTTCGGATTTCTAGAATGCTTAGATCGATGTTTGTATTGACTTCATTAATTGGCCACTCGGTAGTATCGTATTGTAGCCATAAAGGCCCATTCCACCATATTGTGGATTGTTTTAACGTGAGCGCGTTGGTTCCGCGGGTGATCAGATCAGCGGGATTGTCAAAAGTACTAATATGACGCTAATCGCTTATGTTTGCGTGACTTTGAATTTCTCCTACTCTGTTTGCAACTAAAGTTTGCCATCTTCGACTATCACCCTTGATCCAATGCAAGGTGATCGTTGAATCGCACCAAAGATATATGGAATCAAAGGTGATGTCGAGGATTATTAATTAATTTTGATAAAAGTAATGCCCCACATAGTTCTAGTCTGGGAATAGATGTATGTTTAAGTGGCGCTACTCTTGATTTTGAGCATATAAGATTAATAAATGAATTGCCAAAGTTATCGGTTGATTTTATATAAACACATGCCTCATATGCTGCTTCTGATGCATCACATAAACCTTGCATTTCTATGCGTTTTGGTGAAGGACAGATTGTGAGACGATTAATTTTGATTTCAGACAGAAATTGCATGTCTACATTGTATTTAACCCACGTGGAGTGTAAATTCAATGGCATAGATTCATCCCAGTGTAATTTTTCTTTCCATAATTGCTGCATTATTAATTTTGCATTAATTGTAATTGGAGAAATTAATCCTAAAGGATCATAAATTTTTGAAATAGACGATAAAATAAATCGTTTTGTGGCCTTATGAGTTTGATTAAAATTATCAGATGCGATAAAATGTAAATGATCAGACTTTGGATTCCATAACACCCCTAGTGATTTAATGGAATCTATTTCTCCTAATTGAATGGACATGTCATTATTTAATTCATTACTAATTGATAGGTGATTAGAAATCCACTTATGAAGATTAAAACCGGCGCTTGCTAAAATGCTGGTTATTTCTTCCTTAATTTTTACAACCTCATTAATAGTATTGCCGCCAGTCAGCATGTCATCGACATAAAAATCATTTTTGATTATTAAACTGGCAATTGGAAATTTATATTGATTAAGTTTTGACAGCTCGTTAAGCGTGCGTATTGCCAAAAATGGTGCAGAAGCAGTACCATATGTTACGGTATTTAATTCGAAACAAGTTAATTCGGAATTAGGATTTGATCGCCAAAATATACGCTGCAACGATTTATGATCAGGGTGGATTAAAATTTGTCGATACATTTTTTCTACGTCTTCTGTTAAAACAATTGAATGACGTCTAAATCGGATTTAAATAGAAAATAAATCATTTTGTATAGTTGGACCTACTTCTTGGATGTTATTTAAGGATAAATTGTTACTAAGTTTCGCCGACCCATCAAATACTACTCTCAATTTTGTAGTTGTGTTAGATTCTTTTATCACGGAATGATGGGGTAGATAATATGTTAAGTTTTTTAATGGAAATGTTTCTCTAATTTTACTCATGTGCCCTAGCGTTTGATATTCAGACATGAATTCAGTATACCGTGCTCTTAAGTCAATATTTTTTGCGAGTTTTTTCTCGAGTAAATAAAATCGTTTTATAGCTATATTGCGCGATTCCGTAAGATCGCACTCTGGATTATTAATAGGAATTTTTACAATAAAACGCCCATTAGGTAACCGTGTGGTGTTTGTAACGTTGTGATTTTCAGCAGTTGTTTCTGTATGATCAAGATTAGTTTCATTCTTGATTTCTTCTAACTTCCAAAACCTATTTAATTGATCGTCAATTGCCTGAGCCGTTCCTAAATTACATTTTACATCAGTACTTGGGTCATATGCGGGAATGTTACCAGCTACGATCCAACCTAATTTAGTTTTTTGCAGTAATGGCAAGTTTTTTCCTAATTTGATTTGACCTTTAAAAATGAGGTCCCAAAATAGGTTAGCTCCGATTAGCATATCAATAGTGTTTGGTTTATTGAATGATTCATCAGCAAGTTTTATATTGCTAGGGATATTTAATATTTTTGCACTAAATGAGCATGATGGTAAATTTGTTGTAATTGAATCTAAGATTAGACAATTGACGGTTGATTTGTAACTATTATGATTTGATCGGATGGTTAATTTTGTTTGGTTGCAAACTTCGGCATTACTATTTGAGATTCCTAAAATCATTATACTGCTAGCAGAAATATGTAAACCTAACTTCTTAACTAAGTTGTGTGTTATAAAACAAGACTGTGATCCCGAGTCTAATAACGCTCGGCAATTTTGGTAATTGCCTCGTGTGTCAGATACTAATATTTGCGCCGTAGATAACACCGTTTCACATTTAAGATTTGCAGCATGAAATGAGGTAGATTGCTTGATTGTGAGATTGTTTGAATCTTGAGCAGCAATATTTTGTTTACTTGAATGATTTTCTTTTTGTTGGGAATCCAAGTGCAATAGTGAATGGTGTTTTTTATCGCAAGTTTTACAAATTCCTGAATTACGACAATCTTTATTGGTGTGGTTAGACTTTAAGCAGTTTGTACAAAGACCTAATGAACGGACCCGATTGAGCTTTTCACTTGGAATCAATTTTAAAAAATCTTGACAAGTATAAATGAAGTGTTCATTTTTACACAGAGTACATGAAGGTTTATATGTGGAAACGTATGATTTTTTTGGTTTAGAGTTAAATGAATTTTGTTTAACTTGATTTTGTTGGATTGAGCTAGACGGTTGTTGAGGTTTTAGTTTTTCTAGTATGTCACATTTTTCATTAATAAATTTGTGTAAATCGTCTAATTTAGGAGACTTAATGTTGCATCGTCATTGTCGTCAAATTTGCTTTCTATTAGATAAATCATTATTGTATCCCAAATTTGTGCTGACTTGTCTAGGTTTATTAGTGAAAGAATATTGTTTGCAATAATATCATTCATTTGTCTAAGTCCGGGCAAATTTTGATTAGATAAATGCGGAATTTCAAATAGGGCCCTTAAGTGTTTATTTGTAGCAATTTTCGTATTATGGAACCTATTTTTTAAAGTTGACCACGCAATGTCGTAATTAGCAGCTATTATTTCTAATGCCTTAATTGAATTGGCGGCTTCGCCCGTTAAACACGATCTTAGATAATGAAATGTTTGGAATTGTCTAATGTTGCATTAGAATCAATTAATGACGTGAATGTTGCGCTAAACGCAGCCCATTCTTCATACAAACCACTAAATGATAGTAATTTTAATATAGGTAATTCAACTTTACGTGATTCAGTACCAGATTGACTATTAAGAGTGCCTAAAAGCATTTTCAAATCTGATTTCAAGTCATGATATGTTTTTTCAAATGTGTCCCTATCAGCTTCATATTCCGGTTTATCTCCCTCGATTAATTCTAATTCTTCCATAAGAGTATAATATTGTTGTAAGAACGGCTCTAAAGTATCTAACCGCGAAATAATTTTCATGCGAGTTGATTTAGGATCTGCCTGAGTATCTTTTAATAAATCTGTATATGCGGTTCTAACTCTAGTCATGTTGCCTTTTAAGGCGCGACGTTCATTTAACAAAGCGGTTGATCTATTATCGGTAGTCATTGTGACTTAGAAAATGTTCAAATATAAGAGTGTATTAAATAAAGGATTGGACTTACAAAGGATTGATTGAATCGCTGGCTTCAATGTTCGACGGGGATGCTCCGCTCGGGTGGACCAGGTGTCGCGTTCCGGTGGTGTTGCACTTCCGCTCGACGGGGATGCTCGTCTCAGGTAGACCTAGTGTCGCTTTTCCGGAGTAGATGCACCCGGTGAGTGTGAAGTTCCCACGATGATGGCGACCGCGTTCAAGATTTCCCCTTGTTGGCGGTGAACGCCCACTTTTAAGATTCCCTCGTAGGCGGTGGACGCCTGCTTTTTCTTCTGGTGTTGATTTAAAGATTATCGAATAAATATATTTCGATAATCCGGTTCGAAGGACCAATGTTTTAGAGATAAATCTCTGTGGTGATTTTCTTTTCACTGATTCTAAATGACCACTATTTCCGATGCGGGTGAATAAAATTGAAATAAAATACTTCGTAGCACTTATTAATTTAAACTTATATTCACAGTAAATATATGTACACACTTAAATACATAATAAAATAAAAGTTGTTTTGCGTATTGTTAGATTAAATGTTTTGATGGTTGTCGTTTCAAGAACAGAATTTGTAGTGTTAGTTTTTAAATTTCGAAAATCAAAACTGAATGTTACGTTAAGTGGGGGTGTGTTGTTATTGGTCAGCGATGGTCACGGGACGCAAAATCTGTCGCAAAGGAAGGGACGTACCCTTCGTTTACCTAGATTGTGTTTAAGGGACGAATTTCTAGGAATTAGCCACATGGCCATGCAAATGATATTTTTCTGAGTATTTTTCCGAAGGCGGACCAACAACAACACCCGCCGTAGCTAAAAGAACCGTTCAACTTAATATTGGTCTATTAAAACTACGTTACGATATTTATAAATACAAAATAAGAAGAAGTAATAAAATGCAAATTAACAAGAAAACATAAAATTAAATAGATAAATTGAAATGTGCTATAAAAATAAAATATTTACAAATACAAATATAAAATAAGAGGTCGATATACGAATAAACATATACACATATATGTACAGTAAAACGCCGCAACACATACTTCATACTGTTTTTTTATTCCAACTATTATTACTATTATTATTATGATCTACTTTCGACATTGAGTCTGGGAATGACTCCGGAGTGCTACTTTAAATTTAAATGTAACATTAACATAAATTTTATTTTACTCATTGCAATCGGACCTTTTTATTTTTTCTAAATAAGAATATAGACCGCCTTTGCCAAATAGTGTCTTTAAAATTCTAGACCATTTTTGACCAATCGTTATTATCGCTAACATCGCGGAGAGGTGGCGAGATGAGTTAGTGGATGGTTGTGTTTGAATATTCATATTTAGAAATTTTGTTCGAAGGCAATAATTTTTAATCAGGAGGATAATAGCTTAAGAGGGCCAATTTTTGCTGGTTGGATGTTTCTGGGATACGAGATGGCGCAGAAATAGCAAAATTGCAGAAAATAGTTTTGATTATGTATTGGTTTATAGTGCCTGCCGAATTGTATCACAACGAATTTTAAAAATGATGAGTGCGGAGCACGTTGTTTGTTTGTTTACATAGCGCCGTACAAATGACGGGTATTGAATTACAGAAGACACAAGTAAACTGGATAGATATTCACGATTTTAATTTCTATCGACTGTATAACGAAACAGATGCCTTCACCATTAATGATTTTAGTTTGATTTTTCATATGAGTATAATCGGGGAGTTTTTCTTTAAAGTATACGTATTTTAAATTCAGATTATTTTCTTTAAATATTTAGATATTCGTTGTTTTTCAAAAGAGTTCAATTTGAAACTTAAAACGAGTGTTTTCCACGCCCAGACTAAGCATAAAGTAAAATTTCGAATTTAAAAAAGCCCCGTGAACATTTTCTGGGCTTTTCTAAACTCGAAATTTTACTTCATGCGCCACGCGTATAAAACAATAAAATACTGTGAAATGTATGTATATTTGAACCTCACTTGAAATCAGTTTTATACGCGTGGCGCATGAAGTAAAATTTCGAGTTTAGAAAAGCCCAGAAAAATAAATATCCACGGGGCTTTTCTAAACTCAAAATTTTACTTCATGCTTAGTCTGGGAGTGGAAAACACTCGTTTAAAGCTTTAAATTTATTTTTTTTTAAAAACAACAGATGTCGGATAGTTTACAGCTTAAGCATACGTTTCCCTAAAAGAAAAATTCCCTGTATTTATATCGTAGACAAACAGTTTCATTCTGGCAACATAAAATATATATTCATGTTATTTGCAACTACATAAATGATTTAAATGATTACTATCAAATATCATACATGACTGTTGCGTGCTGCACTTCTTAATTTAGTAAATTGCAATGAAGCACACAACAGAAATAGATTCGAAAACGAGAAGAGGTCTACCTTCTAAGCTGAGTAGGCGACACTTCAAGCTGAGTAGGCTAGGCCACCGCGCGCCGTAAAAAAGTGAGAAATTACAATAACTTAATTCGAACTCTAGACGCTAAGCTGACTAAGTGCTGCGGTAATCAAATCGCTAAGTGTCGCACATTCAATTTGGTAAATAAATAAAAAAAAAAAATTTTTCCGACTCATTACTTGAATCAACATATACCGGCATTCCACATTCCTTTTTAAAACATGAATCCAGAAATGCGCTTATATTTAAAGAATATATTGGGAAATATTTTAATAATGTCTTTCTTTGTTGTGTATCAACAACATAATTAATGAACAGTCTGCGGCATAAAAATTACATTCGCAGTTCAAGGCGGCGCACCGGGAACCCGAGTTGCGACAAATACCGTACACGAATTATATATATCAAACCTAATTTCTTTTCACTAATTTTGGAAATTACAGTATAGTTTTAAGATAGTGTTTACTACTAAAATACTAAAAAATACTAAAATACTAAATACTAAAATACTAAAAAATACTAAAATACTAAATACTAAAATAGCACGATGCTGCCCCCTATTTATTAAAAGCATAATTAAAATTTTCATTGCTCTTATGGAGATTTATAAGCAACGATTAATTTTATTTATCATTTATTTTAGATTAATTTATTTAATACAACATGTTTATAATAATTACTTCAATAAATTAAAGCAATATGAAGAATAAATAATGTTTTCAATGCAAATATTGCACGGATTTGTGTGATCATTTAAGAGTGTTCGATTATTTGGTTTATATATAATTTAAGAAACATTTTTTTGAAAAAAGAATAGTGTTCATTTATTCGCAAAGCTTCAATGTGCAATACGTATAAGTTTCAAAGATTTATTTTCATTATTGTCGAAGATTAATCTTTGTTCGTTCTTATGGCCAAATACTATGTGAATTTCCGACCTTAATGCAGGTCCGCCGACAAAAAAGTTCGGGCTCGTGACAAATTTAGATTCGGGGGGCCTGGATCTACACTTGTCAACACCAGTAAAATTGACAAAACTCCTAAAAACTGCAAATATATAACACACCAGCCGGGCCCTTTTCTAGACCGGGCCTGTGACAACAGTTACCCGTTTCACCATCTCTCGGTGGCCCCGCCTACAAAGATAAGATAAGGGATAAGTCCCGATTTTCCAGGGACAGTCCTAAATTTATAACCCCAGTCTCGATTTTGTGCAACTTGTTTTTTTGTCCAAAATTGTCCCGAAAACTAATTTTTGATTACATTTCATTTCTCTTATTTCCAACTTTAAAACAAATGCTGCTCTTTTTTAATCTCTTAAATGTTATTGATCTTTTGTATTTGTTTAAACGAATACACAGTCTTCTGAAAATTGAAAAAATAGATATATTTTTGGTCATTTTTGACCGACTGTAATTTTACTGACAGGAAATTAGTTTGTTGTTTGTTAGAGCAAAGTTTACCTATTTCTTAATAATTTCATAAAAATCTGACGATTTTTTTGATTGATTGTTCAGAGCTTGTTGTCTTGTCTTACTTATACTACCTACAGTTAGATGCACAAGATCAATTACGGTTATAACAGTACAATGTCTCGATTATCTAGATTTGTTAATCTTATATTAAGAGGGCCAATTTTTGCTGGTTGTGTGTTTCTGGGATACGAGATGGCGCAGAAATAGCAAAATTGCAGTAAAAAGTTTAGACCATGTATTAGTTTATAGTGCCTGCCGAATTTTATTACAACGAATAATAAAAATGATGAGTGCATAGCTCGTTGTTTGTTTGTTTACATAGTGCCGTGCAAATTATTAAATGGGTATTGAATTACAGAAGACATAAGTAAACTGGATAAATATTTACGATTTTAATTTCTATCGACATTCATACAACTGTATAACGAAATAAATGCCTTTTTTAGTTTGATATTCCATATGAGTATATACAGGGAGTTTTTCTTCAAAGTATACGTATTCTAAATTCAGATTATTTTCTTTAAATATTTAGATATTCGTTGTTTTTTAGAAGAGTTTGAATTTGAAATTTTAAACGAGTGTTTTCCACTCCCAGACTAAGCATAAAGTAAAATTTCTAGTTTACATAAGCCCCGTGAAAATTTGTCGATTGTCGCGCAGCCTAATTTTCTGGGCTTTTCTAAACTCGAAATTTTACTTCATGCGCCACGCGTATAAAACACTAAAATACTATAAAATTTATGGATATTTGAACCTCACTTGAAATCAGTTTTATACGCGTGGCGCATGAAGTAAAATTTCGAGTTTAGACAAGCCCAGAAAATTTGTCTCGGGTCGCTGCGCGACCCTCGACTAATTTTCACGGGGCTTTTCTAAACTCGAAATTTTACTCACTTAGTCTGGGAGTGGAAAACACTTGTTTAAAGCTTTAAATTGAACTCTTTGTAAAACAACGGTAGTCGGAAAATTTACAGCTTATGCATATGTTTACCTAAAAGAATAAATCCCTGTATTTATATTGTAGACAAACAGTTAAATTCTGGCAACATAAAATATATACAGAGTGGGGCAGAAAAAGCTATCCGATTTCAAATCCCTTTTTCTCAGAAGGGGGAACAGGTAGAGTAGTGGGGTAAAAACCGTTAGAAAGCCGGTTTTATGCCATTTGTCATTAGTCAACATGCCTTGGTCTGGTGAACATCGTGCTTTTGTTATTGAGCGGTTTATCGAAAACGGCGGTTCGATAATTGCTACACAACGTGCTTTTCGAATTCATTTCGGACTCGGGCGTCATGATCCTGTTCCACATCACGCTACGATTAAAGTGTGGGTGTCAAATTTTCGACAGACGGGTTCAGCATTGAAATAGAAGTCGCCTGGACGTCCCAGGACAGCAACAGGACCTGAAAACGTGGCCAATGTGAGAGCCGCGATTGAACGTTTCCCGCGTCGTTCGGCACGAAAACATTCGCTCGCTTTGGCGATTTCCAACCGCAGTATTCTGCGAATTTTGCACCGGGACCTACAAAATGGTTGTTGCACAGGAATTAATTGAAAGGGATTTTGAAACCCGTATGAACCTGTGTCGCGATCTCTGAGAACTCCCAATAGACGATGTTGTGCTCTTCACGGACGAAGCCCATTTTCACCTTTGTGGCGCCGTAAACAGGCAGAATTTTCGATATTGGAGTGACGAAAATCCTCGGAAAATCCATCAGAAACCCCTCCATAGCCCAAAAGTGACTGTGTGGTGTGCTTTTTCCCGCCTAGGCTTCTGGGGGCCTTACTTTTTTGAAGAAAATGGGCAGACCGTAACGGTCAACAGCGAGCGATATTGTTTTATGCTGGAAAATTTTCTTCAACCCAAAATGGAAGAAAATGGCGTGGAAAATGTGTGGTTTCAACAGGATGGTGCAACCGCCCACACATCGCGACGATCAATAGACATTCTCAGGGAAATGTTTCCCGGACGCCTCATTTCTCTGAGAGGTGATATTGGCTGGCCGCCGCACTCACCGGATCTCACTCCATGTGACTTCTTCCTTTGGGGTTACCTCAAATCGAAGGTATTCCAGCATCGACCAAGGACCCTTCTTGCTTTACGAAGGGAAATTGCTCGGGCAATTGAAGAAATTCCTGTGGAAATAACGGTGAAAGTCATGGAAAGCTACCGCGAGCGCCTAAATCAGTGTATCCGCTCCCAAGGACGACATTTGAGTGATGTGCTTTTCAAAACTTAAATTTAAAAATGGCATAAAATTTGCGATATGTTAATAAAAAAATTGTTTGTCAAGTTGAGTGGTTTTAATTTTATAACGTTTTGAAATCGGATAGGTTTTTCTGCCCCACCCTGTATTAATGATATTTGCACAACATAAGTAATTTAAATGATTACAATCAAAAATCATATATCATACATGACTGTCGCTTGTTGCACTCCTTAATTTGGTAAATTGCAATGAAGCACACAAAAGGAATAAATGCGAACACGAGAGAAGGTCTACCCTCTAAGCTGCGTAGGCGACACTTCAAGCTGAGTAGGCTAAGCCGTACAAAAAATGAGAAATTACAATAACCCAATTCGAACTCTAGACACAAATCGCCGAGTGTCGCACATTCAATTTGGTAAATAAATGAAAAAGGAATTTGTCCGACTCATCACCTGAATCAACATTCCACATTCCTATTCAAAACATGAATCCAGAAATGCACTTATATTTAAAGAATGTATTGGGAAATATTTTTCAAATGTCTTTGTTGTGTATCAACAACATAAGCAATGAACAGTCCGCGGCAGAAAAATTACATTCTCAATTCAAGGCCGCGCACCGGGAATCCGTGTCGCGACAAATGCCGTACACGAATTCTACATATCAAACCCAATTTCTTTTTACATGTTTTTGGAAATTACAGTATAATTTTAAGATATTACTAAAATAGCACGATGCTGCCCCCTATTTATTGAAAGCATAATCAACATTTGCATTGCTCTTATGGAGGTTTTTAAGCAAGGATTAATTTTATTTATCATTTATTTTAGATTAATCTATTTAATACAACATGATTTTAATAATTACTTTAATAAATTAAAGCAATATGAAGAAGAAATAATGTTTTCTATGGAAGTATTGCACGGATTTATGTGATCATTTAAGAGTATTCCATCATTTGATTTATATATAATTCAAGAAACATTAAAAAAAAAATAATAGTGCCAATTTATTCGCAAAGCTTCAATGTGCAATATGTATAAGTTTCAAAGATCTATTTTCATTATTGTGGAAGATTAATCATTGTTACTCCTTATGGCTAAATAACATGTAAATTTCCTACCTTAATCAATTACCCTGCGTGTTTATTCATTATGTCACCAAATCAGTTTAAAAACAAAGTAAAGTACATAAACTATTCGTTATTTGAGTGAATATTAGTCAATTTATTGTAAATTGAAGAATTCGCAAATAATTAAATACATGAACGGAGATTTTGAAGAAATGTCTGAATTTTGTAAAATACAATGTCAATTGATGATAATGATCATCACTATATTTTGTGAGAACAGCATTAACTATTGACTAAGGTATTTATGTATGACTAACAGAAATAATGCAGTCACTTACATTTTGTGAAGCGTGTCCTTTCAGAAAAAATCAATAGGGACTATTGTAAAAGATGCTTGTGTTCAAAAGATCGCCGTTGTCATCGTTTCTATCTAAATGTCGGTTGTTAATGATAAATGATAGGATGCCCTATCCACGTATTTTCTTTGCTTGGATTGCGAGGCATGTCAACGCTGAGTACAATTGACAACGTTTAAATTAAATACGCTATTTTGGGGTGGGTAAGGAAAGGTCGAGTTTTGATTTATATGATTAGGTTAGCCGTATTAAGTTTGATAAATCCATATCATTAGGATCTATCAAACTTAAATTATTAAATTAGAAGGTCCACCCTTTTCTCATTTTGACGTCTTTAATATGATTTGCGACCACTCGGCAAAATAATATAAATCACCCCCTAAATGAGATGAACTATTTGTTTTGAAATGTTTGTACGCAGCGCACTTCAGGCAGCAACAAAGGCGTATTCTGTAAATGTTTTACTTTGGAAAGTTTCTGTTTGAATTAATCTGATAACTGAAAATGCTTCATCAATTAGGTTACGTCCAGGAATGCAATACAAAGAAATTAGGTAACACTTTAAGAACCCTAGCCGCATTGTTAAGTTTGTTGTGTTGCTAACACTTACCAACAGAGGTATACTTACTACTGTCGCATGTAGGTTTGTTCAGTAAATTCGGTTACTTTCTCTTCCACTTCGTACAACCCTTATTTGGTTTGATTGATTTATTCTCTTCGTCTTTCTTACTATCTAATTTCAGAAATTGCCCTATTACGTTTTTGCATCCTTTATTCATCGCATTGGGGTGACACGATTTCTTCTTTTGGGGAATTTCATTGAAACGGTAAAATGTCACTTGTTATTTTTTATATAATTCGTTCTGATGACTAGGTCTTTGATGATGTAACCAAACTTATTCTATTTACAGGTCATTTTAATTTAAAAAAGAAAACATTTGGTTAAATTTCACTAATAGAGAGGTCATCTTGCTTATAGATTAAATATCAAGGAAGAACGGGACAGTGTGTACCTAAGAACATCAACATATTTTCTAAAATATTTACATTGTTGTGCCTAAATCGTAATGAAGACGGTTGATATTTTTTATTCTTATACTATTCAAGTGTTTATATGAAAGTTGTATATTTTCTATTGTCTTTAACTTTTAATTGAAACATTTTTTGAGTTCAGTCAAAAACAAAAGAGCTGCGACAAAAGGTATTCAAATGAAAGTTTTGATTGGCTTAAATGGCACACCCTGTATATTTTGACACATTTTGACGCAGACATGAATTCAGAATTGATCTATACTAACATATAATATACATTTATTTTTTCTTGAAACAAAATCGTGATTTAATGGTTTAAAATTGACTAAATGCATTATGAAATTTGTAACACCCTGTATTTTATTATTCCAAACATAAATCACCGTTGCGTACCTTCGGGTATTGGCTTTTTGTAGTTTACATTACATCCCTTCGATTGTCTTTTGTTCGGAGATGCGTATTTTTAGAGAAATTATGAAAAAGCACTACATTTTTTGTAGTGCGTCTAATATCTCGAAAACAGCTTAATTTTATAAAACCTAAATTTACAATAAAAAATATAGTATTCCGTATAATAAGGTATTCTATAAATAATAATAATAATAATTCTATAAATAAGGAAGTTGATGTTGACTTCCGTTAAATTCGAAAATCGTATAGTTGAAAATATTGAAAAAAGCAAACTTTATTAAATAACTGCTGAAAACCTCATTACAATACATTAATTGGAAGTCCATATACTTTTATGAGCGGTTTCGATAGGACACCCCGTATATTGACAGCAGTGTTTGAATACCTACAGTCTTCTTGATATTTAAGGTTCGATGTAGATTACATCATCATCAAAATTAACCTTATGTATCCGAATATTCCACCATAGAATATTTACTCGATGACTCATTCATTTATAACTATTGCTTAGTGATGGTATTAGTATTATGTACGCTGCATCAAAATCAATTTAATTAAAGAAGAAAAGTAAAACAGATAGCTTGTTAGCATAGTTTATACGGAAAATGTATATTTGATGACACGAAATAGATTATCCTTATGTTTAAAGGTAAGAAATTAGCAAAATATTATCAAAATCGTTCAAATACTCTTTCCGAATCCTATTCGTGTTTTTTTTGTTGTTTTTTTTTAGTGAAATTATATATTTTATTTAATAAATGTGTCACCAATTCCTTTGACGTGTATGTGAATTAAATGGTAATTTTTTTCAATTTCACACCTTACACGCACACATGTGTGGGACTATGAATATATTCGATTGTATTTGATTAATCATTTAATAAGTAATAAAAAATTAGGAAAATTATTACTTGACAGAAATCACGATAATTTTAATAGAAATATATTAAATTATTATTCTATTGAGTGAAAAGTGAATACGATTATAAACCAGATTTATTAGTTCCGCTCTGAAAGTAGTGATGTCAGTAGTGATGTTAAAATGTACAAAGGGAATTTTTCTTTGAAGTACACGTATCCCGATGTATACACTGTTCGTTTTTAATCATGCTTTGTTTTTATAACTTCTATATATATTTTATAACTTCCAGTATTTGATTTAGCAGGAAGCAAAATTTGGAGTTTAGAAAAGCCTTAAAATTTGAATTTGCCGGCAAATCCGAATGTTCAGGTATTTCTAAACTCGAAATGTTACTTCAGGCATTTAAAACACTAAAATATTGCGAGGTTTAAAATATACATCCTATGTTTCATGTCATGTTAAGAAATTTAACGTTTTCTTCAAAAATCGATTGCCTAGGGCAATTTGCATTGGAATAAGTAAGTCTACTTGAAAGAAAACATCTTAATTTTACCTGTATAATCTGATATGTATAGATTATACAAGTAAAATTCAGTCCTTTATTATAGACCAGAGCTGGGCAGGATTCGAATCATTCAGGATTCGAATCCTTTGAGAGGATTCAAAAGAGGCATTCGAATACTTTAGTTCAACTGGATTCGTTAAATGTTTTTAAGAGGATTCGTATTCGATTACAAATGTGTGTGATTCGAATCCCTATAAACGGATTTGAATATTTATAAAAGGTTTGGAATATTTATAGAAGGATTCGAACTTGCAAAAGGATTTGAATGGTCAAAAATAATTCGAATTAATTGTGAGGATTAACATGAAAAATGTCTATTGTGTGTTTTTAAATTTCTCGTTAAATCACTGTTTTATACGCGTGGCGCATGAAGTAAAATTTCGAGTTTAGAAAAGCCCAGAAAATTTGTCTCGGGTCGCTATTTAAGTTAATTATATAAATGTTTACGTGTTTTGTAATTTGCCTGCTGATTTTGAAAAATTTAATAATATCATATGGCTTTTTTGTTAGTGTTTTGGTCAGTTTGAATATCATTCCATGACTTTTCTGTGACTTTCACGGTTTTAATGATATTCAGTGACATTTTTATTTGCGTAATTTTCAGACATAGGTCGATTTTATAATAGATTTTAATTTCAAGTTTTGAACGCGTGTTTCCACTCCCAGGCTAAGCATAAAGTAAAATTTCGAGTTTAGAAAAGCCCTGTAAACATTTGTCGAGGGTCACGTAGCAACCCGAGACAAATTTTTGGGCTTTTCTAAACTCGAAATTTTACTTCATGCGCCACGTGTACAAAACACTGATTTAAAGTGAAGTTCAGAAAAACGCAAATACATCTTCAATCAGAGTAACAGGGAATCAGATATTTAGAGTGTTATCAACGATATTCAGTGTTAATAATAAATAATTAGGTTTTGAATATTTTTCTTCAAACAACTAATAACGATATTTATATGATAATGGTTGTAAAAAAATAATAGAATCAAATTTATTCTTAAATGATTTGTATTCGTGATTCGAAAGAACAGGATTCGAATCTTTGATTCGAATCATATTTATCTCTTATGAATCCTTAATTCGATTATTCGTGATTGGAATAATATAAGGACTTGGTTTGAAAATGGCTTACTGACGAGTCAAAACTAGTCACCGTAAAAATAAAAAAGTGAATACAAAAATTTTAAAAGTGTTATTTAATTAAATAGTTAAAATGTTTCACAAAGTAACCGCCTCCACCACCAATTATTTAATATAAGGTGATTCGGATTCGTGATTCCAATCATTTTTACGGGGATTCGTCCCAGCTCTGTTATAGACGTACTTACCAAGAATAAAATAAGTTACATCTGGAGACATACTACTTTAGTTAACAATGTTTTGAAGTTTATTTTCCAATAAAACGCATTATTGGAAAAAAATCTAAACATATTATACATAAATGGAAATTAAAGTGAAAAGTTTGCAGCTTTGGCTGAGCAACATAAATCGTGGCTTGAATATAAATGACGCTGGACTACTAAATACAAAACATTCTCAATTTAAAAGTTATTTACATAATTTACATGATATATTTTCATACCCGCTTCTATCAAATACATTATGTTTATAAAATATGGAGAAATATGTTCTTAAATGTTGAAAATGGAAGTGATGTTTGTAGTGTAACCCATTTTCTATTCGCTCTTAAGTGCATCGTGAATAATGGTCACAGTTTTACGGTCTTCCTTCAAACTTCGCAAACTTTTTTCACGTCTAGATAAATCACTTGGTTATAAATTGCGTACACATTCTTACGATACTTTAAAATAATAAGTTACATACAGAATATCTTTTAATGTCCATAAGTATAAATCTAACTACCCAGGTAATCAGAGATGCTTTGTTGGCTCTTAGCATGATATTAGCACTAGCACGAAGCTAGATTATGTGGCATGCTTTATGAAAAGCAAATGCTCTTAATAAAAGTTCCTAAAATTAACAAAACTATTTTTTCAATTAATTTCTCATTAAATACTTGGTGAAACGCTACATGAAAGAATTTATTAAAAACAAGTGCTCTGTTTTTAAAAGGATTGAGCGGCGAAATGATTTTTGGTAAATATTAACAGACAATGAACTGATTATACGATAATGAAGAATTTTTATTATTAGGATTTATTTGGATTCATTTAATTTTTACATTTCGTACTAATGCACTCAGTGTAGTGGCGTACCTAGGGGTCGGTCCGCACCGGGCGGCACAATTTTGGGGCGCCTTTTATATTTAGTTCTAGTTGTAAAAAACAACTTGTTCACTTCATAAGTTCACTATTCGATTTCTATGAATTATGAATTACTATATGATTTCGAATATTATTCCTCATTGTCAAGTCAATGTAGGGTTGAAAATATTATCTCTAAAAATGTTGCTCGGATTCTGGCGTCAATGGTGCCGACGTCAAATAGAAGTGATTTAAGACTACAAAATCTTGCAATATTGTCCATAGAACAAGAAATTACAAATAATAATAACTTTGAGAGCATTGCACACGATTTTTCTACTATAAAAGTTAGAAGAGTAAATATGTAAATATGTTTACATACACATATGTGTACAATTTGACTAAACGAAATGAAATTATTAATTTATAAATATAAAATAAAAAATAGTGATGTGTCTATCAAAACACTTTCAGTGTTTTATACGCTTGGCGTATAAAGTAAAATTTCGAGTTTAGAAAAGCCTGAACTTGGCTCGGTCGCTCCGCTACGCGGACGAGCCAAAATTTCAGGCTTTTCTAAACTCGAAATTTTACTTCATGCTTAACCTGGGAGTGGAAACACTTTTTAGACGATGAATCAGAAACTTGGTCAATAATCGCCTGATTTTGTTTTTTTTTCATCTTAAGCGCAAATTCATCGACAATCGCTGATAATTTTATAAAAATCCGAAATGTCTTTTATAATCTAAGATCAGGAAATAAGAAACTGCACCTTTCAATATTTTTATATTTACTCATTGATAACATTTTATGCAACTTTAAGCATCTGTAATTTCAAAAAATAGCTCGATTTTGTATTTTTCGGCTTTACCTTATTTATTTATTTATTTCTTTATTTTACGGAAATCTCCATTTTACAACATATGTAACAATATAATTTCATAATATATGAAATAAAACAAATTTTAAAAATACGAAAAGAGGTATTGAAGAACATTCTTAATAATAATAATAAAAAATAAACGAAATACATAATCCCAAAAGTCTTTTGTAATCTAAGATCAGAAAACAAGACACCTCACCTTTTAATTATTTTTTTATTTATTTATTGATGACATTTTATTGAACTTAGGGCGTCTGTAATGTTCTCAAATATCGCTCGAGTTTTTTTTTTCGACTTTACTACGAAGTTTATTCATTTATCGACAATCGCTAATAATCTTATCAAAATCCGAAATGTTTTTCGTAATCTAAGATCAGAAAACGGGTAACTGTACCTTTTAATATTTAATTATTTGTTCAGTTAAATTGATTAAATTTCACTCAATTGATTATGTACAAACGTTTGATTTTGTTTTAAATAACTTTTCGAATAAATTAAATCCCTCGAGCATTTGCCTTTTTTTACAAAGAAAAGTAAACTTTAATTAGTTATTTTGGAATATGCATTGGAAATATTTAAACTTCAATTATAGCAAATCAAAGTTTACTCATTTCTGTGTAGATTCTACGAGTTTTATGTTGATTTGATATTCTGTTGAGTTTTTACTATTTTTTCAAAGAAAACATTTTTCTAAAATCGTTGAGTTGATTACATAAAATTAACTTTAGCTTTATATTTTAGGAAAATACGTTGAGATTATTTAATTTTCTTTCAATAAGATATAAGTTCGATTGATTCTAAGTAAATTGAATGAATTTAATGTTGATTGCATTAAATTTTGATTTTTTACAATTTATCAAACAAAATAAATTTTATAAATTTAGATTAAAATTTAAAAAAAATGTTGATACTTTTCGCAAACTACCAAGATCTCTATTAACTTACATAAAAACTTGACTTCGTAAATTTCAAAGATTTTAGTTAATTTTCAAAAATCCTGAGTTTTTTAAGATCCTCATTAATTATAAAAATGTCTGACACTTGAAATCTTAAAAATTACCAAAAGGCGTCAAAATTTGATTATTTATGACAATCATAATTGTCATTAAAATTCCACACTTTGACGCCTTTTAGAAATTTTCAAGATTTTGACTTTGCAATCATTGTCCATTTTTTAAAATTCATAAAAAGCATATAATTCTTTGAAATTCATAATTAGATTTTGAAAATTAACTTTATATATTACTATAATTATTATTGTTTTCTTGATTATTCAGCCAATACGTCAACATTTTTAAAGTTAATAATACGTACAATTTAACAAAAATTTTGTAAATTCACTTAAACTGCTAAGATTTAAAAACCTGGCAAAAATTTATTAGAAATATAAAAATTATAAAAATAATCAAAACTTTAAAAATCAACGGAAATCTTAAAATTTTATGAATAACTTTAACACTTTTAAATTTAACGAATTTAAGAAAATACACGAATATTGCCAAGAATTTTAAAATTAAAGAAAATCTAAGTGTTATCATTGTTAAAGTTACCGAAAGAATTGAAAATTTATGAAAAGTATCAGCATTTTCCGAATTATCGAAAATCTGAGAAATTCTAAAATTCTTCTGAACTTTTGAAAATTAAATTAAATTTTGGAAATTCACAAAAACCGCCAAGATTTAAAAAAATTAATGGAAACATGGAAATTAAAGAATTTGAATATAAACGAAAACCTTGTACATTTATGAGAGTATTTTTTTTTATAAATTAATGATAGTAATAAAAATTCACGAAAACTTTAAAAATTTAAAAATTGTCGTAAATCTTGAAATCTGTCAACGTTTTATAAATAAATAAAAATCTTTGAAAAAGTTATTAATTATTCTCCAACGAATGTTTCCACTTCCAGACTAAGCAGGAAGTAAAATTTCGAGTTAAGAAAAGCCCCAAGAATTTGGGTTTGGACGCGCAGCGTCCTAATCCAAGTTCGGGCTTTTCTCAACTCGAAATTTTACTTCATGCGCCACGCGTATAAAACACTGAGAGTGTAAAGTTCAATATATACTGCTCACTTAATATTTAAATTTTCAGTCGATTTTTAAAACCTTGGCAGTTTTCGTAAATATCTTAGATTTTCGTAATTTTTATGAGGTTTTTAATATTTCGAGATTTTTCGTGAATTTATAAAATGTTTAATAAATTTTCAACGATTTATACAATTTTCAGATATATGTCTATAAACAATAAATGCTAATATTTTGATTATATACAAGTTTTCTTAACAAGATTATTTTATATGATCAATATTAAAGAAAAATTCAAAAATATGCCAAGAGTAAACTACCACTTCCGGTTTTCACATTTTTACCGAAAATTGATCTAATACTACTATTGTAATAAAAACCCTAAGTTTATAGTGTTATCTCAACAGCTCAATTGGTTTAGACTTTATCGTGGCAACAGAATTTCAGAAGAACAGACATTTTTCAAAGATGGTCTTAATCAACTCGGGGGACCTTAAAATGAATATATCCACTAAAATGTTTGATTTGATAATGTTCGCGAAAACATGACTTTCCCTTTGTTTTGCGTATGGGGTAAAGTAAAAATATTTAATGGTATTTTATTTTTTGTAAATTAGGTATATGTTTTGTCTCATAGGTGGGGAACTTACGACCCCCGTATGTTTCTTGTGGCCTTTAAAAAAGTGTTTTGTTTTTTTTTATAAAAGTTGCATTTATAATTAAATCAACTTATGCGGCCTCCTTTATTACGCCTAATTCAAATATAGCGTCTAATGGTAAAAAAGTTCTCCAACTATAGTCTCAGTTACAATTGAGGGGCTTATTGTAGTATTGGACTTGAAGATATTGGACTTTGAAATTTAGAAAAAAATTAAAATGTATTAAATGTATTAAAATTCTTAATATCATAGATTAAGAATTTATAGTAGATTCTTTGACAAGTTTTGAAAGATTCGGTTTGCATGCGGATATGAGAATACTGTAAGTTTTTATATTACTGCTTAATCAAATCAAAGAATAATACAGCATTTTTTGGTTATGTGGCTTATCATGTTATTCCAATAAGCCCTTCAATTATTTATTTATGTTTAATAATTTATAAAAACCACAATTTTATTGACTCAGAAAGGGAGGCAAATTGGAGACCGCTCCGGGCGGCAAAAGTTCTATGTACACCACTGGGTAGTGTTATCGACGTATTCGAGGATGCAGAATAAAATATTGAAACAGTTCGACCTTAGTTATAATTATCTAGATAGTATTATCAACTGTAAATGTAGGATTATGAGTGAACTTTGGGTTGGTGGTCAATCAAAATATCTGCTTTCAATTTCTCATTGGTAACTCCTGCAAACATACTTAATATATGAGGCGTTAAAGAGAAAGATGGTGTAAGTCAACTATTTAGCGAACTAATATAAATGAGTCTAAAGTTCAGGGAACATTATAAAATGTGGCTTAGTTATTTTGTAACCATTGCTCGCTATAAGAGATAAAATAATTCAACTTATTAATGTAAAATGAATACTAGACGCTGAAAGATAAATTTCTAGAAAATTTTGAACTTTGACTGACTTACACCATTTTACCAATTACCGCGTTGCTATAAAATGGACTTGCGCAAAATCTTCATCATTGTGGTGCAGTAGGGGTCCGATATCTTCAGCATTATTTTGTGTAATGTTTAAACTTTTAAATAAATTATGATGTATGTAAGGTATAAATTGAAGTAACTCCAACATATTTTGCTTCTTCATGGTCGATATAGGAAGGGAATCGGCATACAGATGATCAAGTTTAATGTTTTCAAACGCTGCCCTTTTTTTGCAAGAAGTATATTGATGCAATTAAATGGGAAGTCTTCATTTAAAGTCTCCGTATATAATATCTTGTATGGTATGGACTTTTTGAATCTTAGTCATTGAATTTTAAGCCAGTTGACTGGTTTGTTCCTTTCGTTTTTCTTGCGCTTTGACATTGCTTTTTCCAGTTTTTTTGTCGAAAAGAAATCAGCAACTTGCATTTTATAAAAGCTGAAAGGTTTTTTTGTCTTTGATTTTTGTATGATTCTAAACCAGTTATCTGCCACATAAACAGTTTATCCTTCGCGTAAGTTTCTATTGTACCAAAGTCCCTATCATTAGGAAGATAGGAATGTCCTGATACTAGGAACTTGTGGTCAATAGTCTTTAACATTTTTTAATTCTGCCACCATCTGTAACCATATTAAGCTCTTTTTATATTGCGATTTTGGCCAGTACACGCATCACTGTAAGCTATAATATGTTCACAGTTAGAAGGATAAGTTGAAATATATTTTTTATGCAAGAAAAAATTTCTTGTAAACCTCGGGATGCTATGGTCTCATCCCAATTATACATGTAACCAATTTTATTTTCAAGATTATAACAACCAAGATTATAAACATACATATTTCTCTTGTAGTATGCAACAGAACAAGACAAAATTGGAAAGGGTAATGCTTTCTCTAGATCAAAACAAAATGCGTATATTTTTCCTGCGTTTAAAATACTTTTTGTTTGGTCTTCCTTCATCGAACTGTGAGCTTTTTCTGCTTTACATAAATGCAATAGCTTTTCGGTTTCATATGTCTTCTTCTTTTCGGCGTCTATTTCTATATCAATTTTAATCTTCAGCTTATCACATTTTGTACATGTGTCTTTGCTAGGTGTATGAATGAGCAGATTGAAATCCTTGCGAAAGAAATTTCTGTAAATGGCTTCGCTTACTTTTGGTTAATTCCTTTCATCACATTTTTCAACATAAAGATTATGTATATAGCGAATATTTAATTCTGAGAAAATATATCTTTCATTCGAATTGTGTGTTCTAGTATAGTGTGATTGATACGCAAGAAATTCGCTGATATGATCACGCATTGATTGTCTTATTCCATCGGGTGTCCTATTTGCCGTCTACCTCTTAGATCTTCTCCCGGTGAAAAATCTCGAAGTTTTTATTTATTTATTTATTTATACAATCACGGAAATTACATTTCCTATATAAGATTGTACATCACTTAAACTAATATAACTAAATATAAAACATAAAACAATGAATACATAATAGATAATTATGAGCCGTGCATTAATTCTAATATATAGTTAAAACATATTTTTGAATTTATCATATTGAAAATGTCAAGAGCAGGATCCAGTGATAGTAATTTATTGTACACATCAAACATTGAAAATATAGGCGATCGAATCATAACATTTGTTTTGGGAATTGAAAGTTGAAAGAATCTGTTGTGTCTTAAGCCATGGGGAACGTGAAATTTAATCTGAGCAACAATCTCTGGACAATCAATTGAATTATTTAATAATTTGTAAAGCGCAGTTATAAGATGTGCTTTACGTCGACGTTCCAAAGATTGTAATCCAAAAGCCTGAAGTAGCGATTCATAGCTTATAGTGTAGTCTGGATAGAGTCCTGACTTCTTAAAATATAAATACTTAACTAGGCGTTTTTGAATAGATTCTATTAAATTAGAATATTTAGCATAACATGGATTCCAAACACAACAACCATATTCGAGCCGAGATCGAACGTACGCATAGTATAACGATAGTATAGCATCACAACCTTCAAATAATTTGGAATTGCGAAAAATAAATCCTAAGAAACGATTGGCCGAAGAGACTATGCTTTGTATGTGAAAATTGAATGTGAGGCTCGCATCAAAAAATATACCTAGATCTTTAAAGTGGTTTACTCTCGATAGTAGGACGCCGTTTATATTATAATTGTGTGTTATGGAAGATTTATTTCGTGAAAAGGACATCACTTTGGACTTATTCGTATTAAGTAATAAATTATTGGAACTGCACCAGGAATGGATAATATCAATATTGTGTTGCAAGGACAGACAGTTGGTAATAGAATTAATTGGTTTAAAAATTTTTATATCATCCGCGAATAATAAGCAATCAACATCTAAGTTCTCAACAATATCGTTTATGAAGCAGTTAAAAAGCAACGGACCTAAGACTGATCCCTGAGGAACACCTGATGTTGCCAAAAATAAGTTAGATTTATATCCCATATATTCTACAAATAGCGGTCTTTCATGCACGTAGCTTTTTAATAAATTGCAGAGGGCTAGCGAAAACCCAAAATTATACAGTTTGGACAACAAGATGTTATGATCCAACCTGTCAAAGGCCTTGGAGATGTTAGTAAACACGACATCAACCTGAACCTGGCGATCGATGGAGTTTGTTAACTGCTGCGTGTAGAGCATCAGATTACTAAGCGTTGATCGCTTTGGTCTAAAGCCGTGTTGATTATCAGCCAGATTCAAGTAAACAAATGCGCTTATTCGATCACACAAAACAAATTCAAAGCACTTTGATAGGTTGGAAATGATTGCTATAGGCCTATAGTTGATAATCAAGTTTCTATCGCCCGACTTAAAAATTGAAATTATGCGAGTCTTTTTCCACATATCTGGAAAAATACTTTGTTTTAAGCATAAGTTAAATATATGCTTCAATAGTTCCGATAATACGTAACGACAATCTTTTAATATGAGTGCTGGAAGATTATCTGGCCCAGAGCATAGTTTATTACCCAATTTGCTAAGTGCATCCTCAATATCAGGTTGATCAAACCCTATGATGTGTATAGAATTATTATGTATTGACTTTGTACAAGTGGGAGACGTAGCACTAGCTGACTCAAAAGATTTAGAAAAATTTGCCGCAAAACTATTTATAATATCTTGGACTGATGTTATATCACGGCCATCATAATTCATAGTCTGTGGTATTGCATAATTATTTTTCATTGTATTGATATAGCTCCAGATTTTTTTCGGCGTTTTACGAACAGAATTCTCGCAATCTTTAACAAACGTTGAGAAGTCGTGTTTGCTTAATATTCTTACTTGCCGCCGGAGATTAGATAGTTTAAGTCTGAAGAATTGAGATAGTGGATATTTTTTTGTCAATTTGAAGTATTTTTTCTTCTCTTTAAATTTATTTCTTAGATTAGAAGAGAACCATATGGGATATTTATTTGATGGTTTACGAGTGAAGGGAACACAGACCTTAAATATAGAGTGCAGTTTTTCATAAAAACGCATACAAGCATTGTTGATATTGGTACAAGACATAACATCATTCCAATCAATGTTTGAAATTAATTCATATAATCTTACGAAATTGGCCTTTTTGAAATTAAACGATTTAAAATTTAAGTTTTGTGCGAATGAATCAATTAAATTAGGCTTTTTTACGGTAAAATCGATAGTAAGAGCGGGATGGTGAATGTCTTGAACTACAATAGGATCCATCATGTGATTTACAGAACACGTTAAATTACTAAATACCAGGTCGAGGATCCTGTGGTTGTGGTTGTAGACAGAATTATATTGATTAAGGCCAAAAAACTCTACACAATTTTTAAGGGTTTTCGAACAAGTGCTAAGTTCAGAATTGATTACGTAATCATTTAAATTAAAATCACTAAACAAAATAGTTGCATTGTCTAGTAGAAATGGGAAGCTATCTAACAAATTACAAAACTGCGTTAATTGGTCAAGGCTAATTGGTGGTCTGAAATACACATTAATAAGGAACACTACAGATCTTGCAATAACTACTTTAACAATTACTAAATCTACACAGAGGCGAGATAAGTTACTGGAGTCAAATAATATTTCAGAGATTGAAGTGAGGATTGCACCGCAATCAATACTCCTCCACCTCTACTTTTATTAGTTAAGTCAAAGTTCCTGTCTTTGCGGTACACTATGAAATTTTTATCGAATAATTCACTGTTAGAAACATTATCGGAGAGCCAAGTTTCCGAAAAAGCTATGATAGAGAAATTACTAACGGCGCACAATGTGCCAAATCCGAGCGCGAGCGCCAGGGGGGGATTTGGAGAAAATAAATTAAATTAAAAATTTCGAGAAAGAAACATATCCACTCCATTGTTGATACATGAAACCCTTATAATCTTGCATGTTTATATTTTTTAACCCCCTATATTATTAACAATTAACGCTTAAAGTTGAGCAATTTAGAAAACATCGATGTTACGGCATTTTACTCGCAAGTTTAAATAATTTATTACATGGATAGTAGGCGTACTATAAATATAACATTATACACTATTGTTTATAACATAATACTGTATATTATGGTTGAAAGATCAAGTCTCTAAATATTTTAGAAAAAAAGTTAAAAAAATTTGAATATGAAACATATTTTAAATATAAATTTTAACTTTAGAAAGTGTTATAAAAAATATGCCAACTCGATGAGGTCTGTGACTATCACTAAAAATTAGTTCTATGTTTTCTCTAACTACCCTCAAAATTTCGTATCTCCACCGGTGCGTTTTTCGGGTCTTTTTAATTTCTTTATTCGACGCCACCAATTAAAATTGGGTCGGGCGAGGCCTGTGTGCGATGAGCATCGCGGAGTCGAGCGCGCTATTCTCGAGCAGCACGCAACATGATTTCTACGTTGGCCCCGAACAAAAAAATAATTAAAACGCACTTAAAACGCACATGTAAAAATTCAAAAAAATTAGGGCTGTTACAGAAAATATTTACAAATGTTTATATAATAGTCATAATCCTCACAATCTACAATTTTTCTAATATACAGGTATATATCATAGTGAAATTATTTCTTCTCTGAGTATTTTTTGCACCATTTAAATCACATTTACAAAAATAGTTTTATGGGTTTTTTTCTTATTGATATATGTATAAGGGTCTACATCTGTTACTGATAAAGGTCATCTGGTTTGTGTTTACATTTTTATTAGGGGTCCGATTGGAGCTGTCATTTACTGTAACAAATGGCATTCTTGTCACACAGTTTTTACGGTTTAAGTATCTGAAATGGATTTTTCTTAATTTTCTTGAAAGCAAAATATGCGTTTAGTGTTGAACGAAGTCTCCAACAGTTCACATATTTTTCTGATCCCTAAGCGAACGATTGAACATTATAAAGTAGTTATTAATTAAGTTAGTGTTAAGTGTTATTTAATTTGTTGACTATATACTCTTTCTTTGATTTAGTGTTTTTTTGTGTATAAAATAGTTTAGTTTAGTGTTTAATAGTTTACTTTAATTAAACTAGTGTTTAGTGTTAGTGTCATTTAATTAATCCAAAACGCTGAGTGATAATGGAGAAAATTAAAATTACAAACGGTGATTTATATAAGGTATGGTACGAACTAAAACCTAAAAACCTTATTCAGTCAAGCAATACCATTGATTATTTAATAAAATATATTGAAAATGTTTCGACGAAAAACTATAGTGAAAATGATGACATTCTTAAAAAAGTTAAGGGTTTCTGCAGTACTCTTAATAGAAAGTGGAAAATGTGCTCAAGATCTCATATCAATTTCATTTAAAAAAATAGAAATTGGTTACTGCTGCCTTTTAAATACAACGAGGGTTCTGCCTTAATTGAAATTACAAACCTCTTTGAAAATATAGAAAATATTTCACCAATACCAAGTTCATCAAGTACACAGTTCACAATACAAAGTAATACATCTAAAAGAAGACAAACTAATTTATTGATCTTCGAAAATACACCAGAACAAATATTTTCAGCAGCAAAAAAAATTTTACTCGATAAAGGAAATATACCAGCGGCCAAATTAGTGGATAGTGCTTCCTCGGATTCACAGAAAAAAATAAAAAAAGTCTTAACTTATTTAAAAGCAAATGAAGTTGAAACTGTAAAAAAATTTACAGATGAAGAAGCTCTATCAATTTTTATTGATTCAAAAATGACGGCAGCAAGTTATAAAAATTTAAGAAAAAAACTACGTTCTTATGGAGCAAAAGACCTTTTACCATCTTACAATAAAATTAAAATAATGAAGACAATGTGTTACCCAGCTAATATTTCTATTTCTCAAAATGGAGCATCAGTACCTTTGCAGAGCCTTCTTGGGCATACTTTATGTAGATTAATATCAACAATTAAATTTCCTCAAGATACATCATTTAGTAAATAATTTTGTTGTGTAAATATGGTTGCGATGGCAGCTCAGGGTACTCTACTTATATGCAAAAGCCATCTGATGATAGCAGTACAGATGAAGAAGAAATTACAGAGAAGAGTGTCTTTGTGTTTTCACTGGTTATTTTCTGATGAAAGTGTTATTTGGAAAAACGAAAAACCTTCATCTATTAAATTATGTAGACCGATAAAATTTATTTAAGCTAAAGAAACAAAACAGCTTATTCTAGATGAAGTTAAGAGTATGAGGCAAGAGGTAAATTTATTGGAAAAACAACAAATTTATATTAATGGTAACCATGTAGAGGTAAACTTTAATTTGTTGTTTACAATGATCGACGGCAAAGTTATAAATACCTTAACAAATACTCCGAGCTCAAATTGTTTTATATGCAAATGTTCTCCGAAGGAGATGAATGATATTGAAAGAATTAAAAATATTGCTATTATCGAAGATAATTTAAATTATGGTATTTCTTCCCTCCATGCATGGATTAAGTTCATGAAATGTGTTCTTCATATCTCCTATAAATTAGATTTGAAGAAAACAACTACTCACGGATGTACGATAGAAGAGAAAAATAATATATTTAGTCGGAAAACTAGAATACAAAAACTATTACGTAAAGAGTTAGGTATAAGGGTTGATATTGTTGTGCAAGGAGGAGGTACTTCAAATACTGGCAACCTTGCTCGAATATTTTTTCGAAATTATGAGAAAGTAGCTGTCATCACTGAATTGAATGAAGAATTATTGAACAGATTTTATACAATTCTTATAACAATGTCGAGTTCTCGTAAAATAAATGTATTGATGTTTGATAAATATGCAGAAGATACGGCCCGACTTTACACCTCGTTATATGGATGGTATAGAATGCCTCCTAGTGTCCATAAAATTTTAATTCACGGGAGCAAAATAATTGGACAATGTCTTTACCAATCGGAGAACTTTCGGAAGAGGCACAGGAAGCAACCAATAAAATATATAAGAGAGTTAGTGAAAACCATACTAGGAAAAACTCTGGGCTTAATACAATTCGAGATTTATTTAATATGCTTCTTGTATGTTCTGATCCAATAATTTCTTCTTTGAGAAGCGATGTAAAAATTCATAAAAAACAACTACCTGCAGACGCTAAAAAAATAGTTATTTGTGAAACGGACACAAGTGACAGCGAAGACGAACAGACTGATGAGGATACTGACAATTTTTCATTTTAAAAAAGTAAGTAAATAAAACAGTATAAAATACATAACTTCGTTGTGCAAAATCAGAAAAATGTAATGTATATTCTGATTAAAAATTTATATTTTAAACAACAGATTAAATTATTTTTAAACTACAGCAGATCCTTTTCACATTTGTACGTTTTTTTGAGGTACTTTATTTTTTATTAGGCGCAACCGATAAAAATCGACTCGGTCATTCGCAAAAACCTGACACAAAACGCACATGTAGAGATACGAAGTTTTTAGGGCATTTAAAAACATACCACATTTTTTGGTGAAAGTCACAACCTATGTAATGATTATAACAATTGTATATAATTTTGCTGCCTTGAATTATTATTATATTATTTTTGTTAGGAAGATTGCAAACCGGAAGAACTGTGACTATCATATAAACATTTGGTAATATTTTCTGTAACTGCCCTAATTTTTTTGAATTTTTACATGTGCGTTTTAAGTGCGTTTTTATTATTTTTTGTTCGGGGCCAAAAATCATGTTGCGTGCTGCTCGAGAATAGCGCGCGCTCGACTCCACGATACTCACCGCACACGGGCCTCGCCCGACCCAATTTTAATTGGTGGCGTCAAATAAAAAAATTAAAAAGACCCCAAAAAACGCACCGGTGGAGATACGAAATTTTGAGGGTAGTAAGAGAAAACATAGAACTAATTTTTAGTGATAGTCCCAGACCTCATCGAGTTGACATTTTTTTTTATAACACTTTCTAAAGTTAAAATTTATATTTAAAATATATTTCATATTCATTTTTTTTTAACTTTTGTTCTAAAATATTTAGAGACTTGATTTTTCAACCATAATATACAGTATTATGTTATAAACAATAGTGTATAATGTTATATTGATAGTACGCCTACTATCCATGTAATAAATTATTTAAACTTGCGAGTGAAATGCCGTAAAATTGATGTTTTCTAAATCGCTCAACTTTAAGCGTTAATTGTTAATAATATAGGGGGTTGAAAAATATAAACATGCAAGATTAGAAGGGTTTCATGTATCTACAATGGAGTGGATATGTCTTTTTCTTGAAATTTTTAATTTAATTTTTTTTCCTCAAAATCCCCCCCTGGCGCTCGCGCTCGGATTTGGCACATTGTGCGGCGCTGTAGCAATACACATTATTACATTTTGAATTTAAACCGCGAGAATTTTGGTAATATATACTGACATCATAAAAATTATTTGGGAAATGGCTTCGTTGTCGTCGAATTGATATCCTTAGCGGTTTGTCTGGTCCTGTATCGATGGTTGTTATTGTCTACAAACGTAAACGTAGACTCATTGGAACGGCTGGCGACTTGATATGAAGGAATCGCGTCAACATTCGCTTTTCCGGCAGCGCAAAGATTCGGAATTGTAGAAGAGTCGATTAAATCATTCACGTTGAAAAATGAATTCCCTATTTTCAATTTATTTCCCACGATGGAAGCGGATAGACCCAAGTTTAAAGCCACTTTCTTGTTTTTTCTTAAAACTTGATTGATTGAACGATCTTCCGGAGACATATCTTTATTAATATAAATGCCGGTGTCCTTTAGAAGTTTTGCATTTTTCAATACTAAGGTTTTGAAATCTGATTTAAAGAACTTCACAAGCATTAGTCGAGGTTTACCGACTACCGATTTACCAATGCGATAAGCATCACAAGAGTCACCTGTTATATCCAGATGGAGTTTATTTTTAAATAAATCTGTAATTGTTTCAGAGGGTATTTCATTGTCAGTTTCAGAGAGACCCGTGATAATAACATTGTTTGCTCTTTTTTGTTTGTCAAGAGCTACTACAGTGGTACGGATATCGCTGATTTCATTTTCAACAGAGTTAATTCATTTCTCAATTGTAAGTTTTCTTGTTTTAGCGGTTCGATTAATTGTTCAAATAATGCGGTAAAATGTGTAGTCAACTCATCCGTAATCTCGATTTTTAATATGTTAAACTGCGAAGATAATTTAGCAAAAAGTTCATTGTTCCTAATATCACTCATTGTGGATTGGGGAGTATACAAAGGAATACAGATAAACAAGGTCACAGTTCTTCACAACACGGGGCCTATCGTGTTGACTATAAGAAATTTACACACAAAGAGGACCACCGGTAGGAAATTATTAAATAGGTAAACAGGACAGGCAACCCAATAAACAATTTCAACAACAAATAAATTAGGTTATGGAATTAATAAATTTACCCAAAAAGTAATTATATTAATAATATGCAGCAGATTTCACTGCTGAACATGTACAATGAAGCTATATGAGCCAATTACTTACTCAGTTTATGAAAACGGAAATAAATGCACCAATTACAGTATTAAAATTATAATATAAGAGCACGGTCACCTTGTTATTTATTGTGTTTTGCAAGGCTCTCGTCATGCGACCATCTGAGATTTGGAATGCCTTGAAAAAGTATGATTTGCATACTTTAACAGACTTTGATTTTTTATGAATAAAGTAAGTGTTACTACAGCTTTTGCCTTGTCTAGAATTATTTCTTGGTCGTTTTTGTTTATTGCCATTTCTTTTATTAGACCACAGAGATAGGCGTTCTGACCAGAGAAACTCCCTATTTTCCAAAAAGCATTAAATAGGAAGTCTTTTTCATCCTATCATCAAGGGTATTGCATCGGCAATTGCAGTTCAAGTTGGTAAAATGTTTTCCATCAACATTTTTATCTTTTTTACTGGTACACGGAAGTCCTAAATTGCGATTTCTTTTGCGTACATTTTCAAGGTGCTGTTTAGGTTCTCTGAATCGCTTTCTTCCTTTTTTTCTTTTGATTTGAAATATTCTCTAAATCTGTATCCCTATCTTAAGAAAAAAAGTTGGGTTAGGTAGTGAAGGTTAATGACTATACGTCTAAATACCTGGTGTGCTTCCATTATTGTCATTTATCAACAGTTCAAATTCTGATTCCGATTCTTAATAAAGCTCCGATTCACTAATCTCGCTCAAAACATTAAGTCGCTAACGTAGTTTACAACATATTTAGAGAAAAAGTGGTGCATGTCAGACTTACACCATTTTACTTTTCAACCATTCGAATATACGTAACTCTTACAGAAAAAGTGAATTGAAATAAGCGAATCTCGCTTATTTCAATTCACTTTTTGTGTAAGAGTTACGTATATTCGAATGGTTGAAAAGTAAAATGGTGTAAGTCTGACTTGCACCACTTTTTCTCTAAATATGTTGTAAACTACGTTACCGACTTAATGTTTTGAGCGACATCTGTGACACAATAGTCGATTTATACAAATTGTGTATTGGTAACTATATTCTAAATGTTATCAACATGCGGAAAAAAGTGACTTACACCACTTTCCATTTCAACGCCTCATATACTGGCAGCACAGTTTCACTCTCTTTACAAATTGCTCCAGCAAGCCTAGATATGGTATGTGAAGGCGGTAGAATGATTCTCTTTTTAGGATGAAGGCTCTTTTATTACGTCGTATTCTCCAACAGCCATATCGTTCCTAACAGGCTAGTTTTCAATTGAACATCTTCGTTTAAAAAGCGATGAAAATGATTACATTTTTCTTCTTTTAATGCTTATCCATTACTGGATGTTTGCAATCAAGTTTATCATCTTCTCTCTGTTCCGTGCTGTATGTATGAGTTCTTCTGCAGATTTTAGTCATGTCCATTGTTTGACATTGCGGAGCCATGACAATTTCTTTCCCCCAATTTCTCTCTTTCCTTCGATCTTTCCTTCTATTATTAGTTGTAAGAATTAATATTTTTGGTTATACTGGCTGGTCTAGATGTGCGGTTTTCTGCGTTTGATGGTGATTAGCAGTTCTCTGTCTTTTTTGCCGATCTTAGAACCTCGTCATTTGTTTTCTTTGCCGTACGTCCACATTTCGAAGGCTTCCAAGTTATTCTTTGTGGCTGCTTTTAAAGTCCAGCCCTCCATGCCATATGATTAGATTTGTCTTTAATACTAGAGCATATACAGCCAAACTGGGCATTTTTGGAATCTGTGGCCCTGAAATACCTAATTAGGTCTAACATTCCAGTCACCAAAAAATAAATGTGTTTGTTGCCCTGTGTTATTATTAATCAATTTAACGTTTAACATGATATTTTAAACCAGAAATATGGTGCTTGAATTCTCCAAAATCACGTATCCATCATACTACACGACGTTCTAATAACAATTACTGTGGTCGAAATCTCTAAAATCACTCAGTCATTAAATGAACAAACCATGTACACTTTTTTGATCCATATTATTGTTATCAGCATTCAAATTTCCCATCGATCCAGTTCGGAGCTTTTTATTGCCATTAGTAAAAATAAATACAGAAAGGAGATTTTTTTTTGGAACAGCTTGTATTTCAATTTTATTAGAAAAATAAAAATAATTAATACAAGTGAATCGTTAAAGAGTAAACTGATTTTACATTTGATTTAGTTTTAAAAAATGTAACTGGTTCCATGAGATGTTCATTTGTTCCAAAATAAATTTAGATTTTCCAGTTATAAGCACAATTTTTAGGCCAATAAATTAAAAGAAGCACACTTTTTATTCCAATAAACGACCAAATATTAACGCTTTTTTTTTAATAAGTTTGAAGAATATTTTTCTTTACGTGTCTGGTTTGGTAATGTACATATTCCAAAGTAAAAAAGTGTTTGAAGTCATTAAAATTAAAAAAATATATAATTATACATTTTTTAAAAATCGCTACTTTCTTAACTTTTGATCAATGTCAGGAGAAAGGACGTTTTACATAAAATTGGCTAATTTTATTATTTTTCTCATCAAGTGAACTTTGCTGTTAAAAACGCCGTGTTAACTTTGACCATTAAAAGACGAACATTAAAAGACGAACAAACGGATTTAAGTGGCCTTTCTCAATAATTTAAAATAAAAGGGGACATCTTATATATACTATAAATTATGAAATTATAATGAATACATTCTCGACAATCCAATTATTAAACCCAATATTCCTATAATTCATATTAATGACTAAATAAATCGTTTTTATTTCAGGTATGCGGTATTTCAGAAATATAAGCACAATCATTTAAACCAGACCATGTCGTAGCACACGTGTAAGTAAAATATATAAAACTACTTAATATAACTTAAACACTAGCTTTCATGCACAGATTTACGTAGAATATGAATTTTACATTCAACACAGTTTTTACAATTTTTAACATTCTTTTATTACACTATAATGTATGTAAGCTTCAAAACAATAGTGTCAATTTAGTTCATTTGAAGTACAGCATACAACTAAAAATAGTTGTGTGCTGTACTTCAAAGTACTAAATTACGTAATAAATATGACAAACACAAAAGAGTTTTATTACACTGGCCCATATACATAGTATGAGTAATTTTTGTACAGCTTCATGTAACATTGTTTTAAATTACATAAAGAGTTTAAAACTGTTAACGTGTCGTTTCAACGATGCATGTATAATTTGAAAGGTAAATGTAATTGTATGTTGTTTGATAAGCACCTCTATAGAAAAGACTTACATTGTTGTTAAGGTATATCTTTGCCAAAGACGCATTATGTAATATATTAAAATATAGCAATAAAATAATTGAAATACTCTATAAAACTATTATACCTTTGAACATTTGCTCGTTTAACCATAATCAGTCACACTGATATCGAGTTGTGAGGTAACACTAGCTTTCACATATAAATATATCAGACACTTGTTTTTATTAAGTTTGATTAATGGATTCAGTTTTATTACATCACGGTTATGTATTCGTATTCTAGTTGCGTTTTACCCTCCAAATATAACATTTGTTCATGTTAAACAGTCTCAGAATAAATGTACTTACCACGATATGAACATAAGACATTTTATTACAAAAGTCATATTATTAGTTCGCATAGCCTAAATATACCGCATGAATATTATCGATAAATATAATGATAAAAACTATTAAAAACATACAGGGAATTTTTCTTTTAAGTATATATACGCATACCTACTCTCTAAATGTTCCGTCATTCGTTGTTTTTTTTAAAGAGTTTAATTTGATGCTTTCAACGAGTGTTTTCCACTCCCAGATTAAGCATTACGTAAAATTTCGAGTTTAGAAGAGCCTTATAATCTGGTTTGCTCGCGTAGCGCGACGGGCTACGCGACCAAACCAAATTTTCGGGCTTTAATAAACTCGAAATTTTACTATATGCGCCACGTGTCTAATACACTGATTTGGTGTGACGTTCTGAATATACGTTTTTAGCATATTGCTTTAGTGGTATGTTTTGAACTTCACTTGAAATAAGTGTTTAATACACGTGGCGCATGAAGTAAAATTTCGAGTTTACAAAAGCCTGAAAATTTGGTTTGGTCGCGTAGCGCTACGCGACCAAATCAAATGTTCAAGCTTTTCTAAACTCGAAGTTTTATTTTATGTTTAATCTGGGAGTGGGACCACTCGTTTAAAGCTTCAATTTGAAATCTTTTGAGAAACAACGAATATCAGCAGATTTACAGCGTATATAGTATATTAGGATATGTATACTTGCAAGAAAACTCTGTAATAGTATAACCCGTTAAAAATCCAACTTACGATGCGCGTCATAAATTACCTTCCTAATACCTAATGCAATAGCTTCCAAAATGTTCATTTATGCAACACAAGTATTCTGAATCATTTAGTAGATACATTACATAATGAGAGTCTAATTGTCACACAACTAGATAAATGCACAATTATTTATCTGCGTCTACATTGAATACGTTTTTGATAAATACAAATATACTGTGCATCCCGAAAGTAAGGGATAAATTTGGCATTTTCCAAAATACACATTTCTAAGAAAAATCCTCAAACAGGTCGATTTTATAATTGTTTTCTACATCTTTTGAGGTATTACACATATAGATGGCGCGCGTCATGTTGGCACTATGACGTCATCGATTTTTTTTTAAATGGAAATCGATTTATTTTTAACAACTTTTGTAGATCTCTAAATTCTCTTCATAATGGTATTTTTTTAAAAGTTTTTTGACAATAATGAAAAATTAAATAATAACAAATTATAATAAAATATCTTTTTAATCTTCGACATCGTCTTTTTTATTGGCAATTCTATATTTTTTTTCAATTTTTTCTTAGAAATTCAAGATTTTTTAAAACTATAAAATTAATCATTATAAAGAGAATTTAAAGCTAAAAGTCGATTTCCATTTTGAAAAAATTTAGATGACGTCATAGCGGCAACGTGACGCGCGTCATCTATATGTGTAATACCTTAAAAGATGTAGGAAACAATTCCAGAATCGACCTGTTCAAGGATTTTTCTTAGAAATGTGCATTTTGGAAAATGCCGAATTTATCCGTTACTTTCGGAAAGCACTGTATATACAGAGAGTTTTATGTAACGCCGAACATGCCAGAAAATATTCAATGTAAATGTTTCTATGTTCGATGTGTTCTGGGACGCATCAAAGCATTGAGTGCGAGTCCGGTTTTACTAGTTCTAACGCAACTTACATTTAACGTCCAAATGAAATGTGTCATTCATTAATCGCCTACATCACTACTGGAAAGTTAATATTAAACAGAGAAGAAGAATGAGAAAGAGGACAACAGATTTTGCTTTAACGCAAAAATAATAGAAAAACAGATTTCTGTTACTTCCGTTTGCTAATATTTCAAGATAAGATTATATATTGCTTCAATTCCACTAGAGATTATTAGGAATTTTAATTCAGCGTATTGTGTAAACCATATGATCAGGACCACCCTAAGGTACGTTGCTTACGGTGTACCAGCAAAAATGCCGTCAGAAAACTGCCTTTCGGCAGATTAAAATACCGTGCGATCATTTAAATTATGATTTAGAGTAGGCGGTTTCCCAGAATGCTAATTGAATGATGGAATAAATTTGAAGTTATGGTAAACTATGTTTTAACAGTCAATAGTGCCTTTTAATTATAATAAAAATTATTAAAATTGTGCAGTGTTTGGAATAGAATAAAAGAATTCCAGTAAATTATTGAAAAAATCATGATATTTCAATATAATTAATAAAACTGAAGCAATATTAATTTACTAAAGTCCTTAATATCATTCTAAAGAGCGTTTTCCACTTCCAGACTAAGCATAAAGTAACATTTCAAGTTTAGAAAAGCCCCACGCCCCGGGGCTTTTTTAAACTCGAAATTTTACTTGATGCGCCACGCATATAATACACTCATATAATCTGAAGTTCAAAAACACCCATTTGATGTGTGAAATCAAAATTAAGGATATTTATATGAGAGAGTAGACTTATTTTTTTTTAAATATCTGTTTTTAAGTAATATTTTATAAGGCCTTGAAAATATTATTTGCCCTGGTACTTAAATTTTTACTTTACATTAAAAAAATCAAGTCAAGCAAACTTCTTAGTGCGTATCTACCGTGCGATCATTTAAATTATGATTTAGAGTAGGCGGCATTTTTTTGTGCGGATGCCCGGAATGCTAATTGCATGATGGAATAAATGTTAGGTTATGGTAAACTATGTGTTAGCAGGCAGTAGTGCTAATCTAATTTAAAACTCAAAGCCTACTCTAAATCAGGTTATAAACGATCGCACGGTATAAATATTCCAAATGTGAAGAGCGTGGCGAGGCAGTTTAAAATGTTTGCAAGTACCGTTCCTAGGTCTGCTGCCACCACAACAATAATAGGGTGTTAGGTGTGCTGCTTCATTTGGCAAACATTTCAATTTTCATTTATTTGTTTACATAATACTTAATGAGGATAATGTAGGTGTACTTATTACTTTATTGACTGCATAACTTACAATGAATTAAAGATATTTTTCATGACAGTATTAATCTTGATTGTCTTGAAATGTCGATTTTTCAGGCAAAAAAGTATGCTCCATATTCCCACACATTGCACTTACCCTAAACGCACAAGATTTAATAACTGACATATTTTATTTTGACGTTTCATTTCCCTATTTACATTAGTCCTAATTTGCATTAGAACTAAAATCATAACCAATGAAACAGCACCCAGAAGAGTGTAAATTGGGTTGACTATATTACCATTGGAAATCGTAGACAATGAAATCGCACTCAATGCTTTGTTGCGTCCCAGAACGAATCGAACATTAGAAAATTTACATTGAAATTTTTTTGACATGTTCGGCATTTAATAAAACTCTGTATATTATCATTAATTATTTTTAATGCTTCAATGAATAATCTCGCATTGCACCAACACACGCATTGAAGCAATACGTGTATTGAAATACATTCCAAATACTTGATACTGATATTCCGAAACTAGTTAAAGATTTATGTTGAAATCTTTGTTCTTTTCGCATAATAATTTGTATGATATTATCAATAGTAATAATACACTTTATTGATATCAGTGAGTTACAAAAGACCATCTGTCTAAATATTTAGGCTTTATGTTTTTTTAATAGCTGAAGCTCACAATATAATTTTATTTGAACAAATCAGATAAGTACTAATTACAATATCGTTAGTTTTGATTCAATGCTACGATTAAAAAATAACTATTGATTATTTAAATATTAAATTGAAGCCTAGAATTGAACACTGAATCGGATAATATCATGACATTATTAAAGAAACGATATCGAGGCATGTGGAATTCGATTATGATTTTACTATGAGTCTAGTTCACTAGTTCTTTTGGCAACCTCTATTCTAAGAATGAAAAATTTAACCACTGAATTCTTGAATCTTGGAAGCGTTCATTTTGTGGTATTAAAAATATAGAACTTTTTATACCATTCATATTTTATTTTTGACAATAATTTCGACTTTACGGTAATCATTATCTAATATTTGAGGAATTATGCACATTTGTAATTTATAACTAGGCAAAAGTAATATTAGGACTTAACATTTATTGTGAACCCCCAAGAGGGGACTTATAAGTTTCACACCACTGATCTAGTTTTCATATGTCAGATAGGAAATGACAGAGGCGAAATAAATAACAATGGTATACATGATCTTGTTCGGACACCCAGTATTATCATACAAAATTATAGTAAAACAGTTTATAAGCACCATTTGATTGTGTTCTTAACATTTCAGCTCCGAAAATGGAGTCTTGAATTATGAGCTGGACCAACGTGCTAACTGTAAGTAAAATTTTCTTTGGTGAGAAATTACTTTGAGTGATGTAAATATCAATTATTTATTAAATTATACAAGTGTTCCACGTAAGATCCTACGAACTCGAAAACGCAGTCTAATATATAGGTAATTTAATCCAAAAAAGCTGTTGGCAACGCTAGTATATTCAACGTCGCAGTAAGGGGGGTGCTGAGGGGGCGACAGCCCCAAGCGTAATACGCGAAGGGGCACCATCGGCGCCATCTGGTGGTAGTTAAGGGGACAAATTGGAAATTTGGCCCCAGACGCAATATTTAGCCCCAGGCGTAACATTTGGCCCCGGGCGCAAGGTTTGCTTACTTTGCCGCAGAGTATATCTATTAAAACCTAATTTTTCGTCATATTAGGCAGAAGATAACATTTTTTTCTGCGAATTCTGTTAAGCTTAACATTATTACAACGAAAGGTATAGTAACAAGGACATGATTTTTGACTTTTTTTATAAAAATGTGCAAAATGTGACATTTATCACCATTGTTGACCATTTTTTTTACCGTTGGTCATTTAAATCTAATAACATTTTTCGGTGTTTGAGCCTTTAATTTGTAGGCTACTTTTATTTTAGAGAGCACTACAATATCGCCTATTTTGATGTGCAAATTTATTTAATTAAGTATTGGGTTGCTTTTTCTGACTAGTAGGGTCTTGTGGTTAGGTGGAGCACCCTGTATATTACAATGTATACGTGTGTACTTGTTAATAAAGACACTGTTGTATTTAGGTGATTCATTTTTGTAGAATATTTGTATAGAGATGGAGATTATTTACATGCATTATTTAAATCCAAGGCACTTATTAGCCTAGGCATTTTAAATAGAAAAATGCAAAATCTCCTCAAAAATGCCCAGCTAGATAGATGTGTTTTATATATCGCAACGAAAAAGCAAAAAGCGGTATTTACCTAAATAACAAAAATGGCAAACAGAAGATGTCTTATAAAAAGAGATTAAAAAATATGAAAATGCAAATTTATCTCGTTTTCTATAAATGTTTTGTTTTGTGATACTTCTAAATATTTTTTTGAAAAAACTACTTTCCGAGCTAATACCCCGACGGATATTGAATTATACCATGAATATTCGAGTTACGCATTACTGTGGAAGGGATTAGTTTCTATTTTTAATTGCTATGTCTGGCACCCAGTAAGTAATGACATAAATATCAAATTATTGATCACCCCTTTATCATTTAGAAATACGAGTGTACGCCAACCTAACTTAGATGGTTTTATTATTAAATCCATAGAGAAATAACACACGAAAACGTTCGTAATACTGTCGGCAGTTATTTAGTTAAACCACTAGAGATTTACGTAATTGGCGGGCTATCTTACTGTGACATATACTTTTCCTTTGATGTTGAATCGGAACAACTGACGAACGTCCCTACTGTTCTCGTGCCGGCGTTGCATGATATTCTTCCTCAAAAGTACCTTCTGTTTTCTTCAACAACTTTCGATTTTTTTTTAATATTTTTTCTTGTAAGCAACCATTTTCGTAATTTTAAGGAGAAATGTAATAAAAATGCGAATTCGGAAAATTATCTGGTTAATAAATGATTTAATAAAAAAAATTCGAGTCATTAATTAACGAACTTGACGAATTTAAAAGACGATTTTCTGTTTTTGCGGATAAATGGATTTACTACCCATTTCAGTTCGAATATACCCTCTTTTGTTGCTACATGCTATCTAAAATTACACTTGCTTATAAGCGAATTAATTATATTTTTTTGCGTCGAACGTAAAGTTGATAGTTCACAGACATGTCAAACGACTTTTAATCGATAATAAGGTCTGTGTTATTAAATAAATTCCGCGATAAAATCAATTTCACTCGTCGACATAACTCAACAAAACAAAATGCAAATCGCCCTGCAAATGCGTCAAGTTCGTAATTCAACGACTGGTAAAACATTGTCCAACGAATTATTTTAAATCATTTAACAAATAAGGAAATATATCTCAGAAATTTTATTGCACTTTTAGCAAAACTGTTCCCGAAATTTTAAGTATATCCAAAAATATTGTTGAATAATTATTTTTCATCAAGTTCTTTAAATTTTTATCGTCTTTAAATGTATTATCTTAGAAAAATATATTTGCTATTTTTGTAAATTTAAATATTGTATTTGTAAAACTTAAAATTATTATATAAGTATTTAAGCGTACGGTTTATTACGCTTACGAATTATTTTGTTCGCCGGCAAAATAAATTTAATTTTTAGAATTTGTTTCAGTGTCCACATTTGTGGCCACAGTGAGCGAAAGGGATAAAGCAAATGCTGATTGATATTCATGATTTTAATAAATAATTTTATCACATTTTAAAATTTCCAGCATTATATTCCTATATAAAACTACATTTTTATTGAAGCCTGATATTTGTTTGTTAAATGAGACTACAATGAAAATTTCACGAAAATTAGGAGCATGATAAAATGTTAATTCACTTACAACAGGCAATGGAATAATCGTTATTATTAGTATATCCATGACGTAGAATGTATGATGATAGATACGTAATCATTTTTGAAGTTCATTATGATCCGTATCAATTGGAAAAATGACAAACAGAAATATTATTACAACAACTCGAGCAAATTATTGGCAGTTACGACTAATGAGTAAAATATTTAGAATTACCATTAATGTTGTAGTTCTAAACAAGTTATTCTAATTTGTTAAGCCAAGTAATCCGAGCTAGGGTTTTTAATACTGGTAAAACGCTTTACCGATTTAACAATAATTCGTCAAAAATGCTCTCTAAACTGTATCGGCAATTTACCGATTTTTAACGGTATTTCGTTGATTTTTTTTACACAAATATGTTGTGGCGCTTCTTTTTCAAAATCCATTAATAATAAGAATTATTATTTACCTGAAAAAGCTGCAGAGTAGCGAAACAATTATAGAGGATAATATATGTTAAAAATCACAAGTAGTATATTACATGACGTGATTATTCAGTGTTTTATATACCTGGCACATGATGTAAAATTTCAAAACAACGATATTCTGAATTAGGAGGGATTTATTGGTAAACCGATTTGATTCATAAATTTACCGAATTACCGCTAATTGAAAAGTCGGTACATTTACAATCCCTAATACACGATATTAGATTATATTGGATTATAATTAATAGCAACCAATTATATCATTTATTATTTTAAATATATTTTCCAGACATCTATTAAAAATAACATTTATATTTAATTGATATTCATTTTATAAAACCTAGCATAAAACAAGGACTATAATTAATTCTGGCATTTCCTAGTTTAAAAGATATCGACATAATAAATTTGTTTTGTCCCTATTCTATTCGATCGATTTTTAATATTAATAAAACATTATCGACAGCAGCAGCTGTTTGCACCTCGTGGTGTCAACGTTAGTAATTTTCTAAAGGGCAATTCTTCCGACTGACGCGTACACATTAGCTTTTTATCTAAAAACTATTAAATTTGTACTTCCATACTTCCTAGTACTTTTACTTTAAGATTTTCAATAGTTAAATAGTAAGTTATTTTCTGAATTAAAATAATGCGGTCGTTTTTCAAACGTTTGTATATCCATTAATTGTTATAAACTGGTCCCTTAACATAAAAACGCAATAATGTGGGCGTAGTCCAAGTGGTATGTATAATGAACTATTGTTTATTCTGCGAGATTCGGATAGACGTCGCTGCCGGTATATTTTTAATGTTATACTCGCGTAGCCTGTACATAAGTCAGCGACGGTTGGTGGTGTTCACGCTTATTTTTTATATATATATATATATATATATATATATATATATATATATATATATATATATATATACGATGGCTGATCTGTATTAAGGCATATTTAAGTGGACATTTTACCCTTTATCTAGTTGTTCCCTATACGAAGTAATTAAGTTAAATAGTGTTACATGCTACACTATTTTATAAAAAGAGATGGTTGCGCTTTAAGGCAGTTCTCATCACTATTAATTTATAGTCTATGTAAATACCTGAACTATACAATTATTTTAAGCATTTTCAGTTTACAAAACTTTAGTTTATTACGTATTGTAACAAAGCAGAGTTATTTTTTGCCTCAGACACAAAGTAGAGTTCGATATTGTAAATAATTCAAAATATGTACTATTTTTTACATTCTGAATCTTTATACACGCAATTACTGTCTTTCATAGTATTTTTGGCTTTTGCTTGAAAATATTCGAGTACTTTTGCAATTGATAATAATAATAAATTTACATCTTCTTTCATTTGTTTTAATTATCGAATTAATTATAAAATATTTATAATAATGAAACATACAAATTATTACATCTGTGATTGGTAGAAAAGAATTACAAGGTGGCCCATAAGTCGAGACGGAATTTTAGTTAGTTATTATTTCTTTGATTCTTAATATTTTTTAATCATTTATGGCTTGTAAACAAGATCATATCGTGGAGATTATTTAACATTATGAATGAAAGATAATATCTTTTAAATGTCTTTCGTTTTCGACTTCGCGCTGATAAGCTCTTTCGAATGCATATGAATCATGCATTTGAAAAAGCTCATCGGCGCTTTCTTAATGTCTGTGGCTCTACTGCCCTAATTTCTGCACGAATGTTTTCCTTTAGTTGTGGAATTGTCTGAGGTTAATTCACGAGCACTCTTTCTTCCAGGTATCCCCATAAAAACAAGTCAGGCGCCATGAGTTCTAGACGAATAAATGGAGAATGATATCGGGCTATGCTTGAGAATTTTGTAAAACCTGCAGTAGAAGACCTGGAACGTGGTTTCAGCAAGATTGGGCGATTTGCCATACAGCTAAAGCCACACTGCTAGTTTAAAGGACCATTTTTGGTGAACAATTAATTTTGAGAAGATGTGCAGTGGATTGGCCGCCGCGGTCTCCAGATCTCCCGGCCCCTGATTTTTTTATAGGGCATACCTGAAAGAAAGAGTGTTCGTAAATAAACCTCAGATAATTCCACAACTAAAGGAAAACATTCGTGCAGAAATTAGGGCACTAGAGGCGCAGGCACTAAGAGCTGTTATGAATTATAGCATCGAAAGAGCTCATCAGTGCGAAGTCGAAAACGGAAGATATTTAAAAGATGTTATCTTTCATTTATAATGCCAAATACTCTCCAAGATATATTCTTTTATATAAGCCATAAATGTCGGCTTATGGGCCACCCTGTAGTTTTCAATGCCATTAAACAATAAAAAGAAACAGTATTGATGTTTGTAACAATGTCAGTTTCAACATCAGTTGTTTGCTTTATAATTGAACAACTTGCGACCTCTGGAACGAACGTGCAATCTAAAGGAATGGAAGGATGAATAGAGTGAAGAATTGTTTTTACTTACTGAAAAATAAATTAAAACGCGTTGCTAGTATTACACTTTTTGTTTGTCCTATTGTTCTACATGGGGCATTATTTCCTATAAAACACATTCCACGTGTTCTTATCAAAATTTTAACACCTAATGCATATGAATTCGCTTCTGGCAATTTTAAATAATTGACATAACATGCATTCAGTTTTTTTAATTGTTTGTGACTCAATCTTTCAATGTTTTTACACTAGTATATATATTACATTATCTATTAACCCGCATGCAAAAATAAATGGATAGTAATGTTTTTGTGAACATTTTTAAATTAAAAATACTAGTGGAAATTTCCATAGTTGATCAAGACTCATAATTGTCTTTCTGTCTATTGAGTTTGAGACCGCTGTTATTAGTGTGCTAGAGGTGTTTACATAATGTTTCAACAATGTATGTATAGTCACGGGTTACATTTATTTAGTATCTGAATGAAGAATTGAAAAAATCTATACTTATAATATTGTCAAAATTATACATTTAGTACTAAACTTTGGCATAACTACAATTTCACGTGTCGACTTACTGGTTATAACGATATAATCAGTTATTATATTTATTTGAAGGTGCATATATCTAATACTAACATGTAAAACGAATACATATAAATATGGATAATTTAATATAAATACCAATAATACTTCTGTATTGGTATTTATATTAAATTATTATTCTTTCATAGTATACAGACTGTGTAATTGCTGTAAAACCGATCTGGTCGATGATTGCTAGGTTTTTTGCATAATGTCTTATTTTGTGACTGCAGAAGGTGTAGTTTTTAGTAAAATGTCCAAGATATTTTGTTGGCATATATTGACTTATTTTTTAGTTTTGTATGCGTTGTGTTCCTTTACATGGCTATTGACATTTCGTACAAGTCTATCTTAAACCGGATGCGCTGTGGAGATATACTTTCCTCGTGGTAAAGTGTCAGGTTTTGTCGCTTGGTTAGTTTGAACATTGATGGCGGGGCGAGATATGCCTCGATCCTGGGACCAACGTCAAGATATCTCCTATAGAAAACAAAGATCATTACAGTAATTTGAAAGACGATTAATTTGTCAGAAAACTTGGATCATTGGCGTAATTTGAAAGAAGAATAATTAATCAGAAAATTACGATTTTCTCTATTTGTGCTAAACTGAAATTTAGTAAATGTTGGCGAAAAATGCCAAGTTATTCCTGTTGGTTTTCGTTTTAGAGTTTAATCTACGAGGTATAGACACGACACGCAAGGAAACGGCTAAGAGCGGCGATAAGTGTCTCTTATATTAGATATTAGCCATATGTGCATTGCCCTTTAATCAAAGTAAATGATGATCACACCGTATGCCTTAGCTATTTTAAATCGTTGATCCGCCTTTAATAAAAATGGAAAAGTGTATTTACGTATTTATCCACAAATTGCGTGTACTTTTCGCATACATTGTTTTGCCATCTGGTTAGATTTTCCGAGAGTTTATCTCTTTTTTAAATGGGAACATAAGGCCCTTTTTAGGAAAGAATATAAAGGGGTCAGGTGAGAAAACGAAGATTATCGATTTTTTTACTCAGTCTTTCCTTTATGTTCTGTATATTTATGATTTTCTGTTCTTTTTTTTTTAATGTTTTATTCATTTATATGTAACTGAAATAAATAACTCTTTAGACTTGAAAGATGATAATGCAGCGTATTAAAAAATCTGTAGCATCTCGATCATGTACTGTATGGTTATGATTTTCCCAGTTAGGTGGGATCATGGCGTTGTGTAGGTCTGTCTCATTTTGTATGTTCAAGATCTTTATATACAGTATGTTGATAACTTTATGGTTCTTTATACTCGGTGTGTTTAGCAACTTCTTTTTTTACATACACCAGGATGTTCGTCAGCTTTTTTTTACTCATTTTGTTGTGTTCGCTCATGACTTTCTAGTATTTCCCCCTCTGCAGAACTGTCCCATTTCGTACTACTGTAGCCTTTCCAGTACAACACAGATTAAAATATTAATATTTATGACTCAATCTCTCTCATGTTCCGTATTTTCATGCGTTTCCGGTGTTCTATATTCTGAAGATATATATATATATATATATATATATATATATATATATATTTGTATTTACTTAATGTCTACGCCCATGACTGTTTCACGTCCTGTGAGCTGTCTTATTTTATCTTACTGTAGTTATTTCAGTACAAAACAAACTAAAATATTAGTATTATTGACTGTATATCCATGATTTTTATTCCTCTGCTTCTGATATATATATATATATATATATATATATATATATATATATATATATATATATATAAATATATATATATATATATTTATATATATACATTAATGATGAAATGCTTTGCTTCTTGTTTTTCACGTTCTGTTTCTGGCAGAAATTAAGGACAAATTTAGTGAATACAATAATAGCAGAAACTTTCTGCTATTATTGTATTCACTAAATTTGTCCTTCATGTTTTGCTTTAACTCAGCCCCCCCTTCATGTTCTGTATGCTCTTGGCTGTACTTGACGTAAAATACGTCTCACGGTATGTAACCTTTCAAATTGGAATAACTCGGAAACAACACACACTACGGCAGTAATATCTCATTGTAAATTGAAAAGAACAGAGCGATAGCAATTTAAGTTTAATTTTTCTAAGACATGATCCAAGGATGTTATGTCTACACAAAGTTGGATCACTTAAATTTAGTATTGCTCCCAACTCCAAGGGAATTCGTTTCATTTTAATAGCTTTAATTTTTGCGATTCTAATTTTATGGTTGGAGTTTCCGTTCTAAGATAGCTTTTGTATTCCGCATTCCATGTTTTTTATGGTCTTCGTCTCTTTCTTCTTTTATTTGCTGGATGTTCTTATTTACGCTATGAGAATTGTTAAAGTTAATTTTTAATATAAACAAAAAATCATTATATTAACATATAGATGCATTTCATAATCAGTGTGGTCTGGATCCAACGCAGTGCGCACTTTAGCGTGAGTTTGGAAATTCTTCTTTAAAACTCTTATAAAAGTTAAAGAATTTAAATTGTCCTTGATTGTTTTAATTTTTGGAATAATGATCTATACGATGTTTTGCATTTATTTGGCAACGCAAATGCTATATGGTCAAATTATTTAAGTATTGGGATAAAATGCAACCCGTGCAATTTACTTTTATTAGAAATTATTTATTAATTTATTTAATTGCTCAATTAACTTATATTAAATCAATACAATTACACAATGTATATAGCATTTTAGAGAATTAAATAAAATACAACTTAAAATATAAATGTATATATGTATCCCAATAATTACGTGTCAGTTTGTCGAAACAGCTTGTCACAATAAATTGCTTAAGTCTCTTTGCACACACACGGTTTTGGTTCTATATACATCTAGGTTAAGTTAAGTTAGTAGAAAAGTTTGCAATATAATAAATTGCTTAAATCTTGTTTCAAGGAGAATGCACGTATTTCCTATTTTTCGTTCATCAGCGGTTAACTTTAAGCACATATGTAATAATTAATTGATGACGCCAGCAATACAGAAATGTGCATTTAAAATTGTATTTTCTCAAACTTATTAAAATGAACACATATTTATGTTTACTCATATTACCACCGAAATCTTATTGTGTGTAATCAACACCTAAATTCCATGAATGTCGTTATGTTCGTTGTAATTTATTTTACTACTTATAAAACAGTAGTACCTTACGAGATACAGTTGTAGGGCTTCAATCCTTATTATATTAATTCCTATAATGTTGATCTTTGAAGAGCACAAGTACCGGATCGTAAGGGCATAGTTTGCAATTATTATTATAATAATGCATTCATCTCTATTTGAGATACTGTTCTTTATCTTAACTTTTGTGCATATACATCCCAAGTGACAGTTTGTCTAGTTGTTCTGTTGAATTCACACCCAGTACTTGTGAATTTTGAGTGTTGCACATGGGTTTGCAAGATAATTTTGAATTAAATGAAATACACCCTTCAGCTATGGCGATAAAATCGCAGGACACCCTGTATGTGCTTTTTTTGTTTTTATTTGTATTATTAAATTAGAGTCGTTAAAAGTCAGGAGCTCATTAGGTATGCTTATTGATTTTTTGTTTTAATTTTATTTTGCAGGGTCCAGGAAGCGATAGAAGGGCACAGTATGAGTAGTCAAGACGAGACCGCGAGTCTGCTCGTTGGACCGTCTTTGACGAGCGCCCCATCGCCTTCAAACTGCTCCAAGCCGGTGCTTATGAGACAAGAGTGCACCACCTTCCTGGTTTCTAGTCATCATCCACAATTATCTGTGTTTTCTGATAGCGAGGAAGATGGGTCACTCTGCCTCGAGGAAAACAGCACCAGATCAGTACCGGATATTGAACTGCATTGCAGGTACTTTTCCAAATTTAAAATAGTCCGGATTGTTCCGACAATTCATTCAAATTGCATAATTGTACAAATTGCCCTTACAAACTGGGCCTGTAGCAAGAACAAGTAGCAGTACTTACAAATGAGATATACAATTGTATTTTACTAGGAAGAACCTGAGTTAAACGAAATTACAAAGTGTTACTAAGAAAAGTACAAACATTATATTTGGATGTGAGACTATTATTTCAAGTTCTTTACAAAAAATCTCACACAATACTTTAATTTAATGGCCTCGCAAATAGGCCCTTACGACCAGCCTCAGCTCACACAAGACATTATTAAAAATTGGACGTGTGGTCACCCTAGCAATTTCCTTTATGGACATAAAAACTCTTATTCGTTGTTATTAAAATATGTACATATTGAGTTGCCCAAGGGTAAAGTTCCTATTAATTTGTTTACAAATACATACAAAGCGTAAGTATCAATTCTACTAGTTAGCTACACGGTGTTTGCAAATAGATTTACAATAATATGAAAGATCGGGGTGCAATACCTGTAAATTAAAATTGAATCTATCCATTGTTGCTAAATTTTGAAATATGTCATTTTAAAATAGCTTTAAATTCTCAATTATATTAAGACACCCAATATTTATTTGGGTACATGACATATTCTTCGAGTGCTCGTGGATGATAATTATTCTGCTGAAAAATGAACTATATATATATATATATATATATATATATATATATATATATATATATATATATATATATATATATATATATATGTATATATATATAAGCGACACAATTATACAACAGTAGTCTATAAGTGACCTTAGGTATTCTAAGTAGTACAGAACTAAATAATGGGTATTTGTTAAACAGTTTTGTCTTTCTTTGTTGATCCAAGTATTGTAAATCTTAAAATATTTATTGGTTTTTAAGCTTTAAACGAGTGTTTTCCACTCCCAGGTTAAGCATGAAGTGAAGTTTTTAGTTAAGAAAACCCCTCTGCAAAGCGGTTCGACCGAACCAAATTTTCAGGCTTTTCTAAACTCGAAGTTTTACTTCATGCGCCACGCGTACGAAAACTGATTCAGAGTGAAGTTACGCCTGAAGCAACAATCATTCATGCTCACCCTTTAATATACAAGTATATTGTTTGCCAATAGATACAAATAAATCTACTAAATACATACACACACATAATTCAACATAAAGACAATTTTACAAAAAAAATTGAGTTTGTCAATAGTTTGCAGAATAGTTACAAAATATAAAAACAAATTTAAATTAATATCGACTTTCTGCAAAATGTTTGTCTCATTGAAACAAGTCTCCAAATATTCATTAAAACAACTACTTCTCGAGCTAATACCCCGACAGATATTGAATTATACAATGAATATTTAAGTTACACGACAGCTCTACTGTTCTACACATAATTTAAACAAACAATTATATTAGACTAAAAAAAATTTAAATACATGTTTGAGCAAGAATAATTTCAATTCAAAAATATTTGAATTCGAGAAAATAAGCTTACGCTTCTTATAGTTCGCACACTTTAAATAATATATGAAATTGCGAAAATGTTTTTCGTGTAAAATGCAAACAATGTGTCTTAATTAATAAGACAACTCAAGATAATAAATATCCATTGAAACAACTACTTCCCGTGCAAATACACCTCCAGATATTGAATTATACAATGAAATATTTAAAAAAAATTGTATTGTGGAGGCTTCTACTTCGTTATACATGTTAATTTATTAATAAAAAACGGTTTAGCTTTGTTTGTATAACACAATTTATTTTTATGTGACTGCAGTTTCGGCAAATTTAGCTTGCCATTATCAAACACTATATGTTTGATAATGGCGAGCTAAATTTGCCGAAACTGCAGTCACATAAAAATAAATTGTGTTATACAAACAAAGTTAAACCGTTTTTTATTATTAAATATTTAAAATCTTATTTTAATTGATTTGTTACAACGCTTTATCAAAGTACATGTAACATTTAGGTCAAATTCTCTTCAAATCACCTAACAAACAAAAATGAAAAATGATAGGAGAAATTACAAGAAATAAGAAATGAAAGGTGTTGGATTAAAACTAATGTCTTGGGCCATCTATAGGCGCGTTTCGAGAATTATCTCTCTTCAGTATAGCTTTGCTTATGACTTAAAAAAAAACCTCTAGGAATAAAAAAATTAACTTACTTGTAAAAAGTGTTGTGTGTGGAAGGTACACAGAAATGGGTTGAGTGAAAAATATGGTCGGCATTTATTAATTAAGACACATTGTTTGCATTTTACACAAAAACATTTTCGTATTTTTATATATTACATGTTTGAGATTGTAGTAATAGTAATAATAATAATACAATGCTACTTTCCTAACCAATTTAAAATTCACTATTCCTAGATTGACATCGCGTAATGGACGAATTCAAGTACTTCATTTCTAATACAAATTATTGTAAAGATTTGTTAGTGCATCGACTATTGCGGTTGTATATTCAGTATCAATATGGGACAGGTACATTTCAACCCTCGTTCAAATTATTTTTTCTGATGATTTACTATTAGTAATTACATGAAATTTTGTTTTTGTACAATCTTATTTTTATTGTTAGTTATTTATAACGTATTGTAGTTATAAGCTTATATATTATAATATAATAGGTATATTATGTTATATATTAAGCACCATGTAATTAATATCACTGTAAGTACGTTGAGTTTTGAATAAACAAATAACTAATAAATAAATATCTAATAACTAATTCGACGGTAAAATGTCTATTTCTAAAGTCAGAAGTGCATAAAAAATTTCGTGGTAGGATTTTTTAACATCAAATTAAACTGTTGCGTGTGTTCTATAATTTAATTGTAATCAACCTTTTGTGAGGATTTTTGTGGGTAACATTTAAACAGCTGTACGTAACGTATAAATTGAAAATCAGACACATGTTCATATGAACTTTTTTACTTAAAATAGTCTCGTAAACTATTTACAATTTTGCTTTGTATACAAATCCTTACAATAGATTTGCCTTTTAAAGTTCGACATGTTTTCAGGCATGTGTGACAGGTATGTTTATTGTATTCTTTAATTCTTTTTATTTAAAAATATTTATTAAAAAGATAAAAACATTGATATTTAAACGAATTTGTATTCGCAATTCAAATCATATTTTATTGTTTTTTTATTAGGGGATTCAAGATTCGAATATTAAATGAGATGATTCGTAATTCGCAGGATTCTACCCAGCTCTATCAGATAAACTATTTTATCCGGCATCTTATCATATATTAGCATAGTTAAAGTTTTATCAAACACAACTCTAAAATGAATTGTAAATATTAATTTATAATTACATATACTAGAATAAACAAACTAAAGACGAAAAATGACATCTTTGTAGAACTAACTTTTCACTAAAGAGAAACAAGATGAACAGAGGGAAAGAAGGTTGTTAAGGTGTCCGTATCTAGGTAACTCATAATTATTTTCAGTTTGCACATTCTCAATTTACATTTTAATGCAATCCTCTTTGGCGTAGCCATTGAATTTTCGCAGTATCAGATCGATACAAGATAACATAATCATTATTTATTTTATTTATTCAACGAATGATTATAATATCCGATTACAAGATTGATTAAAAATACATGAAAAACTAATTATACAAAATCAACATAATCAAAACTAATAAGCACAATGGTTCACTTACCTAAATTTAAATAATATTATCTAAACACGCAATCCGAGTTATCAATACAAATTATTACCTAAGCTATTGTCGATAAATATGTGATTTAAAAACTGCTTCCGATACAGGGAATTTTCCTTCATATTATATTATTATAAGTATATACATATATGTATATACAGGGTGAGTTTTTTTTTTTCATATTCTCTATGGGGATCTCGGAAACTATAAGAGATAGAGAAATAGTTAAATAGGCAAAGCAGTGTAGTTTAACGAGCTGAATAAAAAGATATTTGTAAGGTTTTCATAAAAAGTCAAGGGTAACTAGATATTTTGAAAAATGTGAAGTGTCGATTTTTTCAAATAGATGTTTCTCAGTTATTAAAAGAGGTAGAAATAAACTGTTAATAGCAAAGTTATAGATAATTTTACACTGAATAAATATAATCAGATTTTTTCAATCGACATTCGTTTTTTTAGATATAACACAAACTTGCATTTTTTAAATAGAAAAAATAGGCTATGGCTATGTGATCACTTAAAAGGATTTTTTTTCTCTTTAAGCTAATATGTCACTTAATATACTTATTTACAAAAATAATTGAGTTATTAAATATTTACTATTTTACTTACAACAAAAAAATAGTTAGCCTTGAAATAATGAATATAATAAAACAAAAACAGCTGTTTTTTATGGACATTTTTTTGATTTATTCCTATACATAATTTCCAAATAAACTTAATTGACAAACATTTAACAAACTCCTATATTACAATAAGCCGCAATTGTTTTGTAATTGTCATTTTTTTCATAGCCAATTATTTTTTGTTGTAAAAAAAGTAGAATATTGTTAATAACTCAGTTATTTTTACAAATAAGTATGTCAAGTTTATATCAGTTTAAAGAGAAAAAAAAATCCCTTTTTAATGATGACATAACCAACTATGCTTTCCATTTATTTTTCAAAATATCTACTTCCCCTTGACTTTTTCGAAAATTTTACAGAAGTCTTTTTAATTAGCTCGTAAAACTGCGCTACTTTTCTCATTTAACCGTTTCTCTATCTCTTATACTTTCCAAAATCCCCATAGAGATCATGAAAAAAACTCACCCTGTATAAATATTCAGGCATTCATTGTTTCAATAAAATCTTTAAATGTAAAGCTTGTATCGAGTATTTTCCCACTCATTGATTTTACTTCACGTCCCACAGGTCTAAGAAACTGAGATGTTATGAAGTTATACTGCTTATTACACATATGAATGATGTCTGGAAATTTACAGCTGTATTATCGGGATATGTACCTATGCTTGAACGAAATTTCCCGGTATACACTAGAAACTTTTCTTAGCAAAAAAGGATTTGACTGAAAGCAATTACTGCAGTGTATTAAGTAAAAGTTTATTATTAATCATCTTATATGTTTTTGTTACATCGATAAACAATTGCGCTAATGTTTGGCAAACATTTAGAAGTTTATAGGCAATATTTTTTTTATTTTTATTTTATTTATTTAGTCTACGGAGTGGATTAAAATTCTAAATCGAAATGATAATTCGTAATGATTAAAAAATGTATTGATGTATTTCCATTAATAACACAATAGGTGTATTTCCTGAGTCCTTTTCCATTTTATCTCTTTTACCCAGTTCCTCCCTGTTTATTTTAATTTTTTATTTTCAAGCGATAACCTTTTCTTCCGTTTATTGCCCCAAAAAAATGTCTGGTCTAGCTCCGCAGCCATGTGAATTAATTTTTCCGTTCCAGATTCACCGAAATGTTCGGTTGTTCTAGTTAGTCTTTCTTTTTGGAAGTTGTGGACTAGATTTCCTTGGGTTTGGAAGGTTTGATTCGCTTACTCAAGTTGTACATTTGAGGTGGCTTCTTCCTCTTCTTAGCAAACACTGCACGTTAATTCTTCTGCAAAGACATTGATATGGGTACAGTGTCGAGTTATCATTTATGTGAAAATTTTGAGGTTGCTTCTATTGAGTTGTATAGATCTCAGTTGCTAAGTCTTGCAATTTTCAGTAGCAATTTACTGTGTCTAAGTCCTGTCAAATTATTTAAGAGCTGGATGTTCATCATGCTATGAACTTTATCTCTGCTAAAAGTGTTTCATGTTCTATAATGATATGGTGCATCATAATAAAGGAACAATAAAAATATTAATTGTTGAAGCGGGTTCAGGGTAAAACTTTGCAGTATAATGTATATTACACTGATATGTAAAGTGCCTTTTATTTAAACGTTTTATAATTGGTGCATTTTCTATTCGACAGACAGAATTAAACTTATGGTCGCAAATTCTTAGTTGCTATATTGGAGTGTACCCATACCAAAATATCGCAATTTGCATGAAAAGCCCATGATACGCAGAAATTAGTGCATATTCTGAAATGGACATTTTTAAATTTCTTAAGAGATGTGTTGGTCTGCTGACTTTTTCAATAAACTGTTTCTCATGTTCCTTGAGTTTGGTATCATGGGTATTTCCAAGAAACAACTTATTTTGTTCCCCCGTTTTAGAGAGAACGTGAGACTTATGATTTTAGTTGAATTTAGGTCTAGTCATAAAGGAAAGTAAAGATTCTTTATGTAAAAGGACCCAATTGCTAATACAATAACATCAATTAAACATTTTATAAGGTGGATAACAATGTGTATATTTTACAGGCTTGATTTAAAAGGATGCAAGCAGAATCTGTCAGCGAATATCCCGGCACGGAACCGGAGTTCTTCAAACGCGTTCCAGTTAGCGACACATTCGTCACCAAGAGGGCTCTTAGACCGGCGGACCTCTCAAACTCCAGTGTCTACATTAAAAATAGTCCGGTCTGTCTCCAGAGAATCCATACGTTCTGCACACCATTGTACATGCCCATGTCTGAACGCCCCGGTAAGATAATTTGCCTTTAAATTAATCTACTACCTAAACTATCTATTATTCACAAACATAGGTGCATGTTTATTAATAGAATGTACTACAAGTTATCCCTTATAGAACGTAAAACATTCTATAATTGGTTTTAGACACATATTTATCAATGAATAACTTTTTTATTTTCGAAATTAGCCAGTTTAACTAGATACTTCATTAAATAGAATTAACTAATAAATTTAACAAATTACACATACTGCTTAAATACGAAACTAGCATTTACTTCTGAATTAAAGTAATAAACCTTTGTTATTATTGCTCTTTTATGGTTTGTGAAATATGGGCATGTGAGGATATACAAAATAATTTATTGACAGATATTGATATTGCCAATAAGGTAAAATTCAACGTTCCCTTTTAATTTTTGTGTTGTTTTATTAGTAACTCGGTCATACATCCTGCTTTTGTTATACTAATTGTAAATTATAAATATATTTATTATAATTTATGATAATATTACCCGTTGCAAAAAGAGAGCAATTTCCTATGAATATGGACTAGAAAACATTACATCATTTATAAAACACTGTAAAAAGGTTGGTAAGAGTAAGATGGGATTGAAAATGTATAAGAACAAATGTAATTAAGAAATTATAAACACTCCTATGCGAGTGTCGATGCAATTCTTGAAAATGTTATTATGGAATTATTAAATTAAAAATGCATCATTTCCCAGACTTGGTATGATTGCGTAGCAACAACTAAAACAAATTACCGCATTAACTTATACGTCGCTCTTGGCGATATTTATGGTCTATAACGATAAGAACACTCACAAAAAGTGCCATAAACCCGAAGTTCAGTTTGTGTGATATAAAGTGGAAACATGCTTTTATGTTTTGTCACAACTAACGCCATGGTAGCATTCAAAGCAGAAAATCTAAGTTCAAAGGAGTGTTGTACAATACATAATTAAACGGTTTCATGTATGAAGTTTCAGAGTACCTATATAGGATACAAACAAATTTCACTTAGCAACTGTATGAGACTTTTTAATTAACGTTAATTGATAAAATCTACTGTTTATTTTAATTAGTTAGATTATTGAGGTACAATGTTTTAAGAAAATCATTTTACAAAAGACCTTGACAAATGCACCTTCTAGTGCCGAATTTTATTTCTTCGCCAAGAAATTATAGTAAATATATTTAATATGTTACATTTGTTACATTTGTTACATTTTACTCTTAAAATGTTTATTATTTGCCATAGTACCAAATATGGCTATTGTTTTACGTTAACAAATATTGGTTCTCGTTTAACGAAATAGTTCACTTCCTCTTCATGTTCAGTATTTTCTGTATTTGTTCATAAATTTCTGATACTATGGATATTCCTTTATGTTCCGTTTCCTCGTGATTTTTGTTGGTTTAGAATTCAATAGCAAGCAAATTGATGACTTTTAGAGAAACAAACGATTCTTCTTCATGTTCCTTGTATAAAAATTATTATAAAAAAAATATATAATAATTTAAATCCCATATAAAGACAAATGAAGTTGCGATATAAATGGTACATAAAATAGTTATGTAGAAATATATACAAATTCATGACTTTTAGAAAAACAAGACGATTCTACATGTTATTTATCTAAAAAAAAATATAAAAAATATATAATAATTTAAATCCCATATACAGACAAATGAAATTACGATTTTATTGGTACATAAAATAGTTATGTAAAAATATATACCAAGCCGTATTTATTTTCCAACCAGAGATTCTTATACTTCTTCACCTTCTACTGCATCTTCTTGTAATCCGAAGTTGGCAATCATCATCGCACTTCGGTCCTTTAATGCTGCATCCCTGAAAAGTTGGACCGATGTTCTGTTATTCCATTCTCGTTGGTTCTTTAACCAGGATGCTCTGCGTCGCTCTACCGACCTTTTTGCCGTTATGTTGCCTTGTCTAATCAATTGGAGGGTTGCGCATCTATCTTCTCAAATGATATGCCCCAAATATTCCACCTTCCGCCGCTTTATTGTACTGATAAATTCTTTCTGTTTGCCCATTACATGCATGATCTTTTCGTTTGTTACACGGTCTGTCCATGGTATCTTCAGCAAGCGCCGGTAGATCCACATCTTGACTCCATGCCGTATAACAATGTCGGAAATATATAGCAGCGCATTATTCGGACTCGTAATGTTAAGTTGAGATTCTTATAAACCAACAGTTTCTTCATCTTGCGAAGGCTGCTCTTGCAACTCGTTAGTCAATCTCTATAGTTTAGTCATCTTATACAGATGTAATATTCAGATCTGCACTAGTAAACTTAAAAAGAATATGAAAAATATATATTAAATTAATACATGCAGACAAATGAAGTTGCGATATTAATGGTACATAACATTGTTTAATACATATAATAGTTATGTAAAAATATAATTAAAGCTGTATTTATTTTCATACAGAGCTTCTTATATATTGCATTAAAACTGCTTCACAATCATTGTTGTTCATCAACTTCCATTGTATGTAAGATATCCTTATATTAAAACGTTATTGTTAATTTATTATAAGATATATGGCATTATTACAGTTTATCCTAGTAATTTAAAAAACATCCATTATTTTTCATGAATAATTAGATGTCAAATTCATCGGATGATCTCCTTATGTCGTTGGTGCGGACCAGCAACACTCATTGCCACCAAATTCTTTGCCATGTTCGTGCACTCTGAAAGATTTTTAATAGAGAAATTACTCAAATCCAGCGAGTAATTTCCTATCTTCCCACTTCTACCCCCATCATCCCTTCTCGATGAATCCAACAGTAATCACTTCAACTCTGCATCGAATACGAAACGGAAAATTTCCCCACTCTTTTCACCCCCTAAACGCCGAATAATCCGAGTTGCTCTTCTTGCTCGAATGTAGAACCCCACTATATAATAATTTAAATATATGCAGACAAATGAAGTTGCGATATTAATGGTACATAGAATTGTTTCACATGTTTTAGTCTATATTTAAAAAATTTATACGATTAACAAAACCAATTCGCTCAAACCATCGTGTCGCCCTCCTCAGCCTGAGGAGTCAGCGTTCTATGATGGCAAACATATTATCTACATATATATTTATATACATATACATGTATTGTATTTTAAGGTGAATTTTGGAAAACTATTTTTATGCGGTTCAGCTATTTTTGAGGTTACAAATCCAGTATGCGCAATACTGTCATTTCATTAGGTGATTTTAAAATGGCAAAAATATCATTTATGAAAAATATATAACTTAAGCCGTGTTTATTTCCCAACCACAGCTTTTTATACAAATATCCTATTTACATTTTTAAATATATATTAAAAAAATCTATACGATTAATAAAATGCATTACCTCAAACCACGTTGTTCCCGCCTTTCTCAGCCTTCGGAGTCAGCATTCTATGTTGGTAAACATATCATCTACATATGCATTATATTATAGGTAAATTTTGCTGAAGTTTAGAAAAATATTTATGTGGTTCGGCTATTTTTGAGGTTACAAATCCAGTATGTGCAATACTGTCATTTCATTAAGTCTGATTTTATGATGGAAAAATATCATCTACGAAAAATATAATAACTTTAGCCGTATTTATTTTCCAACCAAAGCTTTTATCTTATCTTATTTACATATTTGTGTCTATATTTAGAAACATTTATACAATTAACAAAACTTATTCCATCAAACCACGTTGTTTTCGTATTCCTTCTCATTCTATGATGGCAAAAATATTATCTACCAATCGAAACTATATTGTGAAGAATGTAGGAACATTATGAGGTTGGGTTGTTCATTAAGTCTGCTGATTTTATGATGGCAAAAATATCATCTTTGAATCCAAACCATATCGTGTTGAAGTTGGAAAAATTATTTATTGCGTAGCTTTCTAAATTGTTTAAATTGACAAAATTGAAATCACCGGAATTGAATTCTCATTCTGTATTTTACTTGAGCCTTTACTATGATAAGATGCATTAAACCTAATTTGTATTTAATTTTATAAATATTGTATGTGTCTTTAAATTATTTCTATAATTGATCTTTAAGTTTCCTACTTTTATTTTCTCTATGTAAGGTGTTTCTTCTTTTTTGTTGGCGGATACCAGTTATTGATTCCTTCATCCGGTATTCTAATTCGTTTTTGTTGTTTTTCTATCTTTCCTTGAACGACCTTGCTGTTTGCCCTACATACATTTTAGGGCAGTCACCGCAAATCGATAAATAAATCCCAATGTGTTAAATCCTTTATATGCTGTCTTTATGATTTTTATATCCACCTAAATATATATATATATATATATATATATATATATATATATATATTTTAAAACGTTTTCTAAATTTTCCCACGAGGCCATAAATAAGTAACTATCATTTAACTTTTCTGTTATTGTAAGTACAACAGCGAAATATATAAAATTCAAAAAGTCTATTGACCGCTGGTCCTTAACATTGATTTCAGTGTTTTTTTTATAAATTATCAAAACGTGAATGAATACTATAACTTGGCGGACTGTAAGAATTCTCGTCAGCCTCTCCAGGAAATCTAGCTGATGGTGGTAGATATTATGAAAATAATCCTTTGAATTTTAATGAATTTTGGAGTTGACATTTAAAATACCGAAATATATTTAATATGTTTTATGGGTATCCATGTTTTTGTGTATTTCTAATACAATGGATATCTGTTTATGTTCCGCATCGTCATGATTTTTGGTGGTTCAGAATTGATTGAATTTAATTTTAAAAAATTATATAAAAAAATATATAATTCAAATCCATACGCTGACAAATTAAGTTGCAATATTAATAATACATAGAAATTATGTAGAAATATATAACTAAAGCCGTATTTATTTCTCACCCAGAGTTTCTTATGTAGACATCCTATTTACACCTTTATGTCTAAATTAAAACAAATAATAGTATAACAAATATATATTAATTTAAATGCAGAGAAATAAAGTTCCGATATTAATGGTACATAAAATAGTTATGTATAAGTATATGACTTACACCCGTTTTTATTTCAATACAGAGCTTCTTATACAGAAATCATATTTACATCTTTACGTATACATCTAAAAAATGAAGTTGGAAGTTGCAATATTATTAATGATACATAGAAAATGTGGAAAAATAAATAACTTAAATTCGTATTGATTTTCCTACCGTAGCTTCTTATACAGATAATCCTATACATCTTACGTCTAAATTTAAAAAATGTATTTATAGAATCTTAAACCACTCTACCCGATCGGGTAGAGGTTGCCTCTTTTCCTCAAGTTTTTCTCTTTTGTCTAGTTCCATGTTTCTATAGGTCTTCCTCTTCTTCTTTTGCCTTGTGTTCTTGCTTCCCATATTTTCTTTACTGGAATTGTGTTTCTCATTCTCTGTAAGTGCCCCCACCAACTCAGTTACCTCTTCTCTATAAACTCCAATATGGATTCCACTTTCAGTTCACTACGTATGTCCGCATTTCGTATTCTGTCTCTTCTTGTCACTCCGTTTGTTCTTCTCAAGTACTTCATTTCACAAGTTTGTAGCTTGCTTTTTTGTCTTTGTGACAACACCCACGATTCGCATCCATGTGTGTGTATGGTCTTGAATACACTTATTTTAGTTTGTTTTGAGATGCTACGATTATTAATACATTTTAAAAGTGCATAAAATACTTTGTTTGCATTTTATATTCTTTTGTATCTCACATTCAATGTTGCCCGATTCTTCTATAGTCACACCTAAGTATGAAACTCCTCTACTTGTTCTAGTTGTACTGCATCTATTTCGATATGTAAGTTATCTTCTCTGTTCGTTATTGCCATTACTTTGATTTTCATTTTATTAAGTATCATTCCGCTTTTTGTTAATTCTGCGCTCCAGATTTCTAAATTACTGTGTAATGTTTTTAAATTGCTTAATATTAGCGCTAAGTCATCGGCAAAGGCACATTCTGAAATTTTCATTGGCTGTAGGTAGATAGATATATCCAATTGTCATGGGTATTGATCTATGGTTGCATCTTCTTATTATCTTATCCATAAAAGTTATGAAAAATGTATACGATTAACAAATCCCATTCTCTCTAACCACGTTGTTCTCGCTTTTCTCTGCATCTATTGGTTGTTGCTAAATTCAATGTGATTTTGTGATGGAAAAAATATCATCCACGAAAAATATATAACTTAAGTCGTGTTTATTTCTTAACCAGATCTTTTTATACAAATATCCTATTCACATTATTAAGTCTATATTTAAAAATGTTATACGTTAACAAAACTCATTCGCTCAAACCACGTTGTTATCGCCTTCCTTAACCTCATCTACATATGAATTATATTGTAGGTGAAGTTTGGTACAGCTTGGAAAAATAATTAATAAAAAATAAATAATAATTTAAATATATGCAGAGAAATAAAGTTGAGATTTTAATGGTACATAGAATGGTTGTGTAAAAATATATAACTTACATTTACATTTGTATTGATTTCCCAACCGGAGCTTCTTATATGGATATCCTATACATCTTACGTCTAAATTTAAAAAATGTATACGATTAACAAATCCCATTCTCGCCCATCTCAGCATCTATTGGTTGCTCCTGATTTTCATTTAATGTATTATTCATCAGCGCATTGTTGACGTTATCCAATTGTTGCAGCACTTTTCTTTCTTCTGTATGTTCATGAATTTGTGATACAGTCATGTTTCGTGTGTGTTCCCGCTCGTGGTTTTTTGTAGTTTCTTTATTTTATTTGATGAACATCATTGCACATTGATGACTTTCAGAAAAAATATCCAATTCTCCATGTTTGTTTATATCTAAACTTATGAAGAAGACAGGCGTGTTCATGAATTTGTGATACAGTCGTCTTTGGTGTGTGTTCAATCTCATGGCTTAATGTTGTTTTATCACTTCGTGCGTTGGTGTTATATTGTAGTGAATTTAATTCGAAAAACTTGTTTATTTATAATTATAATGTTTAGTACCAGTCGTGTCCTGGGGTCCCTACAACTGTATATCAGTCACAGTTCGAATAGTGGTTCTTCTAAATGGAGAAGTTTTGTTTGTCACACCCCGGTATATTGTCAATATTAATAACGCTGGATAATTGCTCTCTTCATTTTCAACACTGCTATCTATAAAATTATCCTCACGTGCAAAATTAGTCAACATTTTAGTGTTTATAGTCACTTTAAATATAGATACAAAAACAACAATATGCAAGTTCTAGTTTACCTGGCTCTTTCGATTCGAAGGTCTAAAACCATAACCAAATATTACTAATATTATATTCAAGAAGCTATTGTATAAGAAGTTTACAAATAAATAAAAAAAAAACTGATAAGTATCTACTTAAATTATTCTGACTAACGTTGGTCAGTAACAAATTCTCATTTATAAAATCATATTCATATTAGTAATCCCAATGCAAACATTTCATCTATAACTCGCAATCATTAAATTCATTACTAGTGTTGGGTATAATCAAATAATTTAGTAATAGATTATTATTAAACTAAATTCCACTAAAATCAATAAAAATATTGTGTAGTATAAACTATACAAAAAAAACAAGAAATCTTTTACAGCACAAGTGCTTACGTGATTTAAGGTTAGCCTATTCATTCTAAATTACTTATCAAAACATAAACAGGAATTATCAATTATACTTTCATAAGTTAATTGAATTACAATTTCTATATACTCAAGCACGCTGTTTCCATTTTAAAGAAATCATCTATAATCTCGAAAGATAATAATAATAAAGAAGCATCTTTCTTCTAAAAGTTGTACTATATTAATATGCAAATCAAATAATTTAACATGTTAATCATAATTATACAAACAAATACAAAAAATATGTTTGTCTATTGTTTTTTCACTTCAGAATAAGACAAAAGGCAACCATTGTTCTATGAAATTAATCTAATTAGGTCGGTTTGTTATACAAATATAAAAAATATGTTCGTTTATTGTTTTTTTGTTTGTTTTTCAGTCATTACGGAAAAATCACTTCAGTGGAAGATAAAGTTCAACCATTGTTCCATGAGATCAATCTAATTAGGTCGGTTTGTTCATTACTTAATTTAATTGCCAAGTTGCGTGTTCTCTTTCCAATGATTTCGAACGTCTGATTTTTGGTCATTTCCTGCAATTTTACATTGTTAATTTCGATAAACTAGTGCTCTACAGAATGATTTGAAAAATAATTTGTGATTATTTAATCTGATAATCGATAATAACAATTTCCAGAATTGTTCGACAATTGAGGTAAAGAACTAAAGTTAAATCACTTAGAACCATTAGCAGGAACACACAATTCAGCAATTAACTTGAAAAAGAAAACACCCAATTTGAACGAATCTGTTAGGTTATTATAATTATTACCTTAATTAAAATAACATAAACAGATTGTTCATCGATAATAAAAAATATAGTGCTTACTACTAGTAATATTCAGCAATTTTCGAGATATATTTTGATTATTCCCATCACTAGTCATACATGTAGTATTTACCTAAGACTAAAGCCTTATAAGGTACCAGATGATTAATTCTGTATTAAATTCGTAACTAAACAATTACTTTTAAACGACATCAGCTGTTCTAGTCGAATTAAATACAGTAAACCCATCGAATATTTAAGCATACAATTCGTGTGCTGTCTGCTGGTATACAATAGTTAGTTATTATCTTTGTAAATGAATTAAACACGTAAAAATATGTGCCTAAAGCCATAGTATTTCACGCACCTCTCCGTTGAGTATTACATCCCTTGGTTATCTGACGAATTACTGTATACATTTAATGTATTATACAAGTGAATAAAACACAACACATCCCTAACAATGAAATAAACTCTTAACTAATAAAATAATTGTTAATAAAATTAATTTTGAAATGGTCAAATTTAACTTCTTATACTTTAGCTTTGGCCCACTTTAATACAAACATAAAACATACAAATTAAACGACATCTATTATCAATGCTGCTACTTATACTATTAGAATCTATGCCAAGATGGATATCTAGGCGATAGATTAACTCTTGGCAAATGATGCTTTTGAAATCAAATCTTAATCAAACCACTTCATCGCTATAATAACGATTATAATGAATTAATTATAGTAGTATAATAATTATTACCTAATATCCTATATTTTAAGAGTCAGTGTTACTAAAATCTAAACTTTTTTACATTATTTTCATTGTTTATGGAAACGTCCCGATATGTAAATATGTATTGTATTGTATCATATTTATACTAACACAGCTGTTTTATGTGATTTTGTGCTAGTTTTATATCTGTTTGTTTACATGTGATATTTCCTTCTACATGTGAATTTCATTTACAATATCTATAAATGAGCATTTGATATAGTATGAAAGTATTATTCTTATTATGCATGGCTTTCAATGTCTTTATCTATTACAGCCAATACACTTACTCGCATGTAAATGTGTATTGATTCGGTTTACTATGGAATATATTTATCCAGATTGCCCAAAGATATTAAAGAACATTGAATTATTTCTAATATCATCAGATACAGGGAATTTTTCTTTTAAGTATACATATGCATACACTTTTTTAAAATAGTTCAATTTGACCAAACCAAATTTTCTGGCTCTTCTAAACTCGAAATTTTACTTTATGCTTAATCTGGGAGTGGAAATACTCGTTAGAAGGTTCAAACTGAACGCTTTTCAAAAACAACGAATCTCTGAAAAATCGTAATATAAATATATATATATATATATATATATATATATATATATATATATATATATATATCGGTTTATGTATACTTAAATGAATAGCTCCCTGTATGTTTTAGTACATGATTTTAATTAATCTAATACCGAATAACTCTAATAATCGAGTATTTTTAAGATATACTCGATATGAGTAACCACTTTCCAAATTTACGTTAAATTTAAATAATATGACAATGTGTTATTACCCCCATATTTCCATAAGCGGGTGGCAAAACATGGTAAGAACTTAGTTGTAGAGAATTTAATCAAAATATTATAAAATTGATTTGTCATGTTTCTTTTTCTGACTTCACATTTAATAAATAAAGACAAAAGTATGTATAGGGGATGATAATAGCTTGCAAATCAGAGCTGGGCAGGATTCGAATCATTCAGGATTTGAATCCTGGATTCGAATCCTTTAAGAGGATTTAAAAGAGACATTCGAATACTTTAGTTAAACTGGATTCGTGATCCGGATTCGTTACATTCGTATTCGAATCCAAGTGCAGGTGATTCGAATCCTCATAAAAGAAATGGAATATTTATAAAAGGATTCGAATATTTACAAAAGGATTCGAATACTTACGAAAGGATTTGAATCGTCAAAAATAATTGGAATTAGTTGTGAGGATTAACATGAAAAATTTGTTTTGTGTGTTTTGAATTTTCTCGTTAAATCACTGTTTTATACGCGTGACACATGAAGTAAAATTTCGAGTTTAAAAAAGCCCCGTGAAAATTTTCTACGCGGAGCATTTCTAAGCTCTAATTTTTACTTCATGCTTAGTCTGGAAGTGGAAACGCTCGTTCGAAACTTCAAACTGATTGCTTTGATAAGAACATTAAATGAGTGAAAATGTTTTTAAAGATAACAATCTAGTTTTTAAAATTTTGTTTTAACATTATTTGAAGTAAAACTGACATGGTAGCCACAATCTGAAATGTTAAAGTTTTTCGACACTTCCCTGATTCAAGATTTTTTTCCCTGTGCTTTTAATATAGCTATCTTCTGTGGGAAACCGCCAGTTTGTTAAAGTGTTTTCATTGTTTCTTTCAATATTTAAGTTGGTTTTATGAATTTTTGCGTATTTTGTAATTTTTATAATTCCTGTTAATTTTGACTAATTTAATAATATCATATGGCTTTTTTGTTAGTGTTTTGGCCAATTTGAATAAAATACCATGACTTTTCTCTGACTTTCCCGGCTTTAATGATATTCAGTGATTTTTTATTTACTTAATTTTCAGGCATTCGTCGATTTTATAATAGAGTTCAATTTTAAGTTTTGAACGAGTGTTTCCACTCCCAGACTAAGCATGAAGTAAAATTTCGAGTTTAGAAAAGCTCCGCGTCGAAAATTTGTCGTGGGTCGCGCAGCGACCCGAGACAAACTGATTTGAAATGAAGTTCAAAAACACACAAATACATCTTTAATCAGAGTAACACAGATATTTAGTCTGTTATCAACGATGTTCAGTGTTAATAATCATTAGGTTTTGAATATTTTTGCTAAAACAACTGATATTTATATTTAATGGTTGTAAAAAAATAATAAAATCAAATTTATTCTTAAAGGATTTGTATTTGTGATTCGAAAAAACAGGATTCGAATCTTTGATTCGAATCAAAGATTTGACTCCTGTTTTTTCGAATCACGAATACAAATCCTTTAAGAATAAATTTATCTCTTACGAATCCTTTATTCGAGTATTCGTGATTCGAATCATATTAGGTGATTCGGATTCGTGATTGGAATCCTTTTCACGAGGATTCGTCCCAACTCTGTTGCAAAGTGATGAATGTTGATAGCTAAGCTTTCAAAGACTAAGAGATTAAATCTATCAGTGTGATGGGCTGTAATCATTTATTCGCGCAATGTTGAAAGTTTAGGAGCACGTTCTCTAGATACGCTAATTACAATTTTTATTAGTAGTAGCAGATGATCATTATTCAAAATTATAAAAAAAATTGTAGAATTGTTTCGGCTCATTTAATGTATTTTAGGGAATGCATTATATTCAACATAATAATATTAAATTATCCAATAAATAAACTAGAACAAACTAACAATTTATTTAGTTAGATAAAATACTATACCAGGGATTGTACCCAACATTTCAGTAATTGCTTTACATGTAAAGGCGTATCAATCATCTCTTACTCTTAGATAGATAAAACTAATACTAATAAAAGATACAAACGATTTCTATAAGTATCAACGAGTAATTGTTAGTAATACAATAAAATACGTCAGCCATCGGCCGCTTTAATATCCAAAGGATAAATTACGTTTATAAATCATGGCACCTATTATTATTATTATTTAAAAATAAATCGTTTTGTTGCGATGTTTTATTCGTTTGTTAAACTTAGACTGAATTTTTTAAAGAATAATCTAGTAACATCTAAGCGTCTTCTTACGTAACGCAAGCATAGAATTTCAAATGCTTCTTGTTTATTTCCTTAACGCCTCTTCTATATTATGTATGCACCTACAAAACATAAATAAATTCCAAACGACATCAGTTCTTCACTACAAGCACATGAATACTCACGATAAACATTTACACATTTGAGGTATGTGCAAACCCAAGTTAGCCTCGGTTTACCTGCGATTAACTAATTTTATTAAAAAAACACGGTTACTTACAAAAAGCAGGTGATCTTATAGAATTCATTGCATTTAGCTACACGAGAAATTGGATTGCATTTGTCCACATAAAACTAAAAGTCCTAAGCAGAGACTTGTTTAACTTATCCAAAGTAAATGACAGCATCTAGATATCATATTTTTGAACAAAAAGCAGCGAATAGCGCCACATATCTCCTGCGCTACATTAATTACACACAGTCGCGTATGAACAGTGTCGATACATTATAGTCCGGAATATAGAAGTGAATAGATACTCAAAGTTACAGGAAGTAGAGTAAAAGAGCCAGTGAGACCATTATCACAACTATATAACTCTCATCCAAACTGCCTACAACTTGAAGTCTTCCCCATTCTTTCAATCCCGTGTGTTTGCTAGTAGCAGTGCTGACAACAATGTAGGGCGGAATATAGAAGTGGGACAAACGCCAAGTTGCAAGCAATAGTGTGAAAAGCAAATGTGACTATTACCACAACTTTCTGACTCACTCCGTCCAAATTGGCTACAATTTGGGGTCCTTTCTAGTCATGATACACACTCGAACCTCGCTATGGAGAATCCCAGAGATAAGTAGTTTAGATGAGAGTGAATCTAACAGCCGTGATAATAGTCTCACTCCGTTCTTGACACTACTGCCTGCAACTTAGAGTCTATCCCACTACTATACTCGTACGTCAGATTCTATTGTAGTCAGTACTGTCACAACTCAAGCGTTTTACGTCAAGGCATATACCAATGGTACGGTATAGGTCTTTAAACTAAGCAATTAAATTGATCCGGTTGTCTCTAGAGAATTATTCTAAAGACAACGACTAGTCTAAACACTGACTTAAATTGTTAAATACTTCATATCGATGTTTTTTATAATTCAGTCGTGTATTATCTCAATTACAAATTGTTAGAACTTTACTAATTATACTACTGTCGATCAAAGCACGTCATTTGATAAACGTTGGAAAGATCATTTAATCTTCAACGTGAGAGCCGGTTTCCCTCTAAGAATTGACTTAAATTATTTTCCTAGTCCTAAAGTCTCTCAAAGACTTTAAACCTGAATTAGTCGGTTTACCGGCAATGGATTAAATCAAAACAACATAGTTAATGAATTTAAACTCTGTTATTACACATATAGAACGCACATAATAGTTCAGCCAACATTTGTGATGTATATTAATATACAATTATATTTATTTACACATATAATAATTAGTGATGTAGATTAATATAAAATTATATTTTTTTACATTTAAAAAAATCGATATATTTATTTACATAACTGTACCACGTATCTTTAATTGATGCGCAGTACATGCTACGTATCACTTACATATTCCATTAAAGATGTCTAACATATTCTCAGAGGGCGCTGATTATGAAACTTTTATAACTAACTACATACCCTATATATTAATATACAATTAAACTTCCGTTATAGCCACCAAATACATATGAACCTAAATATTGGAATAAATAATAAATGTTTATTTTGACATGATTTATTGCCCACGAGCAATCTGTACAATTGTATTAAACTGAAATTGATGTTCTAAACAAAAAAGCTTGTTCTTTGGCGATAAATTATAGATTAGAGGATTGGGTCATTTGTTAACGTTGTTTTTGGGGATCAAAGGATATAAAGTGGCAATGGAATCCGGAAATGGATGCTTTGATTAAAAAATGCGTAAATCTCGTTGAAATGTATAGGCTGTATTTACATTTGATTTTAAATGCACGTTTATTTGCGAGTACGTAAATCCAAGTTATAAATAACACCAATATTGTATAAAGAAATCTGATTAAAATAATTAATTTATTTTTTTATTAAATAAAAATCTTATGTTTTGTTTTATTAAAAGATATTGGTGTATTTTACTAATATAAAGGCTGCGTGTTCTCTATAGTTTCTGTGTTGAATGCTTTAAATGAATGTGCTTGTAGTAATTTGAAATTTTAGATAATTTAATTTTAGCACATCTTTAACCCCAACCAGGTTGGACTCCAACAGTTAGCATGTATGTAAATGTTGTACACTCTTTTTCTACTTACACTTTTATTAGCTAAAGTTATGTTCTCCACTCTCATTACGTGTTATTTAAAGTAAAATTGATGTATGTATATAATAGCTTCAATAAATATTAAAGCTTCAATATAAATTAATGCGATTATACAAATTTCATTATGCAAAAGCCTCGGTCTCATATTATCGGAAAGCTAAGAATTACAATGAATAATATAAAACGGATTACTTACTTTTCTTACAGTGAAACCATACATTCGATTTCTACATGGGCATTATTCAATAAGCTTCACTGTTTTTGTTCTATCATACTAAAATAAGGCAATTTAATACGTGTGCTGTCGTGTGAATAATGTACAATTCACACTAAATGGCAATCTTCATTTGTAAGTAAAAGCGACAATAACTTGTTAAATATCGGTACCTTTGATCCATACAGTAACAACCCATAATTTAATATCTTCCAAAGAAAATAACTAACAGGAACACGACCAATAAGGGAGAGATTACGTTGTTTCCAACTTTCGTTATCTATACCGAGCTTTCGGGACTCAATTTGGCCCTTTATCAGAGTTACACTATGAAATACTGGGTAAAATTACTTACATTGTGGTTTAAAATTCAATGAATCATTCCACATTTGTTGAAATTGCATCAAAAAACAGCCATGAATGATGCACATGTGTATTTTTGGTTAAGTTCATCACAGAAGACGTTAAATTTTCAAGATGAAATACATGAACATGTTAAAGGCAACTGTTGTTGTTGTAAAAACAAAACCAGAGCTTGAACGAAATTGCCAAGCAACAATGGCGGTAGACTCGTGCACACACCAAAATATTCTGCTGTTATAGGTAGTTTTATTCTTGTTAGTTGATTTAGGAAACTAATAGGTTATGAATTGAAAATACATATGTACATAAATGTAAAAAAAACAACCTAGTTTTAAATATCTTTAACTTTATTATACGATTTAGTTATAATTAGCATTTTGTGAAATATTAATGCACATTACACTCTGATCTGATATCAGATTTTTTTTAATATGTATGCACAATTTCAGTACATATTCAGTTTATGCCAGAAGATCTCTCAAACACTGGAGAACTATTTCAAAGCTTCTAGCCAACTGACCTACTTACATATAAAAAAAACAATCAAGCAGTCCATTCATTGAGTGTAGTAATTTATTATCGAAGGTGTGAATACTTAAAAAGGGATCACTATTTGGGTTGTCGGGCAAATAAACACCTTCTCAATTGTCAACGCACCTAAATATATTTTCAGTTTTTATTATTCATATAACATAGCATACTTTGTTTCCATTAAATATAAAAGCATTGCAGGGAGGGGTTTCTCATTACCTGTTAAGAGCTTGTCGCTCTATATACAAGTTACCTGGTGTAAAAAAATGCTCTTTTTAATATTCAGGCTTCAGCTTGAGAAATTAAACATGAAGGTTTGCAGAAAAACAGGAAATTTCAGATTTCCGAGTAATTATCAAGCATTTAGAAACGCTGCACTGCTTGGCACCTAGTTGTTTTGACGAAAAATAAAAACATTTTTAGTCCGACATTATGGCGCGTAGAGTTCGCCTTATTGATCATATAGTGACGTCATCTACCCTACGTCATTGTCGGTATATCCGTATTTCAGTCGAGAATGAAACAAATAAACACCAATCTATACATGCCATACTTAATTAAGCTACTAGTAATTGAATATATTTACTGCCTAAATATAAATAATTGAAGGTTCTAGGTAATAATTATCGTTAAACTAAGCAGTTATCTGGAAAATACAAAATATATTGTTGACAAGTACTTGAAAATATGCCAATTTAAATTTCGCCCGCATGGAAAATCGTTTAGACGTCTATTTACACTCTATTAAGCTTCACATTTTTTGAGCCAATATTAGCAAATCTTGTACGTTATACAATAGTCTCCACAGAAATATTCTTCTAATTAAGATATCACGAGTATTTTTCAAGCATTCGTATTTATGTTGTATACAGGGTCTACCAAAAGTGATGTAACAGCTTGACATCTCGGTTTGTGATAAGTTTGGACAAAAATGTTTTAAATAAAACTTGTAGCTTCTAATTTAAGCTCCGACGTAAGTAAGTTACGGAAGGTTTGCAAGATTTATAACATGTGATGTGTTACATAATTACATCTGTTTACTTCGTTTAAAGTTGTCGTTGACCAGTAAGACATAAATATATGATATTTTGTATCAGACATGTTTATTACAAATAAATAGAACCGAAAATCTAGGCGATAGAAATCATATTGTACATGTTTTATTCGTGTAAATAGTGGAAGTGTATTTTTATTGATTGTAGACATAAAAAAGATTAATGAATTACTCTCATACAATATAGATTTTTAATTAATGTAGAAAACTGGTATATATTAAGAAACCTTCTATAATATATACAATCCGTCGCCATTCGGTTCTTTGGTATATCTTCCTTAACAGAGCTAGGTAGCTCCTTAAAAAAAAGAAGTCAAATCTAAATCCTCACATTTAAACTGATTGAAATCACGGATCCCCGAATCAAAAAACAATAAAAGATTATTTGAGTCAAAGAATTCGAATCCTAATTTTCCAATCACCAAAAAACACTTTTACCAGTCTATAAATAAAATTAAAATCACGGATCTACTTTTTTTGTTCATTGAACGGATTTATAATCCATTTGTTTCTGTTTAAAAATTATGTTCTCTGAGATATTATTCTCCTCGTTCGCTCGTGTATTACGTACTATCCGATTGTGTTGACAGTTTGCGCGTTTCGTGCTGTGTGTATCAATCATTCCATAAAATCATTTTAGAAAAGTGCGGTGTTCTGAAGCATATCTGGATACGGCATTATGATAAACGCGTCTTCAAATCTTGGTATTTATCTGCTACCGTAGGGGCTCCCAAACGTCTAAGTATTGCGACTCACTTTTTAGAAACCAATCTATAGCGACCCACTTCAATGCTAGCTTAGATGGCTTGCTAAAATTATGTTATTTGTTCGTTGCCAGAGTTACCGATTACTTCAATGAGATAACATATTAATTTAGTTGGCAATTTCATATGTTGAGCTATTTAGAATAGGCTACCAGTAATAACCTAAAAAAGAACTAACCTAAGTAACTTGCAAGCAACCTAATCTTGGGTTCAGCAAACCAAGTATTCAGCTACTAATTTAATTAGCTGGCAGTTAAGCTGGAAAGATACCGCTAGATAACTGACTATGAAATTGGGTTAGGTCATGATTACGTATTTTTAAATAACATTTATTTTCAGTTATTTAAGTAACCAAACTACTTGAAGGAGCTGGAAACCAGTTAAACCTAAAGTTAGGCAAATTAAGTAATCAGCAGGTAATCTAACTAGCCACCATCTAGGAATTTGCGAAGTTAGGTTGTGTCACGTGTAATCGTAGGTTAATTTAATTACTACTTATCTGAGTCAAGTTCATTGCAAGATATTAAGGTAATCAACTACCAACATTAGATAGGGAACCAGCTTTATTGTAGGGTTAGCTAAACTCAGTATCTTTGAACTAATTTGACTTGAGTAACTAGTAGCTAGCCTAATCTAGGTAGGGTTAGGTGAACCTGTCATATAACCAGTAACCATTGTGTAGTTTTACTTGAGTAACTTATAACTAGCTAGGGTTAGGTTAGTCTGTCATATAATCTAACACTGGCTAGATTGTGAAATTGGGCTATATTCAATTACACTATTTTAGCTTCGATTCACTCTTAATTTGTTAGGTTAAGAAAGTTTAAAAAACCCTGAACATTTTGATTTGGGAGCGGAGCGAAGCGTAGCGTTCAAATCTAACTTTTTATTCTTTCCTAAACTCGAACACTGATTTGATGTGAAGTTCAAAAAGTACTGTTTAGGTTAGGTTAGTTTATGTTTCATGGAAGATTAATAAAAAAGATCGTCTACTCGATTCTTACAAATGACAATTACTCGGTCCTTGAGATACTTGATCTTGCCCATCAGTAATAAATATATTTACGTTCAAGATTTTGTATCGAGACCCACAAAAAAATGAACTCATGACCCACCAAGACCCACAGTTTGTCAAAAGCTGTGCTACTGTAATAATAGCTGGTGTGCACTCTTACCTTCTTTTTGATTCCTGCCACGTTAATATCCTCTCACTTTGTTTGTGTTTACATCCCTTATTGAACCAAGCTAAACCAAGATGGCTATCTAGTACCCTTCCATTTGATCATTTGCCACTTTTTTAGTTGTTCAATTGAAGTAACAATTGACATTTAGCCTAGTTTTAACACCGCTACCTTTGCTTTATCTGTTTCAGGAAAGCGTAAATATTGACAGTGAAACATTTTCTTTTAATCGTCCTGTTGGTTAATTCCTCAAACTCTTCTTAACTTAGCCTATATAAGAACAGATAGAGGAACTGCAAATAAATGAGTTATTCATTTCTTATTAAACATGAAATCCTTTTCAAAATAGTTTGAAACGAATTATCTATAACAATATTTCCTTGATAATACAAATATTAAATTAAATTGCTCAAGTAGAATCAGAATGTTGGTATCGAAGAAATGTCCGTGAAATGAGTTAATAGCGGATAGAGATAAAGTAAATAAAGCGCGCGTACTTGGCGAGCTCTTGCCTTGGGAATACTTAGAAAAGTTCTCCCAAGTACACGTGACCGTTCTTCAGGTATCGTGCAGTTCTTGTTCGGTGGCAGCACCGGCACCGACAGTCGTGACGACGCTACCGGGTACACGAATTATCCGACAAAGTTCGCAACCCGAAGCGTCGGCGCCGTGCTGTGGCACGAACTGCGTCCATGGGACAGCGGCTTCGGCATCCTTAAGACAACTCCGAGACCATGGCGAAGGTGGAATTGCAGGAATCGCAGCCGATTCGCTCAGGATCAATGGAGCTATGCGGAACTTCCGACAGGTACGATGCATGCCCCAATTTCCGTTCATGCTTCGCACAATGGTTTAGGCCGTTATTTATTTGTGTAGGATATGACTAAAGTAGACTATATAGATGGCTTTTGTTAATCAGAATATTCTGTTGGTTTCTTGGTCTGGACTGCACTTGTGCGAATGACCGCTATCAGAACTGACTAATTCTGATGTTGACTCTAATAATTCTCTCTTAATTCTATCGAAAACTTCAGATTTGGTAACAAGTACAAATACTATAGCAATAGCGGTGCAAGTTAATAACGCCATGTCGTGCATTTAGAAACGCAAATCTATACAAGAGATAATTTTCTAAACTAGACCAATGTCAAATGAACGTTACCTCATTAATTCCAATAACATAACAATGGCATTTTAACGTTCAAAATATTAGGTTACTTACTATACATTGTGTTTAACAACGTTATTAATTAAAGCAATCCTATAATTGCAAAAATGTATATATAAGTATGTATTTAATAACTAATGAGACTATTCCATATTATACGGATTACAGTCGTTTGCACTGTATGCATATTTTAATTACTAATAAACTATTCACCTATTCGATATTATACGGTTTACGATTATTTGCATAGCGGAATCCGTTTTCAGCAGATTTCATCGCAGTTGCATTAGTTGAACACTAAGGAAATTTCAATTTCTAAACTGAAACTTTAAAGTCTCAATGGAAACCACTAACGCTTTTCGTTCTCTTCCAGAGGTTCTACGTAACTCCCTTGTAAACTAAATCGTGGCAAACTTCTAATCCATAATCTCCTAGAACATGAATCATTGGGTTAAGCATGCAGTCTCAAATATATTAAACCCATCATCAATCCTGGCCCATTACAATAGAATCCTCATCACAGATCTCCGTCGACAAATAAATCACTTTCCTCTTCGAACCTTTTTCCATTTCTCTTACAACACAATTCCTTATGTCCACTTCAGCGATCTTAATTCTCATTCTTGTAATTTCTCTGTTAAACTAATCCTTTACAGCCGCTTCTCCCTATCCACTTCTCTATAGCCGTAATCTGTTTATTGCTCTTTATTTTTCTGATTTCTAAACCGATAATGTTCTTTTCGTGCCTTTATTGGTACACCGATTCCGATCATATTTATTTCTTTAGATTTTATTCATTAAATCTCTTTATATTTTATTAATTTTAACAATACTTGTCATCGTCGACCACTTTTGTATCTTCCAGTCCATACTTGCACACCTTCCAAGAGTCTATTTGTCTTCTTGAAATATTCATAAACAAGGATTAATAATGTGTACGTTATATATGTTTTCGTCCGGCAAGTCCGAATTTTCTGGCTTTTTATGCTCAAGATATTTTTATTGGCGTAATGGAGGACTAAAAAGTCTCGTTAGGAAAATACAAGGTTCGGCAGAAAAAAATGCATTCATTTGCTCCTATAGAGGTTTGGGTGTTTGGGGTGTATGGTGGAGAAGTTTCTCCGACCACTTCAATGCGAGAGTAAGAAGAGAGGTGTTTAACGTAGCGTGTTTTTATTTACATTATATTTACAATTAAGGTTATTTATTTGACGTTGAAGTTGTAATCATTCTTCGTCGGTACGCGGCTCTAACGCGATATCGACGGGGATCACAGGGCAGTATGTGAAAGGGGTCCACTCCTTGGTATCGTGGTGGACTGGCTGGCAGCGTTGTCACTCGGAATGCTTTCTGCGGGGTCCTCGGTAGTGGTGTGACTGGGTGGCTGCAGGCGTTCTGGAGCTCTGTTCCGTGTGTAAGTGCGGTTAGGATGTGCCTGTATGTAGGAAGCGGTTGGTCTTCCTGTGGTCGCGGGGGCTTCTTCGGCGTCGGTGGCAGCGGGGATATCAACCTGGGTATCGCCGGCTGTCGATGCGCCTTTCTTCGTAAGTTCCGAACGTGGCGGCTCCTGATCTCCAGTTTAGATTCTGGTTTACGGTTTTCCATGTAACTGGTGTTTGCGATAAACGTTCGACGGATTTAGCGGCTGTGGGTGAACTCGCTATAATGTCTGATTTCTAACGGCTGTGGGTGAACACGTTAGTTTGGTCAATTTACCGCGGCTGTGGGTGAACACGTGGTAAATGAGCCAAGAAAACTGACTATTATCGCTTGGACGAGCGTTTTTATATCGTGTTTCCGTCCTGGTAGCTGGTTCGAGCGGTGGGGTTGTTTTCTGTGTGCGAGCGTTGTCGTGGGGGTGTACGCGGGTCGCCTCGTGTACTTGCGTTCCCTGGTGAGTCACCCTACTCACGACGCTGTTCCGCGCGCCGGTTCTCTGCACGGGTGTGCTAAACCCCACAAGAGGTATAAGGCGAGGATGGAAAAGTGTGGTTGGACTTTTTGGTACGCTAACTCAGAACATTTCAGTATACCTTGTTCAGGCCAGAATATTATACATATCACAATTATATGCTGCAAATCTTCAGATATTCGTTGCTTTTTTTTAGAAGTTCAATATACAGCTTTAAACGAATGTTTTTATTATACTTATCTAAAAACACTTCATTTCCATATGCCTCTAGAATAATGAAAACGTCGCTTTTTCGAGCCACCGCATGGAAAGTATTTGTTTGTGCGCTCTTTTCGAGCGCCTACGAAATGTATCCATAGCAACGGTTGACGTTTGACTTCTCTTTTTCCGTCATTGAAATAATCCATTAGATTGTTTAAAATGTACGATAATCCTGATGAAGCTGATATTCCTGATGAGATATTGGAGCAAGCAGCACAAGTTAGTGCAGATTTACTACCGGCCAAATCAAGATCCAGGTACGAACAAGAATATAAATGTTTTAATGAATGGCGGACTCAGAAGAATATAAACAGTGTGAGTGACGATGTACTACTAGTATATTTTTCTGAAAAGTCCAAATCTTTAAAATCGTCAACTTTGTGGAGTCGATTCTCGATGATAAGAAGTTGTTTGGCTGTAAAAGAAAATATCGATCCGAACAATTTTCGAAAAACGGTTGCTTTTTTAAAAAAGTCCGTAGTTCTTACAGCAGAACAAGTTACCGAATTTGTATGCGAAGCTTCAGATGAGCAATATCTATTAGCAAAAGTCATATTAGTGTTTGGAATCTTCGGTGCGTGCCGTCGAGATGATTTAATATGTTTAAGTTAAGATAATGTGGAAGACAATGGCCGTTTTCTTATCGTGTTTTTGCGAGATGGAAAAAATCATAAATCAAGAAGTTTTACGATAACAAATTAAGGATGTACATTGGAGCCCTGCACACTTTACCGCAAATATGCAGATTTACGGCCTAAACAAATGGAAAGCAGAAGATTATTTGTTGCATACCGAAACCGCAAATGTTACGCTCAACATGTTGGATGCCATACTATCAGTGGTATTCTGAAACTTATTGCAAAATACCTAAAACTAAAAGATCCGGAAAAATATACTGGACACGGGCTAAGACGTTCTTCGGCAACCATGTTGGTCGAAAGCGGTGGTGATTTGCTCACTCTGAAAAGGCACGGAGGATGGCGATCTTCTAATGTAGCAGAAGGATACATAGAAATATCTATACATAGAAAAATAGAAGTGTCAAGGAAATTGTTTAACCTTCTCATGCGGAAAATACATCTGAAAAAATAACTCAGGATCGTGAAATGCTAAAAGGAATAAACTTTAGCAATAATACTAATTGTACGATAAACCTTACTATTAATAATAACAGTTCCAATTAAATTTGATTTTCGTTAATATTTATTTTAATTCTATTTTTACTATTATAAAAATTATAGTTTTGAAAGTAAAAAAAAAATATGAAAATATTTTGTTTTCTATTGTTGTTTTCAGATAAGTATAATAAAAAATAGCGTTCATTACACGTCCAGAAATGAAATCCCTTTTTCTGGACTCCTAATGAAATATGCTATTCCACTCCCAGGTTAAGCATAAAGAAAAATGTCGAGTTAAGAAAAGCCCGAACGTTTGGATTTGGACTGATTTCAAGTGAAAGTCCCTTGAAATCAGTGTCTTATACGCGTAGCGCATGAAGTAATATTTCGAGTTTAGAGAAGCCTGAAAATTTGGTTTAGCCTTTCCGCTTCCCAGATGGACCAAACTAAATTTTCAGGCTTTTCTAAACTCGAAATTTTAATTCATGCTTAATCTGGGAGTGGGAAACACTCGTTTAAAGCTTTAAATTTAACTTAATGAATGATTAATCGAATGATCATTCAAATGGTTACACAGGGAATTGTTCTTTTAAGTATACATTTGCTGTAAAATTTCGAGTTTGGAAAAGCCTGAACCTTTGGATTTGGAAATTCAGGCTTTTCTAAACTTGAAATTTAACTTCATGCGCCACGCGTATAAAACACTGAAACATTGTGAAGTTCACAATATGCTAATACGTATATTTTGAACTTCACTTAAAACTTGTGTTTTACACGCGTGGCGCATGTAGTAAAATTTCGAGTTTAGAAAAGTATAAATTTGGATCCCTCGACAAATTTTCACGGGGCTTTTCTAAACTCGAAATTTTACTTCATGCTTGATCTGGGAGTGGAAAACACTCGTTTAAAGCTTCAAATTGAACTATTTAAAAAAAAGCGTTTGCATACGTATACTTAAAAGAAAAATTCCCTGTATGTAAGCCTTCATAGTACACTAGAAGCGGTGTTGTCCTCAGCAGATGCAATAAATTAAACAAAAACATTCATACCTAGTTAGGTACCAATTCTTTGATTGGGACGAGATTATTGAACCTTGAATGCAGTAATTAATTTAGTTACTGAATTGTTTAATCTGATTAAATTGCAATCAAATCGAAGTCTCTTGTTGCCATTCTAAAACAATGCCACGACATGGTTAACGTCAACTTATGCCACTATTTTAATAGCATATTATATAACATAAATGTATATTTTTAATATCTATTTAAACAAGGTATTGAATATTGGTGAATGCTCTATTTCTTTCTCTGCTGTAATAAAGTCTGCATCATACAAGAAATAGTTCCATTCTCGTATATTTTGAAACATCTTTTTAGGTACAGCTTTTATGGATTTATTAAACTAAGCTTAATTTAAGAACGATTTCATCAATATCATCAATATACGTAAATTTTACGTACAGTACAAACTTTTGGAACACACTGTTTGTTTAACATGCAGTTTTATCAGGCTTAACGAAAACGAGATTTTATAAGACTTATTCAACATTAAACCAACTAACTAAAGGTCTTTTTGCAGCGAATTAACAGTGTTGTTTTCTTTCTTTAATTGCATTGATGAACCGTTCTTATAGATATGTGTGTTATACGTACAGAATATGTCCCTTAGTCAAGAGAACGCGAAAGAGTATTTATTGGATTATTCTAATCTAATTAGCAATTTTAACATGTGTTATTTGAGATATTATCAAGGACACTTTTTACGGCTCAATAAATGGCGAATGATGTAATTGAAAAGGAGAATTATAAAAAAAACAATGTACATTATGTAAACTCTTATCATAATGGAAATTAAACTTAAGTGCAAAAAAACCTCAAGATGAATACCATTCGTCATTATTGAGGTTAAAAAGAGGTAAAATTTCAAGCAAAAACGTTAACACGTTAATCGCTATAGTGTATATATGAAAAATGCCCTTTGGGCCAAGAGATTTTCTGTATTTTTAGACAATGTATAATTATAAATTTAATTGTACGCTAAAAAACCTGAATCCACTATATTTCTAAATTAATTTAGTTATTTGAGTTACGTGAAGATGTTAAGTCACTTAATTAAAACGCAGTTATATTCTTTTCTTCACTTTTATTTTTTGATGTTAGATGTACATTTCGGGTACTCCGTACCCATTATCAATAGCTATTGAAAATGGGTACATAATACCCGAAATGTACATCTAGCATCAATAAATAAAAGTGAAGAAAGGAATATAACTGCATTTTAATTAAGTCACTATATTTCTAGTATTGATATTGGCAAATAACCTTTACAAGCAAACGTGATTCAAGCCACGTGTAAATGTTCTAGTTTAGCAGTAATTTAACGCCAGAGGTCATAAGTATCGTGACTACCTAGCGGTCCCTAGGGACCGCTCTGGCGCAGGCGGATTGTTCTACAGCGGTCCCTGGGGGTCGCCCTGGCGGTTAACGTGTTAATGTTAGGTTAACTGTAATAACTATACCGGAATTATTTATTATTAAATGAAACAAGTAATCCTTTATTTAAATAGTTGTACTAAACTGAGGATTACTTGTTTCTTTTAATATTAAATTAAGCTTCACATAACTCATACCGAAACGTTTAGAATTATTCATGTTTTTTAGGCTACACTTTAAAATTGCTGTAGTCATGACTTTCATAAATAAGTCTACACTTTAATTATCGTCGGTTTTTACAGCTTAGATAGATAAGTTCTTACCGTACTATTACAAATAAATAAATAAACCGAATTAAGTTTATATTTGATAAAAATAAAATAAATAATCAAGTATCATTTTCGCGTCTTAAACGCATCCTTTGGGTTTTTACAAAGCGAATAACGGAAAATATGTTTTCATGTTCTCTTGTTTCTCTGTAAGAACCCTAGGAAGGTATGCGTATAAAATTTAAGTTCGCAAAAAGTGAGATATCGTTATTTGCAATCTGACGATAATAATAGTGGTCAAAAACTAATGTTTAATTAACCCTTACCGATTGGGCACACGTCGATCACGTTAATTGGATGTGAAATAGACGTGAATTACGTCGATTTATTGCTTGTAACGAAAATTATATTATAAATATAAAAATCATAGCTAAATCAATGTACAGACATTTTTTTGCAAGTATACATATTCCGATACATGTCCTGTATAGTTTCAGCAATTCATTGTTTTTCAAAAACGTTCAATTTGAAGTTTCTAACGAAGTGTTTGCACTCCTTGATTAAGCATGAAGTAACATTTCGAGTTAAGAAAAGCCTGAAAAAGCAGAATTTACAGCTTATATGCTAACTAAGGAGTGCTAACACATATCTAACGAGAGGTAACATGAAACGAGTTCACACAATCTTATCGATTAGTTACCTTGATTGGATTTTCCTGGACGAACCATTTGAGACTCGCCAAAGCTTCAAATTAAACGCTTTTATAAAAACAACAAATTTCTCAAAATATGCCAAACACCTGTAATCATCAGGATATGTAGACTTGAAAGAAAATTTTCCTGTATAACGAAAGTCCTATATCATGATCCACAGATTTAAGTTTTTTTATATTTTCTTTGTAACAATTAGAAGTACAGGAAAAATAATGCGTGCTTTAAAAAACCTTTTACATTTACGAATATTGAAAACCCAATATATACGAGTATGTATAATGGTTACCACTTCGTCAGGAAACAACTTTAACAGTGTACATAGAAGCTAAAACAATTAAACTTTTAACAATTATCAGCAGTTTGAGAAATAAGTTCGAAAGATAAACTGACTGGCAGCGTATTTAAATGGGCGGGTAAATTCTAACAGCGTAATTACGGTCACTTGAATAACCACAACTGCAGATGTTGTAAATAGTTTATAATTTAGTTTATAATTGTATCTAAGGCCGTAGCCAGGGGGGGGGGGATGTTAAACCCCCTCGCAATTTTGAAAATGGTGAATTTTTGTATGTATAAGCGGCCCTCTAAGAGAAAAAATAAAATTTTTACCATTAAAACCCCAGCAAATTTATTATAATCCCTCCATTTTTTTTCTAACTACGGCCTTAATTGTATCACAATTCTTTATTGAGTGAAGAATATATTTTTATGTATAACGCTTGAATAAAAATGATTTATTTTTTTATAACTATCCAATTTTTAATTGTAGCAGTTTCTGTGTACACTTATAGTGTGTTCTGGGGAAGTGTTTTTATTACATTTATATCATTACGAAACATTTAATATTTCCACTACACGTTTTGAAGTTTGTGTACGGCATTTATTTATGTTTGTTTTGGTAGATTTTAGTAATCTGATTCATTGATATTGGGATATACAAATATATAAGCATGTTTTCTTTTAAATTACACTTCTGCCTTGTTCACACCTCACGATTTTACAGTCCTCACTCTTGAATTGAATACTAAACCGGTATTATTCGTATTAATATTACACACAAGCATACATAACAAGAGGGTGATGAATACAATTAAGAAAACTTGCTCCGAATGATTTTTAAAATGATGTAACCATGCCAAGATAATTTCGCTTTGTATTTTTGTTTCAGTTACACCATAGTTTTTAAACTTTTAATTGCACTGTTAAGAAACGATTTAATGGGGATTTTCATGATTATTAAATATATTTTAGTCCTTTAAAACCTTGTTTACCCCAAAAAATCGTTTTAATGTAAATTGATACTGATCCCATTATTTTTATTACATCGTATATCATCCATTTTCATACATAGATATGAGAACAGTGTAAATCATAATAATATGTAGAAATGGATGAAACAATGTTGATTTTCGGAGATTAAAGATTAAGATTTGAGAGCATAAGATCCTATCCAACAGGGTTCAGGACTTCTGATGTCCTCGCAGACCATGGCGCAGGCACGCAGAACTCGACTGAAACGCGCCCTTACGGAAGTTACCAGCGACACGGTATCCTATGTGAGAACGGTGGGCAACAAATGATCAATTAGACAACCTGCCTCAGCATAGACACCTTATCACTTAAGTCACTGAGTCACCCCACAATTCCACCTCACGCATTATTTCATGATGAGATTCACGTAACCTTATCTGCCTGCTCCCGTTTTCCTCTTTCAGAGTATATTGTTTACGATTTTGATTATTTAGTATATGCATCGGCCTTTCAACACCTGAAAATATTTCAACTTTTTATTTTCAATTCACAGCGTATTAAAGAATATCTGATTTAAATTATAGAGGACACATAAATAAAGGAAGTATTCAATAAGTGATTGGTTTTTAACAATGAATATAAAAATGAATCCAGTAACGCGTTTAGGCGTTCAACTTCTTTATCGGAGCTGGTTCATTTGTTAAGAATAAAAAAACATAAATGACGGTTAGGAATACTCATTTATTTTTCAGACTACAAAGGGCTATACATACAATTGAAACTGTATTTGAGACGACATTTGATTTTAGGTCAGGGAACTGAGATTTTTTTAAAGTATACATATCCTGATAATTACAGAATTTTGTATATTTGCAGGATTGTTAACAAACCAGTATCAGTCACTATTGCTTCGTAAATCCCTTGACTCACGATTTAAAATTACATTTAAGAAACATAAAAGGATTTCTTTCTTTTTAAGTATACTTTTACAGATTCCAAAACAAATTACTTTAAACGTTGAAATTAATCAAAATAAACATTTGTAAAATTAATTAACATGAGATCGAACACAAGCCAAAGTATATTTTGAACTTCACTTTAAAACAGTGTTCTGTACACGTGGGGCATGAAGTAAAATTTTGAGTTTACAAAAGCTTGAAAATTTGATCCAACCAAATCTTCAGGCTTTTCTAAACTCAAAATTTTACTTCATGCTTCACCAAGGAGTGAAGTGGTTAGAAGGTTCTGTTCGGTTTTGATAATATTTTCGATTTTGCAACTATTATCTTTAAGACCGAGAATAATTCTACCGACCGTTTTGGGTCCAGTACGTGACAAAACAATGGCATCTTCGTGTACCCAGAAAGAGGAGTGCAGTTCAACTCCTGTAGTGCGGATACACAGTTTAATAAGGGTATTCATAATATCCGCGCGAAAGTGGAGTTCCTCGAAAAGAGCAAATCCAACGGGACTTGCATTTCGTGAGTTTTTATCCGATCCCTTTTTCCGAGTGCAGACTAGGTACCTGGAAATCTCGGTCTTGTGAAGTGATGTTTTTTGCGCCTGTGTCGATTTTTTGCCCCCACCATCTAACAGACATTTTTCATAGAATTTGTAAATATGTAACTAGAATTAAGAGCAAACTTGTACATAGCACACCAATATACAAAATATAAAAAGATCTCCTGACGTATTATTTCTGGTCAAATAGGTTACCCTTACAAAGTAACGACTTTCCTAAAAGGAAAATCAACATAACGCATTTCCTTCAGAAAACCCAACATGGTCCTTCGAACCGGATTATTGATAATTCATTTTAATTGAGACCAGAAGTAATCGGCAGTCGTTAAAACGTGTTGTTGGTGAATTAGAAGACATCACAAGGCAAAGGGCCGAGTCTTAATTCACTCGTCAAGTTTACGTTCGCTGTTTGTGCATCGCCGAAGGAGACGCCGCCGGAAAGTCAAAGACAAAAGGTCGAGGACATCCGTGGAGCCGACGACGAGAGCAGCAGCGACTGAAAAAGACACCGCCGGAAGTTTTGCAGACACAGGGTCGATCGCTTCCTGCGGAATCAACAGCGCTGGAGACGAGGTCGTGGAAGGGAGTTCAGCAGATGGTTGTTTCTTGGAGAAAATTGGTGAGTCTCCGACTTTAACCTATTCTACCACTTTGGTCCCTATTTGAGTTTTAAAGTGTGCTAATGTATTACAACTTTGCTCGCGTATAATTTTGTATATTCAAAGGGAATATCATTTTTTTAAAAATACTTTTTGTGCTAAGTAATTATAGATTTGCTAGCGTTTAAATTTTATATATTCAGGGGGAATATAATCTTTTTTATACTTTTTTATCATGGCCGAAAGTAAATCGGAGTTAAAAAAGCTTAAATGTGAACGTGGGGCAATAAAAGGTGTTTTATATAGGGCAAATACTTTTTTCAGTACACTAGATAAAGAGAACTTAGATTTTGATGATTTAAAAGAGCGATTCAGAAAGATTGAAGCAACATATGACGCTTTTTATGAAGTTCAATCAAATATTGCATCTATTAATGATGATGCTAATAATAATAAAGAATATGCAAATTTTGATAATAATTATTATTCAACCGTTAAGGTCTTTAAAAGGCTATTAGCCACTGAACCGACAGGATCGGGATTACCAGGTAGAGAAACTGAGTCGGGTTCAAGCGACCCTAACAGTGAGTTCTTTAATCTACCTACAATTAATATTCCGAAGTTTTCTGGTCAATTAAGCGATTGGTTAGGTTTTAAAGATTCATTTACATCAATGGTTCACGAAAACCAAAACATCAGCGCGTTACATAAACACCGGTATTTAATATCTTCGCTTGAAGGGGATGCCGCGAAAATAATGCAGGGTATCAGTCTTACCAGTGATAATTATGTTGAGGCGTGGGAAACCCTAATTGAAAGATATGATAATACGCGTAAACTCGTCCAATGTCATATAAAATCAATTTTAGAAATTCCCGCGATGAGCAAGGAATCAGGCATAGGGCTAAGAAAGGTTTTAGATACGGTTTCGTTAAATGTTAGGTCATTGAGGGCATTGAAACGTTCAGTAGATACTTGGGAGGATTTACTTGTTTCGAGTGTTTTATGAAAAATTGATAGCACCGCCACTAGAGAATGGGACAGGTCGCTAAAACGTGATGAATTTCCAACATTCAAGCAGTTGTGCAATTTTACATCACCTTTTAGCGTCAAAGAAAAATTTACAGTAAATTTTGCTAAATCGGAAATAAAATGTCCAATTTGCGACAAATGCCATTTGTTATATAAGTGTAACGCATTTTTGAGGCTATCAGTTTTCGAAAGAACTGCTAAAATAAAAGAAATAAACGCATGTATGAATTGTTTAAAAGTAACAAATCATTTAGCGCGTAACTGTAATTATAAACCATGCATAAAATGTAATAAAAAACAACGTGCTAGTTCATTTAGGTAAAAACGAAAATGGGCATACAAATGGTAATAACATTGATAACCCTACAACTTTAACATCAGCGCATTTAAATTCAAGGCTGGAGGTGTGCTTGGCTACAGCGGTATTTACTGTATTTGATAGGCGGGGCAATAAACATTCTTGTAGGGCTTTATTAGACAGCGGGTCACAAGTTAACCTCATATCGAGTCAATTAGCAAAAAAGTTGCAACTTCGAACAACGGAAGTAAATATGAATATTGGCTGGGTCGATGAAGTAAATTCGAGAGTTAAAGAATTGGTTACATTAAAATTAAAATCTAATATTGGTACATTTTCAGCTGATTTAGATTGTTTAGTGTTATCAAAAGTCACTGATCCGCTGCCGCACAATAGTTTGTGCAAAAATTCATTAAATATACCCGAGAACATCAAGCTAGCTGATCCTAATTTTAATATTTCCCGACCAATATACCTTTTAATCGGCGCGGATTTATACTGGCGGTCATTATGCGTAGGGCAAATAGAGTTAGGAAAAGATAAACCTATTCTTCACAAAACGCACTTTGGTTGGGTTTGTGGTGGAGGACAAGGGCCGCGTGTAAAACAATCTTGCAACACCGTAATGAATGTAGATTGCGTACATTTTAATCTTGAGCGGTTCTGGGAGATTGAAAATATTAGCGACGAAACGAGATGCTTGAATCCAGAAGAATTAAAATGCGAAAAACATTTTATAGATAATGTTAGGCGCGATGTAACTACAGGTAGATTCACGGTAGCATTACCCTTTAAGGAAATAAATAATTTATTAGGTCAATCAAAAAATATTGCTCTCAAGAGATTTTACAGCCTAGAAAATAGATTAGGGAAAGATAACAATTTAAAATCACGTTATGTACAATTTATGAATCAGTACCTGGATTTAAATCACATGAAATTGTCATCAGGTAGTAATAATGAGGTTTATTTCATGCCGCACGGTGGGGTGCTCAAAGAGTCGAGTGCGTCCACTAAATTGCGGGTAGTTTTCGACGCCTCGGCAAAAACTAGTAGTGGGAGGTCTCTTAATGACCTGTTGTTAAAAGGTCCGATCATTCAGGAGGATTTAATCTCTATTTTAATTAGATTTCGGTCACATAAATATGTACTTTCCGCGGATATAGTTAAAATGTACCGTCAAATAAATGTTGATAAAGAGTCTCTCAAATTTCAAAAAATATTTTGGAGGAGTGATCCTAGCCTGCCCTTGCACATTTATGAATTACAAACTGTGACGTACGAAACATCACCGGCTTCTTTTTTAGCGATTAGATGTTTGTATGAATTAGCTAATCACAAAGAATCAAATTATCCTAATGCGTGCCGAACAATAAGAAGCGATTTTTATGTTGATGACGTGTTGACTGGCGCGGACAGTGTATCCGAAATATTTAAATTGCGGAATGATTTGATCAAAGTGTTACAAATGGGTGGTTTTAATTTAAATAAATTGAATTCTAATATCAAATCTATTCTTGATGATATACAGAATGAAAATCAACAGTCAGTTAATAGGTTAGACAAAGAAAAAGGGACTAAAATTTTAGGAATGGAGTGGGAATCTAAAACCGACCAATTTAGATATAACGTTAGCAAACTCCCGAAGTCGCACATTACCAAAAGAAACATACTTTCCGAGGTCGCGAAGCTATTTGATCCTCTTGGGTTAATTAATCCTGTAATTGTGACCGCAAAATTAATATTTCAAAAATGATGGGAAGCAAAATTGAATTGGGATGAATTCGTTCCAATTAATATTGTAAATAAGTGGGTGCAATTTAGAAATAATTTAGCTTCAATTAATAATTTAGTGATAAATCGTCATTTTATTCTGAACGCCGAGTCCGAAATACATGGCTTTTGCGATGCAAGTGAGCGCGCATATGGGGCTTGCGTTTACATACGCTTTAGGGAAAAAAAAACGGATCTTGGGATACACGTTTGATATCCGCCAAATCGCGAGTAGCGCCTTTAAAAACGCAATCGTTACCCCGTCTAGAACTGTGCGGGGCTCTATTATCAATTAATTTGATAAAATGCATTGATTCATCCTTGGCAAAAAAGGGTGTTATTTCAAACAAAACATTTTAGTGTGATTCAAGCATCGTGATTGCTTGGATTAAATCGGAAAATGCTGCATTTAAAACGTTTGTTTCGAATAGAGTGTCCGAAATACGGTCTTATTCAAATTCTGAATCATGGCGACATATTTCAACAAAGGATAATCCCGCGGATGTATTGTCTCGCGGTGTAATTTCAGACGAAATTATTAATTTAAATATATGGTGGAATGGTCCTGCATGGCTCAGGTTAGATTCAGGGGAATGGCCTGAATAAAAAATTAACGATATCAGTTTATTACCTGATGTTCGAACAGCACGGGTTAATACGGTTTTATTAACGGATTGTGATTTTTATTTAAAGTATTCCACATTCGGCGAATTAACTGGAGTCACAGCCTATGCGCTGCGTTTTATAAACAATTGTAGAATTGAACTAAATAAACGAATGTATGGCCCTTTATCAGCTACAGAAATTAAAATCGCAATATTTAAATTAATTGGAATTGCACAAATTGAATATTTCTATAATGAATATAAACAATTAATGAACGGTCAAGCTATAGATAAGCGAAGTCGATTATTGCAGTAAAATCCATTTTTTTATCCTCTCAATAAGGTTATTCGTGTGGGGGGAAGGTTAAAAAATGCGAATTTAAATTTTGATCAAAAACATCAAATTTTATTACCCGGTAATTTTCATTTTACGCAGCTCTTGTTAAGAAATGAGCACATTAAAAATTTGCACTCTGGTATTAATACAACGCTTGCTGCAGTGCGTTTAGGATATTGGCCACTTTCAGCAAAAAATAATATTAAAGATCATTCATAAATGCAACACAGAGTAAAGCCAATTATTAAAGAACCCCTTATGGGACAGGTGTAGACTTTTGTGGACCTTTTTTGATTATACAAGGAATACGGGGACAGAAAACGATCAAGGCTTACGCCGCTATATTCATTTGTTTTTGCACTAAAGCGATTCATTTAGAAGTAGTCAGTAATCTGTCTACAGAAGCCTTTATCGCGGCTTTGCGCCGATTTATTGCTCGTCGCAGCAAGATTAGTCATATTTATTCGGACAACGCAACAAATTTTGTTGGTGCGAGTAGCGAGCTGAAAGATTTATATAAATTATTTAATTCAGAATTGTATAAACATCAATTAATTGATCAGTTTTCTTCGGACAATATACAATGACACTTTATACCACCTCGCTCACCGCACTTCGGTGGCCTCTGGGAGGCCGGAGTAAAAAACGTAAAGCATCATTTGTATAGAGTTATGGGGGAAACTAAACTTAATTATGAGGAATTAAGCACACTTTTAACTCAGATAGAGGCTATCCTAAATTCTCGCCCCCTTACTCCCATGTCTAACGACCCCAACGACCTAACCTTTTTAACCCCTGGCCACTTCCTTGTCGGAGACTCATTATTAGCCGTAGCTGATCCGGATTTATCCGGAATAAAGGTCAACCGATTATCCAGGTGGCAGCAGGTGCAGTATATAAGGTAGCACTTTTGGAAACGATGGGCGAAGTAATACCTTCCTGGACTTCAGCCGCGTTCCAAGTGGAGAACGATGACGTCAACGAGCCAGCGACCCCAGAAAGGCGACTTAGTGCTAATTAAGGAGGATAATCTGCCTCCCATGCAATGGAGGATTGGAAGAATTACGGAGCTGATTCCTGAAAAAGATGGAGTTCCACGAGTGGCACTAATAAAGACAATTCAAGGCGTGTATACGCGAGCGCTCACACGTGTAGCAGTTTTACCGAACCAGTAGGTCCAGGAGGCTGTGTTCTGTCAGGAGAGGGCGGCATGTTCGGTTTTGATAATATTTTCGATTTCGAAACTATAATCTTTAAGACCGAGAAAAATTCTACCGACCGTGTTGGGTCCAGTACGTGACAAAACAATGGCATCTTCGTGTACCCAGAACGAGGAATGCAGTTGAACCCCTGTAGTGCGGATACACAGTTTAATAAGGGTATTCATAATATCCGCGCGAAAGTGGAGTTCCTCGAAAAGAGCAAATCCAACGGGACTTGCGTTTCGTGAGTTTTTATCCGATCCCTTTTTCCGAGTGCAGACTAGGTACCTGAAAATCTCGGTCTTGTGAAGTGATGTTTTTTGCGCCTGTGTCGATTTTTTGCCCCCACCATCTAACAGACATTTTTCATAGAATTTGTAAATATGTAACTAGTATTAAGAGCAAACTTGTACATAGCACACCAATATACAAAACATAAAAAGATCTCCTGACGTATTATTTCTGGTCAAACAAGTTACCCTTACAAAGTAACGACTTTCCTAAAAGGAAAATCAACATAACGCTTTTCCTTCGGAAAACCCAACAGGTTCAAACTGAACTTGAAAGAAAGCGAGCAGGCAAGAAATTGATAATCATAATTTTAGATCTACCATTTTTGGTAAATTTTTGCATTAAACTGAACAATTTACTTTGGAAATGATCAATGTATATATTCAAGGAACTTTTCTTTTAAGTATAATTGTCGCCATGTAAATATACGCTGTATAGACATGTTGATTTTATAAACGCGTTCAATTCAAAGCTTCTAACGAGTATTTTCCACTTGCTTAATCATGAAGTAAAATTTCGAGGTTTGAAAAGCCTGCAAATTTGGTTTGGTCGCGTAGCGCTACGCGACCAAACCAAATTTTCAGGCTTTTCTAAACTTGAAATTTTACTTCATGCGTCACGCGAATAAAACATTGTAATATTGTGCAGTTTAAAATATACTACTTAGAAATTTATGACTGAGAAGTATTTTTATGTTTCAGTTTTGACAGATTGCTTCTAAAGTATAAATAAAGTGGTATAAAAACATAGAAATACTACTCAATCATTAATTAATGTGGATTACTGCGTAGTAACGCTTAAAACAATACTAATATTTATACTTCTTGTATTTAATACATTTAACAAATCTTTATTTTATCTTTAAAATACCTGTGCTGTAAAAATTCAAGCAAATTTGAAGGTATGTTTGCAAGAACAAATTACTGTATAGACAGGGTGAGTTTTTTTTTTCTTGGAAACTATAAGAGATAAAGTAACGGTTAAATGGGCAAAGTATTGCAGTTTTATGAGCTAAATAAAAAAACATTTGTAAAATTTTCGAAAAAGTCAAGGATAACTAGATATATTGAAAAGTGTCAATATTTCTTGGTTATTAAAAGAGATAGAAAAAAACTATAAACAGCAAAGTTTCAAATAAATTTACACTAAATAATACAATTTTATCAGGTTTTTTCTATCGACTTCAGTTTTTGAGATATAACACAAACTTACTTCTTTTTAAATGGAAACCGTAGTTGGTTATGTCATTATTAGAAAGGATTTTTTTTCTCTTTAATCAGATATGTCACTTGACATATTTATTCACAAAAATAACTTGTGACGCAAGTTTTTCCTTAGGTACTTATCTACTTACCGCCAGACCAAACTAACTAACTAACTAAGAAGGGGGAGTTCCTAGATTTTAAATAAATGTGCGCCATGTGATTACGAGCGGCAAGGTACCTAATAAAAGGATAATTACGAACCAAGATCTCAATAAATGTAATATTGAATATATTACATTACAAGAAAAGATCACCAAATACAGTTTTCCCAAAATAAAACAGAAAATCAATTACTTATCTAAATATAGATATAAACAAAAAAACAATAAGATATTTCTATTGTAAATAATAAAAGTTATTTGAAGATAAATTAATAAGTTCAATATACTAGAATAATTATAAGGATTAATTAAATTTGATTACAAATAAAAATCATGTATATATCATTAAATCAGACAGAAAATATTTCCTTGTTTTGAAGTACTCTACCGTTATTTAAAACAACGAAACAAAATGTTTACTTAAATTGATCATAAATACTTCGAACAAGCAAACAAAAATATATGTATGTATGTGACAATTTTCCAATTTTCAAACTGGATATAGCTAAACCTTACCAACAATCATGCAGAATTAAATTATAAACCCAAAGTGTAATAAAACATACTGTATATATTATAAAATATGTATCTATAACTTGCTACCAGTATAAAATCACCACATTCTATATAGAGAATGGATAATATATTAAAACTTTAATCTACAACAACAAAAATTAGCAACAAACAAATATATATATATATATATAGGGATATTTTATTATATTAGTATCAATTTATTATTCAAAATATCGCCTATTTGTAAGTTATGAAAATAACTCGGAAACTTCTGCACCGATCAGAATTTAGTGTTACAATACCTTGACCAGCAATATTCCAACCCAACAGCTACAAACGACTAGCCTTCTAAAAGGGCTTGTCCTGAAGTTCTACTGCGTAACCACTACGATCACCACAATTCCGTCAGCAATAACCAATAGCTCGAATCGAGGTTGAGGAAAGACAAAAAAACGAAGCCAAAAAGGCTTAAAAAATCCGATTTATATCCGCTCTAGGTGAGAACATTCAATCAACTCTCATAAGCATTGGAATAAATTATCTAAAACTTTGCTATTTATAGTTTTTTTTCTCTTTTAATAACTAAGAAAAATCGATTTTAGAAAATTGACACTTTTCACATTTTTCAAAATATCTAGTTACAATTGACTTTTTAGAAAAAAATTAATGTCTCTTTATCCAGCTCATAACATTACTTTGCACATTTAATCATTTCTCAATCTCTTATAGTTTTTGAGATCCCCATAGAGAACATGAAATAAACTCACCCTGTATGTATGTCGATCGCCAAATAACTAGGTAGCTCTCGTAGTACGAAAGGTTGGACACCCCTGGTGTATAGGATATGTATACTTAAAAATAATCCCTATATTTTAATAGAGTGTACAAACAATTGTTTGAAGTCTACAAAATCATAATTTCTCTTACATGGGCCACACTCTCTCAAGAGAATATGAATATGAGAATATGCTGAAGACATAAACGCGCGTGTGGTTATCCTGTAAAAGATGTGGACACAAAACGTTTACTTTATTAATTAAACTGTTATTTATATATCCTTTATCAAAATCACATATATAAGCTTTAAAAACCCATGTTAACTGCGTTGTAAATGAAATGATGACCTGAAATCAGTTTTACAAAAATATTTCATTTATTAAGGATCGTTAACTCCTTAATAATGCAATTAATACAATAACAGCAAAATAATTTTAATAAGTAATTTTCGCATTTTAACCAGGGTTGTTAAAAAAACGTTTTTTTAATTTTAATTAAAACAAACAGTTTTTTTAATAAAACGTGTTTCTTTTCATTAAAACAGCGTTTAAAACATTAACAATTAAAAACATGTTTAAAACGTGTTTAAAACAGAACATACAGGGCATTTTTCTTTTAAGTATAGACATCCCGATAATTACAGCGTTTTTTTAAATTTGCGGGAATTCGTTGTTTCAAGGCGTTTCATTTGAGGCTTTTAATGAGTGTTTTCCACTCCCAGACTAAGCATGAAGTAAAATCTCTAGTTTAGAAAAGCTTAAGAATTTGGCCGCCTAGCAAAGCGGAGCGGCCAATCCAAACTAGGCTTTTCTAAACTCGAAATTTTACTTTATGCGTCACGCTTAAAAACACTGATTCGCAGTGAAGTTCAAAAAACACACACATACAACAACGATTATAGGCAACCTAATATACGTTAGAGTTATTGGGTTGCCTATAATCACTGTTTTAAACAATTTGTTTATCTCAGAATTTGACTCACGTTTTATTTAGATCTACATATTAGATTGCTAAAGCCGTATATTTTAAACATTCCGATATTTCAGTCTTTTGTACGCGTGGCGCATGAAGTAAAATTTCGAGTTTAGAAAAGCCTAATTTGGATTGGCCGCTCCGCTTCCAATCCATTTTTAGGCTTTTCTATACTTGAAGTTTTACTTCCTGCTTAGTCTGGGAATGGAAAACCCTCGTTTAAAGATTCAAATTGAAATCTTAAAAAAAATACAACGAACGTCATAAAATATACAGTGTATGCACCTGAAAGAAAAATTCCCTGTATTTAAAAATCAAATATATGCACACACAGTTGTGATATTTAATAGTGATAAAATAACATTTTAATCATGTAATTTGAAATATCCTTAACAATAAAGGTAAATTTAATTTAGTAAATTTAAGATAATAAAAAAAAGTTTTAAACAAATTTGGCGTTTAAAACATGTTTTAAACAAATTTAAGATTTGAAATATGTTTAAAACAAAACCGTTTAAAACACGACGGCTGTTTTTAAACTTGTTTAAAACACTGTTTTAAAACAAAGTGTTTTAAACATAACAACCCTGATTTTAACGAAAACACTTGTGTTTTGTTGTTTTCAAAAACCAGACACGTGTTTTCATTATGGTTCACCGATAAACCGTAACAGTATAAATCATAACAAAATTATGATTTAGGGGTAAAACGGTTTTGATTGCTAAATTTACCGAATTACCGGTAATTAAAAATATTAGTAAATGTACAATCCATACTTTCGATAACACCTTGCTATTTTTAGAGGTAAATGGTTCTGATTAAATTAATGAGACAAAATCGTATTTTCTTTACAAGTACGTCTTAATTAATAAGACAACTTAAGACAATAAATACCCATTGAAACAACTACTTTCCGAGCAAATAGAACTCTGGAAATTGAATTGTATAATGTAATATTTAAAATCTTATTTTATTTGATTTGTTACAGCCCTCTATCAAAGTAAATGTAATATTTAGGTCAAATTCTCTTTAAACCAACTAACAAATAAAAATGAAAAATGAAAGGAGAAATTACAAGAAATTAGAAATGAAAGGACTTGGATTAAAACTAATATCTTAGGCCATCTATATCGTAATTTTTATATATTATGTTTAAAGCGTGCAAACTAAGAAGCGTAAGCCTATTTTCTTCAATTCAAATATTTTTGAATTTGAATAATTATTATTCTTTACAAGTAATAAATAGTTACGCAAGTGTGAAATACGCACATTAATGGTATAAATAATATTTATAGTCATTATTTGTTAGAGTAGTTTTAGTTTCCTTTGAAACATAATTTTTATTACAATGTTTGTTAAAGTGATAAACTAAATAATATATCTATTTTTTGTTATTAAAATATACTCACGAAATAAACTTAAAATACGATTAATCTGATTGGAGCCGACATTTCCACAAGAACAAAAGATAATAGTAAATATAATGTTTAACGTGTATAATACACTATTTTAGTTTAATTTACTGTATATTATAATAATTAAACGCTTCCTGCTTCAGTGTAAATTTGTATATAATATAACACTTCAGAATTATAACCCACTGAGAAAAAAATAAACAAATAACGTTATATCAACATTGTAGCAACAATAAACGTTGTTTTAATGTTGATGAAACATTACTTAAATAGATTTGCTCAGTGGGAAATAGAGTTTCAAATCCTATACAGGCACATAGTGTAAACTGCGTTTGCAGAAAAAATAAGAACTTGTTCGTAATTGAAACAAATGTAAATGCTCAATTCGGAACGAATCGCCTTTAAGAGGGCCAATTTTTGCTGGTAGTGTGTTTCTGGGGTACAAGATGGCGCAGAGATAGCAAAATTGCTGAAAGTAGTTTTGACTATGTATTGGTTCATAGTGCCTGCCAAATTTTATCACAAGAATAATAAAAATTATGAGTGCGGAGCGCCTTGTTTGTTAGTTTAGATAGCGCCGGGCGAATGAATGGGTATTCAATTTCAGTAGACAAGTGAACTGGATAAATAACTAAATAAATATTCACGATTTTAATTTCAATCGACAAACTTTAAACTGTTTTTGCTTGTCTCATTTCCATTACTTATTTTTATTATATAATTATGAATTACAATTATTATAAATACATATATAATATATTCAGGCAGTTTTTCTTTAAAGTTTAAGTATTTCAAATTCCGCCTATTTGTTGTAAATCTTTAGATATTCGTTGTTCTTTCCCAGACTAAGCATGAAGTAAAATTTCGAGTTTCGAAAAGCCCCGTGAAATCTTGTCGAGTTCTTTAAAAATAACAACGAATATCTAAAGATTTACAATAAATAAGCAGAATTTGAAATACGTATACTTTAAAGAAAAACTTCCTGAATAATAATAATAGAGTTTAATTTCATTATCTAGAATTTTATGCTCTGTCCGTGGTGCGAAAACCATGGACAAGTGATGAAATGTCATGGTAAAAATGTTTAAATTTGCCAGAATTTTTAAACAATCGAAAACTGTCGAAAATCTATAAAATGTTTAAATTTGATCAAATGTTAATACAATGTCAAAAAGTGATGAAATGTCAAGAAATATTGAAATTTGACAACAATTTGAAGTATGTGAAAAGTGATAATCTATAATAAAAAAAATGTTTTAAATACTTTAAACTTAACAATTAATCAGTATTTTTATGCGCGTGGTGCATGAAGTTGAGAAAAGCCAGAATTAGGATTCTAGCTTAGTCTGGGAGTCGAAAACATTCATTAAAAAATAATCACTGGCTTTTTACAATATTTTCATTGATTTACTAAATCAGTTTTCAAGTTTTGGTTTAATTTTTAAAATGTTGTCAATTTTGGTGAATTTCCAAGATTTGAATTAATTTTCAAAATTTTGACGACTCGTCAATTTTTCAATACGTTTGTTAATTTTCAAACTTATTTTTAATCTCCAAGAGCTATAACAATTTTTTTTAATTTTGACAAAAAACATGCATTTTAGAAGATTGCTAATTTTCAAATTCTTGACTCCTTTCGTTACTTTTTGAAACTTTGACGCCTTTCATGTATTTACTAGATATTCGTTAATTTAAAAAAATCCGGTATTCGTGAATTTTCAAGAATTTCGTTAATTTTCGGGTTCGCAAATTTCAAAGAAATTTATTTGACAAAAAATATAAGGCCTTTTTTCGCAACGTTTATCAATCGTTAATGATTAATATAACTTATTAATAAAAAACGGTTTAACTTTGTTTGTATAACACAATTTATTTTTATGTGACTGCAGTTTCGGCAAATTTAGCTTGCCATTATCAAACTATATGTTTGATAATGGCAAGCTAAATTTGCCGAAACTGCAGTCACATAAAAATAAATTGTGTTATACAAACAAAGTTAAACCGTTTTTTATTAATAAATTAACTTGTATAACGAAGTAGAAGCCTCCGCAATACAAAATTTGATTAATATAACGTCTAAATTAATTATTCGATGCTGAAAAATTCTTAATAAATTTTAAAAATTATTCATAATTCACAATAAATTTTGATAACTTCTTGCAAATTCACACTTGTTTGAACATTTTTAAGATTAACGGAAATCTTCTTATTTTGAAAATTACCGAAAATCTTTGGATTTGACGAAAACCGTCGAAATTTTGAAAATTAACGGAAACCTTAAAGTTTTGAAAATTATCGAAAATCATTTTTTCCAGCTTATCTAAACTCGAAATTTTACTTCATGCGCCACGTGCACAAAACACTGATTTATTTCAAAGCTCAAAATATATTGATCATGTATGTACATTTACAAATCATAGCATAAATAAATATATTTAGTCGATTTTCAGCGTATTGTAATAAATAATTGAAAAATCAGAATTCCATATGTGCGGGCACCCACATGATCATAATAAATGTTGATTGATACTAAATAAGTCAGAAATACCTAGTACGCCAAGAATGTCCATTAGATATTCACGGAACCTAAAAAAACCCTAAGCTGACTCTGTGATCAAATCGCCGAATGCCGCACACTCAATTCGGTAAATTATAAATGAAAAAGATTTTTTCCGACTCAGGACTTGAATCAACATTTACTGGCAAAACATGAATCCAGAAATACAATTATATTTACAAAATGTATTGGAAAATATTATAATAATGTCTTTCTTTGTTGTGTATCAATAATATAATGAATGAATGAACGGTCCGCGTCAGAAAAAATACATTCGCAACTCAAGGTCGGGAGCCAGGAGCCCGTGTCAAGACAAATGTCGTACACAATTTCTACTTATCAATCCTAATTTCTTTTCACATGTTTTTAGAAATCACAGTATATTTTTAAAATATTACTAAAAATGCACGATGCTGCCCCCTATTTGTTGACAGTATAATCAAAATTTACATTGCTCTTATGAAGATTTCTAAGCAACGATTAATTTTATATATCATTTATTTTAGATCAATCTATTTAATACAACATGTTTATAATAATTACCTTAATAAATTAAAGCAATATGAATAACAAATAATATTTCTTGTGGAAGTAATACACGGATTTATGTAATCATTTGACATTATTTAATTTACATTCAATTTAAGAAATTTTTTTTGAAAAAAAAATCAATTTATTTGCAAAGCTTCAATGTACAATATGTGTATGTTTCAATGCTCTGTTTTTATTATTGTGGAAAATTAATCGTTGTTCGTTCTTATGGCCAAATAACATGTAAATTTCCAACCTTAAATAACTTGCTGCACATTCTGAAAATATTTTATTTATCATACCCGCCTGTGTTATTAAATTGACATAGACTCTAAATATATTTATATCCTTCCGAACATACAAGCGCTGGTAATGAAAGCATATCTCTAAAGAATTTCACGCTTTTCAGTTTCTATATCGAATCCTTATATCGTATTAATCAGGGGTGGATGAGCAGAACGGATATTTGCGCAAATATCCAGGAGTTTATCTTCTATGTTTATGTATCATGTGCATTGAGAGCCATGATTTTTATGTATATTATGTCTATAGCTAAGATATGTTTAAACGCTTCCTAAAATTGTTATCTTTAGGAAAATAAAAAATCGTGCAAACTTTAGGATGATAAATCATAAAAATAATCGAATAGCGGAAATGTGTGGCACAAGCCCTATAAATTATTAATATTACTGTATTTATAAGAAACTGAATTATTGGATATAACAGAATTAATATAAATAATACAGAACATTGGTTACATGAATACTAGTCTTTAAGATGCAGACTTTCAAGTCAAGCGTTGTCAATTTTTGAAGGGTGTCAATTTGTTTTTAGTTTCTTTTAGACATTTTAAAATTATCCTAAAAGCCGAAGAGTTCTTAGTTACAGCCAACAATGCAGTTTCTATCTGCCCCGGTATGAATAGATATTTGAAGAAAAATTTACATCGAAACAATGCGTCCACGTACTGCTTTGGGGCCTATGGGAGGTTGGTAACAGCAAGGACTCCTGAGAGTTATATCTCCACATAATGAAACCCTTTGTAATGAATATTTCAAGCAACTACGGTAATAATATAACCCACTGTCAGCACAATTAATCCCTGGCGGTAGTTGTTATTAATTATATTAATAATTCACATAAAAAACACAGGCGCAGAAAAATAAAAGACAAAAGGGTGGGCCTCAAGGGAAAACAGTCAACACACCTGTCATGACAGGAATTGTGTTGCCATTAAGGCTGTGTTGCGATTAACGCGTAAGCCCTATATAAAATATCTTAACATGCAGGGCATTTTTCTTCTCATTGATTTTATAACAGCGAATCTTGAAAGATACATTTCCTGCATGTTCCGAATGAAGCGTATGAAGTATAATGTGAATTAAAATGCTCGCTATTTTAAAATTATCGAGTATAGCGTGCACTACCCCTTGAGGTGATAAACAATATCATGACCTAAAAACCCAAGAGTTCTTAATCACATTTTACAAATTTTATAAGAGGGTAAAGTTCCAACGAGCATAGTTTATAAATTTAAAGTTATTATATTTTATTTATTAAGTCGCAGATTACTTGAAAATATAGGGCTATGGCTAAATGGGTGTATCTATACTTACAACCATAATTCTCTACATTATGAACGGTGGAGGCTTCTACTTCGTTATACATGTTAATTCAATAAAATAAAACACTTTAACTTTGTTTGTATAACACAATATTTATATTTTTGTGACTGCAGTTTCGGCAACTCAACTTGCCATTTTCAAACTTAGTGATTTAAATTACGGTATGGTACAGGTATATATACAAGAATGGTTATTTACAAAATAGCATTAAAAATGGTGGTATATACTAAATCAACCTGGTCGTTAATTAGGGGAATTTCCGGATTATCGCGGGCTTTCTGTATTTCTAACGATTCTACAAGGTTCATTTTTCGACCTTTTTCGGCATAATGAATTTGTAGGCTACAAATTAAAAACATCCTTAAGAAACATAATATTAACATTGCTTTTAAAACATTTTGTAAAACAGAAAACCACATTTTTAATAACAAAACAAAACAATGTAATTTTAGCAAATCCGGTATTTATAAGCTTGTTTGTCCCGATTGTCATGGAATATACATAGGTCAATCTGGTCGTAATTTTAGCACTCGGCTCAAAGAACATCAGCGATCTTTTCGGCTAAATCAATCAGAAAAATCAAATTTCGCTAAACACCTCATCGATGAAAACCATTCTTTTGGCGAGGATGTACTTAAGATCATCCATTATGCCGAAAAAGGTCGAAAAATGAACCTTTTAGAATCGTTAGAAATACAGAAAGCCCGCTCTAATCGGGAAATTCTCCTAATTAACGACCAGGTTGATTTAGTATATACCCCCATTTTTAATGCTATTTTGTAAATAACCGTTCTTGTATATATACCTGTACCATACCGTAATTTAAATCACTAAGTTTGATAATGGCAAGTTGAGTTGCCGAAACTGCAGTCACAAAAATATAAATATTGTGTTATACAAACAAAGTTAAACTGTTTTATTTTATATAATTCTCTACAATGATTAAATTAATCCATGTCTTGTAAAACACTTACACGTCTTAATACTAGTTAAATAACACAATATTGAAGTTAAATTATTTGCGTATTATATTGACAGAGAAATTATTTGAAAGAAACGCTTTAGTTACAAATGTTAACTGGCACACCAATCTCTTGCATTTTCAGAAATATTTGATCTCGTAGTCTAAAGGCTAAAATGACTTTTATTTTTTAAATCTATATGATAATTTTATTTATTCTGTATTTTTCGTCTATTCCATAGCTACTTTTATTTTTAACATTCTCCACCCCGTGAAGAATTGAATCAGTCTTCACCCAACTCTAAACAATCAACTTTTAAAATTATTGTAACTGGTCTCTTGTACAAGGAGTTTGTAAATTTTCAAATATTCGTTGCTTTTTTTAAAGAGTTCAATTTGAATCTTTAAACGAGTGTTTTGCATTCCCAGGTTAAGGCTGAATTAAAATTTCGAATTTTGATTTGGATTGGTCGCGTAGCGAAGCGGAGCGACCAAACCAAATTTTCGGGCTTTTCTTATCTCAAAATTTTACTTCATATGCCACGTGTATAAAACACTAAAATGTTGTGAAGAAGACGCATATTTTGAGCTTCACTTAAAATCAGTGTTTTATGCGCATGGTGCATGAAGTAAAATTTCAAGTTTAGAATAGCCTGAAAATTTTGTTTGGTCGCTCCGCTTCGCTCCGTGGCCAAACTAAATTTTCAGGCTTTTCTAAATTGTTTTTAGAAATGTTACTTCATGGTTAACTACTCGTTTAACGCTTCAAATTGTAATGGTTAACAAAACAACGAATGTCGGCAAATTTACAGCGTATGCTTATACTGTATACTTTAAAGAAAAATTCCCTGTATACTCCGGTCAGTGCCTTTATTTCGACAACTCTTAATCTGCCATTAGGTCCTGGTAAAGTATTGTCCATTAAAATTATAAAATCATTTTCTTGCAGGTTTTTATTTTCTTTAAACCATTTAATCCTTTTAGTTAATGAAGGAACTTATTCTATTAACCATCGATTCCAAACATGTTCTGTGAGTTTTTGCAAAAATTGCCACTGCTTTCTCGAGTTTAATTTATTGCCTTGAAAATCCCCAGGTTGTCCAGAAAATGATTAGTTATCAGACTTTCTAGATCTTGTGCATCTAAAGATACATAAGTAAGTAAGAAGTTAATTGTTGTTGCTTTCACTTTGCATTTTGTATAAAAACACAAATAAATAAGTAAGTGGTCGACTAATTACTCATATATATTATTAATTTAAGATTTTTCTGCGAATTTTTTTTTTCTTTTTTCGACGTAATTATTTAGAATGCCATGAAAAACTACATACTTAGTATACTTTAAAACAATTAGGTATCCATTTAAAATTATTTCCATATCACCCACGTGCATGAAAAAAAACTATTTGCCCGGGTCAGACACGAGGCTGCGCGTTAAGTGGTTAAAAGTGCTTGTAATACTTGTGGGCGTACTACAGTTTCTGTTAATGTGATTTTAAAAGAGGTTTTTATTAGTATATAAGAGACCATATGAGGATTTGCTAGTGGTAGAAACACTCCAATCAATTTCTTTAACGTGTCTTACGCAGTTCATTTTTCTTATTAAGTAAGTTAGTCATGGCGTCTTTTTCTTTCACTTTCTCTGTAAGCGGCTCTTTAATCTCATTTTTCAATTGCTAAAGAACAGAGTTTACTATATTCGAACGGCTGCGCACCCATCTCTTATAGTCGTTAAGCAATGTTTTTGTTCATTCATAGTGTGTCAACTTGTCAGTTGACAACTTTTCCATGGGTTTTATTCTTGACAACTTCTTCCTGGCTTTTATTTCCTGGAGAATCTTCACCTTAATGATTACTTCTTAATAATCTTTAACGTGTTTATTCACCTTATTTGTTGCTATTCCAAAATCAAGCAATCGCTTATCAGAATTGACTTTAAACTCGATCTTTAGAAAGATCGGCATCAATGACTCAAACTTTTAATGTATCTTCCATTAAAAAAGACTTGCATGGCTAGTGGTAAATTGTTTACAGTGGGATTTAAAGTTGTCATTAAATCTCACTTGATTCTTCTTGACGACAGAATCCTCATAAATGACAGTACCACCGCCAGCAATAGCATCATCGCGAACAACACCATCACCGTGAAGATTACTGAAGTCTTCGTACGCTTCATCAAACGTGCTCAAACTCCTCTTCACGCGTTCCATTTCGACGACCAGTTTGACATCCTCCGGGTTCTGCTCTTTCTCCTCCGAAGTAGTATCTTTGTCTACTGTGTAAAAATCATCTTCTAATATCGACTTTTTCTCTTCATTTTCTATATATTCTTATACTTTATTAATGAAAGATTAGTATACTCTGTAATAAGGTTAGAATGAAAAAAATTGATACGAGTGGAAGATTCCGAACGCGAGCATTAGCGAGCGTGAGGAACCACGAGTAACAAATGTTCGTTCTAACCGAGTAACAGACTATATTTTCTATATTTTGAAAATATATATTACGACGTTGCCATTTACATCTGACACTAACCATTTTGAAATTCAAGGCAATCTATGTCGTTTAGTGCGATTAATATTCATTCTGTATCTTGTTAATGAAAATACATGCAAAACACATAAGAAGCAACTGTACAGAATAAATATTCTAACTCAAGAGTGAGAATATTTACATTCTGTTATTATAAAATTAATTTCAGAATTATTATATTCACTAATAGTCGTGGAGAAATGGTATTTTCTAGTCCAAAATTATGTTGTTTTATTACAACTGGTGGTATCTTTCTTTAAGATGATCCTTTCTAACCTTATATTATCTTGGAAAAGTTTTCTTACGTCCATTCTTCTTCGAAATAGTTTTTCATATTTGCCTCATATTCCAGAAGACCTTGTTTTACGACTTGCATAGCGAATGGTATTTTGTTGAGAATGGAAGATATGGTATTTTCTAGTCCAAAATTATGTTATTTTATTACAAGTAGTGGTATCATTCTTTAAGATGATCTTCTACAACCTTATATTATCTTGTAAATATTTTCTTACGTCCATTCTTCTTCTAAATAATTTTTCGTATTTGGAATATGAGTCCAGAAGACCTTGTTTTTTTACGACTTGCATATTTTAGAATGGAAGTCCAAAATTATATTGTTTTATTACAACTGGTGGAATCTTTCTTTAAGAACCTATGTATATATGTTACAGACAAAATACTGAACGCGAAATGTCTAGTGCTTACAGTCATAATCCGAATTAAAACATAATTTCGAGTTTTGTCCAGACAAATCGCGTTTGTCCGCATGAGTTTAGACAAGTGCTAACATGCTAAGTGTCATAAATATGTCAAAGTTGTAATAACAGATGCTCAACGCTAATCGAAATGATTGAAAATATAAAAACATTGTGCTTTATTTCGACTCTCGCAAAATAATAAAGAAATAAAAACAAATGAACAATTTTCAAGGAAACATTAATTTCTTTGTTTTTTATGTAAAAAAATAACAACAGCGAAATTGAGCCGATAAAGTTATAGGAGCTAAATGTTGGGACTAAATTATGAAAAATACGAGACATTCTCCCGCTTTTCCCGAAATTATAAAATAAATCGACCAAACAAAGCGAAACAAAAAAAGTACTGGAAAACATGAAATAAGTGTCTTATACGCGTGGCATGAAGTAAAATTTCAAGTTTAGAAAAGCCCTGGCAAATCCAAATTATCAGGCTTTTCTAAACTCGAAATTTTACTTCATGCGTCACGCGTATAAAACACTGATTTCAAGTGAAGTTCAAATATATTCCTTATAAATAATTTTTCACTTTAATGGATTCGATAGCTAACGCCATCTAATGCTCCATAGAGGCATCGTCAATGATACGAATGCACAAAGTGCATATACAGGTCACTGTATCGTCCACGAACCAGCTATACTCTGTTTGTAAAACCAGAAAACAAATATTAAAATTGAATTTGAGGTTAGTATTCCGGCACCATATACCGATTCGATGAAATCCGAAACGCGTCGGTGGGTATCTGGTGCCGGAATACTGAACTTAAATTAATTTTGATATTTGTTTTCTGGTTTTACAAACAAAGTATAGCTCGTTCGTGGACGAAACAGTGACTTGTATAGGCACTTCGTGCATTCGTGTCATTGACGATGCTACTATGGAGCATTAGATGGCGGTAGCTATTGAATCCATTATTAGTTTTCACATATTGGCTTGAAATAGTCAGAAATGTTCAGTATTCCTCAGCACTGGGTCGGTACCATACCGTCCGAAACGCGTCTGGGGGTATCTGGTGCCGGAATACTGAACTCAAATTTAATTTTAATTTTTCACTTTGTTTATGAAACAAAATTATGTTTTCCTGTACTTTTTTTTCAATGTAAAATCTTGCAACGCATTTTATCTATAAGCCCTTAGATACAACGCATTTTGTCTAGATAATGTCCGAAATGACATACAAATGCAATTTTATTCGGCTATTGTCAAAAAACATTGGACGATTCGCATTTTGTTCGTATTCGTATACATCGACATACTGCACAGGCTCCCCCTGGGTGCGCGCCTACAACTGGTGTTATCTTTCTTTACTACGATCCTTTCTAACCTTATATTATCTTGCAAACGTTTTCTTATATCCATTATTTTTCGAAATTTTGCCTCATATTCCATAAGACATTGGTTTTTTTATGACTTGCATAGCTTATGCTATATTGTTTAGAGTGGGATTTACAATTGGCATCAGATCTCACTTGACAGAATCAATAGCATCATCGCGAACGACAGCATCACCGTAAAGTTTACTGATAGCACCAAAAGTGTTGACAATAACATTCTTACCTACAGAATTTCTACCTATAAAATTCCCGACGACAGCTTTTTCGCCTACAATGTCTTTGGCTACAGCATTTCTGCGGTTAGAATTCCTGACTACATATGTTCAGCTTTAGATACTTCAGTTCTCTTCGTAGCGTGACTTTGAATTCTTGTTACTATCGCTTCCTTTTCTATATTTTTATTGATCCAAATTCTTTATTTTCTTTAAAAGGCAGAAAAGAGATCCTGTTTTTCTTATAAAAATGCACAAAATGTAATTTTTCTGCCGCGGACTGTTCTTGATTATGTTGTTGATACACAACAAAGATAGACATTATTAAAATATTTCCAATACATTCTTTAAATATACGTGCATTTTTGGAATCATGTTTTGAAGAGAAATGTGGAATGCCGGTATATGTGGATTCAAGTGATGAGTCGGAAAAATTCCTTTTTCATTTATTTACCAAATTGAATGTGCGACACTCGTCGATTTGATTACCGAGGCACTTAGTCAGCTTAGCGTCTAGAGTTCGAATTGGGTTATTACAATTTCTCATTTTTTGTACGGCGCGCGGCTTAGCCTACTCAGCTTGAAGGCATCTGTTTCGTTATACAGTTGTATGTGTGTCGACAGAAATTAAAATCGTGTATATTTATCCAGTTTACTTGTGTCTTCTGTAATTCAATACACATTCATTCATTCGCGCACGGCGCTATGTAAACAAACAAACAGCGCGCTGCGCACTCATCATTTTTATTATTCGTTGTGATGAAATTCGGCAGGCACTATAAACCAATACATAGCCAAAACTTATCTCTACAATTTCGCAATTTCTACGCCATCTCGTATCCCACACAACCAGCAACCTCAACCTCTTAATGCAACGGGATACGATACAGCGATACTTGATAGAATTTGTATGCGAGTGTCGTCAACTAAAAAAATGTTGTGAACCACTGTAGCTGAATCGATCTCGAGGGCTCGATAACGCATTCAACGTGTTAAATTCGTCAATTTCCGACATTATAATATAAAAGCCCGGCTACACGCAAAGTATTTACTATAATTTTATTCAGGCGAGCACAATCCACACAATCTAAAAGAAAATTCATAATCTACAAAATTACTTTATTAATCGATTTGCCATTTGTTACAATGTCAGTGTAAGCCGGACTAATATTTTGAATACAAGAATATCAATTAAAAATATGAATTATTGTAGAAAGACGATAAATTCGCTTTTATATTTTGTAAATATGAATGTGTTGACTGGGGTGTATCTGAACAGAAACAGGCCATTTCAACCGTTGCATTAAATATATTTATAGCTGTTCTTTTTAATAGCTCGCCAATCTTAAGCATTTACGTCCTCGTTGTAAATTTATGAACAATAAAACCCGTTTGCAATTCAAGTAACTAAATTGGTGTCTTTGTACGCCTGAAAAACAACATATTCCAGACGGAGTTTGTTGAACCGTGATTTGCCCAGACTTGCATGCACCACGCTAACACCCTAATATACGGTTTTCCTTTATTTTGTAAAACAGTAATGAGCTGGGCCACATGGAAAATGAATAATGTTGTGTAAGCTGAAAAAAATACTTTTGCCTAAAGTTGCCACATTAAACACATTTATTTTCAAAAAAGAATTACTGAGGATGATAAACGTTGAATAGCTGAATGGTTTCATTTTCTATTTTGATTTTAATCCAAATACTTCAACCCTTATATATTCATACCAGTGGCATAAAAACGAAATCTGAAATCCAATCAATAGAAAAAAAAATACTTAATTTGAATGTTTACCAAGGTTAATCATTTGGAATGACATGCTAAATTAAGTAGACATCAAGCATTCGGCAAGAACGATTATTTTTCAGAGACAAATTTAAAATTCAGGCCAAAATTGACGTTGAAATTTACATTTTTTCTAATTTGCTTTTTTGTCAGTTCTTTCTAATTTGTAATAATTATTTGAAATTTGTGATTTTTGTTAAATATCGAGATACAGCGATTTTTTTTCTCATATTCCATATAAACACATTTTTAAAATGAATGAACATGTAATCAAACCTAAGCAGTATATTTTGAACTTCAACTTTAAATTAGTGATTTTTACGCGTGGTGCATGAAGTAAAATTTCGAGTTTAGAAAAGCCCCGTGAAAATTTGTCTCAGGAAATTTTACTTCATGCTTAATCTGAGATTGGAAACCCTCGTAAGAGGATCTAAAATTTACATAAAAAAACCCTGATATGTATACCTAAAAGACAAATTAGCAGTATTTATTTAATTGATTTCAATATTTCTATACTATTAATATTTTTTTAAATTCTAATACCTATTTTCAATAAAATTGTGGTATTTTATATTGTAAATGGATCTCGGAAATAAATAAATAAATTTAATTTAATCGATTTGTGTGAAAAATTACAGATTTTGATTCCTTTTTACTATTTTTATTAAATTTCACTATTTGTTTATCAATTCTACGAGTGCATCGATTTAGAAAATGCATCAATTTTCCGTTTCTTTAAATTTGAACTATTTCTCTAATCTTTATTTCGTTTCTATGTTGATATTCCAGTTTAGCCGGTATCTGGGCCTGGCCACATACAGGGAATTTTTCTTTTAGGTATACATATCACGATTTTTCGATGTAAATTTTCAGACATTCGTTGTTTTATAAAAGCTTTCAATTTAAAGCATCTAACAAACATTTCCAATCCCAGATTAAGTATGAAATAAAATTTCGATTTTAGAAAAGCCTAAGCGTTTGGCGTAGCGTCCAAATACAAATTCAGGCTTTTCTAAATTCGAAATTTTACTTCATGCGCCACGCGTATAAAACACTGATTTAATATGAATTTTAAAATACACCCACCCCGCATGTTTGATCCTCACTTCAATACATTCTACAAATGTTTACTATTTACTTATATACTTATACATCACACGTTAATAAATTTTACAAATCTTGTGCTTTAAAACTTTCTTCAGGACAAGTATGTATACTTAAAAAAAAAATCCTGTATGTGTACTAAACGTATGTTTGATAACAGGTAACATTCAGTGGCGGACCGAGATTAGTAAGCTCCTGGATGCCAAATGGTTCACTAGCGCGACTAATAATGAAAATAATCGCAAAATTACAAATGTTAGCATTTTCCGTCTCAAATTCAGGCTTGTGGGTGCCCAGGTGCATTGCATTTGTTGTTTCCTCCCTAGGGCCGGCCCTGGTAACATTAGTTATTAATAGGCCTAATGCAAATCTAAAATAATCAGAATTCGTATACAAAATGAGGTTAGGTGAAAACATTAGTTGCTTAGTTATATAAATTAAAAAATATCAAATTATAATTGAATTAATTACAAATACGTGCACATTCGCATGGAGAAAATGATTTGCATATTAGCTGAGTGCTACTGTCATTAGGTTTAGTAGCTATCTACGTAACACAAATTACAAAAATGAAATTGTAACAACATTCATACTTATTATACAGGAAATATGTGAGGGCTTTATTATAAATTGAATGCGGCCAAGCCACAAAATCAATATGATACGGCTAGTAAACAAACAGTAGTCGAGTATTCATGAATTTCTTATAAGATTTGAATAAATTGGACAGGTTATCAAGGGTAGATAAACTATAAAGTGGCGTTAGTTTTCATCCTTTTTCGACGACCAAGTGACAATATCACTCGATTTTAATCCTCGACCTTGTGCACAATTCACGATATACATTAAAATCATACATTTTTTTGTTTCTTATTTGACCAGTTCTTACGCGCATGCGATAAAGTCAACATATCTTATAAGACAACGATTATAGAGCTTCTATCTAACCGCTTTTGTGAGTTCTCAAAGAAACGACATGCGTTTAGATGTTCGATAAAGTTGCGCAGTATTCTATCTGGTCAAGCAAGAAATAAATTATTCTCACATACCTGCTTGTTCCTTATGCGTGTTTCTTTACTAGATGTTTTTTCTTGATCATATTAATTGGTTGATTCGATTGAGATATTATATTAACTTCGATCACTATTAATGAATCCTTTATACTTCTCCATGTAGTACAGAAGATGAATTAAATGAAACTATGAATTTGTTGATATTCGTAGAGAAGCACGCAGTCTGTAAATATAAATATATCCAAGTCCTTGTTCCCAAAACGTGTACTTATAAGTAATTTCATGGCTTACAACAAGGATACTACATGTTTTACGTGATACCAACCAATCATTCACAAAACATTTGTATATAGGAACACGTACCGTTAATATGGATAAATTTAATATGTATCTAAGTATGCGTATAATTCCAATTTTAACACCTTCAGGTATGCGTGTGCACCAAACTTAGATAGATACTCTCACTGATACTTGTCAAAATCAACACTGTACAAAGCTTCGTTTAGTTATTTGTATTTATATAGTGGCGTGCTTAAACACCAATGGATGTTGTTTAGATAACTAGATCAATTTATGAGATGATACTTACAATATAAACACTAAAAAAATATTCGCGGGTCGGTTGCAGTTGAGGAAGCCAGTGTCGACATTATCTATCCCAGGAGCAGTGAAGAATTCAAATAAAGATACTCCAGCTGCAAGAACCCAACCGGAGGAATCAGGAGTTGCACTAGTTGGCCACGTGGACTACCCGAGATATATGGAGGAACGGCAGTTAGGAGGTGGTGTCTACAAAGGACCCTCATCGGGCAGTTTGAAGCACAAGCCTAACGTAGGCTACCGACTAGGAAGACGTAAAGCACTTTTCGAAAAACGGAAACGAATAAGTGATTACGCGCTCGTAATGGGAATGTTCGGTATAATCGTAATGGTTATTGAAAATGAACTATCAAGTGCTGGCGTCTATCGTAAAGTAAGCCTTAATCAATGAAAATATTTCAAAAAGTATTCTATAAAATATCGCTTTTATCTTGCAGGACGATTTTTACTCAATTGCGCTCAAAACTCTGATATCTGTTTCGACTGTGATTCTTTTAGGCCTAATCGTGGCCTACCACGCTTTAGAAGTGCAAGTAAGTTATCCTTTTTTGTTATAATTTGCGTTTAGAATATGCACCTCTTTGTTATGGTGTGCAAAATATTAAGCCATTATTTTATTAAAGTATATGCTTTATTGTGCATTTTTGATCTAGTTAGCTTATTTATATTCTGTAGAAATAGTAGAATATTAGTATATTGTTAACTTCCACAAAAGGAGGTAACATTTGACAACACAAAATTAAAAAAATATTTTGACCGATCCATTAATCGGTTTAGTTGCTTTGCTTTAAAAGTAGAATAAACAACTGACAAATGGACATACATCTTTGATGCTATGAACCCAATCAACCAAGTTACATAACACTTATGCATCAATTACGCGACGCTGTTTGCATGTACTATAACACGGAAATGATAGCTAGATATCAAACGTGTGATACATTAATTTCTTGTTAAGTGTATTTGTAAGTACATATCTTCCATATTTAAATTTTTTCGAAAAACAAGTATTTCAAATATTTGGGTTCAGAATTTGACTATTAGTAGTCAACTCAGGTTCAGCGTGGTCTATTTTATGGACAGAGACCAGTTTAATTGGAAAACATGTTATGAAGTATTAAACAGTTTTGCAGGTTATAAGGGCTTGAGTAGCCATCTTCAGGTACTACATTTAGCAAATTCTGTGAAATCCGGTGCGCATATCTCTTGTGTTGGTAACATGTGCAATATAATTACTACATGAATGTATATACTGCAGTGGATATTCATACAAGGTGCAGTATAGAATATTCCCCTATACATTTGTTATCGCTATTTTTGAGTTGAAATTGAATTGATGAAAATCGAAAATCACTACAATTTTTAATAAAAATTAAAGGCTTCTGTTATTCGATTAATCGCATACAAATCTTGAATCGGAATCAAATACAAAAAAATTACTTACATTTTTCATAGGTAATAATCGTGTACTATTCCCACAACTTGTTATCCAATAGGATGCTACTAAGTTTTACGGCTATTAATGTGTTCTAATAATTTAAGTATTTGTATAGTCACGAGCGATAGTTTATGAAAATGAAATGTAATTCATTAGTTATTACACACAACTTGCATGCGACGTACAACTTCAGGCTCGTATTTTAACTGCTCATGTTAAAAGTTTTTAATTTTTATTTGGCTACATGTGAGTAGAACACCCTGTACATATTTTATTACGATTTATACTATTTGTATAAATAATAAAGGCATATTTAGTTGTTATATAAATTATAAGGCTAATTTTAAGTAAAATGACCCATTGTTACAGAGATCATTACTCGATTTTACTGGTATTTTACCTACTTTTGAATCATTAATGCATGCGTATATAGGGATGTTACACGTATAATCTGGGTTTTACTAACATTGATGTTACTGTTTACTAAGGCAGGTTAGTAAGAATGTGCAGAAAACCTATTTTACATGTAAAATCCCTATGTGCCTATATATGACGAATCAACAGAATGTACGAGTAAATACATATGTAGTATATAGGATGTAGATAGAATTTACAGAATATATGATTTTCAATTGTGATTTCCGTATGTTACAATAGTTACTTAAACTATGGTTGAATGGACATTCGTCAGGAATAACATTATTTATATGATTGTGAGAGAGTACAGAAGACGATCGTTTCGCTGTTACACATAAAAGGCTCTACATGCCACCCCATATCTGCATCCTCGCACACTCATTGATTCGTTTCGATGTACTATATGTATATACAAATATTTTCTGTAGACGAAAATTATACAAAAAGACATTTAACAACAAAACATAGTAAATGCGCATTTGTTTGCAAATATAAAATCGGTATAACTCAAAAATATGATATTCACCATTTAGTATTAATCTTAATGATTTGCACCTAGTTAAAATTATTTTAAAAATATATTTAAATGCGCCATATATTTCTAATTTTTATCGAGGTGCTATAAACAAAAATGTATGTACATATATTATTGCGTACTTAAAATAATATAATGAATTTTATATTAATTTTCAATTTTTCTGTGCAATGAAATGTGTCCTGGCGTAATTATATTAGATATCTATTACTAATTTATACGTATTAAAAAGGATCGCAAGTACAGTACAATTAGGGGGCGCCAAAAGCGTCATTAGTACGTAAATTGTATTTTATAATTTTGTTCAAGAAAAATGGTGAAAAATAGTGCCCCGGGCGCAACATTTTCTTCACACGATCCTGCTTTTATATACTCATAATAAGATACTACAATATTTTAAATAATATTTAGTTATCATGGGTGTACAAAAATGTTTCTAATCAGAGTGTGCCATGTGTCAAAAAAGTGACAAGTGGCGTGCGCTTCGTGCGGTGTGCATTAAGTTAAGACATACGGGCGCGATGATGGATGCACTCTCGATAAGAAAACTTTTTGTATGTATGTAACATAATACATTATATACCTGTATAATTATGTACGCAATTTTCAGCTTTTCATGATAGATAATTGTGCGGATGACTGGCGAATTGCGATGACATGGCAAAGAATATGCCAGATTTCAATGGAACTTCTTATATGTGCAGTGCATCCGATACCTGGACATTATAGGTTTATCTGGACTACAAAACTTGCCAATAAAAATGGTGGAATTGGTGAGAAATGCGTTCCGTACGACGTGCCTCTATCGCTGCCTATGTTTTTACGGCTCTACTTGATATGTCGTGTTATGTTGTTGCACAGTAAGCTGTTCACAGATGCTTCATCGCGGAGCATAGGTGCCCTAAATCGTATTAACTTCAATACCCGTTTTGTATTGAAGACACTCATGACGATATGTCCGGGCACAGTTTTATTAGTATTTATGGTCTCACTATGGATTATTGCCAGTTGGACCCTGCGACAGTGCGAACGGTAATCACGGCCCTGCTCATTTATCCCGTGAACATCTTAAAGTATTATCTACTGATGTTGTAGATTTCACGATGAGGAACATGCGAATCTCCTTAATGCAATGTGGCTAATAGCCATTACGTTTCTAAGCGTAGGTTTTGGAGATATTGTTCCGAATACTTATTGCGGGAGAGGGATCGCCGTTAGTACAGGAATCATGGTAAAACTGGAGAAGAATATAAGATATACTTTCTACAAACGCTTCTATTGTAATCGTAGGGTGCTGGTTGTACAGCTCTATTAGTAGCAGTAGTTTCTCGTAAATTGGAACTGACGAGAGCTGAGAAGCACGTCCACAATTTCATGATGGATACGCAGCTAACAAAAAGGGTAAGTTGCTATAAAAGTAACATGCAAAATTAAATCCAGTAAATGACTTCATAATAATATTGACTACAATATACAAACAACTATTTCTTATTCTAGTACATACCGGCATGCATCATAGCATGTAGGGGAAAACAATTTCATAGTAAAAGTGGCCAAGAGAAATTGCTAAAAATTAATTTTTAACATAAAGTGTGATACTTGGTTGTAGAATATTTTAAAATCTAGTAGGCTTACAGGGTTGTCAGGGTATTTTTGTTTTATGATCAAAATGTGAATACCGTGAATTATAAACAAAATAGAGACATTTTTCCTACTTCTACTTTTTGTTTGGTGTTATTCTATTGTTTGCGGCCCGCTCAACATTTTTTTTTATCTATGCTGCTCAACAATAAAAAAAGTTGCTCATTACTGTCTTAAGTAATTTTTCCTTGCTGGAAAGCTGTAATCAGCATTGCCCACAAGTCTAAGCTGTTCTTGGTTATAGAGTTCTACAAAACCTTGTTTGTTGTAAAAAGCCTCTTTGTAAATTTTAATCTGATATTCCTGCAGTGAAAACATAACATCGCAAGAAGCCTTTCATCATACTTTCCGTATTCGGGAAATGTAAAAGTTGAATAATTTATTTCTCTATAGAATGTCCTTTAAATATCGGAAGCTTTAATCCTATTAAAAGTACGGCTCGCATTGTTCGCTAGGCGGACCAGTATAAGAACAGTTCTAACAAAGCACTTCTGTATTGATTTGTTTGAGGGGCCAGCAATTTCATTATACTGAAATAATTATGCTAGGTGCTCGTTTTTATTTTCTATTGTTCTTATTCCATAAAATGCATATGAGTCGCAGCCGCTTGATTCAATTAACGATATGTCTATATAAAGCATCCCCCTTGCCGTTGAATGATCGTACTTGAGCAACAAAACAAGCTATTTTGAGCACATTTTTAACATGAGACGTAATTAGATTTTTTTCCGCATATTTTTACGTATCACGGATCCACGCTATTCGCAATGAAAATATTAAAACATAACTTAATTTAGAACATCGATTTGCATATATGACAATCAACGCCAATAACTTAAAACAAAATTCTAGTTAAAAAACGCAGCAGCTAATGTACTGAGGGAGACATGGCTGATCTACAAACATACAAGGCTAGTGAAAAGAGTAAATCCCGGCAGAGTTCGCACTCACCAACGGAAATTCCTTCTCGCGATTTATGCGTATGTACTGCATTCTCCCATTAGAATAATATCTGGAGTCTAATACATTTATCTTTTTATGCAGATTGAGGAAAGTTAAAATGGACCAACGTAAACTAATGGACAATGCCAACACAATAACAGACATGGCCAAGGTATTTTATTCATGGGCACATTTTACCAAAAATAAAACTTCGCTCTGTTCCAGACACAAAATACAGTTTACGAAATCGTATCTGACATGAGCACAAGACAAGACACCTTGGAGGACCGCCTTGGTACATTAGAAGATAAATTAGTAACTCTACAAGAACAATTAGAATTATTACCAGAATTAATAGCAAGTAGAATACAAGCTCATGTAAGTGACATTATCTTATTTTTTTACATTACAATTACTAAATATAGATGAAGCCATTTATTAATTGTTTGTGTTGATATGCGTTTACAAGATTTCCTTCGAAATTAAGGGTTGATTGCTAATAATGATGCATATGCAACACAAAGTTCCTTCGTGGCCACTAAATTTAACTAGTTTTAGTCACGTTATCGTCACCACCACTATAAGAAATTACGCAAGTCTACCGCTTGACTTAGTTTAAGTTTAACCATGCAGTCTGAACTAATTATTTTACTATCACGCCAATAGAATGTGAAAATATAACACGTCTTTTGGGTTTTCCCTAGCCTTGACCAGTGAGGTACAGTGAAGCCATCTAACTAATTAGTTTGTACTTTTCTATTCATTTGGAGCTAATTCTAGTCGTATCGCGTAACAATACATCCAGGACATCACATTCTTAATCATACTACATCCATAGCTCCAGAGAGTATCCCTTATAAGAAAGTGATACCCCCGGTGGGATCGAACCCACGACCCTCTGGGCCAAGAGTAGGAACTCTAGTAATTATCAGACGAGATTCTCCTAAAATTAACACTTAATGCAACTATCAGAACTTCATTAAGATAAAACATGGAATCTAACTACGAGGGTGGATCGTTGAGTCCGTGACTTTTTGAAAGATAGTTTTTCGGCAAGAATACGTTTTATTTCTTAATATAGTCTCCAGCTTAATACACATCGTCCAACGATTCTCCATTATTTTTAACCTTTCCAAAAAACAAGATTTATCGAGATACTAAAAAATAGACGTTTGTTGGAGAGATTATTTCATCGTTAGAGCCAAATATCTTTTTATAGAGCCATTTGGAAACAGAAAATAATCACCGGGGACTAATCCGGTGAATATGGCGGATGGGGGACCAGTTCGTAGCCCAATTCATGAAATTTTGAAACTGTCACACGAATGCAATTGTAGCCAATGCTTTCTAAAATCCACCTTATAATTTAAAATTCAAAGTATGGCCGATAAGAGAGCAATTAGTAATCCAATTTATGACATTTCGAAGTTGTCACAAATCCAGTTGTAGTCAACGCTTTCTAAAACTCAATTGATCGAAACCACTGAGGCTATGACTGGCTTCTACAATCTCGCGCTCTCAATCTCCGAACGGCCAACACTATATCGTGGATTTTTTCAATTGTTGCGGATTAAACGTCCATAACGTAGTGGCAATAACGTTCGGCGTCACAACCAAGGAGTGAAACCGCCGCACAGTGTGGCCTATTGATGGAAGCGCGGCCACGGGTGTGCGCGGGGAGGTAATTCTCAACATTAAATGTTTAAAAAAACTAGGTACTGCATCATGTTCCTCATACTTCAGAACCCCGAAGTATAGATTTTTAACAAAATTGTGTTTATAATTACCGAGTAATTAATTTATAAACATCATCAATTTTCAGATGTGAATTTATAACGAAAATCGATGCGCGGTTAAGTAGATATATTTTCGTAATCGCTCGAAATATTTTTTACCGTTTTTTTTATGTAAAAACAAATGACCTGTGCTTCAGACACATGAAAACTCAAATTAATAGCTTGATTAGTTAATAAATTATCATTTTTTCAATGTTCATAATTTTTAAACATAAATTTAAAGTTTGCGAGACCCGCAGAAACGCAATTAAAATTTGTCCAACCTATAACAACTACCAAATCATAGCCCCAAGTTTCCTCTACAACGGATTTTTTTATTTTAAAATTATCAAACCAACTTTTTGAGAAAAAAATATATTTAGTTCGGCTGGAAGATGATCGCGCGGCTGCGCGTTCTTTTAAAAATATTCAATGTCACTTATAAAAGCAGTCTTTTTCAAATACTAATCCATTAATTATAATAGTTTACTGGGTAAACATGAATACCTAAGTATTTATTTTTTATTATTGATTCAAACTAATAAAAGTTATTTTCCGAAAATTATTTATATTACAAGTTTAAATGCTAAATTAATCGAACCATTAGATACACATATTTATAATATGTGTATGAATTAAAACAAGGTTTTAATTTATTTTCGCTGTCTTATCTCTTGTCATTTATAAAAATAATAAACTTTATAAGAGGAGTTTCCCATAAATAAATATAAATAAAAATAATGACCAATTTTAATTCATACACATATTATAAATATGTGTATCTAATGTTTTGGTCTTAGAAAAATGATTTAATTTTTATGAAAGTTGGTGAAATTTAAATAAACTTTTTATTTGTAATAATAAAAAAATATAGTCGAAAATTTTCGGAAAATAACTTTTATTAGTTTGAATCAATAATAAAAAAATGAATACTTATGTATTCATGTTTACCTAGTAAACTATTATAATTAATGGATTAGTATTTAAAAAAGACTGCTTTTATAAGTGACCTGGAATATTTGTAAAAGAACGCGCGGCCGCGCGATCATCTTTCAGCCGGACTAGCTTATACCTGCGTGCAATAGATGTTTTGAGGTTACTCGCGACATAAATAAATGTTTTTCTCAAAAAGGAAACTTGGGGCTATGATTTGGTAGTAATTATAGGCTGGACAGGTTTGAATTTAGTTTTTCCGGGTCTCGCAAAGTTTAAATTTATATTTATAAATTATGAAAATTTAAAAAATGATAATTCATTAGCTGATCAAGATATTAATTTGGTTTTTCATGTGTCTAAAGCACAGGTCATTTGTTTTTACATAAAAAAAAAAACAGTAGATAAATATTTCGAGAAGCTACGAAAATATATCTATTTAACCGTGCATCGCTTTTCGTTATAAATTCACATCTGAAAATTGACCATGTTTATGAATTAATTACTCGTTAACTATAAACACTATTTTGTTAAAAATCTATACTTCAGGGTTCTGAAGTATGAGGAATATGATACAGTACCTAGTTTTCTTAACATTTAATGTTGAGAATTACCTCCCTGCGCACACCCGTGGCTGCGCTGCCTTCAATCGACCACACTGTGCGCCGTTAGAATTTTCAAATGGAATGCTTTTCAAAAACAAACAACGAATGTCTGAAAATGTACAGCGTATTTATCTGTATTTTTATTTATTGTTTATAAGTATGAACAGATTTTTAGATTGATTAACCTAAGATGAGTACTTATTTTTAAGTAAAATTGCACCAACACAAAGCACTTAATTGAGTGAAAATGGTATTATTAATAGAAATCGTCGAAATTCGTGAATAAAAAGATCGGCTGGTATAAATACGGTTAATACAATGTACCAGAATTATGTCAAATTGACGTACAAATTACAACAATTTGTCTTGGGAGAGTAAAATCATATAACGAAGTGATTTTGATATTACATTCTATATAATTTTATGTATGTATTGATGTTACATCGAAGTGTTTTCTCATCTACGAGAAAAAGCGTCCAACATTACACCCAGTAAATATTTTCAACTTTACTTGAAATTAGTGTTTATACGCTTGGCGCATGAAGTAAAATTTCGAGTTTAGAAAAGACGCAGCCAAACCGAATTTTCAGGCTTTTCTAAACTCGAAATGTTATTTCATGCTTAATCTAGGAGTAGAAGACACTCGTTAGTTTAAAATATATTACAACTGTCAAAATATGTGTCATAATTGTCACAAAGAAAAACAACTTGACTAGGGTTTGAACTGAACTATAATGGTGGTCATGTTATTGTTTTTCTTTGTGAGAGTTACGATACAAATTGTGATAGTTGTGATATATTTTAAACGTACGAGTGTCTTTGAAAAGCTTTAAAATTTGGTTTGGTCCCGTAGCGCGTACAAAACACCGATTTCAAGTAATGTTAAAAAATATATGCTACCGAAATACAGCAAAAAAATGTAATGATTACTTTTTTTTAAATATTTTAATAAAGTAGGTACAACAAATTTAGTTTAAGACACTTCCATATTGTTAATACGAGGTTTTTTTAAGTCAGTACCGTTTTGAAATGGAAAAAAAAAACAGTGTACTTTTCTTAACAATTTTATTTTAACATGAAAGCCAGCCTGTACCTCAATTTACATAATTGCCATTACTATTGAGGCACTTTCCGTGTCGTACAATCAGCTTTTGCATACCATCCTCATAGAAATCTGTCGCCTGATTTAACAACCACTGCAACATGGTCGTTTTGACCGCATCAAAAACTACCTAGATGCATCTTCAAATGCAGCTACAGGTGGTTATTGGATTGAATTTCAGCCGCTTTCACGCCTCCTAGGACTAAGAAAAGAATCACACCTCATATTTCGCAGTCGGCGAGATTCTCAATCGGCATAGACATTTTAAATGTTCACAAACAAACGTTACCACGGCTAAATGTTTCTATAATGGCGTCTGGTTTCTTCCTGACAGATGCAGGTACACAGCGCGCGAATTTTAAAACGGTACCTAGTAATTAAACGCGCCTCGTATTTAAATTATTATACCTTTAATAGGAAAAGGGAAAAGTACTATGATGGACACATCACCATTTTTTATCGGTATGCTCTCTTCAAACCTAAGATAGGGGGGCCCGCCAGACAACCTAGCCTGGGGGCTCGAGTTAGAATGTGTGGGCCATGCCTGAAACGATGTCCTTTTAGGCTTCTTTTGATCCGAGATAATAAGAAGTCGAGGGAGCCATATCTACACCTTCCAAAGGGTGAGATGCAACTTTACCGGTTCTTCTAGCTTACCTGACATATATATTTTTAAAACAAATTTAAAACATAGTTTGTTTTAGCGATATGTTTTGTTAGTTTAATCTCTATCTGGATGTTAACAATCCTACGAAGCAGTTTTTATCACATATATTCATTACCTGTTACGACTGATTCCTCCCTGTGATCAACTGCCTAGCTGTGTATAATGATAATCGCACTCGTGGATGTAATCGCAGTGATTACAGAACATAAAACATATTATAATCTTACTCAAAAAAAATGTTAACGGACCTTCTTGAAGCATTAAGCGGTTAACCATTGGCATCCTTTTCAAAAATCGAAACAGAAAATATCTAAATAAAACTACAAATATTTTTTTTATTTTGTTCGGAAGAGCACTATTAGTGCATTTCATTGCGAAATATGATTGCTGAAATCTAATTCAGTCCAAATATATCCGTTTTTTAATAATTAATTTTGATTTTACAAAAAATACAGATTTTTAAATGTTTGCAAAAAAATTATTAAATTTGTCACAATTTAGAATCGGAACATAAACACCGAATAATATTCATGGCAATTCATATACATGGTACAAAGTAATGGCTCCAATAATCAATCTTATTTTGGATTATCAGCATGAATTTTTTGTAAGAAATCTACTGTTGATTTCAGTAGATTGCCTTTTATATTTGTGGGAGCTAAGCGTTGTGAAGTTCGTTTAATGGGGCATATTGTCCTAAAAATTGGCATAGTCGCCTGTTAGTCGTCTTGAACAAGTTTAGGCTATTTAATTTCAATTATAACATTACGTTTAAAAAGTCATATTTTTCATGTTTATAGGCTGAAAAGCTGGAACAACGTCGAAACTTCTTACATCCGGAGTCAGCAGCGGGTCTACAACAAGCACGAAGTGTACCTCCTGCTTGTCCGTGGCCGGGACCAACTTTACCCCCCCTAACAAAACCTCTATCAACAATTACGGCCTCCCAGAGCTGATTTTGCAAAGACGTAACTTAAAATATATATGTAAAATAATAAAAACTGAACCAGTATATGTTAGTCTACTGTGTATCATAAAAACGTATTGAAGAAATCGCCAAATATCAATTTCGTCGTAATATAACTTTCTCTTCAAATCGACTTCATAAAAAACATGCCTTATAGATTAAATTAAAGGCCTGATAAACTTATTACATACAACGTATTTAGATATTTGAGGTATATATAGCCTTATTATATGCAGTTTTTAGTAGTTCAATCAGGCCGTAACGAGAACAAACCTTTTTAGGTACTAATCATGTTAATTCATAGTTGAACATAAGGGTTTGTATAAAGACTTACCATTTCCCACCATATCCCTATCAAACATATTGCATATATTGTTTCATTAAACTAAAGCCAATTCATCAAACTCCATTATTCAGTTTATAAGTAACACCAGTAGCTTTTAAGTAGGTAAAGAAAATACATATATTAATAAGGTAAAGGATGTTATAAGTTATTTTTCAATTTATCTATTAATTAATTACTCAAAAGTGCAATTTACTTATAGATAAAAACGACTTAAACTAACACATTTATATGGTAGTATTTGAAAATTGTAAATGCACCAACCTTATCTGTAGTCCTAATGAAATGTCAACTGATTGAAAAGTATTACTTGATGCCAAAACGAAAATCATTTATAATAGAGGCAACTCATACAATTGGTTCAATTTTCATTTACATAACATTCGGTTTAATTTCTTTAAACTCTGCTTCTTGGTAGTTCTTTTGCAGATACGAAATTTAAATATATTGTAATATTAAAAATATATTTCTTATCAACGGTAGCAAAATGCAACATTTTGGGGCAACAAGTTCCATTTTAAAGAAAGGATAAGGTTTGACAAAGTGCAGTACAATTTGTTAGATAACATATAATTCCACGCCAGAATATTGCGAAATACATTTATTATGTTTTTGATTGTACTGTCTCGGGCTAAGCGGAAACATATGTAAACTTTTGTATCATTTTTTTTGATCCACTTATTCTGGGACTACATTTAAATATATACAAGAGAGGTTGAAAAAAATAATCATGCGCTGTAAACGGTGCTGGTTTATAGCATGCATGCTAACGGTACGATATTTTTAAAACGAAAACAAGTACCGTTTACTACTTACAAATAACGTCATTGTTTCCGTTTATTTTTGTTTGCATATTATATAGGACCGTATATTTTATTCACATATTCGTAGCAAAAGGATTTTATATGTAAAAATTTGTACCTTCTGTTAATCAGAGTTTTAGTTGAAATGTCGGTTTTATTGCATGAACGTAACCAGGATTTTGACCAAGTAGAGGCACGAGACAAAATATATGCCATACTAGGTTGAACGTTAAAAAAATCAATCAAATATTAAAAGTGCGATTCGTTTCGCAATCTGCAACAAATTAGTCTTACAAAGACTAAATCAAAGACTAAATCAAAGACTTATTGAAACAACTACTTCCCGAGCTAATACCCCGACTGGCATTGAATTTTAAAACAAATGTTTGCTGTTACATTCAGTAACCTACTGCAAATGTAACAATTTGGGTCAAATTGTTCAGGCCATCTATAGACGCGTTTCGAGATTCATCTTTCATCAGTATAGCTTTTCCGTTCAATACAAACAATCGTTTTAACATGAAACGTGGAAAATGTCGCAAAATGGCGAATATCATGAAAAGTAGGTAATTTGATTTTCATCATTTAAAACAGTTAAACATACTATAAAATATATGCCATACTAAATTTAGTTAAAAAAATATCAATCGTTTTGACATGAAACGTGGAAAATGTCGCAAAATGGTAAATATCGTGAAAAGTAGGTAGTTTGATTTTCATCATTTTATTTTATTGGCGTGTTTTATTCCATTTAACATGTGTTTCCACTGCATTTTAAATTAAACATTTTAACTTTAGAAAAGCCTTAAAACCACGAACCACTGATTTAGTGTGAAGTTTATATAGTATAGCCAACGCAATTTCATTTATTGAACATTTACAAACTTGAGAAGGATATTGTTATCATTTCTAAATCATACGGTGTAAAATGAATGAAAAAAGCACTGCTTTTACGTGGGTCGATCAAATATAAAGGAGCCTTTGTCTTCTGAGCATTGAGAATGGTATTTATATGTGGTTGGGCTGTTGAAGTGTTTAGGTAGACATGCCTAAAGTAAGGGAACCACACCAGCCGGCTTATTCTGTCCTTTCTCACTAGTGAAAACGTGAAACCAGTCGAAATTTACCGCAGACTGTAAGTCCAGCAAGGGAAAGATACCCTTTCGTGGAATTTTCTTTTGAAAATAAGGTTTGATGCATTGAAATCAAGCGAGAAGGAAAGACTAAAGGAAACCTATGAAAGCTATAATTCGATTGTCTGAGTTGGTCACGGTTTTTTTGGGACTGAAGAATGGTCTTCCTGGTGGATTTTTTAAACAGATGTCGAACCAACAACGCAATTTGCTTTTACTGCTTCCTGGATCACGTCATGTTTCAGAATCGACATAAAAGACGGGACTGTTCCATCTGCGAAGTATTGCTCCTCCATGATAATGCTAGGTCCTATAGAATATAGTTGCAGAACATGATAAAATACACCTAGCAAACACTTAAACTTCTACCTTACAATTCAAACCTGTCTTCATGAGGTTTCCACTTGTTTGGACCCCAAAAAGAAGTGATTTCACAGCAACGATGAAGTGGAAACGTTAGTGCGCAATTGGTTACATACCCGCCCAGCTTCATTCTACGATAACAAAGTTAATAAACTTGTAAAACTTTGGCAAACATATATTTTAAATAGAAGATACTATGTAGAAAAATAATTTACAGATATGTAGATCTTTTCTATTATGCACGTCTTGTAAAAAATAAAGGCTCCTTTATATTTGATCGACCCACGTATCTGCAATAATTGGAAAATTTATAATGTTTCAATGTCCAGGGGCCGACGGCAAAGATTTACATTAACATTTGAACCATAACTCTAAATAGCATGGGGTACAAAAACTACTAATGTAAAATTCTACAGCCACATTAAAAAAATATGTACCTACTTATTCAAAAAATATGCATTTAAAAGTAAGTAATTAACTTTCGAATAGCTTTTTTTCCACTCTAATAAAAATGGGTCAAAATGATAAATGGACCAGAACTTCGTCATTTGTGTTTTTTGTTATTATTACGTTGTATCAATCCACTTCCATCATTAGGACCGGAAATCCTAACCAAAGATATCAAACATTTTAATATTAAGTATAAAATACAAATCGTTATTATTAATTTTTCTACTATGTCTTTTGTGCTCTTTATACATTCGTGGTAACCAAGGATACAAGAACTTTAAGTTGCCAAGCCATATTTTATAACTTATTTGCAAAAAAAAGAAATCTTATTTTTGTAGGTGTCAACATAAATTACTTGTATCCGAGCATACCATAAAATATAAATGTATAAATAAAAATAGGGGTTATGCACTCCCTTTTCACTAAAACGAAATGAATTTCGTAATTCAATAAGTGGCTTTTTCGTAATAATAAAAATCACAAATAAAGATTGTGTGGTCACCTTTTATACAGGGTGTGCAATAAAGTTGTATAATTTGGTATATATTTATCATTTATATAAATATATAAACAGAATGATTCCAAAATAACGCACAATTATATTGTGAGACATCAAGAAGAAATACTTATTTTATTTTTATATTACCAATAAATACTTTTTTATTACAAAAAGATAATGAAAACGTAACTTAAAACGGGGGAAGCTAGGTTCAAACATAAAAAGTAAGACATTAGTTCTCAATAACCTCATCATATTTGAGAAGAATGAGAACAACTATTTTTGTAACTGTTTTTTATAAGTGCCGCTAATGGTGTTCTACAGCATATTTTAGAGTGTAAACGCTATTTTGGAATCACTCTACATACTATACAGGATATTTGTCTTTTATGTATACATATCCCGATGATTACAACGTTTGGTAAATTCTTTGTATTTATAAAAGCGTCAATGTGAGTCTTCTAACAGATGAAGTAAATTTTCGAGTTTATAAAAGCTTGGTTTTGGCAAATTTTCAGACTTTTCAAAACTCGAAATGTTGCTCCATGCGGCACGCGCATATTTCTTTAGTTTGATCTCACGTTAACAAATATCACAAATGTTTATTTCCTGTAACCAAATTTTTAAAAATTTACCCTGCTTTGCTGCGCGACTAACCCAAATGTTCAGGTAATTCTAAACTCGAAATGTTAGTTCATGCTTATCAAGGACTGGAAACACTGGTTAGAAGCTTTAAATTGTTCGGTTTTATAAAATCAACGAATGCCTAAACATTTTCAGAGTATACATCGAGATATGTATACTTAAAAGAAATATTCCCTGTATGTGGTATTACAGGTCAAGTTGAAACTTGTTGTAATGATAATGGAAAGCGAATATCACCAAATAACTTTTTCGTTTCCGAAATATATCAATACGAGTTCGAAACTAAACTAACCTAATAAATCTATATGAATAATTTGAAATACCGCCAATATTTATTAGTACTTAGTCCAATGCCCAGATTTACAAAAATATATATTTGCTTCAATTTGTTTTATTGGGATCACATAAGCACTAAATTATTGGCATTTATATTTTACAATATTAATTGGGCATTTCGAATAAAAATTACTAAAATATATTTCCGACATTAGATATTTCTCAAGTCGATATAAACTATAAAAAGCGTAAGCTTATTTTCTCGAATTCAAATAATTCTGAATTTGAATTATTCTTGTTCGATTTAAATTATTTAAACTTTAAATAAATGAATTGATATAATCAAAATTTAATAATATGCAAAATCGAAACTCTATTTGAGTAATTGAAAATGCATAATTTGAAAATATCAAATTTATTCCATATGTTACTTTCGAATAATGTTTATACAATCTGCACCACATGGAAATTATTTTATTATTATCTAACTCACAAATTATAATGAAAATATGCAAATTATTAATTTATCAGATTATTAAAATTCCAGGATCAATATTAAGATTGTAATATCTCAAAAGAAAACAGCCGGTAATTGCTAATAAAAAGGATACTAAAATTAATAGATAGATTCCACTCTAGATTAAGCATTAAGTAAAATTTTGAGTTTAGAAAAGCCTAAACGTTTGGATTTGGAAATCCAAATTCAGGCCTTTCTAAACTAGAAATTTTACTTTATGCGCCACGCGTATAAACCTTTTCTAAACTCTAAATGTTACTTCATGCCTAACCTGGAAATGGAACACTCGTTCAAATTGAGTGCTTTTGTTTTAAGTATACATATCCCAATTATATGCTGTAATTCTTAAAATATTTATTGTTTTTTTTTTAAGAATGCAATTTGAAGCTTTAAGCAAGTGTTTTCCAGGTTAACCATGAATTCAAATTTCACGTTTAAACTCGAAATTTTACTTCATGCGCCACTCGTATTAAACACTGAAAATACTGAAATATTGTGAACAAGTGAACTAACTTCACTTGAAATCAGTGTCTTATACGCGTGGCGCGTGAAGTAATTTTGCTATACTCGAAATTTTACTTGACGCTTAATCAAGGAGTGCAAACACTCGTTAAAAGTTTCAAATTAAACGTTTTTCAAAAACAACAAACAGATTGAATAAACTTTTAAAAAAATCCCTATAATACATTTGCGGGAAAGAAAACTAGTTTAAAAGAAATAAATTTATATTTCAAATTATTAGAAATAAGTCTGATAATTTTGATATTATTTACCTGACTGTTCTAATAAGCCAGATAGCCATCCATAAATTGCATATTTTTATAATAAAATTGACAATTTTGCATTCGTATGTAAATATTAGGAAAAACACTTAACTCCATAACCGAATCACAAAAAACTTGCAAGAATTGCATTGAAAACTAAACAGTTATTTGTAGTATCCTATATTTTCCGTAATGGAGTAACCTGATTTTACTATTAAAATATACTATCAATAAATAACATACACATTTCTGCTCTACAATGAAATACAAACAATGGTATCAATAACCATTTACTCGAATACATCATTCGTTTTCTAGGTATATTCTTTCAATCGTAATAAATTAGTTTATTAAGTTTAATTTGAAAAATTGTTAAAACTGTGCAATATGTTAAATTTTAAATTGGTTACACTTTAATAAATACTTATATATTAGTTACCTCTATTTATTTAACGAATAATATATAACTAAAAACGTAAATAAAATCTTAGATAAGTACCTTATAAAGCTCAAGCATCCATTGTTTTGACAAAAAAATAGTCATTTCAACATAAGAATGTCGATAACTCGATAACAATGCATTTCCGAGCCTATATTCTTTCTTATTTCGACCAATGGGCCATCCTGTATAAACGATCATTTTAACGCTGGCACCAGAAATAATTATTATAAAGAATGCATAGTGAAAGTATGTGTGAAAATGAAACAGTTAAATCCTTGTGATTGTATAGAGTAAAATAACTTTTTATAGAAAATGAACAATTTATATATTATTTATACAAGAAAATAGTAATAACTAAACTAAAATGTCCGCTGTTCTAGGGTCCTATAACGTCGCATTATCTCATTATTGTGCAGTACTTCCACATTTATTAAGACTTAATGCATGGAATATATGAATTGATTTTATTACGTAGGTCGGAACAGCATGGATGTCGTTTACGCTTCTATGTGCTAAGCCTTAATATATTTACAATCTTATATTGTTTATTAGTTAATAATAAAATCAGTCGATATACTGGTGTGATAGTGTATGGTGCACCTTACGCATTATAAATATATTGAGAGGTCCAAATTGTTAAAACTGTTAGTGTTTTCTGCAATTTCACAAGTTTTATAAGCATATATTATATAATATACAATGTATTATACATATATCTGCATAGTTAGCATGTTTATATTACTTAGCGTTATATATTTTCAAATGCATTTTCATGTTGCCCTAGTAATGTTACCAACGAATAAACTACTAGTTTCTTAGAAAAATTATATATTACTTTTATTTAACCCTTATAATAATTTTGTGCGCCATTTTATTGAACTGCACTTACTCCTTGAATTATGGCATTTTGCGCAGTTCTAAAAACAGAAAGCTGACTGACAGCTCAAATACGTCAACTGGCGTCAAAAATAGCTTGGCAGATTTACATGCATTTTACATTGTAAGAACTGTTATACGTTATACTTTTGTAGAATTGTATTAAATTCATTGTAGATATAGAATTACTATTTAATAACAGTGTGCGGAAAAAAAGAACAGTTTTTGTAAATTAAAAAACGTACATTGGTTATATTACGCGCTGGCATTGAATTCGTTTTATACATTTTCTGCGAATTATTTCTAAGCAGAAATATAAGATACTTGTGTGTAAATGCTATGTTTACGATAATGTGTGTCTGCTTATGAGAAAGATAATGTGTAAAAGTTTTATTTGTAGAAAATGCATATATTATCTTGCGAATAGTTTTATTGCATTTTATCATGGATTTATGTTTACAATTAACCAAATATTAAGAATTTTATATAAGTTTATAAAACTAAAAATTACATATGTTTGAAATACCTGTTTAAGCATTGTTATCTATAAGTTGGTTTTTGTTACAAAAAAATATCTGTCACTTTTGTAAATATATGTAAACTGCAATTTCACCGAAGTAGTGACGTCAAAATAGTCTAGGAAATTTAACTGCGACAACGCATCTTACTTGTCATCAATAAGGGTCATATTTTGACGGTGTTTCTACAGTATGACACATGTTCAAACTTCCGACACTTTTTGACGTAACTACTTACAAACCTCCACAATGGGGACATGATAAAGTTCACGATCTAAATAAGAAAATAGTGTAAATAGAATGAAAAGTCGAGTGGGTGGGAGTCACTCCAGATTTTTTTATAGCATAAGTAAATAACAATAAATTTATTTTTTTAACTATTTTATTTATATCATTAATAAAGGATCTAAATAAAACAAGGCAATAGACCCTGCGTGACATCAGAAATAAAGCTTTTATGCGAACAATTTAAGTTTTGCTTAACTATCACTATTATCTGAAAACTCATAATATCGGCACACGGGCTGTATTTTGGTGGCGTTAACGTATCAACTTTAACAGTCAACTTGACAGCTCGTCAACATTGTCAACAATATTATTTAAAGATTATGTTTTTGTAATGTATTTGTTGATTTTAGGGATATTTTTTGAAAGTTTCAGATACTCTGTTAAGTTCCAAACTATCTACCAAAACCGCATCGCATTAGGTTGAATAGTTCGAATGTTACACCAATCAAAACAAATCTCGACATTATCCACGTAAGTAATGTTTAACAAAAACTTGACACCGACGTGATAATCGACGCGTCGATAAGATGGCATTCTTGACGCCGCCCATCTCTGATTATGGTCATCACTGAGCTTGATCAATCGAATTGGTATGTGGGTCTCAAACAAAATTACGAAACTGGAAGTAGTAAATATTAGGTTTGTTCGTTTGTACTGCACTAAGTTGAACTGAGTTCAAGTTTGTGACGTCACAGTTCAAGTTAGTGTAACTTCATATTTACAGTTGCAGGGGTCCAATTCATGTAACGAACAGATTCAGTGCAAACAGTGTAAAATTCGTTTATGTAACGAACAGACCTATTGAATGAACTATTTCGGCTGTTGAGAAAATGCTTGGCATTTCTATATTTATAATGATCTACTATTTGCGTAAAATATATGTATAGTAGTATACCATAGAACCAATAATATAGTTTTTGAGTTATACCGTTTTTCGAAATTGCAAATATTACAAATATTTTTAACGTTTAACATTTTCGATAAAATTGATCAACATTTTTACTTTAGAAAAAAAATCGACTTTACATAAATATTTGTGTGACAAGTTGTTAGTGAATTAGTGAAAAATGGTGTCAAGTGTGGGGCGCGATACCTGGCAGAGAAGATATGAAACTGATATTAAAAAGGACTTGGTGGAATACGATTGTTAGTCTACTGGAAGAAGGCGGATTTGCTAGTAAGATATGCACTTAAATAAAAAAGTAATGGGAATATGGTTTTTTGAGTTACGTGAAGATATAAATTAAACTTGAATGAAAACACTAATACTTTCTGCACAATAAGTTTTTATTTTGCTAGATGTACATTTTGAATAGTAAGTACTCATTATCAATAGCTATTGATAATGAGTACTTAGTATTCGAAATGTACATCTAGCAAAATAAAAACTTATTGTGAAGATAGTATTAGTGTTTTCATTCAAGTTTAAAAAAGTAATGACTGACACACGTGGACAAAGCCAAGGATCGTATATTTTAAACGGTAGTCCTCTTTCAGTCAAGATGAAATAGACCTGGCAATCTAAAACATGTTACCTGTGGATTTGACTTTTGACGTTCTTAGCTACACATTCCAGCATTCATCAGACTCGTAAATAACAGTGCAAAATATTATTAATAAAGTATTTAAATTAGAAGATTATTGATTGCAACCAGCGAATATAAAAAACATGCCGTGCATGTAATATTTGCTCACACTACGATCCCGATTTGCGTGTGCCAATTTAGTCTTTGAACCAAGAACATACAGTCAAAGATCAGGGTAAAGATAATTTTGGGACATCTGATTAGGACAGTGCTACATCCATTGACAGTGTTACGTCCACGTACAGATAAAATTGTATTTAAGTATACAAACGCATACGCTGCAAATCTTTAGATGTTCATTGTTTTTGAAAAGAGGTAGAATTAAAGCTATAAACAAGTGTTTTCCACTCCCAGATTAGGCATGTAGTAAAATTTCGATTTTAGTAAAGCCTGAACAATTAGTTTGGTCGCATAGCGCGTAGCGCTACACGAAATTGAAATTTTACCTTATGCGCCACGCGTATAAACAATGATTTATCGTGAAGTTCAAAATATATATCTTTAGCATACTGCTTTAGTAGTATATGTTGAACTTCACTTGAAATTAGTGTTTCATACGCGTGGCGCATGCAGTAACATTTCGAGTTTAGAAAAGCCTGAATTTGGATTTGGACGCTACCCCTCCAAATCCAAACGCCCACGCCTTTCTAAACTTGAAATTTCACTTCATGCTTAATCTGGGCGTGGAAAACACTTATTTGAAGATTAAATTTAAACTATTTTTAAAAACGAGGAATATTTGAACATTTACAGCGTATACGGTATATTGAGGTGTGTATACTTAAAAGAAAAACGCTCTGTATAAAGGCGAGTATAACGTATACTTAACTTAGCTTGCGTCAAGTGCGATTAACAAGTGACATCGTAGACATGTTTGACGTTTTATGTTAAAATTAATAAGTATTTAGTGAATTAGTATTGTATTGTGATAATTCAGTGGGTTAATTAAAGTGTCATATACTTCGATTTGCAATTTATACTTCCTACACCCAAACTTACGCAGAAAAAAAAAACGTTATACCTACTACAACATAACCTTAAATATATTTGTACATTTTGTAAAGTATCTATGAACGTCAGCAATTAGTCGTTTATAATTTATAATTTACTAATCATTTAAATTGTATCGCACTTACGTGTTTCCAGTCGGCATTTTAGTAATACTTTTAGTATTTTTTGTGGTCTCGCCCCCTCGCTTTTCATAGCAATATAAGTTTCTATGAACTTGGTTCACCTAAAAAACTAATATTTAGTGGTACTGACCGCGTTTTAATAACTTTTTGGGGGTGTACAAAAATTGTAAATGTCACGAAAGTGATTTTTCCCCACTATAATTCACGTAAATATTTTGTCTGACAGAATAGTTTTTTTACGCTTATAAATTTGAAACATATTGAATAAGTTTCTTATCTTTCACGTGGTGAAACATATTTAATCATGTTTTTAAATAGAAAATACTTGCTTACATTTCACTAATTTTAGTGAAATGTAACCAAGTCATTTGCAAGTCTAACCAGATTCATAATTTGAATCTGGTTGAGTTTGGAAAGCTAGTCATAAACTATCAATAATGTAGGACGTACATTGCGAGTAGTGTATGTCTATAAGCCTCAGATAATTATAACAACAGCCAATTTTGCCGCGAGTCTATGAAATAGATACAATACTCGTATGCGTTTATTTAAGGGATTGTGTATGCTCGGTAGGGTACAAAGACCTGGAATAATAAATTTTAATTGGCAGAAAGAATTCGGAAAAGATGTACAACATAAAATACCATACTGATTCGCAGAATACTTCACTATCTCCATTGTGAGGTTGTTTTCCCTCATAAAAGAAGGACGTGCTGCATGAAACATATAAGAAACAGTATGGAAAATATATGAAGGATTATGTCCTACTAAAAATGCGAACAATCACGACAATATAATAAAATTAATAATTAGTTGGCATCAATTAAAAGACTTGTTCTCATCTACCTGTATAATCTGTAGTTTCGGTAGTTCCTTCTTTTAAGTAAAGACTCTCATAGGATATATTCTGCTGCTCTCTCAGAAAGGGATTGAATATCTCTAATAATCAGCTTTGACTTTGTTTTACCGTATGTTAATCTGCCCTTTAATGTGGTTTTCACTTTTACTTTTGTTCCCTACAGGCCAAAAAACCCACAGTAAAATGACCCTATTTATCTTTGCCAATTGTAAAAGGATTGTTTGCATTGAAGGCGCTTTTAGACTTGTTGAATATTTTGTATTGCCTTTAAAGCTGCCTGGCTGTCTGAGCAGATGCATACCTTGATTTTGCTATAGCTGCTTTGTAGGCATTCCATACAGAGGTCAATGGCGTGGATTTCCGTCGGAAAAATTAATGGTGAATGTCCCGTGGCCCTTGATACTTTTAATTTAAATCCAGTTATCCCTATTATGATTTCTTCGTTAGTTTTGGAGCCATTTATGTACCTCACATGTGAGGAGTTTTTAACGTTGTCTGACATTAGTTTTGATTTCTGCGAGGCAATGAATTGGCGCACTGTCTTCTGTCTTCCTAAATGTTTATCGCGTTTTCACATACAGTGGATTATGGTGAGCTTGAACATTACCTCGATCGTCACAGTTAGTCGTTGTGCCTTGTTCAACTTTGTTTGGGTTGTGAAAATTGAACTACTAATTTAACCAATAATGCGATGTAGCGTCAATATATCAACTATCAACTACCTTGTTAAACCGAGTTTTCTCAATTAACTCGTGATCTAGTATGAGTCCTTTAGATATTATAATGAATAATATTTGTTGTGCATTTTTGCACAGTCGTGTCCGTTATATACTTAACTCGACTTAACGGCTACGGTCCTGAGTACTCCTGAGCGATCCCTGTAAAATCCCGCGCACTAATTATAAGTGTTTAATTCGTTAGTCCAAAGAAATGTTTCTTGCTGCCTTAGGAGTGTGTGTCTACAATTTGGCACCCCTAAATAGCCATTAAAACGATTTTTTTATAGAAATTATTTTGTTATGAAAATTGCTATAAAATTTAAATTTTTCCTCGGGCGCAACTTTTTCTTCGCACGTCCCTGCTTTTATACCGTGCATTTTTTTAACAACGAGTCATAAAATTTTACATGCTAAATTTTTATTTAATATCGTTTTTACTATAATGCAATATACTATTGTAAATGAAGCTGTCTTAGTTTGCCTGATACTGAAAGATGACAATCATTGAAAGGTAATTATCATAATTTGATAAAAGTATATTTATTTTAAAGATTTTAATCATTAATGTTAAACGAAGTAATAATTCAATGATTAATGGTAAATATTTGTACTAGAACACAAATTAATAGGAGGTAGAAAATGTAACATGTAAAATTCTATAACCCGTTGTTAAAAATGCACGGTGTACGCGTAGTAACATATTAATTTTTTTAAATAATACTTAGTTATAATAGGCGTACAAAAATGTTTCTAATCAGAGTGTGCCATGGAAACTTTTTTGATGTATTTGATTAAAATTCAAATGTCAAAAAGTTAGAAGTGGCGCTTCGTGCGGTGTGCGTTAAGTTAAGACAAAGGACCCGGTGATGGAAGCACTCTCGATAAGAAAACTTTTTGTATGTATGTTATATATTATTTAATTATGTTAATAAATTAGAATACACAATTTTTCAGCTTTTCATGATAGATAATTGCGCAGATGACTGGCGAATTGCGATGACGTGGCAAAGAATATGCCAAATTTCATTGGAACTTCTAATATGTGCGATTCATCCGATACCTGGACATTATAGATTTATCTGGACTACAAAACTTGCCAACAGAAATGGTGGAATTGGTGAAAAATGCGTTCCGTACGACGTGCCTCTATCGCTGCCTATGTTTTTACGGCTCTACTTGATATGTCGTGTTATGTTGTTGCACAGTAAGCTGTTCACAGATGCTTCATCGAGGAGCATAGGTGCCCTAAATCGTATTAACTTCAATACCCGTTTTGTATTGAAGACGCTCATGACGATTTGCCCGGGCACCGTTTTATTAGTATTAATGGTCTCGCTATGGATTATTGCCAGCTGGACCTTGCGACAATGCGAACGGTAATCACGTCATGCTAAGTTACCAAGTGACCACCTTAAAGTAATATCTGCCAATGTTGTAGATTTCACGATGAGGAACATGCGAATCTGCTCAATACGATGTGGCTAATAGCCATTACGTTTCTAAGCGTGGGTTTTGGAGATATTGTTCCAAATACTTATTGTGGGAGAGGGATCGCCGTCAGTACAGGAATTATGGTAATACTAAACAAGTCGATCAAATATTCTTCCTACAAAACTCTTCTGCTTTAATTGTAGGGTGCTGGTTGTACAGCTCTATTAGCAGCGGTACTTTCCCGTAAATTGGAACTGACGAGAGCTGAGAAGCACGTTCATAATTTCATGATGGACACACAGTTAACAAAAAGGGTAAGTTCCTAAAAACGTACATATCTAGAATATTTTATATCACTATGTACTATAAAAATAATTCGCGGGTACTTGCATGGTCTGTTATCTTCTAACTCTAGAAAGAATATAAATAATCACTCATTAAAATTAATGAGCAAACACCCAATCATTATTAATTTAAATACCTTGTGGAGCAACTAGTTCGCCATGAAAGGTTACGTGCCAGATCTATTTTAAATAACATTTTAACATAGCTTGTTATTATAGCAACTAACTAATCACAACCGTTTTAGTTAAAAAACACTGCAGCTAATGTATTAAGGGAGACATGGTTGATTTACAAACATACAAGGCTAGTGAAAAGAGTTAATCCCGGCAGAGTTCGCACTCACCAACGGAAATTCCTTCTTGCAATTTATGCGTATGTATATTATCTCATCAAGATTATATATCATAAGTACAGGGAATTTCTCTTTTAAGTATACTGTCTTAACTTTCCGACATTCGTTGTTTTTCAATGACGTTCAATTTGAAGCTTTAAACGAGTGTTTTCCACTCCCAGATTAAGCATAAAGTATTAAACACTAATTCCATGCGAAGTTGAAAACATACTGGCTTAGAATACTGCTTTTGAAGTATATTTTGAACTTCACTTGAAATCAGTGTTATATACGGGTCTCGCATGAAGTAAAGTTTCGAGTTTAGAAATGCCTGAATTTGGATTTGGACCAAATCCAAACGTTCAGGCTTTTTTAAACTCGAAATTTTACTTCATTCTTGATCTGGGAGTGGAAAACACTCGTTTAAAGCCACTAATTGAACTCTTTTAAAAAAACAACCAATATCTGAATTGTTACAGCATATACGCTGTAATTGGGACATGTATACTTAAAACTAACTGTATAATAAAACAATTATCTTTTTATGCAGATTGAGGAAAGTTAAAATGGACCAACGTAAACTAATGGACAATGCCAACACAATAACAGACATGGCCAAGGTAATTTTTTTTATGGGCACATTTTACTAATAATAAAGCTTTGCTCTGTTTCAGACACAAAATACAGTTTACGAAATTGTATCTGATATGAGCACAAGACAAGATACCTTGGATGATCGCCTTGGTACATTAGAAGATAAATTAGTAACTCTACAAGAACAAGTAGAATTATTACCAGAATTAATAGTTAGTAGAATACAAGCGAATGTAAGTCAAGCCATAATAATGTTCACTAAATTGATTAATTTTTTAATAAGGCTGTATAAGTTTAGGCTATTATATTTTTATTGGAATATTATATTTAAAAGAAAATGTTTCATATTTATAGGCTGAAAAGATGGAGCAACGTCGAAATTTCTTGCATCCGGAGTCAGCTGCGGGCCTACAACAAGCACGAAGTGTACCTCTTGCTTGTCCGTGGCCGGGACCAAACTTACCCCATTTAACAAATCCTCAATCAACAATTACGGATTCCGAGAGCTGATTTGGAAAGGAGTAACCTAAATATATATATATATATATATATATATATATATATATATATATGTGTGTGTGTGTAAAATAATAAAAGCTGAACCAGTACATGTTAGTCTACTGTGTATTATAAAACGTATTGAAGAAATCGCCAAATATCAACTTCGTCGTAATATAACTTTCTCTTCAAATCGACTTCATAAAATACATGCCTTATAGATTAAATTGAAGACCTGGTTAACTTATTACATACAACGTTTTTAAATATTTAACGGACATATAGCCTTATTATATTCAGTATTTAGTAGTTCAGTCAGGTCATTACGTGAACAAACTTTTATTTAGGTAGTAATTATATTAATAAATAGTTCAATATAAAGGTTTGTATTAAAACATACTATTTCTTAATCATACGTACAGGAGATTTTTATTTTAAGTGTACATATGCATACGATGTTTTTAAAATAGTTCAATTTGAAACTTTAAACGAGTGTTTTCCACTTCCAGACTAAGCCTGAAGTAAAATTTCGAGTTTAGAAAAGCCCCGTAAAAATTTTCTGGGCTTTTCTATACTCGAAATTTTACTTCATGCGCCACGCGTATAAAACCCTGAAATATTGTGAAATTAAAAATATATTGCAAAATCAGTATTAAAAATAATCTGCTAAAGCAGGAACAAAAATATACTGTGAAACAAGAATATTTTAACTTTAACAATATTTCAATGTTTTAAACACGTGGCGCATGAAGTAAACGTTGAGGCTTTTCTTAACTCGAAATTTTACTTCATGCTTAACCTGGCAGTGGAAAACACTCGTTTACAGCTTCAAATTGAATCTTCTAAAAAAAGAACGAATATCTGTAAATTTACAGCACATAATTAAGATATGTATTCTTAAAAGAAAAACTACCTGTAGATAAACATGTATTGTTTCATCAAACTAAAGCCAATTCATAAAACTCCATTAATCGATTTACAGGGTGATTTTTACTGATGAGGTTTTGTTGGAAAAATAATAAAATCTTGGGATATAGGATAAAAAAATGTCCTCTGTCTTTATTAAATACATTTCGCATTCGCGTACCCACGTAACTAGTTTTTTTTTCATTGAAAAATAATGTATACATGATGAAACTAGTAATTTCTTAATATTACTTCTTTGTAGTACTCACACTACAGTGTAAGTTTTTCTAATAATTAATTTAAAAATACAAAGTGTGTTCAAAAAGTAACTTTACAAAGCCTGCAATAAAACGTGTGCAGTTTGTAACTGTACACGTTTCATTTTAACTTACTTTTTGATCATCCCTCGTATAACTGTATTCTATGTCCTCTATTCTACATTTATTTGTCAGACCACTTAAAATTGAGAAACACCTCTTATTCCAAATTAATTAACTAATGTTTAAAATACGTTGCCTAAAATTAACCTCATTTATTAAAAACCACCCTTCGTAAGTAACACCAGTAGTTTTTAAGTAGGTAATTAATACTTATATTACCAAGGTATAGGATGTTCTAAGTTATTTTACAATTTTTTATTTATGAATTACTCAAAAGTGCAATTTACTTATAGATAAAACGACTTAAACTAGCACATGTATATGGTAGTATTTCAAAATTGTAAATGCACCAACCTTATCTGTAATCCTGATGAAATGTCAACAAATTAAAAAGTATTAATTGATGCCAAAACGAATATCATTATGTATTATCTTCGTAGTCTTATTAATTAAGACTTTTTGTTTGCAGTTCATACAAACATTATCGTAATTGTAATATATTACGAATATCATTTATTAGAAAAGTAACTTAAGTCATTGGTTATATTTTATATTTATATAACTTTAGATCCAATTTCCTTTAAAATTGCTTCTTAGTCATTCTTTTTCAGATGCAAAATTCAAATATATTGTAGTACTTAAAATGCATTTATTATTAACGGTAGCATATAGCAACATTTTAAGGATACAAGTTCAATTTTAACAAAAGGATAAGGTTTGACAAAGTGCAGTACAATTTCTTAGATAATAATAGAATGTTTTGATTGTACAAGTTGTCACAGATTAAGTGGAAAGCCATGTAATCTTTTTTATAATCTGTATTCCACTTATTCTAGGAATACATCAACATAGATTACATACATACGTGAGAGGATGAAAGAAATAATAATTCACTGTAAACTGTGCTGGTTATAACATGTTACGGTACAATATTTTTACGAAGTTTTTATAGTGTAAAACAAGCACAGTTTACAGTTAAAAATAATCCGTTTTAAACAATATATAGGTAGGTATATTTTTATTTAGGTGCAGCAAAAGGATTTTATATGTTGAAATTTGTTATTATTGTTCAACACCGTACTGTTACCAGATTGTTGAACGTTGTTTTGTTCAAATAGCATTTTCTAGGGAAATAATGGACGATTTTAAAAATAAAAACACATCTGTAAAGAAAATTCAATACCCTTTCAAATGAGAACCATTTCAATACCCATTCCCCTTTAAATATATGAAGTCTTCAATCATCTTGTGCTTAAATATAAGCGAGTGTGTTTTAAAATTCCATTGCCAAATACCTTAAAACATCTGTTTTTTTTTCGGTGGACCAGCCTGTTGACACCTATGCATTTTAAATAAAGTCAATTAATAACTTTCTAATTTTCTAGAATATTTTGACTGTAACAGAAAAATTATGAAAATTTAAATATGCACAAAATGACAATAAACAATCATTGTACAAAAAACATGTTGGTGGAACAAACCTGTAATAAGCGCATAATGATGGCTTGAAACACCAGGAAACTCTAAGAATGAAACAGTGCAGTTTCTGCTTTATATGATTTGGATCACATTTAGGTACAACAGAAAACTCATGAACAACTTTCAATACCGCAAAATCTCATCAACTTACACAAAACGTCGGATCAATTGCAGTGAAAACAAAACCGAGCACAAGATGAAACACAGGTCACGTCACGCAGATAAAAGCTACGCAGCTTTCTATGTAGAATGTATTTAAATGTGAAAACTGCGGTCCGTGACTCACGGTTTAATTTGCGCTGTCGTATTTAAATATGCGATGTACAAAACTGCGTTGCATGACTCACCTGCGTCTTATGTTGTTCTCGGCCTAACCATTGTTAGGATGCAAATGATACAATTGAAAAAAAAATGTCATCTATTTTTAATAATTCGAAATTGTAACAAACTTATAATGAATTCCATAAATGACACTTCACACATACTCTTTCTTTGTATATTTAATAAGTAAAACTTTGCAATATGTTATTTAATGAATGCCTGGTTACAATTTAATAAATACTGATATTAACTTAACGAAAAATTAGTCAGTATAAATAGGTAAATAATAAGTACGTTATAATGCTCATAAACAACCATTGTATTGACATAAAATAGCAATTTCAACTTTCAACATAAGAATGTCGATAACTCGATCGATGCATTTCCGAGCCTATATATTCTTTCTTATTTCAATCAGTGGGTCATCCAGATTAAATAATCATTTTAACAACGGCACCAGGAGTAATTACTGATACAAATACAGTAAAATCCTTGTGATTATATAAATTAAAGTACATTTTAGAAAAAGTGAATAATTAATATTATATTGCATAGTAAAAGAATGTGTAAAAAAATACAGTTAAATCCTTGTAAATGTATAAATTGAAGTAAATTTTAAATAATGTGAAAAATTTAAATTATATTATTTATACCGAAAATAGGAGAATAACTAAAATGTCTGCTGTTCTAGAATCCTATAACATCGCATTATTACATTATGGTGCAGTACTTCCACATTTATTAAGACTTAATACATGGAATATATGAATTGAGTTTATTACATAGGTCGGAACAGCATGGATGTCGTTTACGCTTCTATGTGCTAAGCCTTAATATATATACAATCTTATATTGTTTATTAGTTCATAATAAAATCAGTCGATATACTGGTGTGATAGTGTATGGTGCACCTTACGTATTATAAATATATTGAGAGGTCCAAATTGTTAAAACTGTTAGTGTTTTCTGCAATTTCACAAGTTTTATAAGCATATATTATATAATATACAATGTATTATACATATATCTGCATAGTTAGCATGTTTATATTACTTAGCGTTATATATGTATTTTGAATGCATTTTCATGTTACCCTAGTAATGTTACCAACGAATAAACTACTAGTTTCTTAGAAAATGTATATATTACTTTTATTTAATCCTTACAAAGTCCTATGTGTGTATATATTTATTGAATATCTTCTATTAATTCTTTGGTACTATATTTCTATGCCACTCGCATATCCCTTCAAAGATCCGATAATGAACATTATTTTGAACAAAATCACATTTTCTGTTAATTAATTATTGTTCCTTAATAATTATAAAAATGTTGTATTGTGGAGACTTCTACTTCGTTATACATGTTAATTTATCGATAAAAACGTTTAAACTTTGTTTGTATAACACAATTTATTTTGATGTGAGTGCAGTTTCGGCAAATTTAGCTTGCCATTATCGAACATGAAGTGACTAAAACTACGTACAAAACAGGTATATATACAAAAATGGTTAGAGAAAAACAAATTGCAAAACGGCTGTAAAAATGGGTGTATACATTAGGCCATCCTGGTCGTAATGAGAGGGATTCTCGGATTAGAGCGGGCTTGGTGTATTTCTAATGCTTCAAGGAGATTCATCTTCTGACCCTTTACGGCATGGTGAATAATGGTAAGTATATCTTTTCCAAAAGTATGGTTTTCATCTAACAGGTGTTTTGCAAAAGACGACTTATCATACTGTCCAGGCGACTGGAAGCCTACCTACTAAAACCCCTCCCACTTTACCGGCGTCGATTGCTATGGTCATTGGCCGGTCTAGTCTTTTGACATGCACTGACTTGAATCACAAGATAACAATATAAAGACAAGGCAAGTCAGGCATGTAAAAAACATATAACTTACATTTAATATCACAAACTAGGGACAGTACCAGGGTTGCAAATGACCCTGATACTATAGCCTATCACGACACAACGAATAACTAGGGCTTAAACCTAATATCACAGACAAAACGACATCAGGGTTGTAAAAGGACCCCTGATATCGGGTTCCTAAAGAAAACTATTTAAAAACTTAACCTAAATACTTCAGAGTTGTAAACAGACTCTGATGCATTTTACAAAGAGAGACATAATACAAGCTAAAAAGCGGCACCGAAGTTGTAAATGGACTTCGATGCCACTAAACATAAACCAAACAGTACAATCAATAAATTATAATAAATTAACATATAATAAACAACACAAACCCTAAATTCGGTTCAATAATTTTGTTTCACGTAGGAAATTTAAACATTTCTCTACGGACCCCTTACAATTTGTCAATACTGACACCGAGAAGATACAAGGAGGTTAAGTTGGTGTGCCCTATGCGTAAACGACACAGGGCAACCTCCTCTCTCCTGGTAAGAGTCACCGGCGTTCGCCAGGGAGTCACGGAGAGCTTTATGGATTTTAGCTTGCTCTCGGAGCCATTCCAACTCTCCTGCCAATCCTCTACTATTTTCTCTTTGATGTACCCTTTAAGGTCGTCGGGCCTTACGGGTACATCATCTATGTTGTCTGCGTTTGCTGCCTGACGGGCAGCTTCATCGGCCAGCTCGTTGCCCTCGATACCTACGTGCCCCGGAGTCCAGACGAAAACGACCGTCGTTCGCAACCAGGACATTTCAAATAACGAGGCTTATATGAGCTGGACCAGCGGATCAACCGAGTATAACGACGATATACTCTGGATGGCACTAAGAGAGCAAATAAGGAATGAGCTTTGGTGGTTCATTAAACAGTAGCGAAGAGCTTGGTATAACGCATATAATTCTGCGGTATACACGCTAGCCGACCCGTGTAATGACCACGAATGTGGCGTTCCATCGATGACGACGGAACAGCCCACACCATGGTCGGTCTTCGAGCCGTCTCTGTATAACCGCGGAGAGCCTGGGTATTCAGCGATAATGGTATGAAATTTGCCAATAAGAATGTAGGGGCTAATATCGCTTTTCGTGTGTGAGGTCAGATCCGTTCGACACTAAACCCTTGGCATAAGCCAGGGGGGTATCTCCAGAAATCCGACCTCGAATACCCTCGGTAGACTGATATGTAGACTCTCCATAAGCTCCTTCGCTCGGACGCACACCGGCCTACTGACGGTAGGTCTTCTTGCGTATTGTCCCTGCTGCTCTGTGACGGTGATAAAAAGTCGTCGGTTCCTGTGTCCCTTCCTCGCACGCATGGCCGCTGCGTATTGCAATACAAAGCGGTTAAGGAGTGCATTTAGAGAAAGGACTCCCGATTCGCAGCAGAGACTCGGTGCGGGACTCGTGCGGAAAGCTCCAGTGGCGTACCTAATACCGGCATGGTGAACAGCGTCTAGGGCTTTCAACCAGGACTTTCATGCTGAGAAGTATACTGCGCAACCGTAGTCAACTCTGGAAAGAACCAGAGCCGTGTACAGTCGCAGCAGTACTTCTCTTCCAGCTCCCCAGTTGATGCTGGCCAAGCATTTAATGACCTTTAACGCTTTCTTACACCTTTGGACCAGCTCATCTATATGGGCCCGATAGTTAAGAGTCCTATCGAGCCTCAGCCCTAGAAATCGGATACTATCTACGACCTGTATCCTTGTGCCCCGTAGAGACATTACGGGATCACGATGTGGACGTCTGAGTCGGCAAAAATGTACACATGAGGTTTTCGCTGCAGAGAAGCGGAAACCTCGAGACTCAGCGTCGCTGTTCACCTTGTCGATGACTGTTTGGAGTTGGCGATTAATGGCGGGGATGGTATCTCCCGCTATATATATCACTAAGTCATCGACATATAGACTTTTTTGTAATGGGGAGTTTACTGACATCGCGATGTCATTGACCGCTATAGCGAAGAGGGTTACGCTGATGGTTGAACCTTGGGGGATACCGTTTTCAAGCGCAAACTGCCCTGACTCAGTATCCCCAACTCTGACTGTAAACGACCGATTGGACATAAAGGATTCGATGAAGAGGGGCAGACGGCCCCTCAGTCCCCATTGGGGTAATTTTTGGAGAACTTCATATCTCCAGGTCATATCGTATACCTTCTCGAGATCAAAGAACACCGCAACGAGGTACTTTCTCTCTAAGAAGGCATCCTGGATGGAGTTCTCAAGATGAATTAATTGGTCAACCGTGCTGTGGAATTTTCTAAAACCAGCCTGGTACTTAGCCAGGAGACCGCGCGTCTCCATCATCCATACCAGGCGGTTGTTGACCATCCTCTCGAGGACTTTCCCCAAGCAGCTAGTAAGAGAAATGGGCCGGTAACTACTGAAGTTGGTGAGGTCCTTACCAGGTTTAGGAAGAGGCAGAATTATGGCTAATTTTCATTGGCTGGGGTAGACGCCCCTGTCCCATATCAGGTTAAAGATGTCCAACAAATACTCCCTCATGCACGAGGGGAGTTGTCGGACCATCTGATATGGAATGCCGTCTGGTCCCGGGGCTGTAGACTCGCCCGTTTATTTTATTGCCTCTTCCAATTCTTTTAATGTAAATAAGACATTGTATAGTAAGGACTCCCTTGATGAGAAGTTCATGGGAACCTCACGGTTGTTCCTATTTCCCAGGAAACTTTCTTCATAGTTGAGAGAGCTGCTAGCGGAGCAGAAATGCGATACAATAGCATCCGCTATTTCTATTGTGTCGACGACGTCACGACCATCCACATGCAGGATGGGTGCTACCGCTGGGAATTTCTTCCCTGCTATTGCACCTACCTTTTTCCACACTTCACCTACCGGTGTGGTAGCCGTAATCGTCGACACGTAGCTCTCCCAAGACAACCTTTTGCTTTCAAGAATTTTGCGCGCGATTGCACGGCGCTTCTTAAAAGCTATCAGGTTTTCCTGGGTAGGAACTCGTCTAAACCTATTTAGTGCCCTTTTCTTCTCCTCAATTGCCACCTTGATGTCTTGGTTCCACCAAGGAACAGGTGGACCGGCCATTCTCCCACTAGACATTGGAATAAACTTACCAGCTGCTTTTAATATCCGTTTGGTGAAATTCTCCACGGCGGTCTCGACGTCGTCACTATGTGACGAAGGCGGGGTAAGACTGGCTTGAAATCTAAGCCAGTCTGCCTTGTCGTGACACCATCTCCGGGGGACTGACTGTCTTACCCTTCGAACGATGGTTTTTACAGCGATCGGAAAATGATCGCTGCCATGCTGATCGTCGAGGACTTGCCACTTAAGACCTGTAGCCAAACGGGGGGTGAACATGACAAGTCGATCGCCGAGTAATCGGACCCTCTAGCACTAAAGTGCGTGGGGCTTCCCGTGTTGAGGAGAACCGCGTCACTCTGATCGAGGAATTCCTCAATGAGTCGATCGCGGGGATCTCTCCTCTGGGAGCTCCACAATGGGCTGTGGGCGTTAAAATCGCCCACTAAGATGTACGGCGAGGGGAGCTCGTTGACTAATTCGACGATGTCTTGTAGGCTCCAATCGAATTGTGGAAGATAAACGGTACAGATTGTGGCTTTTATGGGATGCGTGATCCGTACGGCCAGTGCCTGGAGCGCCGTTCTGAGAGGGATCTCCTGAAAAGGGAGGTCTTTTCTCAGAAACATGGCGACTCCGCCCCTAGCTCGCATATTGGGCACTACATCCCTTCGCACTACAGAAAACCCTCTGAGCTGAAAGCTATCTCCTGGCTTGAAATGCGTCTCTTGTAGGCACACGCAAAAAGGCGTGTGCCTGGCCAGGAGTAGTTTCAACTCATTGTAGTGTGTTCGGCAACCGTTACATTTCCTATGAATTAATTGTTCAACCATTTTGAAGACATTTTAAACATACACAAGACAGATAATAATAAATTAAAATAAATAACACTAATAACAAGACAGGGTGGATGACATCGGAGTTGTAAAGGACTCCGATGCCAAAACAAACACAAAAAAACCTTAAAACTAATATCACAAGTGAAACCAGAGTTGTAAAAGACTCTGATGCCTGCACAGACATGACACAAAATCTTAAAACTAATATCACAAATGACATCGGAGTTGTAAAAGACTCCGATGCCGGGACAGAAACAACACAGAAACTTAAAACTATTATCACTGATAGCATCGGGGTTGTAAAATACTCCGATGCCCAAAACAAAACAACACATATCCTTAAAACTATTATCACAGGTAAAACCAGAGTTGTAAAAGACTCTGATGTCAGGACGATCACAGCAATAAAATATGTAAATAATAAATAAATAAACATTAATAATTAAACTTAAGGCGCGGGCGGCGCCTCTTTCCTGGGACGGCCCCTCTGCCATCCCGGATTTCTTTTCACCCATCTCCGCTCAACTTTGCCTCCATCGCTGAACACCTCCTCGACGGTGTAGTCTTCCGAGGAGGTGAGGGATGCTTCAGTAGCACCCCTTTTATATGCCTGCTCACTTGATGACATGTACGAGTCCACGTCAATCGAGAGGCTAGGCTTAGTCGATGGGGCTGCTGATGAAGACGGTGTTTGATCGGCTGCTGATGTTGCAGCCGCGGCAGTCATGGCGGCCAGAAGTTTTCCCACTTCAGGGGATACTATGCTGGTCCCCTGCTGTTTAGTAACAGGGGGTGAAGCTTTGGGCCTCTGTTTACGGCCGCCCGTCGGCTGCTTACCGCTCGCCGAGGGTTTGGGCGGAGAAGGCATCTGATTTGCCTCTTTCTGCGCGTTGACAGTGCGCAGTTCAGTCTTCACGACTTCAGTAATTGTTGCCTTTATCTGTGGCAGTAGACGCGCTAGTATATCTTCTATTTGATTTACTTTTGTGACTGTTGCCTGAGAATAAGTCACTTCAGCAGTGGGCAATTTAGGAGTTACTCTCTTTTTGGCTTCAAAGTAACTGAGCTTTTCTTTTGTCTTCAGTTCCTGTATTGCCATCTCCTCTTTGTATTTGGGACAGTTTCTGGAACGAGCTGAGTGTCCCCCTTTGCAGTTTATACATATAATTGGTTCTTCTCTTCACAGCTCGTTCCCTCGTGAAGACCTTTACCGCATACATATATCTGTTCTTTCGAACAGCGCGTAGCGGTGTGCCCAAACCCTTGGCATTTAAAGCACCTAAGGGGTGCTGGTATATACAGGCGCACTGGAAGGCTGTGAAAGCCACCTTTGACGGTGAGTGGCAGGGTAGGCTTGTTAAACTTGAGGATATGGTTTGGTGTATCCTGCACCACACCATCCGGTTTAGTTGTTATCCTGCGCACTTCGATGACCCCTTGAATTGCCAGATTCTGCTGAATTTCTTCAGTAGTGCAGTTAAGGAAGTCTCTGCAGTAAACAATGCCTCTGGCATAATTTAGCGTCAAGTGTGCTGCCACTTTGACGTTAAAATCCCCTAATTTTTCTGTCTCTAGAAGCATTTTTGATTGACCGTTACTCACGGTTTCTACCAACAGTCCTTCTTTTATCTTTTTAATATTTTTACTCTCTCCTATTATATTGTACAATAATTTGTCTATGACAAACGGACTAACTTTATCGAAGTTGCCTTCGGTTTTGGCAACAAGCAAGAACCGGGGGCTAGACTCCCCCGTCAATTGCGAGTTGGAAATGTTTTTATTTGTGGCTGTTTTCATGTTGTTCCCACGAGATGGGCAGAAATAAACTGTCACCACCGGCAGTGCTCCCATGCCGGTGGAAGGCTAATTGCAACCGGAGGGCGCCGGAGGCCACCGTTATAAGACACACTAACGTAGTGCCATTCATCCCATCGGCACGGCACGATTAACACCGGGGATTACGGTGTTAGGTCCGACATGTTTGCGCCTTTAGGGCACGGGTGTGGCTAGAGATACCTAGATGGTATCTTAACATCGCTTCACTCCCTCCTTCCATGTTGGTCCGCGGGAGGCCAATCCTCCTACCGTCAACGAGTGACGGCGTTCCCCTATCCGACTCCTGGGGACGCGCCCTGTAGGGGTAGGATCCTCCCGAGGGTGGTTTTCTTATTAAAAATATAATTGTTAATTTTGCAAAAAGGTTTGAACGCTTGTTCTATGTTATGCTTTTTTAAAATATTTTTAATTTGGAAGCAAACATTGCCAAAATAAGTAATTGATTTGTAATTTAAATTATCTACTTTATATGGAATACCGGCATATAATATATGTTTAATTTTCGAAAATTTATGTTTTTTTGATGAGTTTGTCAACCAAATCATGCCCATAGCCATTATTAGTGGCTATAGCCCTGATCAGGTCAACCTCTTTTTTAAAAGAACTTTCTGACAACGGAATTTGAAAGGCTCGATTGATCATAGAATTGAAAGAAGCTATTTTATGTTTATAGGGATGTCTGGAGTGGATAGGAATTATTGAGTTGTAAATAGGATATAATAGGATATAATCTTCTTGAAGCATTAGAAATACACCAAGCCCGCGCTAATCCAGGAATCCCTCTCATTAACGACCAGGATGACCTAATGTATACACCCATTTTTACAGCCGTTTTGAAATTTGTTTTTTTTTTTGGTTGGTTGCGACTAAACGAAATTTTAAGGCTTTTCTAAACTCGAAATTTTACTTCATGCTTATTCTGAGTTTTATACCTAGGAGTGGAATATACTCGTTTAAAGCTTCAAATTGAACTCTTAAAAAAGAAACAATGAATATCTGAAGATTTACAGCATCATTGAGATATGTATAGTTAAAAGGAACGCATAATCTTTCTAGGGATCATTTAAATATTGGTATCATTCATAATCTGTAATCATTTTTATAATTCATTAATAAAAAACGTTTTAACTTTGTTTGTATAACACAATTTATTTTTATGTGACTGCAGTTTCGGCAAAATTTAGCATGCCATTATCGAACATGAAGTGACTAAAACTACGTACAAAACAGGTATATATACTGGTTAGAGAAAAACAAATTTCAAAACGGCTGTAAAAAAAGGGTGTATACATTAGGTCATCCTAGTCGTTAATGAGAGGGATTCCCGGATTAGCGCGGGCTTGGTGTATTTCTAACGCTTCAAGGAGATTCATCTTCCGACCCTTTACGGCATGGTGAATGATGGTAAGTACATCTTTTCCAAAAGTATGGTTTTCATCTAACAGGTTTACTTCATGCGCCACGCGTATAAAACACTGATTTCAAGTGAAGTTCAAAACATACTGCTTTAAAACATTGCTCAAGCAGTATATCTTAAACTTCACGAGTTCAATGTTTTCTACGCGCTACGCATGAAGTAAAATTTCGAGTTTTGAAAAGCCTAAAAATTTGGTTTGGTCGCTTAGCACTACGCGACTAAACCAAATTTTCAGACCTTTTTCTAAACTTGAAATGTTACTTCATACTTAATCTGCGACTAGACCAAAAAGTCTAAAATCTTCCGATTTCTATCTCTTTCCTAAACTGTTGGAGGGTACGGGGAAAGAGACCGAGCACTCAAGGTTTAATCCACTATGAACACCAACCGCGATTTCTGGGTGTCAATGTCAACCCGATATGAGCAGGTAGTAAGAAGTCCATCTGTTTTCAGCCAGCGCGTGGTATTATCTTTTATTCGGTTTGGGGTGGTTTTGATAGGAAGATTTTTTTGATATTTATGGAATTATTTAAAATGTAATTATAATTAGTACGACATTTGTAAAATAAAATAAATAATATAACTAATTAAAATATTTTTCGTTTAGTAACAATAATTTTGACAAATATATATAAATATATATATACCTAAACTAACCCAACTTAACCAACTGAACTAATTTAATAAAATTAACTAACGTAACTAACTTAACTAAAATAATTTATGGAAGAAACAACTGTTAAATTTTACCTGTAAACAAAATTAGGAACAAATTAGAAATATTGGCATTGAATAAATATTAAAAATTTATAAAATTATGAGTGATTCGTGATGTATAATTACCGGTTATTTAAAATTGGGTAATATTTTCAGTAATATTACTTAAAACATGGTAACAATTTCTAATTTTAAGTTAGACATAAAACTACACGAGAGGGAAATTGGGTAATATTTTCAGTAATATTATTTAAAACATGGTAACAATTGCTAATTTTAAGTTAGACATAAAACTACACGATCGCGTTTTGAACTTCACGTTAAGCCAGCGTTAGCTCGCCTGTCGCATGAAGTAAATATTTTAAGTTTAGAAAAACCTAAAAATTTGAATTGGTTGCTTCGCTACGCGGCCAATCTAAGTTTTTAGGCTTTTCTAAACTCGAAATAATTACTTCATGCTTAATCAGGGAAAACAAAACATTCGTTAAAAAAAATCAAAATATTAAAAATCAAGTTTACCCAACATATGAATATATCAATTGTTTTCTAAGCCAATCACATTGACTGTCATTATCAATATTTCCAAAAAAAAACAATTTTAAAGAAAAAATAATTTAACCTTATATTTGCATAGAATTTAGTTTATTTTTTATATCATTATTATTAAATATGTTGTAAAAAGGTGAAACCCGTTGAAATAAATAATAAATATAATTCAAATTGAATCTAGACAAAATGTAAGCATTAATATTGCGAAATTGCGAAATCAATAAAATTAAAAAAACAAATTGCATAAATGATAAAAGTCACATATATTTAATTATAATATTTTTTAACAAAATCATTAAAACCAACAAACATCATCAAAATTAATACGAATCTTCACAATTGTCCAAAATTTTACAAATTGACTATTCGGTTTTGATAATATTTTCGATTTCGAAACTATTATCTTTAAGACCGAGAAAAATTCTACCGACCGTTTTGGGTCCAGTACGTGACAAAACAATGGCATCTTCGTGTACCCAGAACGAGGAATACAGTTCAGCCCCTGTAGTACGGATACACGGTTTATTAAGGGTATTCATAATATCCGCGCGAAAGTGGAGTTCCTCGAAAAGAGCAAATCCAACAGGACTTGCACTTCGTGAGTTTTTATCCGATCCCTTTTTCCAAGTGCAGACTAGGTACCTGGAAATCTCGGTCTTGTGAAGTGATGTTTTTTGCGCCTGTGTCGATTTTTTGCCCCCACCATCTAACAGACATTTTTCATAGAATTTGTAAATATGTAACTAGTATTAAGAGCAAACTTGTACATAGCACACCAATATATAAAACATAAAAAGATCTCCTGACGTATTATTTCTGGTCAAACAAGTTACCCTTACAAAGTAACGACTTTCCTAAAAGGAAAATCAACATAACGCTTTTCCTTCGGAAAACCCAACATTGACAAAAGCACAAAAATATTATAAAATAGCCAAACTTGACAAAAAATTAAACATTCTCGACAAACTTATTACACAATTCCTAATAATTAAAAAAAAATCAACAAAAATTGATAATAATACATAAACACAAATCGTCATAATTGATTTGTAAAATAAGTTAAAGCCCTAAATTTAATAAAGTTAGCTAGCTGATGCAAAGAATATATTCTTTTAGGTTCGTTCTAAAGAAAACTGTTACGGCCAAATGTTGCTAAATCATTAGTTCTAGTAGTATTCGTAATTTTAAAATGAATATATGGAAAACGTAAATGGCAAGTTTTTTTGTATAAATAAAAGTTGTTTTGTTTAATTTTTCGATTAGAACGCGAAGAGTTCAGTGAGTAATGCTTAATTATTTTGGATTGAAAGAATATTTTTTGAGAAATTTGAGTTTGTAAATTTTCTAATTAAAAAAATTAATATCTGGAAAATGTTTGCAGATCTATTTTTTAAAGACAAACAAGATTATTATTGGCATACTAAACGTATTTCACTTGTTAATTGGGTGGCTATAAACCATTTCACATTAAATCAGCGTTTCGAGTTTAGAAAAGCCTAATTTGTCACAGTCGCTCTGCTGCGCTACGCACCCGAACCAAATTTTCTGGCTTTTCTAAACTGAAAATTTTAC